>CM057827.1:13459309-14659309 GCA_030068075.1 Paguma larvata | reverse complement strand
TTGTTAAGGTCGTCCAGAAGAGAGAGAATGGTGGTCCAGACCAGTGTGGTAGCAAAGAAAGTAGTAAGGAGTGGTCAAATTCTAGGTATATGTTGAAATATAGGAATTTCAGACATATTTTACATGAAGAGTGTGAGGAAAACACTGGAGTCAATAATGAACTCAAAGTTTTTGGGTTGGGTAACTGGAAAAACAGAGTTGCCATCAACCGAGATAGGAAAGGATGCACATGAAACGGATTTGGGGGTATAGATCGGGGGCTAAGCTTTGGATATGTCAAGTGAAAATGTACGGATTTCTAGGGGGGAGTTGGATATATGAGCTTAGACTACAGAAGAAAGGTCTATGATGAAGACATAAGCTTGGGATTTAAAACAATGATTAGATCAGACCATCAAGAGAATGAGTGTCCTAGAGAAAAGGCTGATACCAACATTAAGAGGTTGGGGAGGAAAGAAAGAAGAGCAAGGGAAGTTACAAGTGGAGCCACTGAGGCAGGAGGAGTAAGAAAGAGAGAGTGTTTTTTCCTGGAAGGCAGTGAATACCGGTGGAAGGCATAACAAGTCATGCCAAGTGCTGCTGGTAGATAAGTTAGATAAGAACTAAAAATCATTAGACTTAGGAATGTGTAGGTAATCAGTAACTTTGACAAGAGCAGTTTGAGGAGCAAAAACCTGATTATTCAAGAGAATGAGAGGACAGTGCTTGACTAGTATACATAACACTTTTGAGGAGTTTAATGTACAGGAGAGCAAAGAAATGGGGCCAGAGCTAGTGGGAAAAGTAGGATTAAAAGAATGTTTGTTTCTTGGTTGTAAAGGTAAGAGAAATAATACCATGCTTGTATGCTCACGGTATTGACCCAATGGGAGAAGAAAAACTGATGATGTAAGGAAAGGAAGAGAATTCCTGTAGCAAAATCTTTGGGTAAATGAAGAGTTTGGAATCTAGTCACTAGGAGTCACATGTAGAAGGACTGGCTTTAGATAGGAAAAAGAAATCAACAAAGACCTGGGAAATCAATCAATCAATCCCTTCCAGACAGAAAATGTTTGTGGCGGGCAAGAGTGGTAAGCATGTGCGTCCCAGGTATCTCTGGCTTTGTCAGCTCGAGAATACAGATGTAGGTGCAGTAAGATCCAAATCTTCATGGTTGAGTCCCGATTGCTGCTGGAATCTCAATATTTTCCAAATTTATTTCCCCCAAATAGGTTTAGAAACCCAGAGTGCTGGGTTCCCGTGTGAGTCCCGTTTATTAATAGCTATCAGAGCTGGGTAAACTTAAATATTACACATTCAAACTCCGATAGTTCTACAGGCCTCAAGGCCAAGGATCTTTTATCCTTGCTCGATAGAAAGGAGTAGGTTTGCTTATACAACCTCTTTCTCACAAAGGCAGGCAAGTGATTCAGTACAGACGCTCATGGTAGTTGTTGTACATCGCTGAGAACCACTAACCCCTTCTGACGTCAGGCCCCAGCACTGAGTTTAGCTCGTCAGTGCACAATTCTCCCTCAGTTATGGTGAGTTTCCTCGCAACACTCCCATTATTGCCTCCATTAAGCTAGATTTTACTAGTTCCCTGCCCGCCACCAAATGGCAAAGAAGTGGCAAGGGGCAGAAAAAGACCAATGTTTCCAGGTACCCAACTGTGCGGGCACCAGAAACTCACTAACTGCTAATTTCAGTGTTGTGGCAGGAGTGTATGGAGAGGAAGGAGACACACACACACACACACACACACACACACACACACTACGTTGTATCTGGACTTTTTTTTTTAAGTCTTTATTTATTTATTTATTAAGTAATTTGACATATACCATTGTGTAAATTTAAGGTGTACAACATGTTGCTTTGATACACATTTTAATACGATTCCTATTGTTATAGCAATATTTATCACATTACATAATTATAATACCATATTGTCTGTATTCATTATACTGCTCATTAGCTCTCTCTGGCTAATTTACTATTCATCACAAGTTTATACCCTTAGACAACATCAATTTTATTCCCCCGCCCCCCTCCCCTGGTAACCATCATTTTATCTGTTTTTTCTGAATTTGACTTTTTTAGATTCCACATAAAACTGGTATCATATAGTACTTGTCTTTATCTTTCTGACTTATCTGACATTATTTCATAATGTGCTCAAGGTCTGTCCCTGTTGTCACAAGTGGCAACATACCCTCCTTTTTCATGGCCGAATGATATTCCATTGTGTATATTTACCACATCTTTTTAATTCTTTCACCCATTGATGGCCATTTAGGTTTTTTTCGCATGTTGACTATTGTGAATAATGCTGCAGTAAATAAGAGGGTGCTTATATCTCTTCAAAATCCTGTTTTCATGTCCTTCGGGTATATACCAAGAAATGGAATCTAATCATATGTTAGATCTTTGGTGGAAGGTAAATTGATCCAACCACTATGGAAAACAATATGAAGGTGACTTGGGACCCTTTGTATCCCCTTCTTACCACGGTACCAAGGCTCATTATGCTGTCTATGTCCACCAGCTGTGTTGTTTATAACTGAACCTCAGAATTTGAGACTTCACCCCAGCAGCTTTTCACCCTTTGTGTAAATCATAGAATACGCATGGATATATTGGAGTGGGGTGGCATAACCTAACTCAGCCAGTTCCAACTCACGCAATCCACATGGGATAAGAACGAGAAATGTTTGCTTAAGTGTATAATGGTATAAGGCTTATCAAAATGATGAGGGCATCTAGACCACTTAAGTCTTGCTCTTTCTAGGACACTGGTTTCATGGACACTGAAGGCACTGTTTGCCTTTATGGCTTTTTCCCCTAAGTGTCATGGCTAACCAGCCCACATTTGTATAGTCATAGTTTTCCTTTACTCCTGTTAATTAGATCAAAGGTGTGATGGCAATGTTTTGCTGGCCAAGGTGTCAGAATTTTAGATAATATTTAACTTGATGAATTCTAGAACTTTTATATCAATAACCCAAAGGGAAGCGTGGTTTGGACAGAAATTGATGAGGCTTGTAAAAACCACCAGGAGAGAAGACTCAGTGTTCCTTGATATCCCTTCTGTATCTCCTGGGTGATTCATGAATCTGTCAGTGGAATCCAGTTTATTTGCTCTAAATGAAGTTATCAATCTGTCTTTCTTTGGTCCCCAAGCATATTCATGTATCGTAATGAAAATTGCAGTGTTGCACAATCATAACGCTGTTGTTACTTCTCAAGGCTGACATGAGCATGATTCCTATGGATCTGGCCTTGTGGGCAGCATGTCTTCCACTCCATGCCTCTGCGTTAGCTCTGCTGGTTTGTTCTCACCTGATAGATTCCTGGAGAACTGGCTTCAGAGAGATGCTATATTCCTCATGCCCTCTATGCAGACAGCTGAGCTGGGCTCTAAGCCAGACTGGAACATCCATTGTTACTGCTTCTTTTGGTTAGGAAGCCCCTCCTTTGTACTCTGTATCCAGGTTCTACTGGATCAGCCTAGAAGCTATTTCTTCAACAGAGGAATTGCGAGTCACCGTGAAAGCCAGAGCAGAATGTCTTCCTCTGACATCCGCATCCCTAGGATAGATGGTCTGAGAAATGCATGCACCTCGTCCTACTATCCACAGTGTCATTTCCACATATACCATACCATTTGCATGGTATGGTAACAAAAGCTTCGAATTAAGACCAATGCGGTTGGTTCACTTATCCTGTGACACTGGGAAAATGACTTTCTTCTTTATGATATACAATGTCCTCATCAGTAAAAAACAGGGCAGTAATACTTTCCTCACAGTCCTGAATGGACCTGAGAAGAATCTGGCACATAATACAGACTCAATAAATATTCATTTCCTGTCCTCTGAGAGATTTTAAAGGTCTCAGTTAGAGTCCCCATGAAATTCAAATACCAGATAACCACACAGGGCAGTGTAACTACATAGGACCTTGCAACTCAATTTTTATCTTTTTTTGGTGTGGTGAACATGAAGGGCTGATTTGTCCAGTCCTGGGCACGGCTGATAATGGAACAGAGAACATATTTGCCAATCAGAGCACCTTGAGGGAAAGGCTGCCCCTAATGCATCTATAGTTCTCTAGAAGGCACAGCTTGGTGCCTACCATTGAGGAGGTCCTAGGTGACTCTTTATGAATTAACTTCAGAATGATGCGTGTTTGAGATCTTAGACTGTAACGTGACAATGCTTTGATATGAATTCATTTGTCCACACAGAGGCACAATCACAGTGGAGCAATAGTCCTCTGGGTGTTTAAAATGTTTTTTTGTTTTGTTTTGTTTTTGTTTTTTTACATAGGAATGATGGTTTATGGTTAAAGTGGGCTCACAAGCAAAATCTGGTTAATCCCTATCCCTACCCGACCCCGAGAGGCTGTCCTCAATAACTTGATTCTATCAATGAAGAAAGGTAGCCTGGGTGAGATGAAATGGTAAGACCATTGTCTCCTGTCGAGGGTATTGAAAACGGGACCTTATTGTCATAGCAAACTCCCACTTGGCGTTGCTCCTAAAATCCTAATAAACCAGTGGTTCTCAACCGGGGTGAGAACCCCAGTTGCAATGTCACCTGGGTGTCATTTGCAATTACCCAGCGATATTTATAGTTGTCACATGGCTGGGTGAAGTGCTCTTGGCATCTAGTGGATGGAAGTCAGGGATGCCTCTAAACATTCTGCAATGCACAGAAAAGCCCCCACACAACAACGAATTATCTTGCCAAAAACGTCAACGGTGCCAAACTTGAGAAACTGCAATAGACCCAGAAATAACTTTGCCAGAGATGCGTGAGAAATGTCTCCCGAGTTTTCTGAGTTCCCTTGAAGAGAGTTGTACTCTAAGCATGTGCTAAGCTACTGAAAAAAACATAATGTTCCTGTTGGCAGAAATGTCGTTTGCTTCTATAGCCTTGAGAAAGTTCTGGCTTTTATGTTTTGTCTTCTTTTTTTGTTCATGAACTCTTGTTCTCGTTCCCCCTCTTGTGGGGACAAAAATGAACTCATGTGAGCTCTTCATTTTTTTTTTCTTTTGTATCTCCCCACAACACTGGATATACGACTCCCTAGGGACTCGATACTTATTATTAATGATAATCATAAAAACGAGAATTTATTGAGCTCTTATTATGTGTCAGGCAATTACCTAAGCATTTTATGTTTATCATATTGTTCTAATCCTTCAACCACTCTATGAACATGTACTACGACTATCTCTATTTTACAGATTTGGGAACTGGGGCATCAGGAGTCTAAAAAGCTTGCACACAGAATTAGTAAGCAGTGGCATTGAGATTCATAGCTGGGCTCTGGGGTTTGTGTGTGTCACAATTTAGTCACATGCTTTCACGTGCTTGGACAACTTTTAAGACTCTAGTCAGCTTGAAAACCCTGTTGAGTGGAGAGAGGATCAGGCCCCAGTGACCTCATTTCTAGTGTGCTCTAGGGTTTTCTGCAGGGCAAGAATGAAGCAGGTACGGGAAAAGGGTATGGAGTCCTTCTGGAAAGAACCGGAAGTAGAATCAGCAAAGCTGAGAACTGTACAAATGAACTCTTCCCTGGATGTCCTCTTTTCTCCATTCTTCTCTTGGGTAAACAACAACAACAACAACACGCAAAGGAGAAAGCAACAAAACCCCTGGCCAAATGCCCAGGCTGTGAGTCTTTCTCTCAGTCCACTCTCGTCCCTGGAAGATGTGTCTGCGGCCTGCCCGTGGTCTGTGTGGTCACTCTTTGGTACACTTGAGCTGCAGTGGCTGTGACATATTTCAGCAGAACTCTCCACAGCTGATTCTTGTGCAGGTAGTGCTTGATTAATGATTTTTGCCTCTCGCTATTCATTAAAGGCTGTTTGCACTGACTGTACTGTCAGGTTTTGCAGGATACACTCATTTCGAAGAAAGAACAGGTCAGAGACTTGGGAGGCACTAATTAGAAATGCCCATAAGGGGCATTGTGGACACTTGTCTCGCTTATTCATTCATTCAGTCAGTCACTTATTCATTCATGCATTCCTTTACCAAATATGCATCAAGTCTTGTGTGCCTGGACTTGTGTAGTTCCTGAGAACACAAAGATACTAAAGCATTGACAGGAAACATATACATGGCAAGGAAAGGTTGCCATATAAGAATGTGATTGTTCTAATGAAGGCTGGAGAGTGCAAATATTCTTGAGCACAGGCTACAGGCTTCAAATCTTGACATCGTCACTACTCAGGCAAGCTTGGGCAAGTTATTTAATCACTGTGTACCTCAGTTTCCTCATTATAAATAGGACTATTATTCCTATAAAATAGGATTACTTTAAATTGTAAAATAATTTATTATGTGATTATTTAAATTGTTAAAATGCTTTAATGATGCCTCGTACATTGTATGTGCTCAGTAAAGATTTTTGATTCATTGATTATTCAGTGTTTATTGACTGAAAATTAGTGTCGTCGTGTATTGAATACAGTGAAAACAGAGGTGAAAGAGAACCTAAGACTGTCCGGGGGGCAGAAATATTTCAGAGAAGGTAGCATGTGGGCTCAAGACTTGAAGAGGAAGCAGTAGATTGCCAGGAAGACCAGCCAAGTGAGGGCATTCCAGGCAAAAAAGACAACATAGGTGAGAGCAAAAAGGCATGAGGGAGCTGGTGTATTTGGGACACCAGTTGTGGTTTGGAATGTCATGGTCACAGAGTATGGTGGGGGAGAGGCTGGGGAGGAGAAAGGGCAGGGAAACAGGGACCCGTTTATATGCCATGATGGGGTTTGGGATCTGTCCTGTAGGGAATTTTAAGCCATTGAGTGATTCTGATCAGGGTGACACAAAGCTGCTCTCAGATCACCCTGGCAGCAGTGGGAGGGTAAGAGGAGAAGGAAAGAAATGGAAGCAGAGAGACCAACCAGAAGGCTACCAGGAACTGGGAAGAGATGACGAGCGTGCTGAGGCACCAGCAGAGGCCAGGAGAGTAAGCACTTGTGCCTGATCCGACGTGAGAGATGAGAGAAGAGGGATCTTGAACGACTCCCAACAATAGGGCAGAAGAGGTGATACCCTTCCTAAGATGAGAAAGCCAGGGAGAGGATCCATGAGGCGGGTGTTAAGGTGAAGATGTTCAGTGGTGAGTTGAATCCACTGGCAGTCAAGGCTCCTCTGGAGAATGTCGAGGAAGGAGAGGCAAAGACTGAGCTCCAGGAGATACATTTTGAAAGCAAGAAAATGGCCCCCGATGTCAACACCACAGCAGAGTGAGGTTATAGAGGACCCCAACGTGTCTCATTAGGTTTGTCAGCAGGTAGTGTTTATAAACTTGGTGAGAGGTATTTAGGTGGTGAGACCAGCAGCCAGACCGCAGTAGGTGACAAGGTGAAAACTAGGCAAGAATGCCTTTTAGAAATCTGATTGCAAGGAGAAATTACTGGGGTTTTTTTGAAATATGTTTTTAAAAGATATCTATAAATCTAAAGTGCCCAACAGGGAAATCTCTGGAATGGCTCGCTGTGATACAGAACAGAATACTAACAAGTAGGAAACTCTGGTATAGAGACAATTTCGAAAACGAATCTATGTTAAGTTAGGGCAATTTTATAAAAGAGAAGGATATTTTAGAAGCTGTTTACATGTTTCATAAGCTCTGACTGCTAGTGTGCTCTATCACAAGACTTATAATTTCTAGGAACTTGTTTGTATATTGGATTCCCTTGGAACATTGTTTATGTCTTTTTCTGGCTAAACTTCTAATGAATGTGTTTGTCGGTAGGTACTGTAGTTTATGGAGTCTGAGACCAAAATCTCCAAATTTCAAATGAGGAGCCCTTGTAGTATCAGCTCTTCACACATTTTATATGTTGTTCTGAGATTCACAGATTCACATAAATTTGCTACCCTAAGCTCATGAGACGAAAGCTGATATTTTGTATGGCACATTCACAGTCCCTTCAAAATCCTAAATTCTCACGAAAACCCAAAAAGTAATACTTCCTTTAGACCCAGAACGTGTTTTGATTTTTCTGGCTGGAGTTGAATGAAATCACTTTCAAAAAGTGGTGACAGAATATTAGACAAGCAGAGGAATCTCACACTTGAAAGCTACTTAAAATAGTTTGATTCCAACACCAGATTCTAACACCAGTGATGGCAATCATTTCCCACTGAGGGAGCAGTAGGGGTCTCCATGAGGAAGGCTGTTTTTGAGGGAACATTTGAAAAATGACTGGAATTTTGATGCAGAAATAGTCACCAAGGAATGAGAATAACACAAGCAAAAGCCCAAAGGCTGAGATGTAAAAAACGAGTTGAACCATAATTTAAAGTACAGTGCTTCGAAAGGAGTATTTGTGAAGAAAATAGTAGAGAAAAGGCCGGAAAGGATGATTAAGTTCTGTTTTTCCAGAACAAGGATTTGGGGAGTTTACGGAGCTAGAAGTATATGATTATTTTAGTAGGGTAGGAAATTTCTTAAAACTATTTTTAGGGGTACCTGGGTGGCTCAGTTGGTTAAGCGGCTGACTTTGGCTCAGGTCATGATCTCGTGGTCTGTGGGTTTGAGCCCCGTGTTGAGCTGTGTGCTGACGGCGCAGAGCCTGGAGCCTGCTTCAGATTCTGTGTCTCCCTCTCTCTCTGCCCTTCCCCTGCTCACGTGCTGTCTCTCTGTCTTCAAAAATGAATAAACGTTAAAAAAATTTAAAAAAATATTTTTATAAGTGTCAGCCAAATTATGAAATCTAAGCTCCTATAGCCTGGTGAAACAGAAGCAAGAAGGCAGAATCCAAAAGGACAGTTAAATCCTGGTTAGCAGACGATGGGAAGAAGTTGGGCCAAGGGAGCAGTCTGTGCTGGGCTCAAAGTGCTCAGTGGAGGTAGGTAGATGTGGTCATACTGGGGTGCTGGGAGGTAGGTGTTGTCACTGGATTGGTCAGGGTGGGGTAGTAATGGCAGCCTTCCCCCTGAACTCTGCCTGATTCTGCTATGGTTTCACAGCATTGACAAACATTTCTTCCACTCGCCCTGAATGGTCCTGGAGGACATGAGCTTTCCTGCTCGAATTCATTACCTCTGACTTGAACTTGGCTCATTCTCCAGAAGCAGAGATTTCTCTGTGTAAGGCTGACTGGTAGACTTTTGAGCAATCTCTGGGTCTCTCTTCAGTCTTCTGTGTGTATAGATGAATATAGATCAATCCTCTTTTCCACTTTTATGAAATCAGGAGAAACCATTAAGAGGTTAAGTTTAAATTGAGAAAAACCAGCACATTAAATTTTGAGGTAGGTGTCTACTGTTTTGTCTGCCTAGTTTCCCCTCCACCCTTCTTCCAATGCTCCCTCTCCTTAGGGAAATGCCCATTTTTCTGTATTGTGTGATTCTGGTGGAACTGTTACTCATGTTGCTCTGCTCCACTAAGCCACAGGTGTTGGCATGTGACCCAAGTCTGGTCAATCAGTGCCCCATCCTCAGGCCACCGTTATTGGACATGTGTGGGCGTGTGTCTGAAGCAGGACCACTCAGAGTCCTTCTCTGGGATTTTCAGGATGTATTGGGATGATGGTCAGAATTTTCTACAACTAAGATCTTACTTCAGTCAGAGAGAATGAAATTATCACATTGAAAGAAGTAGAGCTGAGAGGGAAAACTTCCCATTGAGTTCCTGAACTTCCTGAACATTGGGTGTGTTGGAGCCTCATCCCCCATGGTCACTGTCCCCAGGTTTTCTTTGCTTGAGTTATTTTGAGTTATATTTTGGTCACTTCAACTGAAAGGCAAGTCTTGACTGATGTAAAAATTATTTGTTGGTCATTTGCTTCATTAATGGTTTTGCTTTATAACTTTTTTGATCTCAGATAACCAGCAAAGCAAAGCCTTCTGAGGGCAGGAACCCCTGCCATAGTGTTCATTTAAAGCCCAGAAGGTATCCTTACTGATGTGACACCTTTTCAACATCTTGTAGGTCTGGATGCTCAGTTCTGTGGAGTTACACGTTTCCGAAGAAATCTCAAAATTCTTGTTAACAATGTAGACAGGAATCCCTACTCTTTGGGTGTAGTTTCACAACAAGGAAAATGGATTTTGCAGAATATTTCTGAAAAACAGATGAAAACTGTGGTGATGACATACATTAAATACTAAAAAGAAAAGTGGTTCAGAGAAAAGGCATTATTTCTAAGAGTATAAGTAAAGTGTTTCATTATATAGTAAATGAGATGCAGTTTCACACCATCCGAACTTACATTTAGGGTATGGTGTGTGTGTGTGTGTGTGTGTGTGTGTGTGTGTGTGTTTGCACCTGTGTAACGTTGTACAGAAAGTACGGTAATTTAAAACCATTGCAAAGCCTTCAATTTTTATATCAGGAAACAGTTTCACTTGTTTGTATCTATATCTATATCTTGTATTATGTATGTATGTGTATATAATATACAAATAAATATATTCGCTTCCTGGCCAGAAGTGTCATTGCTATCTAAATCCATGCTGCTCAGCCGTGAGTCAGACTGGGAATGAGCTGAGGCAGAAGGAGGGAAGAGCCAGGAAAAAGTCACTGACACGAGATCATCTGAACCAGCCTCACCACTCAGACTGCTCACTCAGAGTGGCTTTGATGGATGAGACATGGCGTCAGGCATAGCCAGGTACCTGGAATGGAACTTGGGGTCTGCAGTGGCAGCATTGTGGTTCCGAGTGGTTCCTCTCTTTGCAAGAGGACTCCAGGTCGCAGCTGGGGGTACCGAAAAACAGGGGACAGGTATGGTTTCCTCAATCAGCTAAGGTTGCTGCATGAGGAAACAAGACCAGACTAGGGAGCAGGTAAACACGGGGAGGCTGAGGGAAAGGCTATAGCTCAGGGGATGCCTGGCACTCATCCCTGGGACACCAGCTCAGGGCAGCAAGCGAATACAGCCGCCCTGTGACCAGGATAGGCACAGAGCACCCTATAAAGCCCGTGCACTGTGTGGCTTAGGAACAATGGGACCAAATATGCAGGGCTAATGTCGATGCCAGAGCCAAGCAGACACAGGAAAAGGCAGGGACTGGCCGTCCCAAAGGAGGGATTGGGTTTGGAGCTTCAGTGGAATTCTGAGGGGGGCAGGGGACTCTGAGGCTGTACCTCCTTTTCCTCCTCATTCCCTCCCACCTACGCCCGCCATAGGTGAAGACTCATGGTGTAGGGAAAGGAGCTGAACCTGAACCAGAGGAGATAAGGCTCACCAGAGTCTCCTTGTCTGTGAATCCTGACTCATCCGTGTCAAAGGAACTCCTCTTCAACCACAGGGAAGAGCCAGGTGCAGACTTCATGAGTGGGCCTATGGACTCTGAATAACACCTACTCTCTCATGGCTCATGGGTGGGTCTACTTTTGTCATCCTGTCTCAGGACCCACCCCTCCCCTTGTGCTATTTCTGAGACACTTCACTTTTCATCATGGTGATTCAGTGATGCTGTAGGGTTTTTTTTTCTTCTATATATAGGGCTTAAAGTTGGGCCAGTTTTACCAGTAGCTAAACAGTGATTGATGGGGTATGGTTTGAGGGACATCAGGACAGCACCCCCCCCCCCCCCCCCCGCCATGTCCCTGCCTCTGCTTGGAATTTTCTCGGCACCATTTATTTACACTAAGTCATCATGTCTCGCTTATAAGACTGTGCTCCATTGGATCTGTTCACTGCTGTGCTTACGACAGCACCCAGCACATGATAGATGCTCGATAAATACTAGTTGGATAAAGGGTCTTCAGGGGACACCGCATTAAAGGGCAAATACCTTTGGAACAGTGCACTGAGCTCTTATCAGTCCTTACCACCCTGGCAGGAGTGATGCTTTTCCTTTGTGTCACTGACCCTGAGCCACCCTTCTCTGTACCCTCGAGGGAGCCACATGCAAAGGAAAGGCAAAGGAAAGCTACAGATAGAAGTCATCCCTGCCGGTACACAGGTATTTCCCTCCTGTTCCCATTCTATTCTTCTTTCTGCTTGATTCAGAATCCTTGACTTGGTCTCTTATTTATGACTCTGCTCCTGTCCCTGAAAGCTGGCCTGGCCTCCCAAGCTTGGATTTCAGCCTCCCTGAAGTGGGTGGCTCAGCCCATCCACATCTATGCTCTGGCCCTTCAGACTGCCTCCTCCAGGAGGATGCCTTACCCCAGAGGATGCTCTGCCCCCTCTGGTCCTTTCTGTAGCAGAGATGCTTGGAGATGTGACGGTGCAATCTGGGCAGGAGGAAAGTAGGAGTGGTGAGAGGTCTGGATTATAACTGTTCTCTGGACAGTTTTCCCTCCCTTCCCTCAGCGGCCTCTCCTTCCCACTTCAAACTCGATGCTGCCTCCCTGAGCCAGAAACTGTCCTTGGATTTGATTGGTCTGAGAATATGAAGCTTCTCTCCTCTGACCTTTCTTCTTTGTGATTTTTTGCAGACTCTGTTTACCTGCATATTCCTCTTTGTGGCTCTCTGCACCTCTTCCTCCATCTCCCCCGGGTGTGTGTCTTAGCCTGCGTTTTCTCAGAGGGAGGCTGAGCCAAGACCTTGAGTGTGGGCAGCCGGTTTGGGGAAATGATTTCTGGGGCACAGGGGTGGAGACTGGAAAGCTTGCAACAGAGAAGGTAGGAAGGGCACTAGAGGGGGTGTTCTTGACTGAGTCACTCCTGTAGGCTACTGGGATCAGCCAGTAGCCATTCTGCTCTGAGGAGTCGTGCGGAATGTGCCTAGAATTGTCTGTCTCAGTGACACACGGGAGGAACGTCCATCAAGTACTTCACTATTGCCCTGTGAGTTGTTAACTTCCTTGCAGATCCTGGCTGGACTCCACACTGTTGTGTCCAAGAAACCTGGAGGCACAGCACAACTGAGGCGCAAGGCTCCAAGCTTATCCCTGTGCAAAGCTGGTTACCACAGCAACAGCAGCAGGGGATGTGGGCCAGGAAGAAGTGAGGCAAGACGCACGGGCTAGTGCTGCCTTGCCCTGTGCACATCTAGTGATGGATGCGTTAAGTCCCATTTGTCACAAGGACTTCAAGGTGTTGCCAACCACTCTCCACAAAAGACTTAGGACAGGAGGATTAGTGGAACATACCATCGTTTGTGATCTCACAAATGGTCCCAAGGCCTTGACCCAGATTCGGCATCTCCTTCCCACACCACACCTTCTGTTTCCCTCACCTCAGCGAGCACTTCAGTCAGTCTAGCCCAGTGGGATGGGCTGGACCTCTCCAAGATCCTGAGCCTTCCACGCCATGGTTGTACAGATGACCCCTTTCTGGTCATCAGTGCATACAGGAAGCCCTGAGAGACACCCCAAGATCTCCTGAGTTCCAGATACACTCCTTCCTGCCTCCCACCAGAGAGCAGCAGCCCAGCTCCTCCTGGTCATCAGAGTCAGTTACCCCTACAAACATCCTTCCTTTGCCTGCTCACCCACTGGCATGAGAAGCCGAAAATGAACAGATGGCAGTCATGGGTTCTAATTGATCTCCAGGTGGGGTGCCTGCCTTGGGACCCAGGGTCTCTAAGCCAGCTGAGTCTAAGGACAGGAGACAGAAGCACAAATCCCACAGGGGACCACTGAGATAGACAGTGGGGAGAGGACCACTCCCACTTCCATATACAAAGGTGAGGACCAAGGCATTATAAGATGGAGAACCAAAGGGTTCCATACTCTCAGACCCTCACTCCCTCTGTGGTTTTGATTCTGTCTCCCTTTATCTCCCCTCCTTCCTCTCTGTCTGTTCCCATCTTTCTCCCGGCTCTCTGCCTCTCTCTGTCCCGTGACGGTCTGGTCTCCCTGTCAGAGGACAAAGGCTGTGGCTGCTGAGGTTATCCCTACACCCCCTGGTCTCCCCAGGTCTGCCTCACCTGGGCTACTGCTTCCTTGGAGTGCTGGGGGACTCTGGAAAGTTAGGAGCAGAGAGGAGCCTATGGATAGAAACTGCTTATGGAGATGGTGCTCGGGAAGGAAAATTCTAGAACAGAAGGTTCCACTTAGAAACTTGCCAAGGTTTAGCTCTGTTTGAATTTAATTGGAAAACCATTCCATCCCAGGCCAAACATCATTTCGTCCTTCCTACCTGCCCGCCGCCCCCCGGGGAAGTAAGGGGACAGAGGCTGAGGGAATTGATGGGAGCAGATAGAAGTCCTCTTCCAGGACTCCTCTGTCTGTACCCAGTCAAGGACCACCTCTTCCCTGCAGTGGAAGCTCCATGGATCACCTGGACACCCCCCTCCCTGCATGCACATGCCCAGCAGAGCCTGGAGAGGAGGCCTGGGGCTCCAGCAGCCTCCCCGCCCAGTTCTCTCCCACACCAGTCTCTCTTCAGCCAGCAATTCGTGCGTATGCTCATTTCTCTGCCATTGCTGTGCTGGCTTCTCCACTAGGACAGCCTTTCCAACCCTTTTCCATTCTCCTTACACACCTGCTCAATTTTTTTTTAAAGGCCAAGCCTTCTTTGTGAAGATCCTGGTGGAATTATTCTCAAGTATTCTATGCTCCTTTGATGACATCTCTACTATAGTGCTCTATGCATAATAACTCATTTACTTCTCGTCACAGCCTTTGAGGTAGAATCTATTACGATACCTATTTTACAGATGAGCAGACCAAGTCAAAGGGAGATGAAATCACTTGTCTGAGATAACACATTGGGTAATGTCACTTGCAGGATGATGCCTTCTCTGCATACTGACAATATGTAGCTTTGTGTGTCATGTAGGAGGCCACAGATATGCTACCAAATGAATAATTTGATGCCGGTGCTTGCTCAAAAGAGTCGAATGAAATCTAATTTAAACATAAAACGAGTATAGTTGACACTTCTTAATACTGAAGCAGGTTCTCTTGTTTGTGAGCTCTCCAGGCCTTTCCGTATTTTCTCTGTCTCTTCTCTTTCTGGTCATTTTCCAGTTTATTTATTTCCCTCTTCTGTTTGGAGAACATAAGACAAAATTACCAAGAGGAAGAGAGAGCTTTGCTTGGGGGAGAGGGCTGAGGTCTTCGCTAGGTTGGATGTTTGGTGAATCCGTTGGCTTTGTGTTCTTCATTAGGGTTGGATAAACGAGAATTGGCTTCAGGCAGGGGTGGAAGAGGGTAGCTAGCAGAGTACCTGGTGAGAAATTGAATTTAGAGAGAGGGAATGAAGTGGAATATGTTCCTTTCAGTCCCATTGATCTTTCTTTCCATCAAAGCATCTCCTGCAGGCTTCAGTTAAGGATATAGAATTATAGGAATTAGATACGTTACCCTATCTACAATGATGGCAGGATCATTTGTCAATGAAAAAAAATTCAATTGGAGAGTTTCTGGAACACTCTTTATGCTTGACATGTTTTTTGAGATCTTTTTAATTGGATTTGAGTCTTTTGTTTCTTTGGACAAAGTCATTAACCCCTGTTTCACTGGGCTGAAAGAAAAAATGAAAGGTAGTTTTGACTGTCAGGGAGCCCTGAAGTAAGAGTCAGCATGCCTACCTTGTGTAGCATGAGTGCCACACCTGCTCCCTCCTCATACGCCTCACACTGCTGTGGGAAGGAACTGATGTGGTCCACTACGACCCTCATCTCTCTTGAAGGTTTTAGGAAATGAATCATCAAAATCAAGGACTAAGCCACGAGATTTGAGAACATACTGATCTGGTGACAAGGGCGCAGAGTAGAGGAAAAAGGTCTTTCTAGTTCTGACTCTGTTACTGAACTAAGGGTTGGGAGAAGACAGTGCATTAGTGTTGAAATGTTTCCTTGCTTGCAAAGGAAAGGGAATGAATTAAAAGTGTCCAGGTATCAGGACTGGGTTGCAGGGTAGAATGTGGGGTCTGCAATACAGTGCAGGCACACATTTTTCTTACTCCTCATTCTATCTTTAAAGACTTTAGTCCTTAACCTATTCCTCTTTAATCCTCGTACTCTAAATTGTGTCCTCAGAATATGGGATAGATGAAGGCAATAATGATCAAGATAATGATACTATTAACCTATTGGGAATCCAATTATTTAAATTTAATTAAAGAGTATGAACTACTTTTTATCAAGCACTTAGTGTGTAGTAGATACTCAAAAATACGATTTCATTTAATGCTCAAAGTTATCTTAAGAGATACAATTATGCCTATTTTAAAGGTGGCAAACTGAGGTCCAGAGAGTGAGAGCGATTTGTACTCGGTTACAGCAAGTAATGACTGAGTCTCCTGGAAACGTTTTTTAACCCAAAGCCCATTCTCTTAACCAATGTTTCACACTTAACAGGAGGAGAAGGTGGTAACGATGATCCACAGATGTAGAAGCCAATGGACTTTCCTTTGTAATTCTAGCCTCTCAGATAGCACTCATGTTTGGTCCTCATTATCAATCTTAAAACCCTATCTGTGGTCTCCTTAAAGATATGTCCTCATCTTTTGTCTTCCGTGATCGTTAATTCTATGCATCAACTTGACTGGGCCACGGCGCCCAGATATTTGGTCAGACATTATTCTGGATGTTTCAATAAGGGCATTTTGTGACTTAGATTAACATTCAAATTGGTGGACTGTGAGTAAAGTCACCCACTCAATTTGGGTGGGCCAGTCAGTTGAAGTCCTTACTAGAACAAAGGCTGAGGTCCCCTGAGCAAGAAGGAATTCTACCAACAGAATTCAAAGTTCCTCTGAACCTGAGACATCAGCTCTTCCCTAGGAATGTAGCCTGCCAGCTTACCCTATAAATTTTGAACTCGCCAACCTCCATAATCATGCGAGTCAATACCTTAAAATAAATCTCTTTCTACAAGGTGCACCTTCTGTTGGTTTTGTTTCTCTGGAAAACCCTAACTAACCCTTCTTCCTTCTTGGACTTCTCCTACTCCATCTCCTTCAAGTCCTCATTCCCCCTTCTGCCCTGACAAGAGGCTTCTTCAATGTTGGATGGCAACTTCTTGTTCTTTTGTCTTTATGTCCTTTCCGTATGAGAAGACACCCATTCTCACAACTTCGTGATGGATGTGAGTTACTCTGAAATCTGAGTTCCCAGCTCTGACTGCTTTCTTTACTCCAAGTATGGGACTGCCTGGACCTTTGCAGGCGGATGTCATCAAACTCAGCAACTAATCATCCAGCTCTCGCATCACCGGGCCCTCCTCCTAGTCTCAGACTCCTTGAACCACCCAGACTTAAAACCGGAGTTGTTTTTTTGTCTTTAATATTTATTTATTTATTTGTTTATTTATTTTGAGAGAGAGAGAGTGCAAGTGGGGAAGGGGCAGAGGGAGAGGGAGAGAGAGAATCCCAAGCAGATTCCATGCTCAGCACAGAGCTAGGTGTGGGGCTTTATCCCATGACCCTGAGATCATGACCTGAGCCAAAATCAAGAGTCCGACACTTAACCAACTGGGGCACCCAGGTGCCTCAAGCCTGGAGTTTCTTAACTGCTCCGTCTCCCCTGCCCCATATTCAGCTGGCTAGCCAGTGGTTCCAATTGCTCTTCTTTGGGACCACCTTTCTTCTTGCTATGGTCTGAATGTTTGTGTCTCATAAAATTCATATGTTGAAATCCTAACCCTCAAAGGCAATGGTATTAGCAGATGAGGCCTTTGGGAGGTGCTTAGTCATAAAGATTGGGTCCTCATGACTGAAGTCAGTGCTCTTATAAAAGAAACCCCACAGAGTTTCCAAGCCCTTTCTGCCCTTTCTGTACCCTATCAAGGTATAGTGAGAGGTCTGTGACCTGGAAGAGGGCCCTCACTAGAACCTGACTTCACTGGCATCCTGACCTTGGACTTCTTGCCTCCAGAACTGTAAGCAATAAATGTTTGTTGTTTATAAGGTGCCCAGTCTGTGGCATTTTGTTATCGCAGACTGAATGGACTGAAACAAAACTATTCTTTCCTTTACATGTTTATGGCTAGTGTTACCTGGCCCAGGTCAGTTTGTCTCCCTCCTGGACCATTTCCCTGTCTTCATATCTGTCTTGTCTAGTCCCCCTTGCACAGAAATGTAAGATTAGCCTTCCTAGAGCACCATTTTCTTGATCTCTCTTATCCTAGTTTAGTAGGACAGGGAAGCTAGCCCTGTCTCAAACCAGTGCTAAAACTGGATCTGAAGTTAATCCTTTCTTTGAGAATAAAGCCCGATTCTGCTTCTCGCCACATGTTTCTAAACCCCTGGAAATCAAGGCCACAAAGAACCTCACACTCAGTCAGAAGCTCCTTTGAAGCTCCTTTGTAACCACCTGTCTCTTTAAGAGCTGTAAACATCCAGCAGCACCCAGGGGAGCTTAGATGGGATTGGACTTGGCCTTCTAGGGAGGGATATAGCAGCGTCCAGGACTCACCCCCCATGTGATTCTTCCTGCACATCAGGGCTGTTTCCTGCCGCCAGCTCTCACCAGGTCAGACTAAGCTTGTTTCCCTGGAGGCTAAACTCAGATGGAGAATGTCAGAGAGGGTACAGAATTGGAGAATCAGGTCCAGAGAAGGGAAAAAAATTTCTTTGTTTCTGAATGTTACTGTTAACTCAGAAACTTCACTGGCCTTAAAGACCCATGAGCACTGTGGCAGTGGTTTACCAAAATAACTTGCCTACAAAGTATCCATATTGGAAGGTAAGCTATTGTTCTGGTTTGGGGGAGTAATGTGATTTCTTTGTATTGCCTTTTAGGGATGATATAAGTCCTCATACAGCACTTTGAGATGAACACTTTTTACCAAATTGGGCCAAAGTTGTGTAATGATAGTAATAGCAGCTATTATTTACACAGGACTTAATGGTGCCCCAGCCTGTGCTAAGCGTTCTGCATATATTGACTCATTTACTCCTCACAATAACATAACAAGGTATAAACCATTATTACTTCCATCTTTCAGATGTGGAAACTGAGGCATAGAGAGGTTCGCTCAAGGGGATAGCTAAGAAGTAGCAGAGTCAAGATTTGAACAGGCAGTCTGACTCCATAGCTCACAGACATAGGGAGGGAAGGAGATCTGACTGAGTCCTATATTTGGTAGGTGAGAATTCACCCTAATTAGTGCCTGATTAGACACTGGCCAATTGGCAGAGTTTTATTGTAACTAAGGAAGCCATAATTTCTCTGCGATGGGAGCCTAAATTTGAGACTCCTGATAGGTGACTCGGAACTTTCTAAGGTACCAGAAGGCTCTCAAATTTGGAATGAAATTAGGTCAAGACAAAACTTAATGCATTCCTGATGGTTGATGTGTTATATGGGGGAGTGGGCCCTCAAGGCTGCTCCCAGTCAGGTCACAGGGCAAGAAGGAGAGTGGTAAGAATAATTGAAGATGGATAGAACTTTTTAAAATCTACTTGCTGGAATCAGGAAGGATTTCTTTCCAATGATGCCAATTGCTTGAGGGCAGATAGAAAGAGCAGAGGCTTCGTGAATGCTAAGTCTAAATTCTCTTGGTATACAGATAAATTTAATGGATGTTCTGTGTCACATTGATGAGGAGAAGACCCTGGAGCTCTCCAAAGGGACTAACACACTGTTGACAAATCTTATGCACTTCCCATGGCAATGGGGAGCTACAGGGGTTCTGTCTCAAAGGATTGCCATTCGGATGGGACCGATGTGTCTTGAGCCTTCTGCATTGTAACCTGTGGGCCTGGGGCAGCCTCTTGCTTGGAAGGCTGGCCCCCTGCTCATGTACTGCAAGCAAGAACAAAAGTAGGGCAGGATGCAAGAGGAAAGCATGAACAGGTTTGGACCAGCTGTCTGATGCCTGAGAGAGAAATGCCTTCTTTTCTTGTGTGTGTCTTGTGCTTCTCCTCACCAGCAGAGCAGCCAGAATTTGAGGCTTCAATCAGGATATAAGTCTTGGGGAAGAAACCAGAAGGGTGACCGGACCTGCTTGCAGTCCAGTACACCAGCTGAGGACCAGGTTTGACCAAATACCCAGAGCTGCCGTGTATGTTGGGCGTGTTGTGCCAAGAACAAGTTGTGATTGGATGGCATCCCTGTTAGACATCTTCACCTCCAGGAGAGAAGCATTGAGCAGCTAGTGTCCACCCACCTTATCCTTGGACCTTTATCTACTGTAACCTCTTACGTCCTACGTAGGATGGCCTTACCCTCTTTCATTCATCCTTCCCAGGACAAGCAGCAGGTGGGTCTCAAATCTCTGCTCTGACGTTCGACATCATTCAAGAAGCAATCTCATTAAAGGAAAGGGCTGAGAAACTAGTTCGAGTATTTCCTGATTATAATTTAACATTATCTTGAGTAGAAAATGGCAGGATTTTGTTGGAAAACCCCCTTTTGACTGATGTGTGTCTCTTCTAGTTCTGAACACTTCACTCACTGTCTTATAAAAAGAATTTTATTGATTCGAGGCTTGGCAAAGGGAAATGATCTACTTTTCAAAAATGGCCTCATAAAGAGTGTGTGACTCCCCCCGCCCCCACCAGAAGTTCTTTGGATCTTCTTTTATGTCTAAAATCTCATGAGGATATGCCTTGGTTTTTTCCATTTATTGAACTAAGTGCTCGGTGGGGCCTTTAATCTAAGAAATGGTATCCCGTAGGAAAAATGCCTCAGACATTTTCTCCTATTACACTTCTTTGATAATTTTGTCCCCCCTCTGTTTACTCTGTTTTGTCTTTCTGGAGCTTGTAGTATTTGGATGTTGAATTTCCTGGACTAAACATCTAACTTTTCAAAAATCTTTTCTCTCATAATTTTTCTCTCTTGGTTACTTAATTATTTTAAAAATTAAAGCAAATCCCAACCATATAAAAGTTGCAGATATAGTAGAAAGAGCTGTTCTTTTTTAAACCATTTGAAAGCAAACTGTGGACATAACTCCATGATCTCCAAATGCATTTGGACATTTCCCACATAACCACAATACTACCATCAAACTCAGAAAATTAACATTGGTACATTTTTACCATCTCATTCTCAAACCTCGGTCAAGATTTTCCAGTTTCATTAAGAAGACCCTTGATAGCAAAAAGACTCAGCTTGGATTCTCAGATTGCATTTATTTGTTTCTCTTTAGTCTTTCTCAATCTAGAACAATTTCTCATTCTTTCTTTTGTGACCTTGATCCTTTTGACGCATACAGGTCAGTTATTTTGTAGACTTTCCCTCAACTTGGGTTTGTCTGATGTTTCCTCTTGAGTAGAGTTGGTCCAGTTTATGCATATTTGGTAGGAGTATCACAGAGGGGTACTGTGTGCTTCTTACTGTATCCACTGCATGATTTTGACTTGTCCTATTCCTGGTGATGTTATCTTTGATTATTTGGTAAAGGATATATCTTCTAGGCTTCTCTGTAAAGCTTACTTTTTGCCTTTGTAATTAATAAGTATTTTATGGAAATGAATTTTGAACCTATGTAAATATTCTGTAAACTATGTAAATAGTGTAAGTGGAATGTATAAAGAAAAATAGCTATTAGGAAGAAACCCTTGGCAGCTTGCTCAAGTTACTAATCTATTTTTGCATATTTGTTTCGTATACAAAAGAACACTTACATATAATTGTAATACATATAATTGTAATACATGTAATACATATAATTACATATAATCAATTAAATAGAATTGAGAAGGCTGAGGAGGTGAGCCATTCTATTGTGCTTCTCCATTCTTCCTCTTGGAAGCAGACTTTAGTGTATGTCAATCTCAATCTAAGATTCGAGTCTCTATTTTTAAAACAACCATAGAGGGGCGCCTGGGTGGCTCAGCTGGTTGAGCAACCGACTTCAGCTCAGGTCATGATCTCACGGTCTGTGAGTTCGAGCCTCGCGTCGGGCTCTGTGCTGATGGCTCAGAGCCTGGAGCCTGCTTCAGATTCTGTGTCTCCCTCTCTCTCTGCCCTTCCCTTGCTCACGCTCTGTCTCTCTGTCTCTCAAAAATAAATAAAAATGTTTAAAAAATTAAAAAAAAAACAAACAACAACCGTAGAATATAGATGTGTGTATGTGTATATGAGTCCATACACTTACTTTCTAGCTCTGTCTGCTGAGAGGGTCTAAAAGAGATGCACCCCAATAACAACAAGCAAATGTAGGGCCCACCCTGGTTTTTATATATCATTCTTTAGTAAAGGCAACTAGCATTCTTTGGAGAAATGACTCATTCTAGGTTAAATTAGAAAAAGGATGGAATAAGCATGGAAATCTTATGGTGTCAGAAAGTGAGAAAGTACTCAAAAAATGTTGAAAGGACAGAGGAGCCAACTGAAAAAATGCTTTCACGGGCCAAATCTGGGACAATTTGAGCAATGTAATAAATAATAAGAGTAGAACAAGGTGAGACAGAAGATGGTAGCTATACTTGTAGTAAGCATAGCATAACCTATAAACTTGTTGAATCACTATGTTGTGTACCTGAAATTAATATAACATTGTGTGGCAACTATACTTTCATTAAAAAAAAAGATAGATAAGATAGAATAGAGTAAGATAAATATCCGTGAGTCTATGCTGATATAAATAAATGCTTTAGTAGATAAATAAATGGTTGGTGGAGAATATAAAGCTCTAACTAACTATAGAATTTCAGTTAAAAATGTAGAAGGATACAGGAGTGCTGATTCATAGGGGCACATGTACACCAATGTTTATAGCAGTGGTATTAACAATAGCCAAATTATGGAAGGAGCCCAAATGTCCATCAACTGATGAATGGATAAAGAAGATGTGGTGCGTGTGTGTGTGTACTTATACACACATACATATACAAACAATGGAATACTACTCAGTGATGAAAAAGGATGAAATCTTGCCGTTTGCAACAATATGGATGGAACCGATGGTATTATGCTAAGTGAAATAAGTAAGTCAGAAAATAGATATGTTTTCACTCATATATGGAATTTGGGAAACTTAACAAAAGACAATAGGGGAAGGGAAGGAAAAATAAGTTACAAACAGAGAGGGAGGCAAACAGAAGACAAACTGAGGGTTGATAGAGGTGGCAGGTTGGGGTGGAGGTGCAGGGAAAATGGAGACGGACTTCGAGGAGGGCACTTGTTGGGATGAGCACTGGGTGCTGTATGTAAGTGATGAATCACAGGAATCTACTCCCAAAGCCAAGACTACACTGTATACACTGTGTGTCAGCTAACGTGAAAGTAAATTATTAAAACAACAACAAATATAAAGATGTGTAAGGAATGATGGAAATTTTTTAAAAAATCACCTTTTGGCAAACACCACAGTACTAATTGTTATAGTCAAGAGCATAAATGGATGACAAAATTAGCAGGTTAAAGTTTGCTGAGAAACAGGATGTTTTGTTCCCCATAATATAGTTATTAATTAGAAAGAAACAATAGAGTAGCGAATCCTGGCAGATACCGCCTAACCAAGCGATTGAAGTTAACATAGCCAGTAATTAGATATATTGATATCATGTGCTTCCTAATATGATGCATTTGGAGTAAACATTCTGGAAGGTAGCTGACCAGTCCTCTTCAAAAATATCAAAGTCATCTAAGAGAAATAATGAGCATTTGTCCTAAATCGTAGGAGGAGCCTAAGGACACATGACAACTAAGTACAATGCATGGTCCTGGGTTAGATCCCAGTTGGTCAAGTTTGAACAAGGTCTCTATATTAATCAGGAGTATGGTATCAACGTTAATTTCCTGATTTTGATCATTATACTATAATAATGTAAAACATTAGCGTTTGGGAAAAGTGAGCAAAGGGCCTATGGTTACTCTATGTACTGTATTTATTTCCAAATGAAAAGCTTAAAAATTTTTAGTAAAATAATTGTCAGAGGCTGTGTCTTTCTGTTAGGCAGCCCTGAAATGTCATCACAGATAAGTCTTTCTCTAGTGTTGTTTGTTTTCTCCAAAGCACCTGTATGCCGGCCTTCGGGGAGGGGTTGAGACGGGGCTCGGAGCCCCACTGTCCAGTATGTAAACATTCATGCATTTAGCACTTTATCCTTTATTGAACCTGGTGTCTCCAGGCCTGAAAGTGTTTCAGCTCAGTTTCTCCAGGGAATATGCCTCTTGTTGACCATGGGAGGTAGAAGAACACTGGCCATTTGATTGCGTGTGGTGTGGGAAGGGACAGTGTCGTGGTGTAAATGGTCCTTATGAAGGCTTGTGCCTCTCAGGTTGTTTCCAGACCCACTCCCCATCCCTGCCTTTAGAGGTACTTGGCGCCTACAAAGCCAAAGCTTTGTAAGGATTCCATGCACACATCCGCTGCTTGTCATCGGTCATCTCTCTGAAGGCAGTTGGGTTTGAACTTTCTCTGATCTGCAGGGATCACTCATCCATTCACTTTCTGCAGTCTTGCTTCCCATCATCTCGTCATCCATTCTCTTTGTCCATGTGCTTTCTTTCCTTATATTTCTTTTTTTTTTTTAAGATTTTGAAAAGATTCTTTAAAAAGAATTCTGCTATGCTGTAACCCGCAGAATTCCTGAGATGTATATGAAGATAAGGTGCCTCTGTTGGAGCCTTGCGACCCAGAGATGCTGGCATTTAAAAAGGACTTCCAGGGGCACCTGGGTGGCTCAGTCATTTAAGCATCCAACTCTTGATTTCAGCTGAGATCATGATCTCATGGTCTTAAGATCAAACCCCGCGTGGGGTTCTGCACTGGGCATGTAGCTTGCTTGGGATTCTCTCTCTCCCTCTTCCCCTCCCCTGCTCTTCTCTCTCTCTCTCTTTCTTTCCCTCTCTCTCTCTCTCTTTCTCTCTCTCTCTCTGTCAAAGCCAAAATGAATGAATAGTAATGTATAAAACTAATAAAAAATAAAAAGGACTTTCATTCATGTGAGATAGACCAATGTGGGTTTTTATTTCAGCAAATAGTGTGTAAAATATTCCGACGACAGACCTCAAGGAGTGTTGTAGAGGTCATTTTCTTCTGAGGGTTTGGCATACACAGGGTCTCGTGTCCAAGACTTGAGGTGCAACCACTCTGGGCAGGGAGAGCATAGAAGGTAGAGAGGGAAGATAGCCTGACAAAGAGCTTGTGCTTTGGGGCCAGATTCAAATCCCTCCTCAGCCATTGACTTGCTACATATTCTCAAATAAGTTATTTATCCCCTAATATTTTCAAGTTATTCACACACAAAATAAATATAATAATACTCATCTCATTGGCTCATTACATGAATAATGTATATAAAGCATAAATGATACCTAATATTACAAGTGTTAAAATGGCTTATCTACTGGGCTCCCAAGGATGACAGAGGCAGTGGGAAAGAAATAGTCTTGTGCTCATTCGCGAGGTGAACTACGCTCATCTCTGCACCTAGAACTGAGTCGGAAAGCAGGGGTCTGATGCTGCCCTACCCCCAGTTTTTTTTTTATTTCTGAGCCTCTCAAGCTGCAGGAGTCCCCTTCCCGCTCTGTGTTCTTACCTGTAAGTGGTGCTGCTATCTCCTTAGCAAACCAGAGACGTGTCAGGTCAGTCTTTTTGCCAAAAAGCTCCATTTTTGTTCTCCTTTGGGGTCTCATCAGCAAAGAGGATCCCTGCCTTGTTCCTTCAGAGGTTATACTCATGAGTATCTTTGGTGCAAAGTGCTGACGCCTGACCTAAGGCCTTCCCGGTACTCCAGATGGGAAGTCATGCCTGAAGGAAGCAGCTGCCTCGGAGGAGGGCCATTAGGTACAGGGAAATGCTGTCCAGGCTCTTGGAGAGCTCTCTTTCTGTCTCTCTTTTTCATTTCCTTTTTGGGTAGTTCATTGGAGGAGGGGCTCATGAGCCCCACCTCTCATAGCTAGCTGGTGGCTGACGGGGGTCTTCTGGATCACAGGGAGGTCAGGAATTGGTGGGAATCACTTTTGGACTTCAGTGGGTTCCCTCCAGGGAAGTTATAAAAGCCCATCTCAGTGCTGCCGAGAGAGTTGCTGTTACAACAATAAGAAAGAGCAGCTGTTGCCTCCAGGACTGTTGTTCCAGAAACTCATAACAGCATGAGCCTCGATTTTAATATTCTTTTATAGAGGGGCTTGGAGAAGACATTTTGAGCTAGCAAATGTTTTTAATCATAACAGGGTGTGTATTCACCAAGGAGCCCTGCAGAAACCAAGGGGAAAACGGAGTATGACCCGAAGCCTTGCAATTTCTTTGTGATAAAAGACATTTGACAGAGAGAGGAGGGCAAAGTAGGGAAGGAGAAGTGATAGTTGTTGTCTTAGAAAGCAGACTAGAGTCCAAATAAGTTTTTTTTTAAGAGCATACACTGGGGAGTAAGATTGTTTCTACGCAGATACAGGCAAATATTTTAAAACATACATTCTCTATAACCCATGGATAAAACTTCTTCAAGGAAATTATGGCTCATCCTCTGCATATGAGTGACTAACACAATTTCCCCTCTTGTGAGTGTTGATTTTTAAATTTTTTTTAATGTTTATTTAGTTTTTGAGACAGAGAGAGACAGAGCACGAGTGGGGGAGGGGCAGAGAGAGAGGGAGACACAGAATCCGAAGCAGGCTCCAGGCTCCGAGCTGTCAGCACAGAGCCTGATGTGGGGCTCGAACTCACAGACCGCGAGATCATGACCTGAGCTGAAGTCGAACGCTCAACCGACTGAGCCACCCAGGCGCCCCTGATTTTTAAATTATAACTGAAACATTGTGGCATCCATGAAGTAGGCTGTTTTCAGGCCATGGATGAAACTGATACAAATGAATGGTAAAGTCTGTGTGTGCAGCATGAGTAAAGGCTTCTTGCTCATGTCCAAACATGTCTGGTCATGGTTTCTTCATTGATACCCAACTACTGGGTAGGGGCCACCAAGTGGTTCAGTGCATTTAGAAAAGAACCCAACCCTCTTGTTCTTTGATGAATTTGAAAAATCGACAGTTAGAGGAAGATATGGGTAGGTCAGACCAATCCATCTTTACTGACTGTAACATTAGCCATTCCCAAAGGAGAAGACTCTGAGAAACATCTTAAGTAAAAAGCAGTCTTAGAGAATTTAAGATGTAGGATACGATTTTTGTAATGAGGCCAGCTGGTGGCCTATGCAGGCTTCATGAAGTGGCCACTAGGAGGACAACTTAGTCCAGCATGTGAGTCCTTAGTCTTACAATTTGGGAACTCCCTCACCTCCGAACACGCAGGTACGTGCTAGCTCTGGAGTATGGAGGACCACTTTCCAAATTCATGAGACCCTGATTTAGAGACACATTATTGCAGGACTCCTACTAACTGGATACTCATGTCCACTTACCTGGATTGCCCCCTTCACAGTGTCTTCCCTGGAGATCCTAAGGTTCCTTGGAGAACTGAAATCAAAGAGAGGGTTTACCTAGTCTTACAGGACTAGCTCTGCCAGAACCTGAAGAATTGTCCCAATTGTTTCAGGGGAGGACACTTTTCCACCAACCCAAAGCCATAAATTGGTCCCTCTTGGTTAAACTTATTTTTTATTTTTAAAAATTATTTTCTTTGAGTGCAGTTGACACGCTATGTTACATAAGTTTCAAGTGTACAACATATTGATTCAACAGCTCTATACGTTATGCTGTGTTCACCACAAGTGTAGCTACCATCTATCACTATGTGGCATCATCGTAGTATTACTATATTACTATATTCCCTATATTGTGCCTTTTATTCCTGTAGACTTGTTTTTAAAACCCTGACCAGGACTTTTCTATTTATCTCCTATCTCTAGATTCCAAGGAGAGTTTTCCATCATATTTGTCATTAGCATGTTACAATTTTCAAAATTATAGTTTATCTCAATAAGCTAAAGTCCATTTGAGATTAGCAGTTTCCGGTGGCAATGCAGAAGACTCCTGGGGCCCTTGACTGGATTTGGGAGGCACTCCAGTCTTCTCTATGATATGGTTGCCAAGCATCTCTGAGGTGGGTGATTGACAGGGGATGAATAACTACTGGGGACTAATCCCATTCGTTGTATATTGATTTTTGTCCTTTCCAGTGTTCAAAGATGTCATTTCCTGACCTTGTTTCTAAATCCTAGGGCTAACTAACTTCAGGAACTTTTCCGACTATTCAGAAGAATAATTTTTTTAGCATATTTCCTGGGTCCTCAGGAACACAATTTGCTATAATTCTAGCAAATTAGCTGAGTTGCATACGTACAAAATCAATAAGAAATAAAACATTTCCATTTCCAAAACATTGCCCCTTTCAGCTTGGGGATTCTTCTTTCTAACGTAAAGTGGGCGCTGGGGGAATCTTGGGGATATCTCATAAATCAGTCTGTCCTACAGATGTGCTCATGGCAAAGCGTCAGATCATCCCCAAGGAATCAGGGGCCTGAGGCTATGTGACTGCCAGTATTTGGCCATGGCCTGTGCACTTCTATCTGGAGACTCCACAGCCTCTCTGAAAAGCCCTTCTGGGTCTGTTCTGTGGCAGATAGTGGTCAATGCTATCTGATAAATGTGGGCTAGGGACCAATGTCCCCAGAAACAGTAGACTTTGCCATGTCACAATGGCTGTGCTGAGATGTACGTGGGTAACTTACAGGTGTGTGTGATGAGGAGAGCCCAGGAAAGGAAGCTTCAACATTCTTTAGGCCCTTCCCTTCATGAGAGTTGTGCCTGCCTCTGATATATTTAGGAAAATCTTTCAATTTCCTGGAGAAAGCCCAAGAACTTTGACCTTAAGGCCCCATGTAAGAATTTGATCCAGGATGTTGGAAAACCTTTAAAGAAAAGCTTTATTTTCAAAGCCCTTACTGCCTTTCTGCATTGTTAAAGGTTGAGATCAAAATTCACTTTGATCCTTTTGTTTAGGAAAGAAGTCATTCTGTGGGAACTTTAAAAAGAAAAAACTTTATTATTATTTTTTTTAAAAAACAGTTTTAGATTTACCTGTCTCCTTCAACTCCTCTTGGCTGTGACAGTTTGTCAGCCTCTCGTTTTTTTGGGAGCTTGGCATTTTTTGAGGAGTATTGGTCAGACATTTTGGAGAATGCCCCTCTACTAGAATCTGTCTAATGATTTTCTCATGATGAGGCTGGGGTTGTGAGTTTTGAGGAGGAAGACCCCAGTGGCAAAGTGTCATTTTTATCACGTCATATCAAGGTTACATACTATTAGTGTGATTTATGACTGTTGGTGTTGACCTTGACCACCAGACTGAGATGAGCTCGTCAGGCTTCTCCACTGTGGAACTATTCTTTTTCCCTCTTTCACGCTTGTCCTCTTTGCAAGGAGGCCACTGCGCACAGCCACACTACAGGAGTGGGAAGTTATACCCTCCCTCTCTTCGGGCCGAGCGTCTACAGAAATTATTTGGAATGTTTTTGCACAAGATTTATTTTGTTTCCTCTCCCCACCATTTATGAATTTATTCAGTGATTTATTTATATTAGTGTGGGCTCATAGATATTTATTTTATATTTGGAGTATAATCCAATACTACTTTATTTGTTTTGTTGCTCAAGTTGTTCCAGTATTGGCCATAGGGAATCCTGTGCTCCTTTGACATACGCTTCCATATGGGCTACTTCATGTTAATTTTTTTTTTTAGTCCTTTTTAATTTATGGCATTAGAAGTTATTCTAGGCTCATCTTGTATGTTTTACACCCTAGTCCTAGAATCAGGCATTTCTTTAAGGAGCCCTGGTTCCTTTTATTGGAGAATGGTATTAGAAATAAAGACCCGGGCATGAGGTATGCTCCTTGGTACTGGGATGTCATTTCTTCTAGGCCCTCTGAGCTGACAGAACAAAGAAATATGTGTGCATATTTTAACCTGTGTGTGTACACATATCTATAAATATTCTATATGCCACCATCTGTGTCTATACTAAGCTAAACATGAGTTCATACTGAATGCCTCAAACTCTAATCCGTTACCATATGGATTATTCCAGCTTCCTCCCTTTGCCTATCTGTAAATTTCAACTCCGACAGCGAGAAATCTGGTTCTGCAGGAAATTTTTTATGCAGATAAACAATTCTAACATTTTGATGAATTTTTTCAAACATCTTGGTCTTCGTCTCAGCCCATGTTCTTGCCTTTATGCTAATATTTTTCTAAATATATATGTATACATATTCATATGTATATATTTTTTGATTTACACATGTATGGTCCTTACCTTACATACCACTTCATAATATATTTAACTACATATCAGCTATAACTTTTCAGGTGAATAAATCCTGGTGCACATCTTTGTTTTTAAAAATATGTATTCCGGGGCGCCTGGGGGGCTCAGTCAGTTGAGCGTCCGACTTTGGCTCAGGTCATGATCTCGCAGTCCGTGAGTTCAAGCCCCGCGTCGGGCTCTGTGCTGACAGCTCAGAGCCTGGAGCCTGCTTCAGATACTGTGTCTTCCTCTTTCTCTGTCCCTCCCCCACTCATGCTCTGTCTCTGTCTCAAAAATAATAAACATTAAAAAAAATTTAAAAAATATGTATTCCATAAATTAATTAGCCCCCTACTAATGAATGCTTTGGTTGTTCCCAGTTTTGTCACCATTACAAATAATGCCTCAGTGAAAAAATCTTTCTGCACATATTCTCTATAGAAAATATTCCTAGAAGTAGAATTTATTCTAAGAAGGTAAGAGTCTTTAAAATTTTCAGAGCGCTTCCAGGAACATATGATTTTACTTAGACTGAACTTCCAGGAGTCAGCCCCAATCTGATGGTTGATTTGGGGGCTTGGCAAGCACAGAGGGGCTGCTGGATGGGGGTCATGTCTGTTTTCACCTCCACAGCAGAACCGATGCCTTCCTCTCCTGCTGGCTGTCTTAGACATCACTACCGTTCAGTCAACACCTGGCATCTCCCTCAAGTGTGGGTGTAGGGCTTGAACTTGATTGTTCTCTGGCCTAGTTGGACCTTACCCAGGGGCCAACTGCTGAAGTCTGTGACCCTCAGTCTCCTCTCTCCCCTGTGCTCCTATACTCGAGCATTTCCGTAGATTCCACCCTGTCCTGATTTACCATGAAAGCTCCGAGTGCGTCAGCCCCTGCTTGATTCCCAGAGCACCATTATCATGTATCTTTAAGTATCTGGGATGGCTGAGTCAATTTGCAGATCAAGCAAAAAAGAATAGAAATTAGATTAAATCTTCACTCAAAACTTGGAACTAAACCCAGGGCAAGACCTACTAGAAAGTGCCAGGGAAAGGTTTTGTCTGACATCCTAGTGTGCTGATGCTACTAATCTCTGCCCTGGTGTCAGCTGCTAAGCTGCTTGCTGAGAAGCGCATAGAGACCTTTCTTCGGGGTATTTTCATTAAAGAAATTCTTAAGGATTAGAAGTCTTCAGTGAAACGGCAAAATGACAGCTACTGGGGCCTGGGACTCCTCCTGAACTCAGACCATGTGGGTGGACATTTATTTCCTTATGCATTTGTTGTGAGGATTAGAGAAGATAATTTGGTGCATTTGGCGTATAATAGATACTCAGTAAATAGTAACAGCTTAAAAATAGCTAATATTTATTGAGGGCTTATTATGCACCAGACACTATTCTAAGTATTTTACATGTGCTAACTGATTTTAGCCCCATAAAAATACTGCGAATTAGGTGGGATTTTTCCCCCCAAATTTTATAGATGAGGAACGTGAGGCATGAAAATATAAAGCAGTTAGCACAAGGTTGCACAGACAGTAAAGGAAATGGCCAAGATTCAAGGTTAGCCCCCATCTCCAGAGTTTATATCACCTTTCCAGTCCACTAGCTCTTAGCAAACAGTGTTCCCTGGTGGAATGAATGCTGCCTTTGGAATCTGTGGCAGACACTGCTAGATAACCCCCTCAATATCCATTCTCCCCTACTTCCTTACTCACTGAACCCCAATATTTTTTTGCAGTGTGGTACCGTACCCAATTAAAACTAAACTCTGGGGCACTTGGGCGACGCCACTGGTTAGGCCTTGGACTCTTAATTTCAGGTCAGGTCATGATCTTGCACAAGTTCTTTCCTGAGTTCGAGCCCCGTGTCAGGGTCTGCACTGCTGGTGTGGAGCCTGCTTGGCTGGGAGTCTCTCTCTCCCTCTCTCTCCCAAAAATAAATAAATAAACTTAAAAAATAAAAATGAAGATAAACACTTCCACAGACTTTCGTGCAGGTAGAGTGGTCATGTGGCACAGCCTGACCAATGAGGTGTGAGCCGAAGAGACGGCCTCAGCTGGCACTCCCCTTTCCATCTTGTCCCCTCCCTGCGTTTACCACCCCATTGCAGTCGTGATGCCTGGAAGTTCAATGGCCTTCTTGTGAGCAAAGGGATGAAAGCCATGTGGCAAAGATAGAGAGGCAGAAAGACAAAGGGAGCCTGGCATTGCAAAACCACCCAGAAGTCCTGGAGGGCTTACATCTCACCCTTCTGGGAAAGAGAATAATTATCCCCCTTCTAGTGAAGCTGCTCTAAGTCTGGTTTCTCTTACCTGGAGCCTGCAGCAATCCTAACTGATAGAAAATCCCAGCTGTACCGATAGGTCCCTCAAGTGAGGGAGGCGTGTATGCATGTCTACGTTCTACCTCATTAAGCTCTGAGCCTCAGTTTACTTATTGACTCTTATGTCTCATGTTCCAGCTCATAATATCTGGAAGGGCATGTGCACAGCCATTAACGGCATCAAAGAAAGGAAGAGAAAGTGAGGAAAGGAGGAGAGAGGGAAAGAGGGAAGAAAAGAGGAAGACAAGGAGTGGGGGAAGAGTAGTAGGAAGGAGGGAGGAAGGGAGGAGAGCAACAGGAAGAAATTTCTCCCAGCTGGTCATGAATGCCCATAGCACAATAGATGCAAATAGGACTTGCTTCGTCTCCCATCGGGCCACACAAAGTCAGTTTCACACAAAGTCAAAAACAAATAAATAAACTTAAAAAATGGACGCATAGGAATTTTGTGTTCCCCGGGGCTTGTCTTTACACCCTCTTTTCTAGCCCTCTCCCAGTCTCTGTTTTATCTTGGTGGTACTTGATTCTGATTCTACCTTAAGAGGGCAAAAGGGGTATCCGCTACAGTTTTCTGGGTGGGGTCAGCAGCTTGGTGGGTTCTGACACTTGATAAGATTGACAGTAGTAAAAACCTGAATGCAGGAGCTAAGCAACATGGATTCAAATCCTATTCTGTCACTTACCAGCTGTGTGACCCTGAAGAAGTTACTTAGCCTTTCTGTGCCATAGATTACTTATCTCTAAAACGAAGATAATAACAAGACCTATCGCATTTAGTTCTTGTGAGTTTATATGTAAAACATGCAGAATAGTCGTTCTCTACCGGGGACAACTTTGCCCCACTTTCACCCCCCAAGGGCATTTGGCAATGTCTAGAGACATTTTTGGTGGTCATAACCAGAGGAAGGGTGTTACTAGCATTTATCTAGTGGATAGAGGCCAGGAATGCTGCAGAACATCCTACAATGCACAGGACAGCCCCCCACACAAAGAATTATCCAGCTCACACGTCAGTAGTAACATGGTTGAGAACTCCTGACTTAAAACAATGCCTTGCTCGTGACAAGTGCTATGTAAGTTATTGTGACTTTGATGTTTTATGCTAAAGATTCCTTTTCCACTCAGAGTGAAGATAGAAGAGAATAAAAGGGGCAAGGGGGACCAATATCTCTGTTCTTCCATGTATATGAGGGGTATAATGATGAGAACTTCTAAAGAGGTTACCCAAACTCAAGATAGTATCTTTAAAATGTCTCATGCAGTGCCTGGCACATAGTAGGGGGTCAATAAACAAGAGACTTTAGGACTATCCAACCTTCATCATTGATCATAGGGAGGGTTGTTAATCTTTCTGTGAGCTGTAATTGCTTTGTATTTTCCTGAAGACATTTGATACCAAATAAGAGGTGTGTGTGGCCGGGGGCATGGAGTTAAGCACTGAGAGGGAGTGAGTCCTCCTCCATAGACAATGCAGCCATTGAAGGAAGGGGAGTCACAGGCTTGGTCTTGGGTGGATTGTGGGGGTGGGGCTGGATGTTAGGACTGAAGCATCCTGAACCATTTGGAGCAGGGGTCAGCAAACTGTTCTGTAAAAGGCCACATAGTAAATAACTTCATTTTTGTGGGCCAAGAAGTAAAATCAAGAATATTATGTAGGTAATCACAGAATAAGAGGAAAAACAAATTCCCACAAACTTTTAAGACAGTTAAAAATCTTATTTATGTACTCTAATTTGAATTTGATATAACTTTCACATCTTGAAATACTATTCTTCTTTTGATTTTTTTCCCCCGGACAGTTAAAAATATGAAATCCAATCTTTACTCCTGGGCCATACAAAAACAGGGGATTTGTCCCTCTGTCACCAATTCTGGTCATTCCCCGTCCAGTTCCCCAGGAACAGGCTTACCACAAAAGAGCCTTTCGTTGCCTAGGCCTCTGGATTGGGCGTGCCGGTGGAGAAAGTACCTGTCCCTGCCCCTGGCACTGCTCACCACTGCGGGGAGACAACCACGAATCAGGACAGTAAGAGAAAGGCCATTGTCGCACAGTGCCACAGGGCAGAGGGTGTGGGGGACGGAGGCCCCCCAGCCCTCGGAGAGCATGGACATGTGTATGTGGGGGAGTGTCATAGCAGCCACGTGTGTGAGCTGAGACCTGAAGCATAAGTAGGAGTTTTCTAGAGAGGGGGTGAGGGTGTAAGTTTTCAGGGGGTAAATGATGGCAGGGGCATCCCGTGTTCGGGGACCTAGAGAGGAGTGTTGTTTTTAACTGCCGGGATGCAATGTGAGGAGGGGCAGCGGCTCGCTCGAGGTGAAACCAGCAGGCAGCGGTCGTGGGGCTCAGCCTCTCCGACATGCCAGGACCCTGCCTGGTTCTCATTTGTCACCCAGGGGCCTGGCCCCGCTCCTCACGCCTGTGCCTTGAGATTGTGCCAAGGCGTCTGCCTAGACCTCGGTGAATCACCTCCCCGAGGATGGGGCAGATGCTGCTCTTTGCCCGCCCGGCAGCCTGCCGCTCTGTGCCCTGCTGCTGGTCCACCTGCCTTGCCCCGGAGGGTTCCCGGTCTTCTGGCTTCTGCAGAAAGAAGCACTAGTCTTGGCTACTAAAACGGTTCCCTGGAATCTGGCCTGTTTCCTCTCCTTCCTACCCCCCAATGAGATCTAGGCTCACCTTTTTTTTTCCCCTCATCTGATTTGCAAGTGGGGACAGCAGGGGCGCCATACTTGCACATTCGTACCTAATAGGTCTAGGGGATGGGGCCTAAGGTGTCCTTGCAGTTCTGAGCTCCTCAGGAGCCCTGCTTCAGGGGCGGCAGCAGGGAGCTTGTCTCGCAGGATGTGTGAGGAGGCGTCGGGCATCAGCTCAGATTCGGCTGGAGGCCATTTCCCCAGTTCAGATGTTAGATTTGGACTCCGTCGCTATCCAGTTTTTGGATATTTTTGGTATTTTTGGAAGGTCCCAGTACGAGGAGTTAGATAGCTAAGATTTTAGAAAGTGAGTGAATTGGAACCCTTAGACATTGCTGGTGGGATTGTAAATTTTAGTGCAGTTGCTGAGGAAAGCATATTGGCAGTTCCTCAAAAAATGTTAAACATTTGATGAAACAATTTCACTCCCAGCTATATACCCAAGAGAAACGAAACCATATGTTCACACAAAGACTTGTACACAAATTTCATAGCAGCCAAATATTCATAATTGCTAAAAAGTGGAAGCAACCTAGCGTCCGTTGATGAATGGATAAATGATTCGGGATCGCCGTACAGCGGGTTCTCGCTCAGCCATAAAGCGGGAAGGAGGTGCTGATGCACGCCTTCACGTGGGTGGCCAGCAAAGCACCGCGCAAAGCGAGTGAAGCCAGACGCAAAAGACCACATACTATGTTACTTCATTTCCACGAAATAGCACGCTAAACCTACAGATGGTAAGTAGGTTAGCGGCCACCAGGGGTGGGGAGGGGTTGAATGGAGAGTGACTGCGTAGTGGGCACGACGTGTCCTGGAAGTGGACAGTGGTGATGGTCACACAACATTGTGAATGTCATAAGAGCCACTAAATTGTAGACCTTAAAAATGGTTAAAATGGTGAATTTTATGTGGTGAATTTTATCTCAATTTAAAAGAAAAGTGAGCGAAGTCACCTTTCAGCCTCCTGTGTATGCAGAGTGGTGAAGCAGTGGTGTTTCTGATGTCCTTATGTCCTGGCGCTTACAGATCCTGAAGCCCCATGGGCCTGAGTCCACATTAGAACACTCCTGCAGAATAGGGCGAAATGCAAGGTCGGCGTCTCTCTAGTCCCAGGAGCAGGCAACAGTTTCTCCCCTGTGACACCACGGGGACAAGATATTACCGTTTTGGTATTTCATCCATTATTCTGATGGACTTTGGCGGCTGCACCCGGTTTGCCCCTTGCCCTAGACGCCCAGGACGTGTCCATGCCCACCGTGTCCCCTAGTTGTCCATGGTCTCTCTCCACAGTCTGTCTCTGCCCAAAAAGGGGCAATTCACAGGCTCCCACTTTCCAGGGACACCTGTTGAGACTTTTGTATCAGGTTCTGTCCTGGGCCTGAGGATCTAAAGAGGAACAAGACGGAGTCCCTGCTCTCAAGGAACCGGTGGGGGAGGCAGAAAGGTGACTGAGCACCACTGGTGTGATAGCAGACATGCTTGAGGTGTTGGGGGTTTGGGCCCAAGGGGGGACACCTGCACGGCATCTGGAGGGACAAGCAAGAATTCATCCGGGAGACAAGTCAAAGAGCCATGGTGTGTGAAAGGGCCTGGAACTCTGAGGGAAAGAATTGAGAATGGAGTCAGGGGTGGGTAAGTGGACGAGCAGATAAAGTTGGACCATAGACAGGGGCAAAGCTTGCAATGCCTTTTACACTAGCCTGAGTTTAGAATTTATTCCGGGGGCGCCTGGGTGGCTCAGTCGGTTAGGCGTCCGACTTCAGCTTAGGTCATGATCTCGCGGTCTGTGAGTTCGAGCCCCGCGTCGGGCTCTGTGCTGACGGCTCAGAGCCTGGAGCCTGCTTCCGATTCTGTGTCTCCCTCTCTCTCTCTGCCCTTCCCCTGTTCACGCTGTGCCTCTATGTCTCTCAAAAATAAATAAACTTTAAAAAAAAAAAAAAAAAAAAAAAGAATTTATTCCGATAGCAAAGGGAAACTAATCAAGGAATAGGAAGGGAAGTTCCATCGTTAGGTTTGCATTTCAGGGGGCAGGTCATATTGGGAGCACAATAGAAGCTAGGCGAGAGAAAGAGTTGGCATTGGGGGTCGGCAGGAGGCTGCCTCAGAGTCCATGCGAGGTGATGGAGCCAGACAGAGGCCACGTGCATGAAGGAGGCAGAGACAGAACTAGCCGAGCTGAGACGCCGAGGAGCTGGTGGTGATTCAGGAGGGCGGGGGGGAATAGGGAGAGAACGGTTCTGGGAGCCTCCTGGACTTCTGACCTGGGTAGGAGTCATTATGTGACAAGAGACCCAAGGGAGGAGCAGATTCAGAAGGCAGATGACAGGATGAGTGTGGGGCGGGGCGAGCCTAAATGTCTGAGGCACAACCAGGTGGGAAGGTACAGCGTGCCTGCGGGCGGAGGCTTGGCGCCTAGGTTAGAAGGCTGGGTGACTTCCTCCTGTGTTTCCCTGTGTGCGTGTTCCATTCCTCCCCAGGAGTTCAGTTTTGGGGACTGTGACCTGGAAGCTGCTGGTGTCTGCTCCTGTCAAGGTTGTTCTGGTTTAAACTCTTTCTCCCTGTTGGCATGTGATTTCATGCTTTTCACTTCTCCCTTTAAATGGAAATGCAGAAAATGATCTTCGCCCTCCAGTGGGGATGGAGAATTTTTTTTTTTCTCTCAGCTCTGACACCTGCTACTGTTTCGCTCGCTATTAAAGGTCTGCGTGACTGCGTGACCGGGTGGCTTGCCTCAGGCAGTGCTAAATGGTGTGTGGGAGGGCCGGGAGAAGTGTCAGGAGAGAGGTATTAGAAAGTGACTCACAAAGATGGGCAGCCTGGGGCTTAGGGGCCAGAGTGAGGGTTTCCCAGGAAGGACCCACGGTATGCGTCCCTGAATAAAGATGCCACGCCATCTCTGGTCCCCAAGGCTCTGCAGCCCTTTCTAGGGCTGCTTCCTACCACTCACCTCCTCTCATCCGCCTTCTGGGCATGCCGTATTCTGCCTTGTCTGAGGTCACACAGCTCATACACAGTGGAACCAGAATACAAAGTTGGGTCGCAGGTGTCAGTGTGCCCTTTGTCCCTCCACTGTAGTGACAGTGCCTCTGTCACCATGACAAATGATCCCATCACAGGGAGAATCAAGGGCAAGCTACCTGCCGACCCAATCCAACCCAGCCCTCCTTGGCTCCAACCATGGATGACGTGGAGCGGGTGTTCCACCTCTAAGGCCAGCCATCAGGACCGAGAGAACAGGCTGGGGTGTTCCGTGCAGCCCCTTGTTCTGCTTCTCCTGGGAGCCTGCGCCGCCGTGGGTTCCCCTTCCTCTTCAGCCCCGCTCAGGCTGCAGAGCGAGACGGGAGCCACCTTCTAGCCCCAGCTCGTTTGCCAATTTATTCTCTTGCAAACAAATCCTGCCTTGTGGTATTGTTGCTGTAATGGGAAAGAGGTTCATCTATTTCCAATTCTGCACTGTGGGCAGACTTTTAAGAGATCTGTCTGTTTTCAGTTCCATATTAATCTGCTTTCTGCCACAGCTCCAAATATCTTTGCTCATAAATGCGGGGCCGTTTTACTTATGCGCTCAGGGTGGACAGGGGATGGTATTTCATTTCTTCCATTTTCAAACGGGGCAAGGTTAAAGGGACTTGTCCTATCTCGAGACAATACCTGAAAGGATTTGGACAAGATAAAAACCCAAATCCTTAACCTATGAAAGTCCTTAGCTCAACAGAGCTGCTAAGAAGCATGTGTACTGTGTGTGTGCGTGTGTGTGGTGTGTGGACGAGTGCACACGCAGGCATGCACACTAAAGCTGTTGAGACCTCAAACACCCCCTCCTTGGTCAGCGGTACTTCCTTACTGGAAAGATGAGGAGTCTTAGTGATGTTCAAGGCTTTCTTTTTATCTGGGAACACTGTAGGTCTTCAAGGGACGAAATCAAGCTGTAGGAGATCCTTCCTCATGCTCTCGAGGCCGGTCTTGGGCACGTTTTTCAAGATCTTCTTCCCGTTTCCCCCAGAGAGCTCTAGGCCCCTGCTGCTTAGAAATCCTGCATCCCGAGGCTTTGCCAGTTTCATCTCCCTAATCCATACGATGCCCGTGGCGTTATGTCACGTTTAACAAATGAAAACAACGCGTCTTGCCCTCGGTGGGCAGACCAGTCAGAGGTAAGCTGCTGGAGGCCAGGAGTGGGACCGTGGAATGGTCCTAGGAATTCTGCAGCCATCCACCCACCCTGCGTCTGCTTCCCCAACCATCGTTCCTCTTATGCCAGGCCCTGCTGAGCTTAAGGAGCAGGAGTTCTAACCCAGAAAGGAAGATTTGAATGTCCTTAATTCTCTGCCTTGAAACATCGTTCATTAAAACCCTAGTGCTTCAATCTTTTTATTTAGATTGCATTTCTTGATATCTCCCCCCTCCTTAAATGGGAACCTAGTGACTTGCAATTACCATTATCTGAGAGGAGATGTGCTTGCGTACATAGCCGGAGGCTTAGAGTTGCTTATTATTTGCAGAGTGTGCTTTGTGCTTTCCCAGGTTTTTCCTTGCTTACGTGATGCTACTTAAAACCTACTCTGCCATCTTCACACTCTGGGGCTCATTTGCTTTCCGGCTTCTGGGCCTTCAGATCCACGTGTGGCCTGCCCATCTATGTATTATTCATAGACACACCTGTTCTCAAGTAAGAAACCAAATAGAGATTACTTTATTTATTTTTTAATTGGAAGAGAAGAATCACAGCTCTGGTTTGTAAACCTGCTGCCCCCTCCCCTCGGAAGTTATTCCTAAAACATCTCTCAAAAGCCCTTCTCTCCACAGCAAAAGCCTGCCTCTTCTCCACAGGCGACCCCAAGAGCCTTGCCATGGGGACCTCTGCCGGGAGGCGCCCCTCCGTAACCCGGATGTTGCTCAGTTGTGTTCTCCATCGAATGGTTCAGCCATGAGCGCAGGCCTGGAAGGGCAGGAAAACCTTTCATTTTGATATAAAAAAAATTCCAGAATTTAGAAGAGGGAGCGCATTGTATCCTAGGAGAATCTCGCAAGGCTAACATTATTGTCAGGCTTTAACCTCTGCTATTATTGATTTGTTTTGTTCCTAAAATTAACTTAAAACATATTTGAAGTAGTCTTGCAGTTGAGGATTATTCCTAATCTCTTAGTAATTCCTTTAGTGTGTACTTGTCTTTGAGCTTCTTCGTTGCACTGGCCTGAATAACGCCTCATGCTATGGTAGATTTTTCTCCCAGAATGAACCAGCTGTCATTTTGTCACAGAGCAGTGCGGCAGGTGGCCACGACCTGAGTGGCAGAGAAACCCAGGAAAGCTCCTGACAGGAAGTTGGTATTCTAAAGTTAACAAAATTACAAAGATGTTCGTGACTGTGTAACACCGTTTAAATGGTTGAAAGCAGAGCCCCTGGGGTTAAGGACAAACGCTACTGTGTATTGGTCAGCCGACCTGGGACAGGCTACTTAACATCTCTAAAGGTACATAACCTCGGTTGGAGTATGACAGAGAGACAGAGAGAGGGAGAAAATAAAGGATTAAATAAGATCTTACATTTTAATGTCAAACGCCTTCAGTAAGTGTTAGGGACTGCATTATTACGGTTGAGTTTGTAAACCAAGATTTAAAAGCCTGACACTGAATGGGAGATGGTCTGACATGCAGGTAGAGCATAGGATGGTTTGTGGGGAGGACAGCCATCTCCATGACAACCACGGTGCTTCCACTCAGCAGGTTTCCTGACAAATCACCCAAGGCACCATTTTGCTTAGAGCTCAAAGATTCCCTGGCCCTTCCAGGAGCTTTATGAATAAAGATTAAGGAAGGTTGTCCTCTTTTTCATATAAGAATAGATTTTATTAATTTTAATTATACAAGTAATACATGAATATATTCTCTTTTTAAAAACGTTAAACATTACCGATGAGGCTGATGTCTCCTTTTTTTTTTAAAAGATTCTTTTTTTAATTTTTTTAATTTTATTTATTTTTTTAACGTTTATTTATTTTTGAGAGACAGAGACAGAACATGAGCAGGGGAAGGGCAGAGAGAGAGGGAGTCACAGAAACTGAAGTAGGCTCCAGGCTCTGATGAACCATCAGCACAGAGCCCGACATGGGGCTCGAACTCACACACCGTGAGTGAGATCATGACCTGAGCTGAAGTCAGCCACTTAACCGACTGAGCCACCCAGGCGCCCCTGATGTCTCCTTTGAACACCGGGTCCAGCCCTCATCTCCACCCCAGGGAGGAGTCGTCTTCTGAACATTTTACCAGGCACCAAATGTCCTGTGGTCTCTATACCTACAGAAAAAAATATAGTATCGTTTAGTGCGCGTGAGTGTGTTTATATGTGTTATCATGTAAGTGTCATATTACAACTTGATTTTTGTTCACACCACCCTAGGTTTTGAGGATCCTGCCACCTCGTGACAGATAGTACATTAAAAAAAAAAAACCGTTTTACAGGTATGTGTGTGGGTGGCGTGGATGAACTACACTTTATTTAGGCAGTCCCATTTTGGTGGTCATTTAAGTTATTTCTGACTCGTTGCTCTTGCAAACAAAGCTGCCACAAAGATTCTTGGACCTGCTTTCTGAGTACACAGGGTCATTGTTTTTCTGGGGGGATGTGAAGAAGCTGAGTCACTGACTCAGAGTGTATGAACATTTTTAACTTTTATTAACATTTCTTTTAATGTTTATTCATTTTTGAGAGAGAGACAGAGGAGAGCGTTAGCAGGGGAAGGGCAGAGAGAGAGGGAGACACAGAATCTGAAGCAGGTTTCAGGCTCTGAGCTGTCAGCACAGAGCCCGATGCAGGGCTCCAACCCACAAAGCGTGAGATCATGACCTGAGTTGAAGTCGGATGCTTAACCAACTGAGCCACCCAGGCGCCCCAAATGTTTATTTGTGAGAAAGACAGAGAGAGTGCAAGTGGGGGAGGGGCAGAGAGAGAGGGACGCAGAGGATCTGAAGTGGGCTCTGTGCTGACTGCAGAGAGCCAGATGCGGGCTCGAACTCAGGAACCCACGAGAGCATGGCCTGAACCGAAGTTGGACGCTTAACTGACTGAGCCACCCTGAATACTTTTCACTTTAATAGATACTGCCAAATTCCCTGAATACTTTACACTTTGATAGATACTACCAAATTACTCGGCACAATGATCATACCAGCTTACAATCCTACTGATACAGCATGGAAACTTTTTCTTTCCTTTTTAACTTTTTCCTATTTAATAATAAAAAAAATTCCCTCATGTTTTAATTTCCATTTTCCTGATTACTAATATGGAGGATTTTGGTCACACATTTTGGGGCCAATATTTATATTTCCTTTTTATTTATATTTTACCTTTTTTATTTCATAAAAATTTTACGCTTCTATTTTGCATTTATATTTCTGTGAATTAGAATTTTATTCCTGTAGAATATTTTTCTATTGGGTTATTATGGTTTTTCTTTGATCTGTAGAAGTTCTTTTTATATTCTGGGTACTGATCCTTTGTGGCAAGTATTTCCTCCTTTTTTTTTCTTTAATTTTGTTCATGGTGTCTTCTGTCATACAGAAGTTTTTGTTTTCTAGGTACTCAAATTTATCAGTCTTTCATGTGTTTTTGCACCTTGTTTAGAAATCCTTTTCTCAGCCAGGTCATGAAAAAGATCTTCCTACATCATATTAAAATGGTTTTTGTTTTTTTTCATCTAGGTTGTTCATGAGAGGGATGTTCTAGGTACTTAATGCATTACCTATGTAGCGGGTGTAGCTGCCCAACCCAGGTGGGAGGCTCAGGCCCCTGACAGCTCAGAACTGGCACACAACCCTCTCTGAAGACTTGAGCAATCCCAACAGTTTCCAGCAGAGGGCAGTGTCTGAGAGAGTGCGCCTCCCTATATTGGGGTCCTCAGGGGTTCCCTGACTCACCAAAGGGAACATTTAACTGCTCTAAAATTAGCAAGTGCCAGTGAAGAGAAAATATGTCTAGTCAGGGAAAAGACGAGGAGCAAAGTCTGTTGCGAGTTTGCTACATGGTGGGAAATAAAACAAGGCCCAGGGGAAAGTGTCCTGGCATAGTCTGTGTTTTATGACTGCATTTGGGGAACAACGGATCAAAGTTAGCCAGGATCACAGAGGGTTTTCTTCTCCAAGGGTAGCTTTGATGTCTGCTTATGTCTGGTCCACATACTTGAGATGAAAGCTCAGGCTTTACGGAGGAAATGTGATTTACTGGACAAAAAACAAGCAGGATGGAAACACGCAGTCCCCAAAGTTGTCCTTTTGATTCCATCAATGATGCAAGCCCTGTCCCCTTCAGAGGGGAAACTGAGGAAACAGCAGGCAGCATTGTTCAGCGCGGTTCCCACCCCGCCTCACCTCAGGCACAGCCTGGGCTAGCAGGTGTTTTCTGTTGTTTCTTGGTTTAACACTATCAAATGTGGGATTCACGATATCATCATGAACCCAGAAGAGCTTTGGCAGTGAAATTCATAGGTTTTAATAAGTATATCGATCCACACAAATTTGCAAATCTGACTCAGCCTCTCAGCTCAGGTGCTGGGTTGTCTCTGTTGTTCCTGCTCATCCATTCTCCGCCTCTCTGGCCCCGCTTTGTGCCCAGGGAGACTGCCCGTGCGAACTGAGTTGCAGGCCCTTGTTCACTGGTTTCTGCTTTGGATGGACTGATGAGAAGCACCTGTGAGAAGAGAGGCTTGTGGATTTTTTCCCCAGGCTCCCTGCCTGCTGGGCTGTGGCTGGCAGCAGCTTCATTTCTCTGCAGAGGCAGGGTAGTCCTACAGCTACAGGAAAAACGCACCACTCTCTCTGCTTCCCCTTTCATGCCTTGGGGTGTTAGAGCTTTCCAGAGAGCCTGGGTGCTTCCCTAGCCTGTGTTGGCCTCCTTTGGCCCTTTATTAATGTCTCTTCAGTCATCTCTTCTGAGTGTACTGTTTGATCCCGGCCCCCAACCCAATCCGGACTAAATCTATCTGGAATCTTCACCCTGAAACAGATCAAATGTACAATTAAAATTTTATCGTAGTCTTGATACCCTTTTCCACACATGCAGTCTCCAAGCCCAGTGGTGCCTGCTGCCGACACACTTCTCCAAAAGCCAGTACAACAAGTCATTGCAAACCTACCTAAACAAACAAACAAACAAATCCCAATAGCTGGGTTCATTTTCTGTAATTCTCTAGTGTTTGTTTATCAAAGACCCCTTCCTCTAGGTTCACAGAAGTGTCTCCTAGCTATAAATGCTTTTTCAATTCCATTTTAAACTTTAAAGGCAAACAACCTGGAAGATGAAAGGATCACAGGAAGCAATTTTGATGCCTTGATGGTTTGACTAATTCATTGAGGGATGGTTGCAGGAAGTTGCTGGAGATGTAAATTATTGCATTTCTAGGCAACCCTCCTCTTCAGGGAGCAGATTGCTGTTCTGTAAGCTAAATAGGCACAATAAACAGGCACTCCAAGTAGATAAGTGAGGACATTTAGCACCCATCCCTCCACCAGATACACAGGACAGGGTGACCTGGTGCCCCACCCCATCCCTTCTCTTCTCCTTCCACCTGCTGCAGAGGCGCGAGTGAACAGCCCAGAGATTCCATTAGGAGGAAGGGATCCTAGTCAACACATGAGATCACCATGAAGACCTGAGGTGGTTTGGACACCTGCTTTAATTAAACACTCAGTGAGTTTTATTCACTGAAGACTGTCCTCGTTATATCACCTGTCCTTTCTGGGAGCATCGCTTCTACAGTTGTACCTGATCCATTCTACGTCATTCCCAATCCAGCTCCCACGCCATGTGCAGCCCTTGTCTAGTGACTTAAGAGACCCCCTGATGCTTTTTCCTGCTCTGACCGCGCGTGCTATCCATGCCCAAGGACTGTGGATTTCATCTCCGTCTCCCTACTCTGTGTTCTTCTCCCCACCCCACCACCGGCACTCGGCAGGAACCCCCAGACCACTCTACTAGCATCAGAACTGGCGTACCTCCCTGCCATCTGCACGCCCCTGTCCGTGGCACAGCCAGAGTGAGGGTTACGACTTGTGATCCTGTCCCTGATACCCTTCTGCTTGAAATCCTTCAAAGGCTCCCCGTCACTCTGAGGATAAAGACCAAAAGTTTTATAAACCTGCCCAGCCGCATAGCCTGGTCCCTGCCCACCACTCCTGGGTCGTCTGATGCCATGCCTCCCTCTGCCATGGTTTGGGTCCCTTCCTCCCGTCTTCTCTCTGAGCCTCAAACTTGCCACGTTCCATTTCGGCTTATGTCCTGTGCCTTTGCCTGTACTGTTCTCACCACCACGACACTGACCTTAGGCCTAGTAAACACCTTTAGACCCTGCCTTCAAACAACCGCATCCCTAGGGGCAAGTCCCTGTTACACACTCCCCTGCCATGCTCACAGGCTGTAATTATACATTTAACTGACAGATTGGTGTCTGTTTCTTCCACTAGAATGTACGTCCTATGAAACTGGGAATAGTATCTGTCTTTGTGGACTTGGCATTGTGTCTGGCACATGGGGCAATCTCAAAAAAGACTTGCTGAAAAATATTAATGGATTTTATCATGCTCTTGCCTTTAATATCAGGTGTCAGCACCTCCCCAGATCAAAGAAATGGAGGTCCAGGGTCTGGAGAGATGTAGACAAGGTACTGATCAGAGTTAGGGGGTAAACTAGATTGTTCTCTGACAGCTAGCAATTCTCCAATTTGGGGGATATTCATATCCTCTTGTCTCTTTGGTCTGTGTAGACACTCCCCCACTCTGGCTCTGTCTGGTGCCAGTGTTGTGTGTCCATGCTCGTACACACCCCTAGCCTGTGACCGTAAGATCCCCTTGTGACCCCAAGGCCTCACTTATTCTTGGGCTGAGAAACCCGAGCCTTCCACTTCCAAGCCTGCTTCTGAGCAGATACAATAAAGCCCTTAAAAGCCAGTTGGTATCCAGGAACTTCTTTCCTCCCATTATTGGCAATGCAAATGATGGATTAAAGTACAAGGAAAAAGGTTTTGTTCAGAAGTTTGAGTTTTCAGAACCATCCCCAGGGTAATAAAATGGAAAAGGGAAAACCAAGCACATAAGCCCTTCCTTCCATTCCCCAAGTGTCAGCCAAGATCGCAGCCTAAGTGATGCATAAGAAGGAAGGGAGCCAGGGCTGGAGAGGAAATTGTCTAAACCAATGGTTCTCAAACTTTAGCATGCATCAGGATTCCTTGGAAGGCTTATTAAACACAGATAGCTGGGCCCCACTGTCAACATTTCTGATTCAGTTGGCCTAGGGTGGTGCCCAAGAATCTGCATTTCTAACAAGTTTCCAGGGAGGCCAGCGCTGCTGGTCTGTGGGCACCACACCTTAGGAACCACTGCGCTAGGCTACACTGCCTCCTCCCCACATATGCTAATGTATTCCAGTTATGTGGTTGTCGAAGCCCAGACTCGGATCCAGTAGGTTGCACTGGAGCTTGGTGCCCGGGCTGCTGCGGTGAGGACCACATGGTCAGAAGCAAGGCTCAGGTCAGCCGTCACCTTCTTGAGCCTTCGTCCCCTTTAATAGAGGTATCTTCCTTTATGCCTTCCTGGGATATTAGGGGATGTTTCGGATGACCTTAGAAAGAGGGGGTGCCTCATTTTAACTGAAGTTTGCAGGGTCTCATTGATCTAGCCAACAGGAATCCAATGCCAGGGGAGGCTTTTATCTCAGAAGGAAATCTGGCCTTCCTTTATCCCCCTTTGCTGAGAAGCCCCTTACTCAGAGTGCTGATGGGCATGAAGAGGAAATACAGTGTAAGAGATACACAGACACACCTGGGATATATTGTGGGTTTGATTCCAGGCCTCCACTAGAAAGCAAATATTGCAATAAAGCAAATTAAATGGATTTTTTGGTTTCCCAGTGCATATAAAAGTTATATTTACACTGTACCATAGTCATTAAAAATGTGCAATAATATTGTCTAGAAAAACAAGGTATACACCTTAATTAAAAATATTTTATTGCTAAAAAATGCTAACCATCATCTGAGTTTTCAACGAGTCATTCTTACTGAACAAATATATATGTTTAAATATATATATAACAAATAGAATAATAATAAAAAGTTTGAAATGTGAGAATTAGCAAAATGCAACACAGAGACACGGAGTGACAAATGCTGTTGAAAAATGGTGCCGACAAACTTGCTCGATGCAGAGTTGCTGCAAGCCTTCAATTTATAAACAAAACAAAACAAAACAAAAGACCCACAATATCCATGAAGTGCAATAAAGCTAAGAGCAATGAAATGGGGTATGTCTGTCCTGGCAGAATCAAGCCTGCCAGGTCAGACAGATGGATAGTGTCTCTCTATTGGGAGGCGGGTCTTCCTGAGGCTATAAAAGGTTAGGGGGTCAATGTGGAAAAGTAAACTTTGTCCTTTGTAAGAGAAAATTATGTGTTATAGCATGTCATTTAAAAGCTTGAGCTCTGGGCTTCCGTATTTAAAATGAAATAGGATTTGTAAACCGTTTACCACAGTGCTCGGCTCTTAGTGAGTATATAATGAATGATGGCTATTGTTCTTTTTTAACAGGGTGTAGTAATCATAGTAGAATCAGAATCCATATCAAGAGGAAGATGGGTAGCCTATGAGCCTACAGAATAAAACAGCCGGACTCTGCAGCCATCAGGACCTCCTGCCCTCTGCCTGCTCAGTGCCCGGCCCACGGAGATACTCGGTACACATTTGTTGGACGGAAGGAAGGGATCACACAAGTCTATGTAAGTTAGTAGATGGGGGATTTTGAGCTCATGGAAATCTTCCAGAGGGAAAGAATGACGAAAACACCTGAATTCTTTGAAGTGGGGATTTTGGGGCCCTGAGGAACCTTGCTCGGTTTCTTTATTTATACAATCGGTCGTACTGCTACTTGACAGGGTTATTATAGAAACACTAGACAGTGCGTGCCAAAGTGCTTGGTTAATTGTGAAGCACAAATCAAGTATTAGCTGCCTTAATCAAGTGGAGCAATTACCGAACAGATCCTTTGGGTTGTGACAACTTCGATGCCGAGGCCGAGAGTAGAGGTTTCCCGCCCTCAAGGCAATGACATATTGGCTTTGCCTTTTAGGTTGGCTCTTGTGTGCTAGGAAAAATCTCTGAACTTCTTCATATTCTTTGCTAAATGGGATATGACTGTCTTCAGAAGGCCTGAGTACAGGCGGGTGAACAGGTAAAGCCACCTGAGAAGGAAGAAGGGCCCATGTTGGTGGGTAAGACAGGGTGCCCCTGAGCCCAGCTGGCGACGAGGGGCACTCAACCCTCCCTCCCTCCACTCCACAGCCTCCTGTGCCTCATTTATTGTTAATGCTGTTTCCACTGGCTCGTTTGCAAATAGCCTGAATAAAACATCAGAGCAGAGAGGGGGGCAGCGCTCACGGCCTTCCATGACTGCCTGCCTCTGCCGCGTTCCTTCCCTCCTTCCCTTTTCTCAGTTTCCTTCTCCCTTCATTACTCTGATTAACAATCGTGATCTAATTGGCTTGTCCTGAAACAGCCAAAGAGGACTCGTGGGCTCTGGCAGGGACGGTGAGGAGAATGACTCAGACAGGCCCAGCGTTTGTTTTTGCTTTCTGTTTTCCTGGATGGAGGAAGGAAAAAAGCAAAGGCTGAATCTGCAATCTTAGGAGATCTGGGGACTCAGTAGCGGCTCTGCTCCTCCCAGGAAACTGCCTCAGCCCACAGGAGGACAGCAAGGGCTCAGCCTGGAGAGGACCGCTCAGGCCCTGTCGGGTGGGAGGCCCCACAGGGACCCCAATCCAGCCAGAGAGACAAACCTAGGCACCATCCAAGAAAGGCCGATCAGGAAAAGCACAGCCTTAAAGGCAGATACTGAGCATGAGGCTCAATCCATACCCCCAGCTGCACAGGGAACAGTTTCTGTTATTTTCTCTAGCTTAGCTTAATTACTGACTCTCCTGATTCTTCCAGCAACCACTTCCTTGTGTTTCCTGATAGCTTTCTCACTAAAAAGTGCATCCCTTAAAACACTATAATTTAGCACTGCCAATTTCTAAAACTGTGGTGTGTCTTTAAAGTCATTTTTAACCTACAAATTCCACGGGCTCCCTCTTATTTTTATAAGTTTTCGGTTTGAGATCCTGAGCCTCTTAACCTGTCAAGTTTCCCACAGTCTGGATTTTGCCGATTGCATATGCAAGGAACAATTTAATATGTTCCAATGAGCACTGTATGTCCTGCACATTAGTAGCAGGATCCAAAGGCTTGATTAGGCTTAAGTTTGATCTCTTTGGCAAGATTATGGATGGCGGTGTGTTTTTCATCAAGAGGCACATAGTGTCTGCATGTCCCCTTTTTGTGATGTTAACAGCTGTGGATGGTAATGCCTAGATCCGCTCATTCACTGGGGAGGCAAAATGGTGTTGTTCTATCCTTTCTTTTTCTCACTGATTGTTGGAAGAGATGTTTCCTCTCATCTACTGTTGGGTTACCCAGTGGTGTCATTCACAAAGGCAACCCAAATGCTTGATTCTTTGTCTTTATGTATCAGTTTTCAAGATAATGAACAGATGCTTCTCATCTTTCAATAGTGATCAATTAAAATTTTTTTCAGATGTCATTATACACCTATGGCTTTAAACATATTTGATGGACTTAAATATATTTCTACAGTTATTATCCTTATCTAAATACAAACTGTCCCATCTTTGGCAAGTGAGAGTTTCTTCAATTGGTTCGTGAAAACTTTGGGCGTGGTGCTGGTAGTCTTTGATAGTTTCCCACTGTCGGGAAAGTCCTGAAACCGGCACTTCCTCCAAGAAGCCCTGATTCCTTAGAGTGGGATATGGTGCCTGCAATGCTCTTTGCTAATTTGTTACAATATTAATCACTGTTTTTAGTCCTTTCAGTGGACAGACCTAAAGAATTAATGGGGAGAAAAATCTGTGTACAGTTGGTTCTGCTATAATGCTTGTTCTGAACATGTAAACTTGTTCAAACACGACTGGTATATTAAGGAACAATTTGAGCCTAGCTCAAATTTTGTGTTTGGCTATGGGTGGTTTCATACAGGAGAAATATTGGGCGAAGGCGAAAAACTGCACCCAGCTGATCCAAGCTGCTTAAGAATACATAAAACAGTGGGAAAAAATCAGGACTCATCTTTCCAACAGACAAAGAGAAAGCACATCTATACACAAAGGCCTTAAACCCAAATTGCCAAATCCCGCACAAGTGGCATCTTTTGCTGCGCTGAGTGGCTGGTTTGGAGGTTTCGAATATCCCCAATTTCCAGAGTTTTCCGCTGTCAGGTGAAGCTACGAGTCCAGACTGGAAAGCAGCAAACGAATTTCCAGCAGTGACACAGAAGCTAACCGAAGAAGCTGTGCATCGGGTAACATTCTCGATGGTGGTGAAACAGGTATCTATTATAAATGCAATGCTCAAACGGCCTCCATCTCAAAGGCAGAAAAACATGACCCAGGATTTAAGGCTACAAAAGATCTCGGAACTGTGGTGTTCAGCGCCAGCGCCCAACAGAGGAAATGAGCCAGCCGCCCACACACAGCAGGTATTCCAACTTTCTACCCAATTTCAAGTAAGCCTCCTTCCCACTGCTCCACAATAACCAACGAGCCACACCCTTCCGATGCCCCCTTCCGCGAGCAACCTTCAGGTCTTGTTCATGGCAAAGTGCCATATTTATTGTCATATTTATGTATTTTTTACCCATTTAACATGTATAGAATTGTGCTACCATCTTTGCTAAATGTCTACCCTTCAAAAAAATGTCACTGATGAAGTGTTTGAGTATTGTGCCCTTATCCCATTTTGCCATAAGCCTTGTGGCTTTTATTGGATGGTTTTGCACACAGTGGTAATTCTTAGGAACACGTATGTCATATTTACATGCACACACCTCGTGAGTTCATACTGATCCTTCCAATTCAATGTCAGGGCTGTAAGATTTTTACTTACTCAGCCTCCTCTGTAGTACACCTCCTTTCCTCCATGCCAACATCCTGGTTCTCAAGAATGTAGGAGATGGTAGAACATTCCGTAAGTACTCGTTTGCTTTATCCCATCTCACACACACAACATTGTCAGAATAACAATATAAAAATTACCACATATAATTATTGAGAAATCTCCCAGAGAAAAGCTCTGAGTGGTCACTCTGAAGGATTGACAGTGTAAAGACTGCTCTGGAGCCCCCCAAGACGTCATCCCAGGCCCCCTTTCACTCACCACTATTGGATTGAGCAAACTCCCTTCTAGATTCAGCTGCTGTTCTCAAGTTGGTTTGCTGTATTTCTGTCACCTTCCCCTCCCTCCTTCGGCTTCCTCTGATACACCTGCTAATACCCTGCAAATCTTGAAGCTATTGGTGGCTTGCCCTGCCTACTTGCGTTTTGGGGTTTCTGGGGATTCCTTGTCACTTGGACTTATTGGAAATGTTGTTCATGGCTTTTTAAGTTTTTTTTCCATCTAACTGGTTCATCTTTGTGTGGGAATTCTGGGAGATTTAAAAACTGATGCACTATCATTTGAATCCCTCATTTGATAAGCATTTTTTCGTAGTTTGTCCTTGAATATCAACAATGATTTTATATATATAAAACACCTTTATATATGTATATAAAGGTGATTTAAATTTTTATTTAGTCAAATCTATTTGAACTTCCTTATTATTTTTATGTTTAAAAAGTCCTTTGCCATATAGATGTCACATAAAATCTTTTTACAATTTCTTATGATATTTGAAGTATGTATGTATATATATATATACACTATATATATCTCAGCTAGCTATCTCACTCATTCGAAATTATTTTATAAAATACTTTGGGAGGAATATCTTAGTTAATTCCTTTCCTCCTCAAACATCACCTTTCCCCAAATCCATTTGTAAGAGCTGAGTGAAGTTAGGACTATGGTATGAAACCATAAAACAGAACAAAGCTACTGGAATTACCAGAACTTTAATCCACAGTTGTGATCTCTCAAGGTGGCTGAAACCAACTGACTTTCACAGCCGCAGCCAGCAGTAACAGTACAACATATTTGCATTCCAGAGTTGATTTTTTCTAAATGGCGATTTCAGCTCTGACCTTGTGAGGTGACGCCTGACAGTTTATAAATGCTTTCTCTTGTCTTCCTGAGACAAAAACAAAAACAAAATTAATATGTCCAATAAATGAAATGTAAAGACTCCCATCTTGTAAACAAACTTGGAAAAATATTCTGGAATATCTTCGATAAAATATCAGCCTAGAGCCTTAGTTGAGATTCAATAGATTTTATTTTATGTGCAGCCTGTTGTTTAAAGGGATAGGAGTCAAATAGTAAAACTCAGCCTTCAGGAAGATGCAGAGATACTAAACTGGAACAGGCAGCTCACGTCTGTCGGCAGCGAATCCTCTAGCGACACTGGCCCGTGAATCTTTCTGTTTTTTCCCTTTCCGGCAGTGAGAACCTTCGATGTACCTGCAAGAGAGCATATTCACTGATTCTCTTAACTTACTCAAACTTACAGCTTCGAGAACTTGTAAGGCTGACCACTTCCATCTCCCTCATTTCGCAGCCCAGAGAGCAGACCCGTGGAGGTGGAGGGAGTGGGCTGTGAAACAAACATCTGCAGAAAAGCCAGACCTGCCAGGTCATTGCTGCAAAATGGCAGCTGCGTTCACAGAATCCACTCTTCTCGGTTTGCAGATGGGCCAAATGAAGCCACCAACAGGAGACTTTGGGACAAATTACCAAGGGATGTTCTGGGAATTCTACTGGTAAGAAAAGCATCAGAGTGACTCTTTTGAAGGACCAGAGCTTATGAGTGGTCATTTTTATATAAACTGCCCATAAGGCTCTCAGAAGGTGCAACCCTATCAACACCCACAACTAGAACAAATAAACAGTGCATTTTAATTATCTAAAGGAACCAGTAAGGAATGGTTTTAAGCTAGCTGGGCTGCCATAACACTGTAAGTAGAGTCAACACATTGCTGAGTCCATGAAGTAATTAGTGTTTAAATAATAGAAATGACTATCAATCACAAAACATTACCACGAATTACTTGCTGTGCAAACAGCTTCTTTTGCTATTATTAATAATTCTAGCTACTGATTTTCTGTAATCGTAAGCCACAGTCGTCTTTCGGGTGAACAGCAGAGCAGAGTTAGACTACAGAGTCAAGTTCGCACTCACACCAATAAAAGTCACCTGGTGGCCCTGTCCCCTTCTGCTGACCCATTAAGGCTAGTTTGCTTCTAGCCTCCTTTCTCTGCTGTCTGAGAAATCTAAGAGAGTCAGTCACTTGGTGTTTGCTCCTTATGGTCAGAACCAGCTTTGATATTAAAATCAAACATCCAAGAAAATGCCCGAGGCAACATTTTCTGTGTCTGAGCCGTGACTTGCTCGATGAAATCATTTCACCTTGTGTCAGCAGTTCAGCAACAGTGGAGGGCAGATCTGGTTGGGTAGTAGATGACAGGGAGCCTGGTGATTTATTAGGAGGCCTGAGCCTGTGGTTTAGAGGATCAGAGTTCAGGTCCCTACTCTTCAATAATCTCAATGTGGGATTGGGGACGAGTTATTTAACCAATGTGAGGTTTCATTCTCCCCCTTAGGAGAAGTAGACCATGCTCCTCGCCGTTTATTTCACAAGGAAATGAATGAGGATTATGGCTGGTATTTAAACCCTGAATAAGGCATACAAGAGATGAAGAAAAACTTTGTTCTCCTTTTACCATTTAAAGCAGTTGTACGTTAACTCTTGGGCTGATTTTGATGGGTTCACCCACCTATCCGGTGTGAATAGGGCCCAAGGAACAAAGGTGCAAGCCCTGGTATTCCGTGTTTTCCCTGTCCCCTCTGCAATGCACGCACAGCATCGGGTCCTGCCCTGGTAAGAGCTGGTACTTACCAAGAACACCAGGTGGGCAGACTTTACATGGATTTTCTCATTCAGTCCCCTCAGCAACCCAATGAGGCAAGTCATCTTTGCACACTGTTTACACTAAAGAAATAGAGACACAAAAAGGTTATGGCCACAGAGCCAGCAAATGAGAGAGCCAGGATATCAATACGGGAGGACTCTTTACCACCCTGCTCACCTACCAAATACACAACTGTCATTCTTGGAGTGGGCTTTGGCTCTGCACCCCTGACTTCCTTTCTGTTCAGCAACTGGGGTCTAACAACTTAGAGGGCAATTATCTCACATTGAAGGGGCCTTCCAAGCAGAAGACCTCGTCTTCCTCCAGGAAGCTCTTCCTAGCACTCTCGTGGGCCCACCCTGTCCTGGGTCTCAGCTCAGTGACTCCACGTGACTGAGAGCTTCTGGAAGGGCAGGGACAATTCAATGCTGAGTCTTCAGCCTCTCACCCAAAGTCTGCCACTGGTAGGTAAACGTTTGTATAACAAAAAAGTCTTTTTCTCTCACACCAGCCGCCCCAACATATGCACGTGAGGACTCACAAAACTTCAGCTGCTCGAAGTCCCAGAATGCCTCTCCAGAACCCTCTCACCAATGATCCTCTCCACATATGCCCTCAAAGATGGCTGCAGGAGGTGGTGGTGGGAGAGAATGGCTGCTCTACTCTGATGCTTCTGGGTCGGCCTCTACCGTGGTGTGCAGTTTCCCCTCTGCACCTACTTCCCCAGGATGCTTGATATCTTTTTCAAGACCCTTCCTCCAGGGGGCTGGATGGAGGAGACAACAGATGGAGTCCCAGAGAGCAACAGGATGCCTCTCTCTACTCAGTCACACCCTTACCACTGCCTATGAACCACCCCCACCCTGCCAACCACACCACCCTATCTTAAAAGTGACTGCAATAAAGCAGGAAGTAAAAAGCAGAAAGGCCATATTCTTTGGCTGATTGGTCTTTGTAATAAATGCTACAAGGTGGAACAGAAGTAAATTTATGAACTATCTGAGCTGCAATTCCTTGATTTCAAAGTAGTCCAATCATGGGGAAACGTCAGTTCCAACTGAAGAGGAAAACAAACTTCCGGTGTTCCCCAACCTGAGCAATCGCTGGTAATTGTGTGAGAGTCCCAGCAGATCCTGTGCCAGGCACTGCGGCCATGTGTGTTTGCATGTGAGCCGTGCAAGGTTTTCACTCCTAAATATGCTCACGTTCTCACCTCCTCTCCAGCATGTCCTCCTGCCCTCCCTCGGAGGGGTATTGTTATTTCAGTCCCCACCAGGTCTGTAGAACTCAGACTCGAGAACCCAAGGGGAAAGAGACACTATGCTGTTGAAAGCAGGCGTCACCATGAGTCCCGGCAGCAGAAGCCATGCCGGATTGATTAGAGGCTTTCAAGGCATTCAGAAAATTCACCCCAATCAATGGGAAATGAGCCACAGGGACTGTGGACAGCCCTGGCGCCTATCAGACACGGCTTCTCCTGGACTTGTCAGGCTTGCCAAGCCCTCTGGGCAGAGTGGCATGGATGACATGGTAACCTGCTGCAGGAAAGCCAAGTTCTTCTCCAAGGGACCGCTCACCCAGAGGGACCAGGAAAGGACAATGTCTCAAAATGCCCTGAATCTTGCTTTTGCTCACTTTCTGAACATCTCAAAGAATCTCAGCATCTGATCTTGGGGTTAGAGCTATGTCGACTTTCTTGGGCAAAAATCTCATTCCTTTCTTTGGAAATTAGGTAGATTCTCCGTGGCTCCTTACACATTCTTTACCTCTTTCCTCACCAGTTTTCTGCACAATTGACCACAGCCTCTTTTACAGCCCTCTCATTCTTTGTCCGAAGATACTCCCCTCCCTGGGTATCTCCTTTTCCCTTTGGCTAGTTTTCCTTGGTCTTCTTTCTTGTTCTTTTCTCCTTGAATGCAGCTTCCTAAGAATTCTATCCTCCACATTTTTGCTCTATACTTTTACCCTAAAGGTCTTTATCCAGACCCATGGCTTTGGTCACCACCCATATGTTTATTTATGGCCCAGCTGAAATCTTTCCCAAGCTCTGGATCCATGTCTACTGGACCTCTCCTTTGGACATCTCACAGGTGCCCCAAATTCAACATAACTAAACACATGATCCTCCCTCTGTGTTCCCATCTCAGTGAATAATTATCCGAGGAAGAACCTCAGGGGACTTTTGTAAGTAACTCTGTACCTACTATGTCATAGCAATGCTGTTTTCTCATGTCTTTGGAATCTCTCTGGGAGCCAGGACGAGACCTAACTGGCCCCCATCCTCATTATCTTGGTTCGGGTGACTATAAGCTTTCTCCTTCAGCTAAAATAGTCTCCTAATACACCACTCTGTTTTTAGTGTGGCCTTCTCTTAGTTAGCAGTTGTCACAATGATGTTGCATACTGAAGAATCTCAACATCCCATAAAAACAAAACCAATAACATTAATTTCTCTCTTAGGAGTTTGTGGGGCAACTGAGTTGGCTATGCTTTAGGCTGTAGCAGCTGGAGTGGTTCTGCTCCACTTGTCTCCTCTCTTCCTCCTGGACCCAGTGAGCTGGCCAGGGCACGTTCTTCTCATGGCAAAGACAGGGGTACAAAAGGGCAAGAGGAAATACCCAAGGTCTCTTAAGACCTAGGCTTAGAAACGGCACATGATTGCTTCTACCCACATGCAATTGGCTGAAGCAAGTCACTTGTCCTGGCCTAAAGTCAAAAGGTGGAGAAATACGTTTGGCTCACTGTGAGGTCATGGCAAGGGTGTGGATGTAGGGAGCAGTACGCAATAGGGCCAGTAATGCAATCTACCACTGGACCTCTCTAATCCATTTTCCACCCAACAGCTAGATTTCTAACATGCAAATCTGATTATGTAATCACCACTGTCCTTGAGAGGGAATCTGAATTCATTCTGTGCCTCCGGTCTATCTCTCTTCTCTCACCAGCAATCACTCTGGCCCTGCTGTATTGAATTGCATTTATTTTCAAAATTTGCCTGAACTCTTACCTCTAGGTCTTTTCACAGCTAGTTTCTTCATTGGAATACTTTCTCATCCTCTCCTCACCCCATAACTAGTCCCCACCTTATGCATCATTTGGCTAATCCCATTTTTCCTTCAGTTACCTCTTCAGTGTCACATCCTCCAAACATTCTCCACAACCCCAAGATAAGGCTATCCCTAGGTACATTCTTTGTTCCATGTACTTGCACTTATAATAATACTTAACCATCCCTATTGTAATTACCCAAGGAGAGCTCGAGCTATATCTTAGACCCAGTGCTTAGCTCCTGTGCCAGGGATATTGTAGGTTTTAATAAGTAACTTACAATGGATGATTACCACATAGGAATCGGCCCCTGAATACAAATTTTAATGTATTTGCTTATTTTTGACACTAATTAGATAAAGTTAGAGTAACTGTGTGTATTAGAACCATAATTGTTCTGGTCCAGTTGACAAGAAGATTAGCTTGATAAGCATCTCAGATCTAGACAAAAAGCTTGCTTTGTTTTGAATGGAGAGCGTGTGTTAGCACGTTGAAAAATAAATAGCAGCTCATGTTTTTGAGACACACACCATTGGTTGCCAACCCAATAGCTATTCTCCTTCTTCTGTTTTAGTAAAGCCCCAGTTCTGCTTGGAGTGGCAATGTGCTCACTCCCCAGAGGAACAACTCCTGATTAGTCTAGGCCTTTATGGAATCCCATTCCTCTTTGCCAAGGAATAGCCTATGAGCGGGCATATCTGAGGTAACGTCTACTGGCTATTTGAGGGAAAGTTTTCATGTCTGATAAAAGATAGCAGGAGGAGAAGAAAGGGTCCTCTTCCCCATGCTCACTCCTTGTGCTTGGGATGATGTTCTGTAAGGATATGATTCTTGGAACTGTGGCAGCCATCTTACTATCACGAGGGGAGACATGATTGACCTCCTGAGGAAGTCAGAGCAGAAATATGAGAGAGCCTGGGTCTTTGCATATTGCAAACTTCCTCTGAGTTTTCTGTTACATGAAATAATAAAATGTCTTTATCGCTTAAGTCATTTGCATGGGGTTATTCTGTTATTTGCAGCTGAAATAATCCCTGCCACAAATAGCTTTAAAATTTACACCAGAATACCCCAAATCTGTTATTAGCAAATATCAGAGACTTCCCATCACTCGAGTCTATTATTTAACATAGTTTTCTTCAGGCCTAAAATGTTTTCACAGCTGACCTTTATTGATTGCAATGGATGCTGTGCTGGAGAATGGGTCTCACTGGTGTGAGGATTCTGCCACTCCTTTTGTTTATTAATTAGTGTTCAAACCCTCACTTCTTTCTTATTGTATTCCCTGAGTCCTCAGAGGGACGGGCAGGTGCGGAGCTACAGCATCTTCACCTGTTTTTTAGACTTGTCCTGGGAATAATTTACCAGCACAGTAGAAAGGATAATGCCCCCCAGTTGCCACAAAATAGTTCATGTGTTCTAACTCTTGGAACCTTTACAAGGTAAAAGTGACTTTACACATGTGATTAAGGTAAGGTCCCGAGATGGGGAGATTATTCTGCATTATCTGAGTGGACCTCCATATAATCACAAGAATCCCTTAGAGCGGAAGGGGGAAATACAGGAAGAGCAAGAGAGGGATATGTGACTATGGAAGAATGAGCAGAGAGATGTAGCTTCTTGCTTTTGAAGATGAAGGAAGAGGGTGAAAGCCCGGGAATGCAGGCAGCCTGAAGAATGGGCAAGAGGCAAGGAATGGGATTCTCCCCTGCTTCCAGGAGAGAACACAGTTCTTCCAACACAGTAATTTTAGCCCAGTGAGACTTGTTTCCGATGTCTGGCTGTGGAACTATGAGGTAATAAATCTGTGTTTAATTTGTGGCAATTTGTTACAGTAGCCATAGGAAACTAAGACAAAGAATTGGCCTTATTGACTGCAAAACTGAACACCTCTGCTTTAGGCAAGTGGCTGGGTGCTACCTGACTGAGGGAGAAAATGATAAAATATAAATACCAGCCCAAGCCAGAGGGCGGCCGGGCTCAGCAGTGGAGTAGATGTAGTTTGGGAAGTATCAACGAGTAGGTAGTTCTCAAGGGAAAAGAAACTGCTCCCCACTCACAGGAGATGAAAGATACACAAGCCCACATAGGCTTGGAGTTCTAAAGTGTCCTTTAATACTTTGGAGGCAAGGACCTTGGGTGAGTGCCCAAAGTGCATCACTTACATCCTATGAGCAGTCCTGGGTGTGGTCAGTAAGACCCTCGGCCAAGGTTACAAGGTGGAGAGTATGCTCAGACTCTGACCCACTGGAAGAATGCTGGCCTTGTCTTTTATCAGCAGCAACAAATAATGGTCATTCACTCAATAAATATGAGTTAAGTGCCAGTTCACTGCACAGTATGAGACGTTAAGGATACAGTGTTGTCCAAAACAGATAAGTTCTCCATATTCTCCCATCTTAGTAAGCTGTTTAAAAAAAATTTTTTTTAATGCTTATTTATTTATTTTGGAGAGAGAGACAGAGGGGAGAGAGAGAGAGAGAGACAGAGAGACAAAGAGAGAATGAGGCAGAGAGAGAGGGAGACAGAGAATCCCAAGCAGACTGTGCTGTCAGCACGGAGCCCAACATGGGGCCTGAACCCACAAAACTGTGAGATCATGACCTGAGCTGCAATCAATAGTCAATGCTTAACTGACTGAGCCACCCAGGAGCCCAGGCTTGGGCTGCTCTAACAAAAATACCGCAGGCTGGGTGGCTTAAACAATATTTACTTCTCACAGTTCTGGAGGCTAGAAGTGCAAGATCAGGGTATCAGTATGGTCAGGTTATGGTGGGGGGCTTCTTCCTGACCTGGAGACAGCTACCTTTTTGCTGTGTCCTCTCATGGCAGAGAGAGACCACTGCTCTCTTAATCTCTTTATACACATACCAGTTTCATCATGGAGGCTCCATCTCCAAGACTTCATCCAGTACTAACTGCCTCCCCCAAATTCCACCTCCAAATGCCATCATATTGGGGATTAGGGCTTCAACATAAGAATTTGGGGGCAGGGAGACACAAACATTCAGTCCACAGCATCCCTCTAAATTCTTCTGGGGAAGAAAGATTTTACACCAAAAGACGATGAATAAATCTATAACACTTATGATAAATGTGATGACGGAGGAGACTAGGATACTAAAAACGAATAAAAGAGGGAACTAAATTTAGACTGGAGGGCCAAGGGAGGTATTTTTTAGGAAACCATATGTATACTGAGACCTGAAAGAGAAGTAGGAATTTATCAGGGACAAGCTGAAGGAAGAGAGATCCAGGCTCAAGGAACATCATGTGCAAAGGCCCTGAGACCAGAAGGGAGGGGGGAATTGCTGCGGCAGGTGTGTAGTATAGAAAGGAGCAGAGGGCACAAGAGGAGCTGGCGCCTTTTGAAAGCCTTTGGCGGTTTCAGGCTAAGCTTCTGTGTTCCCTTCATCAAGCTCTCTGTGGCATAACTATGAGTGTCCACTTACCGAGGAAAAACCAGGATAGCTCTCAAGCTCCACAGTCCCAAGCAGCCTGCAGCTGTCTCCTCTCTCTGGAGGGTGCAGAGTGAGGCAGAGGTGAGGGGAGTCAGCACCTTCCTGTCATTTCTGTCCATCTTTCTTTCTGGCCCAACTTCTTTGCCATGACCTCTGGAGATTTTCTAAATTAGAATCATTACCTGTGTGGGGAGCGCAATGCAAATCAAATGAGAGGCCACGGCAAGCTAATGAAGGCCAGTGACCCGGGCATCTAATGAAGACGAACAGCTCTGTTATAGTGAGAGGACGCTACCATATCACATGCCGCTTGGAGCAGGAAAAGAGGTAAATTCAGGATTTTTATTGTGCTCTGCAAGGCAGGTAAAATTGAAATATATACACCTCTGTTTCCATTTATATCTTACTTATCTCTATTTACATGTATATCTACATATCTGTGTTCATCTAAATATCATCTATCTGTAGCCGGGGAAGAAATAATAATACGTGTTGGATAAGCAAAGGATTCTTCTAATGTGGCCCAGTTAATCCTGTTTTCCCCATTCTCATTCAGGTTTCAGATGATGAGGTCATCAAAGGTCAGAAGATGAGCCTCCGAAGGAAATACAGAAGAATATACTTCGGAATGGCTGAGCAACATTGAAACTAAGGTAAAGAATTTAAACAGAGAGAAAATGCAGAAAACAAAAGCAAAGAAAACAAAACCATTTTGTTCTTTTATGTTTAATGAAATATAAACACCTTATGTACATGCACTTAAAAACTTTGATATTTGCGTACATGTATAAAGCTAATTTATTCATTCAAAAATCATGTATTGAATGCCTTTGGATTTTCTCAATATTGGATGTTTAAAAATCATAGGTAGTTTCTGAACATCACTTAATTCTAAGTGTTGTGACAATTTGGGAAAGTGCTTAAAATCCAACTGGTAGACCTTCATACTCAGAATCTGTTTTAATGAGTTTTAGTTTAGGAACTCGAATCCAAAGCTAGTAGGCTCTGTTTTTGTGTTTCCTCACTAATGTAGTGAGGTTACAGATTCTTGGTTTTCTGGTATTTCATTCACTAGCAAGTGTGCCTAGGAGGTGCCTGGCTAGAACAGTGAAGGTGTCAACCAAGGTTGCAGCTCTCAGTGAGCCAACAATAGACTAGGAGTTGGGGGACCAATTTTCTCCATTGAACAATCAAGAAAAGCTTGGAGGCCCAGAACTAGAAAACATTTACTTGAAAACCACTGGTGCAGGGTAAGTGAATTAAGCTTGCGTTTTCTTAGCTCATCCAGTTTTGCTAGTCACATTTGTTGGTTAATTTTCAAGAAAATTCAGCCTTGACTTTTATTCTCAATAAGTTAATAGATTTTATTTTTATATCCTTTTATCCTGGCACGCAATTCTTTATGTTCATAGATCAATATTAGGGGGAAATTTCTTCACCAAGTAATGATCCATGTAGTCATAATAAAAGGGAAAATTTTCGAAGGTTTTCAGAGCCAAAAAGAATTATTGCAGATACAAGTAGGTCTATAATTGTGTTGTCCAAATGTCCCACCAAATTTATTAGCCATTTTCAGCTCTGTCATGATGGAGAGCAAACCTCTTGGTGATTGAAGATGGAAAATAGTCTGTTGACTGTTACAGCTAGAAGTATCTTAGATACTATATAATCCAATTCACACACTTAGGAGTGAGGAGACAGACTGGGGCCAGGCTTATTGACAGCTCCCACCCATTCAAAATCTTCTAGGTGAGGGTCATTGATTTCATGAGTTACACACAAGATTCATGCTTAACCGCTTGCTAGACCCTTCCCACCAGCCTAAAATTATTTCTTGAGAAAGACTGAGGCTGAAAGAAGTAATTTGCTTTAGGTGATATGGTCATGATAGGAGTCAGACTAAAACTCAAGCCCAGAACTAATTTTCATGTCACCAAAAAGCATCTGTAAAATGTAAATTCCTTCCCCTGCTGCACTGCTATGAGGATTAAACAGGATGAACTGGGTGAAATCATTATATTTACCTAGAATTCATTTTAGAGCAGGCAATCTGTCTAATCAAAAAGGTGAGTTTGTCAAATCACCTGAGGGCAGATTTGCAGGACTTTGGGGAAGGACTGGAATCAGGGACTGGAAGCCATCAGTGGTTTCTCTCCTCCTCCCTTCATTTCTGTTTGATTATTTTTTACCTGTAGACAAATCCCTTCTGCTTTCCTGATCTACATAAATCATGGTTCCCCAACTGATATGTGGGGAAGACTGAATCTCTCTGTCTCACTTTCCATTGGGCGTTCTCAAGGAAGGGACTTTATGTGGTCATGGTTAAGTGTGGACCAAGTAACTGGGTATGTGTTGGGGGTGGGTATGGGAGTGGGGACAGTAGTAGGGTTACCATATGTTTGGGAAATGTCAAGGAGTGGGTAGTTCTCCTCAAAGGAGAAGAAAACCTACAAGAAGTGGAAGACAAAACACATGCCCGTCTGGTTTAGAGTTCCACAGTTTCCTTTAACACTCTGGAAACAGAACATCGTACTCTGCCGACTGTTCCTCCTACTCTTTGCCCTTGTTAATGCCAGTGCAAGTATCCAGGGTGTATCACTTACATCTTTCCGTGAGCAGTCCTGCATGTGATGAGTAAGAACCTGTCTTAGTCAACTGCTATGACAAAATACCATAAACCGTGTGGCTTAAAAACAACAGAAATTTATTTCCTACAGTTGTAGAGGTTGGAAGTCTGAGATCAGAGGACCGGCTCGGTTAGGTTATGGTGAGGATCCTCTTCCTGGTTCAGACTGCTGACTTCTCACTGTGTCCTCCTAAAGTGGAAAGGGACACGGGAGCTCTCTGAGGCCTCCTGTGTAAGGGCACTAGTCCCATTCATGAGGCTCCACCCTCATGACCTAATCACCTCCCAAAGGCCCGCCTACTAATACCATCACATTGGTGGCTACGATTTTGACATAAGAATTTTGTAGGAACATAAACATTCAGTCCGTGACAGAACCTCAATCCAAACTGCAGGGTGGAGAGAGCACTTAGACTCCAGCCCACTGGAAAGATGTCTGTCTTTTCTTTCACAACAGTGGAAAATGATGGGTCATCCACTCAACAAATGTTAACTAAGTGCCAGCTCACTGCATGGTATGAGATGTTGGGGATGCAGTGTTGTACAAAAGAGATATGGTCCTCATATTCTCCCCCTAAATTCTTTTGGAGAAGACAGACTTAAACCAAAAGACAAAAATTAAATATGTAATAACACTTAGGATAAATGTGATGGAGGAAATCAGGATACTAAGAAAGAATAATAAAGGGGAATGGTTTATATTGGAGGGCCAGGGAAGGTGATTCTTGGAAATGATATGTAAGTTGAGACCTGAAAGATAAATAGGAATTAATCAGAGAAAGAGCTGGGAGACAGATGTCTAGGCCCAGGTACAGCATGTACAAAGGTCCTGAGGCAGGAAATGGGGGCTTTGGGCCTTCTTTAAGCACATATCCTGTAGGATGTGATTCCTAGAGGTGGGGAGAAATGACACTCAGAAAAAATGGACTGGCCATTAGCCTAGGAGGTGTTCCCTATTTTTATAAAACAGTGGGGACCTAAGAGTTTTATTAGAATCTCTATTCTCACATAGGCAGATTAATTATATAATTAACAAGCTGACACTGGGATTTTTTGGAAGCTATTGATATAACCAGTACAATGCAAACCGAGTGGGACATTCTGCTGGCTGTGGTAGAAGAAGATGGCAAGAAGCCCGTAAGTTCTAGGGCCTAGTCTGGACTTGTCATTGGCCCCGTGGGGCAGAGGGGAGTGATTGCCAATTTGCTCATCAGATAAGTAAACAGTTCTTTGCTCTAACCTCCATTTTGAATACTTACAAAAATGATATATTCTCCTTGCTTGGGAAGTACAGGAGTTAATAGCATAGGAACTTGTCCTTAAGATAGCCAGAGAGTTGCCCGGATCCTTAAGACACAGGCCTCTTTCACTCTTTTACCGTGATAGAAAGGAAGAGGAAGTCCATTCAAGGACCGTGTGCCTGGGGTCAGGGGTGATGGTGTGTGGGCTAGGCCAGTGTGAGCCACGACAATATTTGATTTGGCGCTTCCATAACTCCTCATACGTGTCTGCAAACATTAATCAGCCTTCCCCAACAGAGCTGACGGGTCTGAATAAATAATTTCGAGTACACTGCACACCAGCCATCTGAATGCAGTCGAGTCAAGGACTATTGGAGCCTGCATTCAGCATATGCCACTCAACTCCTCTTATCTGCCACCGTCAGCAGCATGTCAGCAGCTGGAGGTGCTTAATCCACATTCTTCAGTCTCTCCCGTTTCCTCTCCGTGCTGGGAAGGGTCAGACAACCTCCAAAATAGGTCTGGGCAAATTGCATGAGGCTAGGCTACTTGGCGGAGTATCTGTTTTCTGAAGAACAAGTTGCAAGATGGAAACTGGGGCTGGGCTGATTCCCTGCTGGTCAGAAGGCTAGTGACTCCAGCTGGGGGCAGCCTCACCCCAGGTGAGTCACATAACGCACTGCAGTTACCTCTGTTCTCCATCTCTCCTCAGGCTGCCCTCCACCCTCCACCGGGGAGACCATGACTCTGAATATTTGTCCCCACCCCTAAATGGTCACAACCCTTTTGAACTCCTGGATGTTCACTTGACCCTTTTAGTTTATGGTCCTTTTTGTCAGGTAGTTTTTCTTTTCAGGTATTATAGAAGGAAGCCCCCAGTGCTGGGTCAGAGGGCGTCTAGGCTGAGCAGCCCTCCTAGCCCACTCTAAGTCTCCGGCCCAAAAAGGCCCCAGCATATGCTCTCATGTCTTCTTAGGGTTCCTCCTTTCCTGCCTCCTCCAACACACACAATCCCACCCCCAGAACTTCTGAGGCTGGAGCAGCCCACACGTATGCTTCTACAAGGGAGGCAGAGGGAGATTTGACCAACAAACAGGAGAATTCAGGGTGATCATGGAGGCGCTGGAAGAGGCAAAAAACAGATTCTCCCTCAGAGCCTCTGTGGAGCACAGCTGTGCTGATATCCCGACTTGAATGCAGGGACACTGATTTTGGACTTCTGACTCTTAGAACTGTGAGAAAATGTATTTCTATTGTTTTAAGCCACCAGATTTGTGGTAATTTGTTATAGTGGCCACAGGAAATGAATACATCCACCATTTCTCAGAGTAAAAGCCTATAAAATTCGGGGCAACTCGGTGGTTCAGTCAGTTATGCCTCCAACTTGGTTCAGGTCATGATCTCACAGTTCATGGGTTCAAGCCCCACATAGGGCTCTGTGCTGGCAGCTCAGAGACTGGAGCCTGCTTCAGATTCTGTGTCTCCCTCTCTTTGTCCCTCCCCTGCTTGTGCTCTGTTTCTCTCTCTCTCTCTCAAAAATAAGTAAAACATTAAAAAAAAATTTTTTTAAGCCTGTAAAATTCTACAGAATCTAGCCCCTGTTAACTCCCTGACTGCTCTCCTACGTCTCTCCCCAGCCTCCCCAGCTCCTGGCACTCCTGTCCTTGTCCTTACACAGACCATGACCCATCTCCCCAAGGTCTTTGCTCTAGCTGCTCCCTCAAGCTGATGCTCTGGAACCTTCCTTATGTCCTTCAAATTGGCTCAAGGGAAGTCTGTCCAGACCACACTGTTTAATACCACACTGCCCTTCGCCACCCACTCCTAATCCTCTTCGTCCTGATCTGTTTTTTCTTTTTCTAAACACTCATCTCCTTTGAACCTGCCATGTAATTTACTTATTTATTATTTCTTTATCCTTTATTATTCTTGTCCCCTGCTAGGATACAAGATTCTCAAGGGCAGAGCTGACTACCTATTTTATTCTCCACTGTGTCCCAAGCTCCTAGAATAGGGCCTGACACATGCAGGCATCCAATTAATATGTGTGGAAAGCCGAGTAGATGTCTTCAGAGTTCCTGTGGCAGCGAGATCAGAGATGCCCTCTTTTCTCCCCATCTCCCACCTCCTTCCCATCTTGGCCCTCACTATACTGGCGAAGCCAATTAACACAGAAAGACACAGAATATTCAGTTCAAGATGGTAGGAAACAGCTCGGAACAAAGGCAAAAGGTTCAACCTTCTCCTCCTCTGATCCAGGGGAGGAGGGAGGGGCTTTTATACGCATTGATATGCAATACTTGCCCTAACATAATTTTGATGGTTAGCTGAGAGACTTGTTTCTGTAGCAGAGAAAATAATTTCAGGCCACAAATCTCAGGTGTCCAAAACATAATTTTTAAATGTCCATGTCCTGAGTCCCATTCCCCCTTGTAGCAGAAAACGCAGTCTCGCCAACTCAGGATAAACTCGGTCACTTCAGGGTTACTTCCTTAACCCACTTTCCCTGGCATGGCCTCTATGCCTAGGGGACTAGCAGAGTTTTGAGACGTCAGGAGTTTGGCCATGGAGGTACCTGCACAAGCTGTCATTTCCTAAAATGCCCATCCTTTTTGGGGCCACAGCAATTACAATTCATAGTAGATCCATCAAGGGCATCTTCTTGTCCCAGTTAAGAGACCAGATCCAAGAATCACACCTGTGCCACTCTCAGACACGGGAGAGAACAGCAGGCTGCCTCGGCTTGGCTGCCCAAGCAACCAGGCGACCCGCAAATATTTCTGGGGCACCCTCATAACCCAGGTATTGGGCAGGGCAGTCCACGGGTCTGACAGTCTCTGCCCTCCAATATTATAGTCTAGAAGGAGGAGCCAGCTCATAGGCACAAAAACAAAAAAAATAAGGGGTGATGTGGGATACTGTGAAGGGAGCCAGAAGTGGGCAAGGTCTGTTGTAGACATGACGTTTGAGCTGAAACAGAATGATGTGAGGGAAGCAACCACACAAAAATCTGGAGGAACGGATTTTCATGGGAGGAGGGGTGGGGAGAAACAGAAGCACAAAGTCTCCAAAGTAGAGATGATTTGGCTTTTTGACGGAGTGGAAAAGGATAGTATAGCTGGAGTGTAGAGAGGGAAGAGAGATTGGAGAGAATTGCAGGAAAGAGGTGGCCACAGTGACATCAGCTGTGAAAAACTTTGGAAACAGGCAAAAATGATTGCTGGGTGTCCTAGCTTTGGCGTGCCTCTGGTTCATCTTTCGTTGTCCATAAACTATTTTGCAACTCTGTCAGGATGTGGAATACTGATAACAATGCAAGTGATTCCTGCTCGTAGAAAAGCAAACCGTATCCAGCAGAGAGACAGGTGATTGTTGCCGGTAGATATTGACCATTTTGGCAACTATATTTATTTTCAGCATTCTTGATGGTCTACGTATGTGTGTGTTTTTCAATCCCCCTTGGAATTAGTTGTAACATCTTATTAGTTCCCTCATTATAGTGACATGTTCATTTTATATTTGTGCGAGAGTCAAGATTTCACCTTTTATAAATAAGTATCTTTTGGAAACCTTAACCTCCTTTCTTGTCTTCCCTCCCTGATGGCTTTCTTTTATTCTCTTGTTCTAAACAAATCGTATGTTTTGGAGTAAGTCAGAAGCAGATGGCACTCTCCTCTGTGCGGAGAGAACACAGTGAAGACAGCCTTGGTTCACTCACTTCTGTCCTGGTTTGCTCACATAGGAGGGAGAGAGAAGAACCCCTATGGGTTCTTTAGGAAATGCACTGAAGTAGTTTTGGGAATGGGAAGGGGTCTATTCCCAGAGATATAAATGTCCTACAGTGCCCAAAATAGTCCCCCAAAAGGAAGATATCCTACCCCAAATACCACAAACACCCCCAGGGAGTAACCTTGGCCTTGGGTGACACTGATCTACAGAATGTTGCTCTTGGATATGGGGGCCTTAATGACTGCCCCCAAGAATCCTGCTGGGACTCAGACAAACATCGATTTCATTTACCAAATCACTAAATAGAAGTCAGTTTTATGGTCATATTTCCCCTCTGGCACGCAGAAATGTTTACGGCCTTCAATAAAGACTGCTCTCTATTGAGAACTGAGTTGAGTATATATTGTTTTAAACTTCAGCATCCTCCAATAAGATTTATATTCTTGTTTTGCTTAAGATTCACATTTTAATGTGGCAATAAAAACTAGCGAGATTGTTTCATTGTAAAGGATCCTATTTAGTTAATTATCGGGTCCCATGCCACAAATCACCGTATTGGGTTTCTTGTACCCAGGGAAGGCTGTTATTTCCTCCTCTCCTTACATGAGTCACATGAGCTTAAGTAGTGCTCATGAGAAGAGCTGAGGCTAGAGGTGGTGGGAAGGGAAGAAAGGAAAGAGATAACATCCCTGTGCTGTGAACCCCCCAAAAGGCCACCGTGCATGCATTAATTCAAGAGGCAGTGTGGTGGATGGTCAGCGTCCAGATTCTGGGATCTGATCTTGAATCCCAGGTCTGCAACCTCAGGCACAGTATTTAATGTCTCTAAATTTCTAGTCCCTTATAGGTTATAACGATGCCATATTAACCTCCTGCCTTTGTTTTGAAAATTAAATTAGGTAATGGATTTAAGGAAGCCAGCACCAAGAAAAGCAGGCAAAAACTGTTGGATCTTTCTTTAGTAGGAGCTGACATCCTTGAGAAGCATCCAGCATAATGTGCCCGACGCTTGCCAGGGGTCACCAGAACTGTAGACAAGCATCCAGATAACTGGGAGTAGACAAGCAGGCATCAGATTAGGGATTCAGGTGAGAATTTGAGCAGTGAGGAGCGAGGTCGCGGTCAAGGGTCAGGGCCAAATGTGGTCAGAAGCAACACGTACCAAGAAGGGTGATGGACACACAAGTGAAACGCAAGAGTGGGGCTCGTTATTAAACTGGTTGACTTCTGGGGGATTTCTGGACCAAAAGCAGAAAGCCCAAGACTGCAGGTAGTCGACAGTGGGTTGCTTCACTGGAGAAAGAAAGTGGGCTGGGTGAGGGCCAGGTGAAGGCAAATCAGATAAGTCCCTCTGCAGGGCCCTTCAGCGGAAAGCCCGCTCTTCCCTTGGACAGACTTCAGTTTTCCACCTTCCCCACCCACAGGGCAACCAGGTAGTGCTGAGGGCAGTTCCGATGACCCAAGATGGAAGCTGTGATCAATCAGTGGCTCAAACATCAGTTCAGGGGGAGCCTTTCTGCCCCGATAATGATCTGGATAGCCTCAGAGATTTCGGTTGGATTTTATCTCTGGTGTCAGCTCTGAACAATTGGTAATGGCTGCCTGGAACATTGTCTTGAGAAATGGTTTGAAGGCCACATTTGGGAAGAATGCTGTGATTGATTATTTATGTCTGCCAAGGGCTTAGAAATGATGAGTGAGGTATACTTGCTACCTTTTAGCTGGCAGTAATGCAGCCAATTCCTCTTGGCAGATACGCAGCGGGAGCATGCCTGTAAGGTGTTGGTGGAAAAACTTGCTCATTCATATATTCATTTATTCAGCATTTCCAGAAGAGCCTCCCCGGATAGCATTACTGCACTGGAGAGAGAATGGGTGCCGTAGGAAGAAGTTCCAAGGACTCTCAGAGCTATTTTACAGACCCAATAATGCTTTGGCACTTCATTTAGATAGAAACTGGCCAACAACCCCCAGGAAGTAAAAATGATTATCATCCCAATTTTGCAGGCTAGAAAACTGAGGCTCATCTCTGTTCTGGTAATACCTGCTTTAATAATCCCTGCTGAAATAATGGTCACGTCCTCAAATGTACAGTCTTTCGCATCTTTCGCTGAAGGCCTAGAAACGGATGAGACAATGCAAGTACAAAACCATTTGCCCTCTTTGTCATTTAACAGCAGCCCTCCTGACACATTGGCCAGCCCTCAGCCAGCTCTGAGTGTTTCCTAAACTCAAGGAATGCGTATTCGGTGAATTGGCCCATATTTTATCTCCCTACAAAATAGCTATTTAAATATCCCTCGAGTATGCACTTTCTGAATCATTAAGGTCTCAGGGTGCATCAATTACACTAATTTGGGAAAGTGATCACATTCATGCAGGGCTGTTATTTTTAAAGAAAAGACATTTCAGTGTATTGATGGGGAATCGGTGTCCGGAGTATATAGATTTCCAGTTATCCCCTGTCATGGCAAGAGTCCATCGGATTCCTTTAAGAAATGAAGAACACATTATGCCTGGTATTAACAAAGATCAATTTCAGTAAAGGAAGACATCCAACACAAGGGAGTTTAACTGAGCTGGGAATAAATGACGTAATGTTTGAAGCGATAAGGGATAAGTCATGCTGGGACTCCAAGTTCTTGTATAAGCGATGATTAAATGGACTTTTTGTCCCTGCCTTTTGCTAAAGGTGATATTTCTTTACTGTAAAGTATAATGTATCTATTTTGGCATCATCAGTGAAGTATGCAGTTAATAATTGGGCTTCGTAAAGATTTAAGAATTCTTTGGTCTTAACGTGAAGGGAGGGCCTTATCTTTACTGCCAACTCATTTCTGCTCTTCAAACCGAAGCGACAGCCTTTTATCAGAATTTGGCTTTGGGCGTTATCTTTCAAGAAAACGGTATTCCAAACTTCAATACAGTGAATAGACTCACACAGACACCATGAGGATAATATGGGAGATTTTGGAAATAGAGTAAAGATAAACTCTCTGCCGAGATGGGAGATGCAATGAAAGAAAAGGAAATGATGAGGTGAACAGGAACAATGCTGGTGCAGGATTTCTCTCAGCGTCTCTTAAAAAAAAAATGACAACGACAACTAAACTAGACTTTTTCTTTTTCTTCTGGGGTCATAAAAGCTATTTAACTATTTAAGTCTATTCGTATAGATGTTTAAAGCTGGAAGAGACCTCAGATATTTCAAGATGAGAAAGCCCAGGGAGGTAGGGTGATTTACAGAGGATCCACAGTATCCCTTTTTCTTGGCTTATAGCCATTTCTTGGTAGCTGAATTTTCATTCGTAAGAAGAAATTGCCATTAAAACAAAACAAAACGTTGTTCCAATTGTTTAAATTCTGTTTTTGATGACGGTGTTGACTTTTGAACATGCACCAAACTGAGCACCTTGATTGGATGCCAGAAATGTTAACTTGGAACTAAAAAGAATGCTGAGATTCTGATTCCATGTTGCTTGAGAGCTGGCACTTGTGACACCTCCAGCTCCAGGGTCATGGAGGAGCCAAGATCTAACCAGGAGAAAAGAACTAAGAAAAAAATTGTCAATTTCCTAATTTTTTTTTCCAGGGTAACCTCTAGGTAGGTACTTCGAAGGACTTAATCCAGAATGAGATGGTGGATCAGGAGTCGGGATTCTCAACCTCATAGAGAGATGCTCGCCAGGGTCTTCCTGAATAAGGAAGGGGCTGCCATCCTGACACCTAGAATTTGAGATCTCAGTGGGGCTTCCTAAAGCTTTCTCCATTGTGAGCTGCTGCCAGTATTAGCAGAAAGGATAGGCAGTGCTTATTAAAGCAGGACACACCAGAGATGGTAGCCCAGAGGCCTGGGCTCCAGTCACTGCTATTCACCAGCTCCATGGCCTCCGGAAAGACCCGTTCCTGCCATTAGGCTAATTGACCTCAAGGTCCATGAGGACCGGTCACTGATCAGCCCAGTCCAGATGCCTCACTGCCCTCATCCACCAATCTCCATGGCCACACCCTAAACCAAGCCATACCCCCTTCCCTTCGTGTTGCCTGAAATTTGGAATTTTCATTCCTGCCGATTTTCCTATTTCTCTCACATATTATCAGTCTCACGAGACACATTCTTCCATCCCTCAAGACAAGACCTCCAGTTCTCTGACTCTGCTGGGCCTTCCAGTCCACTGGTGCTTTCTGACAATCCCTCGTTTTTGACCATTATGCTTTGCATTGGTAGTCACTTCACTGACACTCTTCCCAATACCCTCCTCTGCCCACTGAGCTGTCATCTTTCCATTGATAATCAGCACCTTGACAATCCCAACTTGAAAAATCCAACCACCCACTTGCTCAAGGTTTGCTGCCTAGTGGTGCCTGTGAACACCCATTGTGGGGTCATCCTTATGCATGACAGATGCCAACCCCTTGGCACCTGAAACTTTTTGGTCTGGTTCCATAATGACTAATCCTTTGCCAGTCCCCTCAATTTCTCTACTCTGTCCCTATTGGAAGTTTCCATTACCTCATTTGCAGCAGATGGCTGGGCTTTCTGTTCACTGAGAAGGGCAGCAGTAAGGCGGTTCCTAAACTATCTCTAAGTTTCATGGAATCCAAATGACCTGAACTGGGAGGGCCAGAGGGCAGTTCGGACAAGTGTAGCCTGAGCCAGAGGGAAGACAGGCCAAGCCATAGCAGAGAATGGGAAACCAAAAGGATAGTCAAGTTATGTCCTGAAGCTGAGGCAGCAGGATTCATGTAGACCCCTTCTTGAGGACTCGATCTGTGCTTCATTGGATTTCCAGTTCACTCCAAACCTCAGCTAAAGACGTTAGTGTCTCTTTGGCCTGAAGCTTTCAAATTGTCCAAATCACAAATAAATTTGCTCTGAAACGCATTTTTAGATATAGAGTAAAAGATGCTGTGTAATAAAGTTGTATTCTTCATATTGAGTTAGGCTGAGGGAACTCGTCTCTGAAATTCTGCAACTCAAATAGAGCCCCAGCTCAATTATTTTCCCATTTGTTTTCATCATCTGACTTCCTAACAGGTATAGAATTTTAGCCGGGGGAAAGATAGTTGGTCAGGCATCCTGCACAAGGCATGGAGTTGTAAAGATACTGACAGATTAGGAGTATGGTGAGTTTAGTGGTCCTTCTATGGTTAGCCTCACCTTTGTCTTGTTTTTACTCTCCTTGTTTTTGGTGATTTACAGAACCCCTAAGCATGGTGGAAGAAACTAATGACCCAGAGCAAAGGGCATCTGCTCATTGGATTTCTCTTGGTCATAAGATTTTGATGTCTTTTGGCCTTCCCTGATGCAGGAAGATAATCAATAGCAAGTTATTTTTTTTAGATGCAGTTCTTGAGAATCAATTTCTCATTATGGAAAAAGCTCAGTGCATAGACAGGCCTCAGGGACCCTATGGCCAAGGTGAAGGGCTTTGTCCTCCATGAAAGTTCCTGGACAAAGTTGTTGAGCCTTTCTCTAGGGGCATGTGTAGTGAGAGAGGGATTATGAGGTGGATAAGAGAAAGCTTCTGTATGGAAGAACCACAAACTTCTATCCAACCTCTTTGCTGAGTCAGCAACCCTGGAACTCCAGTTGGATCACTGGGCCTCCCTTCTTAAGAGCTAAAGTGGGGAATCGATAATGGGTTAGTGGGCAAATGAACCCACCACCAAAGAGAAGAGCTACTGGTCAGTAGGAAAGCTGTGGGCCAAGGCTTCTTTTCAGGTATGTTTATCTAGCCACCAACGTGTTTAAGTTTCCAAAAAAAAGGCAAGAAAGAAAACCCTTTAAATGAGTATATACTCTTTAATAAGGCAAAATGTTTGTTATTTTTAAAAGCCTGGACAATTTATTCTGGAATAAAAGTTAACAAATTCTGTGATTCAGTAGCAATGTTTACCTGTTAAGTTAGTTGACTTGTAATGGATACCTTCATTTATTTCCAAAATAGGCTTAAGAGAAAACAACCAAGAGATTTATGGTGGCATTTTTCACCTCTTGCCCTCTTTTTTTTTTTTTTTTTTTTCGAAGTAGGGCTGAATTCCTTGTTGAAAGTGACCCTGAGTGACCCTACCTCCATGGCTTTAGCTCTCACTGGGTTCTGGTCAGAAGCCTAGAGGTAGTAATGGCTTCCACTCTTCGTAGTCTCTGGGTGCTTCAACATGCCTTGCTGTTTCTCTTAACTTGCCCATACCTTTGTAAGAAGGCTTTTTGTTCAGTGAGTGTCCTCATTGAATTCTGTTTACTGTTAGGACTCTCATTGCTATAATCTCCAACATGTTGGAAAACCTGTATAGTTGTAACACTTAAAATCATCTCTGTTCTTGGACCAAGTGTCATCAGTTTACAAAAAGAACTAGTCCTCTTTGCAGTTGTTCAGTGTGATGTGTATTCGAGCTTGCATTCATGAAGCATCACCGGGGAAGTAATATAGGCATTATCAATCCCGTCTCACAGGAAAGGAAATGGAGTCACTGGAGTTTGGGAATTTGTTCAAGCTCCATGACTAATTGGGGTTACAGTGGCCAAGATCTCAGCTCTCCAGCAGGCTCTTCTAGCCCAGATGGTTCTGACCCACCAGCAGCCAAAGGAAGATGGAACCTTTGCTTTATTATTTACCCTTCATCAGTTTCTAAAGACTTGAGAGAGATGTTTCTGCCAAAAGGCCACCGTTAGCATGACTACCAGCTTCAAAACAACAGATCTCCTTTGAAGACCAAGTGTGATCTTCTTCCCCTTTATTTCCACATGAGAATCCCTGCGGCTTGTACAAATCATCAACCTTTTACATTAGGTTCTGTTTCAAAGATCTTTCAGAAATGCTGACTGGGAATGGCCAGACTGGGTTTAGCCAAGAAAAATAGCTCTCATTTAATCATTTCAGGTATATTTTTCTGCCTGTTTCCCTGTTTCTGTGTGTCCCTCTCTCTTTCCTCCTCCCTCTCATTCTATGAAAGAAAGTCATAAGAGGCCTCAGTGGGACAGACTGACAGTCCTTTGTATGTTGAGTCACCTACACACTAATAGTAGGAAGTCGTTGTTGCCTCTAGGCCTGTGACCAGAGCCCATGAGAACTGTAATCGTGGAGGCATGATGGCTCAGCCCCTGCCACAACCGTGGCACTGAAGCAGGGAGAAACAGAGAACAAATACATCAGTCTCTCTTTGTCCTCTCACCTCTGATCTCCTGCTGGTGCTTCCCAATGACCAAGATCAACTGTAGGCCAGAGGACCAGGGAGCCTGGGCGATGCAGCCTATATGGGTAGCTTTTCAGACTAATAGCAAAGTAGACATGAGCAGACAGTGAATGAAAGCAATAGAAGGGAGGCAGCAGGTGGGGAACAATAGCAAATAGCCAACATAGAGATGACTACCTACTGACAACCATGAGACTCATTAGTGGGATGAGTGAAAGATATTTTCGTTCTTTACTTCAGCCCCTCTTCCTCCTTCCAAAATAGTGGTGACTCATTTCTTGATGAGTTTTAGGAGTCCAGTGAGAGATTGTATCACTCTCTGGACATTTCTGTTTTCTCTCCTCTCTCCTCTCTCTGTGCCTTGTGCTCTGTTAGGTGGAGCAGTTGACTTTCTTCTTTAGTGAAGTCGTGTTGGGAATTGAATCTTTTTCTTTCTCCTGCATTCTCCTCCTTTGCTGAGTGCTAAACAGGAAGACCGATTCCCATGGATAGACCCTCAAACAAGCCACGGCAGAGGTCTACCCCAATGGCAACAACAGATGTGGTAGGCTTGCTTCCATACCTATATGGATCACCCAACACAGGAGACACTCTTACCGTGAAGCTAATGAAGTTTAATTATCAGCACCCCCATCCCACTCACATGGGTCCCTTCCAAGGCCCTTGTAAGGGCCCAAAAATTTCATATTCATAATGTATTGTTTTTCTTAAAGAGGGCCCTCACAATTACATAAACTTCAGGGTCAAAAAACTTGGGCCTATCCATTGCTCTATATCTTTGTCCCTGAAGACACCTTTTATACCCATGACTACCCTCGTAATGTTTGCAGAATCCAAAGCAGAGCTAATTAATACACGATAGATCTATTGGCAGAGACTCCTCAGACATATGGTCCAGTCAATGGGCCCAAACAAAGGAGTAATGGCAAGGTGTCACCGCATCCTAATAAAGCTGCGATAGTGAAACACAGTCAGTGACATGGATGACAAAGGCAGGCTGCTGAGGACCAGCCAGTCACGAATGAAGCTCTGATGCTCTGCAGTTTAATAAACCTTACGTGTGACACCAGGGGGACAGTCATCTCCTCTGCCAACTTGCAGGTGTGGTAAGGAGAGCACAAGCAGGCTTCCTCTGCTAACCTTGCCAGGACAGAACCTGGTCCAGGCTGCGGGCAGCCGGCAGGGGCTCTGCACCTGGGTGTGTTTGTGGATGCCAGCCCCAGGACACTGTGTCCTGGGTTAGGTCACAGAGATGGAGCCCCGGATCATTAGTTCCCGTCCCGGCTAACACTGCCAAGCCCTGGGTTAAGTCCTGGCCAGTCAGGCTTCTTTTCATTCACAGTCACAAAGTACCTATAATGCCTCATGCTGGTGGCTTCCAGAGAGACTGAGTTTACGATGCAGATGCCTTAATGCTGACCCTTTCCTCCTCAGAAGAAAACAGCCAAAGATGCCATCCAGGTTGAGAACCTACTAGGCGGCAGCACTGGCGATGAAAGAAAAAGCAACGAACATTTTCTGTTTTGAGAGAGAAAGAGGAAGAGAGCATGTGCACACGAGCAGGAGAGGGGCAGAGAGAGAGGGAGAGAGAGAATTCTAAACAGACTCGATGCAGGGCCCAATCTCACGAACCATGAGATCATGACTGAGCCGAAATCAAGAGTCAGACGCTTAATTGACTGAGCCACCCAGGTGCCCTGAAAATTTTCTTTTTATGGGTTTATCATTTCGGTACTTGCCAGGACCTTGTTTAGGGACAGAAGAGAAGAAGAGAGGTGGAGGAAAGAAGAAGGAGGGACGAAAGAACGTGACACTCTTCAGAGGGATTAGGAACAAAGGCTCTGAGGGGTTTGATCCCAGCCACCTTATCAGCTCTATGACCTTGGGCAAGAAACTTCACATCTCTGGGCCTTAGTTTTCCGATTTTGTAGAAAAGAAATAAAAATAGTGCCTACTCCCTAGGAGGCTGTGAGGATTAAAAGAATTAACACATGTAAAACCCTGCGTGTGTCCCTAGCACCCAGGAAGAGCTCCATAAATACTACCGCGATTGTTTCATGTACTTGCATAACATCTCAGGCTAGGAGCCACCATCTTTGTGGGACTAAAGCTCTGTCTTTGCATAGAAAGGACTAGGGCTCTGAGCTTACCAGCCCCAGGGCATTGGCCCCTTCACTTCCCCCCTCAGCACCCTCCATCTGTAAAGTAAGAATGCCAACAGTCTCTGTCTTACCAAGTTTGTTCCAAGAAGCAAATGAGGCAGGAATCATGCCTGAGCTTTTCTTCCCTGTGAAGGACGCGGAATGGCTGTGTTATCCGGAAATCATAAAATTACTCAGACACTTGGGGTTTGCCTGAACCTCTCACGCAGGAACCTCCATCCTGTGATGAGTGTTGCCGTCTTGGAAGCTCAGTCGTACCTCTGCAGGCTGCTGGTGCCCGGCAGGGCCGGCTCCCCACCCCGTCCTGGAGTGAATTCACTTCAGAAGCGTAGCTCCTGCCCCGTGGTGGGGGTGCCGAGGACCGGTCCCAAGCTCCGACGTCATGAGTCGCTTCGAGCGGCCCGCCGCCTCCACGCGCTCTCTAGGCAGCTGGGCTGTGAGGAGGTGCTCTCAGCCTCGAGGACAAGGACGGACTCACCCTGGCACATGTTTGCCTGCTCCTTTCCAGCTGGCAGGCCTGCTTAATGAACTGCGCCCGAGAGCCGCAAGAAAAGGGGCTTTTTGATGGGCAGAGTTATTAGTGCTTCGTTTTAATTATGCCGCCTGGTGTTTTCTCCACCGTGCCGCCCTCGCTTCACCTGACAGGGCCGTTAGTGTCACCCAGACACATCGGAGACGAGCACACTGAACCACTGCCGGTGGGGATGAATATCAGGCCGACTGGAAAACAAAGCTTGTTAGCCTTCTCTTTCTTATGTGAACCGAGTGGGCCTCTCTGGCCTTGCCTTGTGGGGAGCCCAGAAAGGGCCTCTTTTCCGAGATTTCTGGACAGACTCTGATTTCTAACATCTGGTGCAGACGGCCCATTCAGGAAAAGAAAAGGAGGGGCGGGGGGGTTCCTTAATGTCGTGTCAGCAATGTGATAAGAGAAGGGAGAGAAGAAATGCACCCAGCCCTTCCAGGCAGCTCTGGGCACTTGGGGCCTAGACAGGAAGTGTGAGAGGGACAGAATGGAGGGGACCGTCTTTCCCTGTAGAAATGACCCCCGCCAGTCTCTGGACCAGCACTGTGAGAACTGTTCTCGGAGAATGAGAAGGGATGGCTCAAACGTTAAGAGTAAGTTATTGAGGGAAGGTTCTCGTGGTGGCGAACTCTCTTGACATCTGTCTGAAAAGTGTTTTTTCTATCCCTGAATTCTCAAAAGACACGTTCACAGCGTATACCATTTTTGATTCTCAGCTTTTGGAGCTGGGATTCCTCTGCTTCTGGCTTCTGCGTTGCTGTTGGGGAGGCTCATCGCTGTCAGTTGCTGTTCCTACGATCCAGATTCCCTCTCTGGAAGTTTTTAAGATCTGTTCTCTGCCTTTGGGGTGAAAGCAATTTTACGACGGTGTGTCGAAGTGTGAATTTTTTTCTCTTTATTATCCTGCTTGGGATTTATTGAGATTCCAACTCCGGAGAGTCGTCAGCCTGGACTCTTCTAATATTGCCCCTTCCTATGTTCTATACCAACTCTCTTGGGAAACTGTGCTTGGCTTTTGACCTTCTCTCTCCTCCACACCCCCATTTCTCAGGCTTGTATCTATATCAACCCCAGGAGACTGGGGCTGATGAAGTTCTGCTCTTCCAGAAAGAATTTGCATTTGCACTTCTGCCATCTGCCAGGGTGCTTTCAACATTAGGCTGAGCTAATTTCCTGGTAATTAATCTCTGAGCTTTTTGGTATACAGAGATAGTGAGAATCCAAGCCCCAAACCTGCTGGGAACAGTTCTGTGGGTGGGATACTTTATTTGGGAAAGACTTTTCTTCCTCCAAGGGCCAAGGCAGGCTCAGACAAGTTTCCTGATTTTCGTCCTTGTGAAGCAGAATTTTCTTTCCTTCCGCTGAGGGAGTAGCATGTGGGGAACCCTGCCATTCCAGCTCCCTGCGCTCTACAGCATAGCCACGAAACCCAAGGCGCTGGAATAGGTGACGGGGTCCCAGAAACCCATGAGGGCAGTTGCTGTCTTCCGTGGCCACTTTAGTTTTACATCCTGAGTTTTTCTCCACTGCCTCAAAGGTTCTGAATTTTTAAAACATGTTATTCCGTGTTTTATTTATTTATTTTTAATTTTTTTTTAAATCTTTTTTTTAATGTTTATTTATTTTTGAGAGACATAGAGACAGAGCATGAGCAGGGGAAGGGCAGAGAGCGAGACACAGAATCTGAAGCAGGCTCAAGGCTCTGATGAGCCGTCAGCACAGAGCCCGATGTGGGGCTCGAACTCACATGAGATCATGACCTGAGCTGAAGTCGGCCGCCCAACCAACTGAGCCACCCAGGCACCCCTATTCCGTGTTTTAAATTGTTGTTGTTTGCCTGTTTCGTGTGGCGTGAAAGGTTATCAGGATTCTGGTCCAGTTACATTTCCAGAAACGAAAATCCACATCTCCACGATGATCGCCTCTCTGAAGAATTCACCAGCTTCTCACGCACATGATCTTCCTTTTGTTCTCTGTAGGGCTGGCGTGTGAGTAGCTGAAGCTCTTCACCTTTGGAAGGGACTGCCCTCACCACGACAGGAGGCGTGAACGGCAATCTCGTCTCACATGGGAAAAAAGTACGGTGTTAGAGGCTCTATAGGTTTATCTCAGACATTGCTTAGTTTCTGTTTTTGCATATGCTTTATCACGTGCACATTATATTAGTATGATCATACATTCTTGGATTCTATTAATAAATAAATATACATTTTTTTTTAACTGATAGGGGTATATAGTCATGAGAGTTTGGACACTCCACTACCTTTTGAAGCCATTGGAGGTCATTCTCTCTGTTCCTGTGACTTTTATGGCTGGAGAGAAAACACTCATTCAGAACTTTGCAGACACTGAACTCTACTTCTTCAGTCTAAAATCAAAAGGTCGGGCATGGGTCATGAAAACATTATATACATATATATATATATATATATATCAGCACCTGCAAAAATAATTGACAGCTCATGGCCCTAAATTACCACTCAGAGCTCACATGGCTTCTCCTCCCAGTACCTTGCCTGGGGCTGCGTTTGCTCTGAACCTCCAAGTGCCCTTCCAGCCCTCTTTGATGCATTTCCTTAGCTTGTCCATCTGCATTCCTGTCTGGGGTATGATTTTTTTTTTAATTTTTTTAATGTTGATTTATTTTTGAGAGACACAGAGACAGAGCATGAGCAGGGGAGGGGCAGAGAGAGAGGGAGACACAGAATCCGAAGCAGGGTCCAGGCTCTGAGACATCAGCACAGAGCCCGATGCGGGGCTTGAACTCACAGACCGTGAGATCATGACCTGAGCTGAAGTCGGATGCTTAACTGACTGAGCCACCCAGGCGCCCCTGGAGTATGTTTTCAGGCCTCTGAGGATACATTTCACCCTGGCAGTGGACACAAGCAATCAGAGTTCAAGGCAACCACGTAGCCAAATGACCCCTGCCAAGGGTGTCTACCAACAGGAGCTAGAGAGTCAAAACTTTCTTCTCCATATTGAAACTGAGTTCCAGTCTTGAAGTGCTTTCTTGATGGTGATTCTAGGACCCTCAGTTCACAATATGACTCCAAATGGGTCATATTGCAAGAAAATACTCAGTCTGGAGCTATTTACTGTTCTTAGTCTCAGAAGATAGTAAGGAGAGGGCTTAGATGACAAATATAAAATATATGTGTGTATATTTGTCTATAAATTGGCATAATCAATAGATTTCATTCCATCCTAAGAAAAGCTTTTAGATACTGATTGTGGTACTCTGGTTTATTAGCTGGAGAACTCATGGTACAAATGAACAAGAAATTTTGCACTGTAGTCCCTGTGTGTACTGTCCCCATCATCACACAGACACATGCATTGTGGGCATGTCATAGCTGGGCCACTCCCCAAGTCATTCAAAGCTGAACCTGGCATCATTTTGTTCTCACAATCTTTGAGAACTCTGGGTCCATTCGTGTGGATGGAAACAGGTTTGGACCACTCTGTGACAGCGGTGTTATCACCTCCTGTGTGGTCAAGTGAAACAAACTGGGTCTCCAAATAGGCCTGTGTTTTCTGAGCTAACAGCCCTCCCCTGTTTATATTTTGTCCTTAAGGAGGATATTTTTTAAAAGCCTATTTCACAGAATCAATTTTAGTGGGCCCTTTAGAATGGGAGGTGAGCTGAAGGCGGTTCAGTTTGTTTTAACAGTAACTTCAGCTTATTGAAGCAAGCAGTAGTGTATCATGTCCCCATATGGCAACCATTAGAGACAGAGACAGCTTAAGAAGGGTATTGCTCTGAGATAGCTCATAAAAGAATTGAAGACCTTTTTATAGGACCTACAGATATCACCAATAGAATAAGGACAAAACCCATTTGTAGATGATCGGTGAGAAGAGGAAATCTTTGAGGAACCGGAAGGTCTTCCCTCTACAGTATACAAGGTAGAAAAGCTTGGGAGGTCTGTGGTTCATGTGCATATTAACTTACTCACTTCTTTTCTCAGTCAAATCAGTCAACCGACATTGACTGACCACCTCCTATGTTCCCAGATATGATGACTTCTGAGGGTGCGGGGATGAACAAGACACAATCCCTGCTTCGAGGACTTGCACACGGTTGATAGACAAGGAAGGAGGCCCCTAAGTGCAAGGGGTGGGGGTAAGTAGTGGACTGGGCAGCGGGTGATGTGCCGATACATGTGAGGGATACGGGGATGCTTCATGCCTGAGCTGCCAGGGCAAGGCTGTGCTGTGGGTTGTTCCAAGCAGGCAGAGCTGGAGGCACAAAAGCTGCAAGAGGGAGAAAACATGGTGTCCTTGAGCAACTGCAAGTAGTTCTTTTTTTTTTTTTTTTGAGTTTCTTTATTTTTGAGAGAGAGCTAGGGCAGGGGAGGGGCAGAGAGAGAGGGAGAGAGAGAATCCCAAGCAGGCTCTGTGCTGTTAGCACAGAGCCTGACATGGGGCTCAATTCCATGAACGTGAGATCATGCCCTGAGCCAAAATCAAGAGTTGGATGCTTAACCGACCGTGCCACCCAGGTGTCTCTGCAAGTAGCTCTTTATGGCTTCCACTAGTTCCAGAAAGGGAATGTCAAGAGGCTACACTGGAGAGGTAAGCAAGGATCCAGACCACAAAGAGTCATCGGTGATTCCCAGCAATGGAAAATCATTAAAAGCTTCTAGGCAGAGGAATGAGGTGATCAAATTTTCATGTTAGAAGGATGGCGTTAGGAGCAGTATGGGAAATGGCTTAGAGCTGAGAAAAGTGAGGATGGGAGGCAAGTTAGGAGCCTGGCATGGTAACCCAGTCAAAGGATAAAAGTGGCTTGAGCTAAGGTAGCTGACATGAGATAGAGAGCAGAAAACAGACTGAAGATGTCTCAGGAGGGTAGAATTAGCAGGACTTGAGAATGAGTTGAACATGGGAAAAGGAAGCAGGAGAGAAGGTAAGGCTGAGGCTTATGTTACTGGCTGGGAGAGATGTAGTGTTCACTTACATGGCAGACACTGGGGAAAGAGGGGGTCTAAAGGGGACAACAGTACATTAAATTGTAGAGATCTCACATTTGTCTCTGGGCTTTCTGACAGACTCTTAGACATACATTTCTGGAGCTTGGTACAGGGAACTGGCAGGACTTAGAAATGTGGGAGTCACCAGCCTGTGGTTGGTAACAGAGACAGTAGGAACAGGATGAGATTATCCCAGGTAGAGGGTGAAGAGGGGAGATCTGGGGATAGAGCCCGAGGGAACCAGCCAGTGACTAAGGATGCATGAGGCAGCCAGAGGGTCAGCAGAGAAGTCGGAGGCCAGGAAAGCATGATGCCAGAGTGAGTATGTGAAGGGGGAAGAGGAGGAGGGGAGGGAGAGGGGAACAATGGGGAGAGGGAGCGCAAGTGTCCATGATTCCATAAGTAGCGGATCACCAGTGGCCTGGGCGGGAGCAGTTTCGCTGCTGTGACAGGGGAGCAATTGCACAGTGAATGGGTGGTGGGAAGTGGAGCCTGGGGGAAGGGCTAACCTTCTCCTTCAAGATTCTACCTGCAAAGGGGAAGGCAGATGAGGCCTTAGTGGAGGAGGGTGATAAGACACAAGAAGCAAATGATGGGAAAGACTTGAGATGATTTTAGTGCTGATGGGAAAGAGCCAATAAGGAAGAAGGGGCTCATGAAGTAGGAGTCGGGGTGATGATTAGAGAGGGGTCCCTGACGAGGGGGCTTGACTGGGTCCAGAGTGCAGGATGGGGCAGGCTTTAGACAGTGTTTATGGTCTCACTTCCGGAATCATCTTGGGGTCAGCAAGGTGGCTTCACTCACTGATCTTGGCTGGACTTCGTCTGAGACTCGGCAGTTGTCAGCTAATCTGGATGAATCTATGGTCACAGGGGTGACTGAAGTGCTCTGTTCCATGTGACCCTCAGCCTTATCCTGGGACCAGTGGGCTGGCACAACTTGTCATTCTCCTGGTGATTGCAGAGGCGCAGGGGAGAAAGCTCCAGTGCCCACACCCATTTGCAGCCTGTTTGTCATATCTGCTAATATCTCTCTGGCCAAAGCATGTCACATGAGCCCAGTCTCTAGAGACCCCCCTCCCCCACCACTACCACACACATTGCAAAGTTAAATGGCAGAGAGCACGGGTTCAGGGCTGGATGAAGAATTTCTTAACACAAATAAAGAGAAATACAGTTTTGACATTTTGTCAAACACAAGAAGAAAAAGAAGTTTGCAAGTATCCAAGGGAAAAAGACAAATTAAAGGCTTAGCCATTCCCTCTTCCGTTCAAGCCAAGGTGCTGCTGTATTATTTATGTCTGGAAAGGTTAACACTCGGCTGTGGTTAATGAGTAATGCAGTCTGGAGGAGAACAGTCCGTGATAGGGTCAGCACTACCTTATAAAACCTAACGACAGCAAAGTCAGCTTTATTGCTTTTGTAGAGAGGGGGAAAGCCCTCTACCACCGAGACAGAGTAGGCTGAACCTGCTTTTGGGCAAGAGAAAAAAAATATTCTCTCCAAATCTTGTTTACAAGAAAAGAGTATTGAACTGCGGAAGAGTTAAGAGTGTGTCGGGGAGACAGGAGTGTTTGCCTAGGGGAGAGGACAAGACAGCGGTGAGTTACATCCATACTATACCTGGACAGGCAAGAAAGGAACTCCTAGATCTATAGAGTCAGGTGTCCCAGGGCCAAACGGAAGGGCTAGCCCAGTGGGCAGGAAGGTAAGTCCATGATGAGGCTGCTTTCCCCATCTGCTTCGACCGTCCAAAGTGACCATCACTTGCCCTTCCCCTCCTCTCTGTTTCCAGGCCGATGCTTTCTACACATCCCTACCTCTGCTTTGGAAGCCGAACTGAAGCACGTCGCTGTGAGTTTTACAAACTATTTGCCAAGGTGTACATGGCTGTTGCCTATGGACCTTGTGCTGCCATAAACTGGGGCTCTAAACGTGGCATCTTTCACTTCAGTGTAAAGTGAAATATGCCCCGTTGGGACATTGGTGGAATATAGTACCTGATTTTAACCAAACTCACTCTCAGAAAATGAACACTTGGCTTTGAAAGTTACCTGCCAAGAAATAGCAGTCGGAAGATTTGCACGGACGGGCAATGTGGCCCAGCTGACCATGAGCCCAGCAGGTGAATGGACTCTGGGTCAGCCATGCCCATGCTGCAAGGTGCAGCAGCGGTGATCTGATCCCTTCTGATGAGAAGTCAGCCAAATGAAAAGCATGGAAACGATGATTGTTTCAAATACGTGTTTACATCCACTGTTATTAATCTGCCCCAAGTGTGCGTTATATCTGAAGTTATACTGTATGTGACTAGGAAGTCGCCGTGAATAGTAGAATGTCCAAAAGTTAAGCATTTAGAACAAAGACACGAACTTCTCAAATAGCCTTGGCAATATTTTAGGTTGGGTGACACCCAATCCAGTATTTTTTTAAATGTCAGTGTACAACAATAAAGAAGCATCTTTAAGGATTTCTTAGAAGCAGCAAAAGATCACACATCTTTTTTTCTGTGTTCTTCCTTCTGCGGTAAAAATGGCTGAAAAAGATGTGGAAAAGGATATGGTCACAAACTAGAATGGATTCCTTGATCAGCAAATAGTATTAAAAGATGCATAGAAAGCATGGTCGAAGGTTAGAAGAAATGTGTACAGAACAAATTATACTGGGTGGAAGTGTGTTATGCTTTGGAGCAAAAGTATAGATGTCTCAGTGGTATTACTAGGTTATCTTTCAATAATGAACTTTGTCAGAACTATTGTGTGTGTGTGTGTGTGTGTGTGTGTGTGAGAGAGAGAGAGGGGGGGGGGGTTCCCTAATGGAAAGAGGCACTAAGAAGATGTATTCTTCACAGAAAATGGCTTCTTGAAAACTTGGTGCACGTTAGCACCAAAGGAGTAGGTGGTTTGATTGGAGGAAAAAAGGATTCACAAGTCAGGCTACAGATTTGCCCCATGTGTGAAATTCTTCAACTTTTCCCAAACAAGGTACTGCAGCAAAGAAATGGAAGCCAGGGGGCGCCTGCGTGGCTCAGTCAGTTAATTGACAGACTTGATTTCGACTCAAGTCATGACCTACCTCACTGTGGTGGAATCAAGCTCAGGGTTGGGCCATACACTGAGGGGCCTGGTTGGGATTCTCTCTCTCTCTCCCTCTCTCTCTACCCCTCCCCTGCTCGTGCTTGCTCACACTCTCTCTCAAAATAAATAAACTTAAAGAAAAAAAGAAGAAGTAGAAGCCAGAATTTCATAGGACAGTACTCTCAAGTCTGACTGTGTGTGTGAGTCACCCGAGGTCTTGTAAAATGGAGATTTTGATTCAGTAGTTCTGGCCTGTCCTGAGATCCTGCATTTCAGACCAGCTCTCGGGTGCTGCTGCTGCTGCCGCCGGGCAATGTGCCACTCTGTGAGTAGTGAGACCATAAAGAAACAGAGAATGTAAGGGTTGGTATTAATTTTACAAACATAAGATTATCCGCAACGTGGTAGAGTATTTCTCTCGTAATGGCATGTGGCGCGATCGTGCAAATCATTTGTACCATGGGGAGGTTTGCTGGTTATCTTGTGGCAAAGTCCTTAAGAGCAGTCATGCAGGAGGACGTGCTGCTGGTTGTGGTTTTGCAAAAACACCAATTTTGTCAAATTTCTGATCTTTTAAATAATGACAAATAACTATTAGATTTCTACCTAGCAAGTAGAATACATGCATACGTAATACACACACACACCTAATCGGTTCCTCAATGGAAAAGTGGCAATTTAATGAGTGAGAAAGCGTCCACCCTTCAGAAGAAGCAGGTGCTATGGAGAAGCATCATTTTCATCATTATGTGACGTTATTGAAGACGACCTAGGTGCCACCTATGACATCTTTCATGTCTTCACACTAAGCACCAGATTTTCTAGCATTTAAAAATCAATCACACAATCTTGAACACATTGTATAAAAAATATGAAAATCCCATATTCCATCAGTGCCCCTTCTGATTCATTTGTGAGAAAATTAGGTTGAGGTCAGAAAACATAGAAAAGTATTAGCTGAATTTCCACAAAAACATTTGCATAATTGGTGAACATGACTGAGCAAAGAGTACCATGATTTAGTAAGAGGGGCTGATGATGCAAGCCTTCTATTTGGATCTACAAAGTATGTTTTTTAACTCAGACAGCAATTAAAACCAAGTAAGAAAACAAACCAAAAGTAGAATTAACCCATTGAGTGATTGTATCAACAAAGCCCTAAACTAAGATTTTAAAACAGAAAGCAACATATTGAACTACATTGTTCTCACAAAGAATATTAATAATATGTAAAAGATTCATGAGAATAAAATGTTACCGATAATAAAATACTTGTTTCTTTATCTTATCCTTTTTAAAGTTTATACTTTTTCATATATTTTCATGTAGAGAGAACATTGGTATGGTAGTATATCTGAATAACTTACAAATAATATATATTTTGAAGTTGTTTACTTTTTTTAATGTTTATTTATTTATTTTGAGAAAGAGAGAGTACAAGCAAGGGAGGGGCAGAGAGAAGGAGAGAGAAAGAATCCCAAGCAGGCTCTGCACGGTCAGTGTGGAGCCCCACATGGGGCTCAAACTCATAAACCATTAGATTGTGACTTTAGCCGAAATCAGCAGTCGAACACTTAACCCACTGAGCCACGCAGGCACCCAAGGGGAGTTGTTTACTTTTTGACTAATGGGGTGTACAATACAAAATATCAGAGGATGCTGATATAAATTAACACTACGAACTCTGGTCATTTTCTTTCATTCATTCAATGAATATTTGCTACACACCAATATCATCTTAATGAGTGGTGATTGCATCTATATTCTAAAAGACATTTAATCTCAGGGTGGTCAGATTTTGTTAGCAATATGCCAAAATATGAGTGGGCCGTCACCATAGAAAAAAGAAAAAACCATCCTGTGATTTGGGCAGCGGTGCTGTGGAATGCCCTGAGTCTGGGTCATTCCTGTGAGCGCCCAGTGAACATTTATTGAACCCCAGCATGCCTGGTGAAGGAATGTGAACTGAGGAGACGACGTGGCCCCAGATATGTTGAGGTGACTCATGGTGGGTCCCTGCAGCTCACTCATGAGGTCTAGCCACCGTTTGGGACCAGCAGTCTTCAGAGGAGCTTCAATGCCTAGTCAGGAGCTTTGTCTAAATGTTGCTTCATTTTTTGCGTTTAAGAGCACTATCTCTTTCATTAGAAAAAGAGTTTCTGAGGAACTCTTATCACGAAAACGCTTTGTATAAACTGCCTCTTGTGGAACCATCGCCATGGCTTCGCTAAGTCCTGTTGCACGTAATCACTAGTTTAAAGAACTCCCAATGGGAAAACTGAATAAAGGAAGATATTTGACTCTTATTTAAGGACAAGTAGAAATTACTTTCTTTGTATTAGGAAGAACCTGAGGCAGAATCATGTGTTCGGGATAAAGGAATAGGTGTTTCTCTGTCTCTTCCTAATTCTGTTACAGGGAAGAGAAATAAAAGAGCTAGGGTTGAGAAAAAGGGAGTTGAAACACATGGGGAACTAAGTCATCAGCAGGCTTTAAATGAGGATAGAGCTAGAAGCTGAGAGAAACCACAAAGCTTTGCAATATAAATCTAGCCCTGAAGGTCCAGCTCCGCATGTCAGCCTTGAGGCATACTGACTAGAAGATGGAATTTGTAATAAAGTAAAAAGAACATACTAATCAGAGCGTGGCTATGGAAGAAGAGTTTTATTTAATGATAATTAATAACTAATGTATACACAGAGAAAAAACAGTGTTTCTCTAAGAAAAATGTTTACTCTCTAAGAATAAACAGCTTTATTGTCTATTGTTTCAAGTCAGCAATTTTAAGAAGTGTACTAGGGGGCTCCTGGGTGGCTCAGTCGGTTAAGCGTCTGACTTCGGCTCAGGTCATGATCTCACAGTTCATGAGTTCGAGCCCCACGTCTGTGCATAGCCTGGAGCCTGCTTCAGATTCTGTGTCTCTTTCTTACTCTGCACCTTCCCCACTCACGCTCTCTCTGTCTTTGTCTCTCTCTCTCAGTCTCTCTCTCTCTGTCTCTGTCTCTCAAGAAAAATAGTATACTAAATAATTAGTAAATAAAAGGTAGAAAATAAATTACTATAAATATGTTTGGACTTGGCAAACAACATCATTTGAATCTAAAGAAAAACATTGCCCAATAGTTTGCCCAGAATGATTAAGACACTGCCTCTTGGTGGTCATGTGTACTAATTGCAGGAAAAGAACTTGCTTTTTTTTTTTTTTTTTTTTTTTAAATCTCAACCCTTGAAAATGGAGATTCACGTTTTCCCCTCTTTGGCTCTGTCTTCTAAGGCGATATGGATTTTCAAAGCTATAAAGATAAACACTACACAGCTAATTGCTTCAACAAATCATTACTGAGCACCTACATGTCATCAGGCACTGTTCCAGGCACTGGGGATACAGGGGTGAACTGGAGAATCAATAGCTGTGCTTTCATGGTGTTTAAATTCTGGTGAGAAAATAGGTAATGAATGAATGAATGAATGATTTCTTATATTACTAAGGGCCACATGAGGATAAGACACAGTAATGTGGTAAGAAGTAACTGGGAGAAGTACTTAGGGAAGGCTTCCTTGAGAAGCCAACATTTAGACTTAAAGACAAAATAGAACTCAGCCTCTCAAAGCTCTGAGAGAGAAGCATTCCAGGCAGAGGAAACAGCAAATACGAAAGCCCTAAAGAGAGAGTAACTGTTTGTAGTGAGCCAAGGAGAGAGTGGTAGTAGGTTAATTTAGAGAGAGAGAGGGCAGGGCCATAAACAGTAGGAAATTTTAATCTCATGCTAAGTGCAATAGGAAGCTATGGGAAATTGAAAAAAGGGGGCAGCTCTTCTCTGAAAGAGTTACATTGTGTTTTCCCATCCCTGAAATCTGGGCTGGCTTTGTTACTTGCTTCCACCTCACTGATGTGGCAGAAATGATGTGTTAACTTCAAAGGCTCAACCTCAAGAGGTCCTGGAGGTCCCACTTTCACATTGTTGGGACACTTCTTCCACCATGTAAGAAATCGCAGGCCAGGCCACTAGACAGTAAGTGACCATGTAGAGAACAAGGCCAATAACCAGCACCGAAATCCCAGATGTGCAAATAAGGGGAATTTACCCTCAAGAGTCCTCATATAGTTGCCAAATGACTGCAGCCACATGTGTGAGCCTAGACAATTCCCATGACAAAACCGCCCCACTGAGCCCAACCTATGTTACTGATCCACAGAACTATGACAAATAATTAATAGTTGTTTTAAGCCACTATGTTCTGGGATGATTTGCTCTACCATAACTGAAACAGAAGCTCTGGAGAAACTTCTGTAAGGAAGCCTAGAGCAGCCATGGAAATAGGGCAGCACCATGCTCCTGAACAGAGCTAGGTATCAGTAAAAGCAACTTCCAGCAAGAGAAATGGACTTGGGAAAAGCCCGTGAAGGTCTCTGTCTGGCTGCTTTGTGAGCTAATGCTTCCCAGGGTGCTGAATTTGACTGAAACCTGACTGTGCCCTGGAGTCTTTGGGGCACAAGTTGGGATTCAGGGTCCATAATAGAGTGGAGCTTTAGGTCTATCCACTTGTAAAATATATATAGCCTCACATATAGGTTCAAATATATATAGCCTCATTCATAACTGAATAGAGAAGAGGATTCTGGACTCCTCACTTAAGTTTGGGGTGTGGGAATTAAGCAAGTTCACTGCCCTTTGACACCTTGAATTTCCTTATCTCTTAATTACTAGTTACAAGCATACTGCTTGTGGTAGAATATTCGTCTTTTCCCTAGTTGATACTCTGAGTCTATGGAATTCTAGGTACTAATGAGCTAACCCAGCTACACTGGATACCCACAAGCCAAGATGCCTGGTAAAGCCCAGATTCTTCTATGCTCCTTTAAAAATGGCCATGAGTTCACCAGGGGACCTTCCTAACAAACATCTCTGAGAACAGAAAGAGAGTCTCAGCAGCAGGCTGACGCATACCCATCTTTCCTGGTAAAATTCCCCATTCCCTGTCACACAACATGGAGGATGCGTCTAGAGGCAGCTGAATTGTAGAGATATTTACTCTTCTGTGAGCCTTGTTCATGGAATGTCCTTTCTGAAGCTAGATGTGAAACTCCTATATCCTAGCTTCCTTGGTATGGTGGGTACCATTCCTTTCACATCCCTCCTAAGATTCCACAAGATTATGGGATTTGCATCTTGTTTTAATTTGTCTTACGCAACCCAAGAGTCACACCTGCTGAAAGCCGAGTCCTGGCATCACTAATAGTTACAGCCAGCACCACCACCATTCATCAATCCAACCCAGCCCAACCCAGAAATACCTCCATCTTGTCCTTGGACTCTCTATTGTGTACTTGGGCTGGAACAGGTTTACCGTGTGTTCCTTCTGCCTCAACCATCTCCCCCACCCATTTCTGGTTGTGTTCTTCAGTGACCTCGTGGCAGCCTTCTCTTCCTCTCCTATATCACAGTGTCAGAAGCAACCTTCATATTCAGACCTGGTCTTGGGGCCCCTGGGTTTGACGCTCATATCTCTTTTGCCTAGAGTATTGTCTCTGGATCTGATTCCACCTGAGTGGTTTTCAGCCTCCTCCTCAACAGCTTGGTTTGTATTTAGGTTTGGCTGCAAATGAGCAGACTGATGATGCAGAACACCCCCCCCCTCCCCGGGATGGGCCCTTCTTTGTCTTCCTGACATTCTCTCTAGGGAAGGAAGTGCTGTCTGGTGGCCAGGAAACAAGAGAAGCATGGTGAGAGGTGAGAGGAGTGATTAGTAGCTAAAAGGAAAGGGTAGGGAGCTATGAAAAGGGAAAGTAGAAAATGAAGCATTAGGAACTGCCTAAGCACAAACTATAGGTCTCAAAAAAACAAAACAACACATACACACACACAAAAAAAAAAGGAAAAAAATTCCTCATGTCTTTGGAACTTGGGTTGTGACACAGACTCAACCAATCATTCAAACTTAATCAAATACCCACTATGTATCTAGTCCATTCCCTTAAGAGCTTATATCTGGTAGAAGAAACACATTAAATTTTTTTTTAATGTTTATTTATTTTTGAGAGACATAGAGGCACAGCGTGAACAGGGGAAGGGCAGAGAGAGAGGGAGACACAGAATTGGAAGCAGGCTCCAGGCTCTGAGCCGTCAGCACAGAGCCCGACGCGGGGCTCGAACTCACAGACTGCGAGATCATGACCTGAGCTGAAGTCGGCTGCCCAACCGACTGAGCCACCCAGGCGCCCCAAGAAACACATTTAAATAAAAATTATGATGCAGGAAAGAACAAAGGTTGAATGACTGGTCTGGGAGCTCGGAGCCAGCCTGAAGCAGTGTAAATGGGTGTGTCCTAGAAACTGACACAAGAACCGGGTCTAAGACTCAGTATATAAGCAGCACTGTGCATCATATTAATGGATTTAGACTTTATCTTGTAGGGAATGAGGCTGGAGTCAAAGTTTGTCAGCAAAAGGGTGACACAGATAGATGTGTTTTAGAAAGATAAGTCTCTGACAGTGTGGCTTAGAGGCTAAGAGTTGAGGTCAGGGAACTATTTGAGATACACTAGCACGCCACAGAGGAACGTGTTTATTCTAAACTAAGACCAGGAGGGTGATTTTGGACTGGAGGGAATAGATTTTGAGACTCAGTTCCAGAGCTAGAATCAACAGGATTTGTTGTCCAGGTGGGGGTGTGAGTCCTGAGGGAGGGAACAAAAAGGATGATTCCCAGGCTTCAGCCTTGGCCACTTGCTTAGACCTTTACCATTGACTAATATCTGAGATACAGGAAGAAGAGGAAGTGGTTGGGGATACCATATATTCACTGTCCCATGAGCAAATAGTTTAGGAGTTACAAAGTTACAAAGCATCCCATTTTCGATAAATGGGATATGCCATAGTCCACCCCTATTTCTGACCCACTCTTTCTTTCTTTCTTTCTTTCTTTCTTTCTTTCTTTCTTTCTTTCTTTCTTTCTTTCTTTCTTTCTTTCTTTCTTTCTTTTTCTTTCTTTCTTTCTGTCTTTCTTTCTGTCTTTCTTTCTTTCTTTCTTTCTTTTTCTTTCTTCCTTTCTCTTCCTTCCTTCCTTCCTTCTTCCCTTCCCTCCCCTCCCCTCCCCTCCCCTCCCCTCCTGTCCCCTCCCCTCCTCTCCCCTCCCCTCCCCTCCCTTCCCTTCCTTCCCTTCCCTTCCCTTACCTAGAATGAGTGCATGCAAGTTGGGGAGAGGTGAGAGAGGGAGAGAGAGAATCCCAAGCAGGCTCCATGCTCAGTGAAGAGCCAGACATGAGCCTCTATCCCATAACGATGAGATCATGACCTGAGCAGGGATCAGGAGTCGGATGCCCCCTGACCCATTTCACTATTAGCCCCCACCCCAAGAGCAAGCTGATGCATAGGCAGATGTGAATGTTCTTTTCACCTCAGGCATTCATTCACTCAGCAGCCAACAGGAAATGGGTACTCCAGTCTTACAAGCTTTCCAAGTCATCGGTGAACTTGTGCTACATGCAAACAGTCCCTTACTTGTTTCTCTTCTTCAATAAACCACAACCCACCCCCCACCGAAGTCAGGAGGGATTACGAAAGGAACGGAAGAGTAAAAACAAAGACTTTTTTTCAGACTTTCGAGTTCTAAAAGCCTAGGCCTTAAGAAACAAGATAGGATTCATGTCCCAGATGGAAAAAATGGGGAAAATATATTATTAAGTTAAATATTTCCTGGTCTGGGGGTGGTAAGAAAGGAGAAGATAAATATGTACTGTGGGTACATATTTATTGAGAAGTTCCTATGGAAGAGGAGGAGAAGGGAGAAACCCTGATGAAATCTGGCTGTTCAGAGAAATGAGGGCTTTGCCCCAGGCACTGAAATTTAGAGGGGGTGAAAATATGAGATAGTGATGTTTAAAGATTTTACTAGTTTCAAACACCCCCCCCACTCCCAGCAAATGTGACACCCCAACTCAACCTCTCGTTGAGATCCGCAACTGGTTACCTTCCCTGATGGCAGGGCAGACCCAGTGCCACCTGCACACATCCCTGTCTGTGATGCAGATTTCAGGTATTCTCACACGGGTCCTCTCCAAAACTGCTGCTGGGAGCTTCTTCTGGGTAACCCAGAAAACGCACGAACCATGCTGGGGTGGGTGTTGCTTCAACCGGGCGTGGGCCTGACCCTACGCTCAGCTTCCCGTGGCACCAGGGGCTTCTTTGTGCCAGGAGGGGGTCTGTAATATCCCAAGAATCCCAAGTTTTCCGGGCCTAAGCAATCGGGTTCAGAGAGAACATCTGTAACCAGCTGCAATCCAAACCCAAGGTATCTGGCCCTGCACTGCCTGTCTGTACAGGTCATTTCTCACCCTTGATCTGTGAAAAGGCAGAAATAGCAGAGGATCAAGGCGCCCTGGCACCAACACATCTCTGGTGGATTGATGATAGGCAGAAACCTGTTCTTTCTCTTCTGCTGTTTACCTGAACCTCTTCCTTTTCCTACAAAAAAAATTACCCCTATTCCTTATCCCATGTCAAGCGATCTTGAGCAATTTGTCCCAAACCTGATGCACAGCAGATAGTGACTCAGATGGAACACAGCTGGCAGAACGTTGCATTTAAGAAATTAAGGAGTCATGAAATATAGATGAACCAGCACAGGCTTTGGCTCTGAATTTCCATGCTAGCTCTGCTCTCTACTAAACTGTCTAATATCGGGTAAATTTACCTCCCAGCCTCCATTTCAACATGCACAAAATGGGCAAAATGAATATCACAGTCAATGGATTGTGGTGAAAATCACATGAGATAAGGCTCCTACTATGCTCGGCACTGTAATGTCCTCACTGCTATAAAGAAGTTGACAGTGGAGAAGCATGCTTCGACTCAGGCATGATTGCTCCCTCTCCTGGGGTTTCTCTGCACTGATCAATTTCTACTATGTTCTTTGTTAGAAACATGGAACTGTCCTCCTGGTGATCAGTTTACCCCTCTGTGAAACGGCAGTTTAAGGAACCATTAGGAGTCATAAACAGTCAAGTGACTGTCTGGGAGTGCAATCTCTCACCTGGTAACCTTATCCAACCAGATGCCAACCCAGGCTTTGAAAGACAGTGACAAGGGCCTCTGAGCAGCCCAAGTAGGCGTTTCAAGGTCCACCCATCATAGCTCACACAGGTTGGGAGCAAAAGTTCCCTGGGTTTGGAAGGAAAAGTTTCTGGCTTTGAAAACAACAACTTCATTCCAATCCAACTTCTGCCATCTGTGTGATCCTGGAAAGTTGCTCACCTTTTCTGAGGCTCAGTTTCTTAAATTTAAATCAGGGTGACAGGATGTGGTAAGGATTAGATATAATGTTCCTGGCCCATAGAGGCTCCTTAGTAACTGGGCTATTAGTATTTCTGGAAGGCCAGCCTCCTCCAGCCCTTGTTGATGCTTAATGCAGTTGCACGAAGGTGAATAAGTTTGCTTCTCTGATCACTGAGCCAGCAGGTTCAGGCAACTAGGAAAAAGTCTTCAGACAGCAGTGGTTCTCAGCCTTGGCTGCACATTAGAATCTGGGGAGCTCCTAACCCTCTAGTGCCCTCACCATACCCCCAGACCAATTACATGCAAGCACTGGCCAGCGCCCAGACATCAGTATTTATAGTGCACCCCAGGTGATACTGATGTGCAGTCAAGGTTGAGAACCACTGGGCTGCTTCCCCAATGTCAGTGTGCATATGTAGCACCCGGTGAACTTATTGAAATGCAAAATCCGATTGAGAATGTCTGGGGTGAGGCCCAGATTCTGAATGAATTTCTAGTAAGTTCTAGTAAGTTCTCTGGTGATGCTGATGCTATTGAGTAACAAGGGCTAGAGGAAGAGTTCTCTCTTTATCAAGATATGATAGCTGAGAGTCTAGTATCATGAGAAGAGACAGAAAAACTTTAGATGGAGTCTTGAGCTCCAAAAGCAGAGTGGCCTGGGACTGTTTAAGCAGAGGCCTGTATTTGTTAGTAGTCCCAAGGAGTATCGCTGTGTTGTAAAAAAGCCCAAGTTGATGGTCATAATTACAACCCCAAATCTCTGAGAAAAAGTTGCATCATATGTAAGAGCATTTGTTTAAGAAGACCAGGAAACATATATATTTTAAAGAACCTCTTAACAAAAAAACATATCTCCGGTTGTAAGAGGTGAGCTTTAGACAAATCTTCCAGTGAGAAATAATCAATGTCTTGTCAGTGTCAATTACTGGGTTTATCAGAAGGTTGTCATTCAAAGGCAACTGACATTCAACCCTAGTCATAAACAGAGATAGGCAGTATTACTGTTCCCAATTACTTATTCTCTTGTCCCTATAAAAGGATTATAGTTTCCCACCCTATTGACACTGGGATTGGCCATATGACTTTTTTGACCAAAGGAGCATGAACACTTGAAACATGCTATGTGCCATATACAGGTAAACGTTTTAAGAGACATCGCATGGTTCCTTTGCCTCTGCCACAAGACTCTATTAGGGAGTGCTTCTTCCTTCTGCATCCTAGAGTGAAAAAACATAAACAGGACTTGCAGCTGACATGTACAGGAGTGAAAAATCAGCATCACAACAATTGACTAATACATGAGCAATGAAGAGAGCGTTGCGAAACAGAAAAGATGCCATTCCTCCCCTCACGGATAGTAAGGTAGTTATGGTATGAAACAGAAAGCGAGTGTGGCCCATGGTGAATGTGGCTTCAGATATGCAGATCCTGAAGGGATAGGTAAATGTGGAGACAAGGAGAAAACAGATACCTCCTGGCAGATTTGGGCAGGTTTCTTAGAGAAAACACTCTCTGAAGTGAAAAGAGTGTCTGGAAGAAAGTAATATAGTGAATTGCTGGAAGATATGAGAGGGCTTGGGTTAGACATTAGATTTGAAACCCATCTATAGAGTTAAATTCAAGGGAGCGAGGACTTTGCTATGAAGAGTGACAGGTTTTTTCCTATTAGAGATACCAGGTCTTCCAGATGCTTCTTTCCTAGAGTATCCAATGGAGAAAAGACAGTCTCTTTAGCAAATGGCGCTGGGAGAACTGGACAGCAACATGAGGAAGCATGAAACTGGACCACTTTCTTACACCATACACAACAATAAATTCAAAATGGATGGAAGACCTAAATGTGAGGTAGGAAACCATCAATATCCTATGGGAGAAAACAGGCAGCAACCTCTTTGACCTTGGTCACAGCGACATCTTACTTGACATGTCTCTAAAGGCAAGAGAAATAAAAGCAAAAATGAACTATTGTGACCTCATCAAGAAAAAAAGCTTCTGCACAGCAAAGGAAACAATCAACAAAACTAAAAGGCGACTGACAGAATGGGAGAAGATATTTACAAATGAATATCAGATAAAGGGTTAGTATCCAAAATCTGTAAAGAACTTACCAAACTCAACACTTAGAGTGGGATATGATGCCTGCAATGCTCTTTGCTAATTTGTTACAATATTAGTCACTGTTTTTAGTTCTTTCAGTGGACAGACCTAAAGAATTAATGGGGAGAAAAATCTATGTACAGTCAGTTCTGCTATAATGCTTGTTCTGAAAATGTAAACTTGTTCAAACACGACTGGTATATTAAGGAACAATTTGAGCCTAGCTCAAATTTTGTGTTTGGCTATGGGTGGTTTCAAACAGGAGAAATATGGGGCGAAGGCGAAAAACTGCACCCAGCTGATCCAAGCTGCTTAAGAATACATAAAACAGTGAAAAAAAATATCAGGTCTCATCTTTCCAACAGACAAAGAGAAAGCACATCTATACACAAAGGCCTTAAACCCAAATTGCCAAATCCCACACAAGTGGCATCTTTTTGCTGCGCTGAGTGGCTGGTTTGGAGGTTTCGAATATCCCCAATTTCCAGAGTTTTCCGCTGTCAGGTGAAGCTACGAGTCCAGACTGGAAAGCAGCAAAAGAATTTCCAGCAGTGACACAGAAGCTAACCGAAGAAGCTGTGCATCGGGTAACATTCTCGATGGTGGTGAAACAGGTATCTATTATAAATGCAATGCTCAAACAGCCTCCATCTCAAAGGCAGAAAAACATGACCCAGGATTTAAGGCTACAAAAGATCTCAGAACTGTGGTGTTCAGCGCCAGCGCCCAAAAGAGGAAATGAGCCAGCCGCCCACACACAGCAGGTATTCCAACTTTCTACCCAATTTCAAGTAAGCCTCCTTCCCACTGCTCCACAATAACCAACGAGCCACACTCTTCCGATGCCCCCTTCCGCAAGCAACCTTCAGGTCTTGTTCATGGCAAAGTGCCATATTTATTGTCATATGTATTTCTTACCAATTTCACATGTATAGAATTGTGCTACCATCTTTGCTAAATGTCTATCCTTCAAAAAATATGTCACTGATGAAGTGCTTGAGTATTGTGCCCTTATCCCATTTTGCCATAAGCCTTGTGGCTTTTATTGGATGGTTTTGCACACAGTGGTAATTCTTAGGAACATGTATGTCATATTCTACATGCAGACACCTCGTGAGTTCATACTGATCCTTCCAATTCAATGTCAGGGCTATAAGATTTTTACTTACTCAGCCTCCTCTGTAGTAAGTCTGTATCTCCTTTCCTCCATGCCAACATCCTGGTTCTCAAGGATGTAGGAGATGGTAGAATATTCCATAAGTTCTCATTTGCTTTATTCCATCTCACACACAGAACATTGTCAGAATAACAATTCAAAAATTGCCACAACCTATATAATTATTGAAAACTCTCCCAGAGAAGAGCTGTCCAGTTCTCCCAGCACCGTTGGCTATAGAGACTGTCTTTTTTCCATTAGATACTCTTTCCTGCTTTGTCGAAAATTAGTTGGCCATATGTTTGCATGTCCATTACTGGGTTCTCTATTCTATTCCATTGATCTATGTGTCTATTTTTGTGCAAATACCAACTCAATACCCAAAAAATAAACAACCCAGTGAAGAAATGGGCAGAAGACATGAATAGACACTTTTCCAGAGAAAGGATCCAGATGGCAGACACATGAAATGATGCTCAACATCACTCCTCATCAGGGAAATACAAATCAAAACCACATTGAGATACTGTCTCACACTAGTCAGAGTGGCTAAAATTAACTCAGGAGACAACAGATGTTGGCAAGGATGTGGAGAAAGGGGAACCCTCTTGCACTATTGGTGGGAATGCAAACTGGTGCAGTCACTCTGGAAAAACGGTGTGGAGGTTCCTCAAAAAATTATAAATAGAATTACCCTATAACAAAGCAATTGTACTACTAGGAATTTATACAAAGGATACAGGAGTGCTGATTTGAAGGGGCACATGCACCCCAAGGTCTATAGCAGTGCTATCAGCAATAGCCAAATTATGGAAAGAGCCCAAATGTCCATCAACTGATGAATGGGTAAAGAAGATGTGGTATATATATACAATGGAATACTACTCGATAATGAAAAAGAATGAAATCTTGCTATTTGCAACAACATGGTTGGAACTGGAGGGTATTATGCTAAGCGAAATAAGTCAGGCAGAGAAAGAGAAATATCATATGATTTCACTCATGTATGGAATTTGAGAACCTTAACAGATGACCATAGGGAAAGGGAAGGAAAAATAAGATACAAAGAGAGAGGAAGGCAAACCATGAGAGACTCTTAAATACAGAAAACAAACTGAAGGTTGATGGGGGTGAGGAGTTGGGGGGAGTATGAGTGATGGGCATTGAGGAGGGCACTCGTTGGGATGAGCACTGGGTGTGGTATGTAAGTGGTGAATCATGGAAATCTACTCCTGAAGCCAAGAGTACACTGTATGTCAGTTAACTTGACAATAAAAGAGAGAGAGAGAGAGGGAGAGAGGGAGGAAAAAAAATAAATTTAAAAAGGAAAAAGAAAGAAAGAAAAGATGCTTCTCTGTTGGTCTTCCTGGAGAAGGCATCTGGGACCACTTTCAACTCCTCTTCTTTACTCCCTGGAGAGGAACCATGAGTCTGATTCACCAGACTCCTGGGCATTGATTTGGCTTTTTCTCATTCTTTCTCTGGTTCCATTTTCTCTGGTGCTGATAGATGTGGTTTGTAGTTAAATAACAAAGTCACTTAATTCTCCAGCTTAGGACAAATGAGGTACCCCAGGACTTAATCCAGCTCCCTCGAGTTTGCCCCCAGGTTCTAGAGTAACAGCGCCAGCTTTCAAGAAGTGTCTGCTTGGCCAGCCATTGTCCTGTGCTTATTTCTCCCTTGCACACCTCACCCGCAGGGAGAAATAATTAACATGGGCAGGCTTATATTCCTGTGTCCTCTGGCCAAAACTACCTTTTTAATACCAACTCCCCCCCCCTCTGACTTCTAAGACTATCTAACTTACTCATGCCTTCTATCCTTGTAACTATCACCTGAGACCTAGAGAGAAATTTTCAGCCAGAGTCAATTTTTAAATGATCTGTGTGTGTGTGTGTGTGTGTGTGTGTGTGTGTGTGTGTGTGTGTGTGTGTGTCTTTTAAGAACACCATGACGTGCTGTAATTATGGCAATGGGGGAATTATTTCCTAAACTTTCCTCACCAGTTTATCAGCATCCAAATAGGAACATAAGATCTGAAAACAGGTGAATTCAGCTCAGCTCTCCTGGACATAAAAATAGTGCATCTAAAGAGTACATGAGAAAAAGAAGGAGTCCCACAAAAGTAGAAATGGCCACAGCAAAAGGGCAAGTATGAAGAAAAGAGAAAGTCTTAGAATGAGAAAGTCAGCTAGGGGCCAAATGACTTGAGCATCTCCCCCTGCTTCTTTCCCCTCATCTCTCCTCCATTTAATGAAGCAGAGAATTTTAGCTCGTAAGATGCTTGGGCTGAGGGGGATGTTTCTTTGTGTCACAAGCTGACAGAGAAAAGAGTCTTGCGAAATCATTTTCTTTCTCTTCTCTGCATGTAAAATCCATTGTAAGTCTGAGGCCATCTCTCTACTCCAGAGAAAAGAAAAGTATTTACAAAGAAGGCAGAAGAATGTCTTCACATGCACACAAAGGAGAAGGCCAATTAAAGCCCACGATAGGGGAGAGCTTTGTGAGCTTATTTCTGTCAGGAGCAAAAACTCCTTGGCCGTTGACCAGCTTCCTTTAGACAAGCAACCAAATCCAAGTTACAAGGATAAGAGACCTGGAGAGTTGGTCAGAATTTGACATCCACTGGCTTGTACTCGCCATCTTCCCCCAGGCCTCATCATGATGGCACCAGACAGAATGGCCCAAGGGAAGTGGAATTCTCCTGGTATAGCAGGTATTTCTAATCACCTAGAGCTATTAGATCAAGAAGATACAATTTAGTTCTGTCTTTGTTCATAGAGCCACTTACTTTCCCCCTCTGCGCCCTTCATTCTTTTTCTACTTTTCTATTTTCTGGGTTTATTTTTTTAATCCTCAAAAATAAAGTGTTCTTGCGTCCTTCTAATCACTACTATCTGTAATTAACAGGAAGGACTCTCCTCAGTTAACTACCGTCCCCTGAGTAGAGTGAGCGTACAGGAAGTCAAGCTGGTGAAACATTAGGAGAGAAGGTAGGGCAGGATGCAGGCTGGGGCCAGAGAAGGATAATGCCGGAGTTGAACTTGGGGAGAAGACCGGAAGAGGACGAGACTTGCTGGGGAGAACTGGGCCGCTGGGAAGGAAGATAAAGAAATATATGAGTCATGCTTTAAAGTCAGAAGCTGGGCTGCTATCTCATACCAATGGAGAGGCCATTGTTATGGCAAAGGAATGAGGAGTCTGACCCCAGCTTTTGAATTCTGACTGCTGACAGCTTTTAAGCCTCAACCTTCCCTCTTCCTCCTGTACCCAGAGCAGCTAATAAGAAAGCTTGGGTGCTCCCTCTTTCAGTGAGGGCGAGGGATTTGCACTGAGCAAATGTGCAGGAATTCTTACTCTGGGTCCCACTCCTAACCACAACAAAATCTCTGTGCCAGATGCTTGGTCTGCTTTCTCAGGCATTTCGCCCCCACCTGAGTGGCCTGCCCTGCTCTGCTCAGAGACCTCTGTTACATAATCCAAACCTTTTCATACTGCCTTGGTATGCAGGAGCTATTGTCAGTCTCAACATCTGAACCAAAATTTGAGTAGGCATCCACCTGCATCTGTGGGTGACCAGAGAAGAATAGATCTAGGAGTATACTCTCATCATCCATGGTGCTATCTGGTGATGATATATTCAGGCAACACAACAACAAAACAACCTCAGAAAAGCTGGACCAAATTGACAAAAAGTTCAAGGATAGAGGTTGATTTAACTTATGGGGGATAGAGATGAAGATGGCACTGATTCAAGTCAGTATTTCTAATCTCAGTTTATTGGTCGGGGCCACTTATATGAATTTGAGCTGCCTACAAGATGACATGCTACAGGCCCATAAAATGTGAGCCGGGAACATTGGCCATGGTTCTAGGAAAACTCCAAACCTCCATCTATCTCACTTGTTCTGACCCTTTCTCCCTGAATTTTCAGTCTTTATCAGGCTCTCTCACCGCCTCCAATTTTTATATTATATGTCCATGATTTGATTGGATTGGATATGACAGTCTGACTTGAACTAGTATTCCCCCCTCAGATTTCATCCGAAATTTTGTTTTTGCTACCATACATTAAGATTCTAGGTAAGCAATACCTCTATATCCACAATACACACACACACACACACACACACACACACACACACACACACACACACACCATTTCCAGGAATGGAAAGCTGACTAGTGAGAACAAAGAGCTAGTGAGATATATTCAGAATCCAGACATCCCAGACATCTTAACCACTTAACCACCCCACCCAGGATTTACATCAGGCTGTATACATTACAAGAAAATCACATGCATACAGAGTCTAGCAGCACTGTCTTGTTTTCTCTGAAATTAGGGCAGGACAGCTAAGATCATTGGCGAAATAGTGATTTGGTCAAAAGACAAGAGACAAGTGCTTGGCCCAGTGCTATCTGTTTTTCAGTTAATGAAGACTTTGTGGTTAACCGAAAAGTGAGATTGAAAATATTAGATTCGAGTTGTATACAAATCAGCACAAAAGATGCTCTGTGATAGTGGAGAGAACCAAATTGGAAGTTCCAGTTTTAACTGTGTCACTCTTTATGTGTGTGTGATTTTATATAAGTCACCTCGTTTTCTGCACTTTAGTTTCTTTCTCTATAAATTGGTGAGTTTAGACCAATATCTAAGGCTCTCTAAACTCTAAAGCCTTAGTGGATATGTTAGTCAGGATAGTCTAGGCTGTGTTACAGTAAAAATAAACTAAGAATCTTAGTGATTAAAACTTAAAGCTTATTTCTCCCTTATGCAAAATCTGCTCTTGTTCTTAGGGCTCCTGAGGGAAGTTCTTTCCCAAAGATTTAGGCTGATAGAGGCTCTGTCATTTAGTAGTTGTACCATCTAGAAGACAAGACCTCTAAGGCCTTTGTAGCAAGCATAATAGAAAACTATGGGTTAAGCACTAGCCTTTAAATGTTTTGGTCCAGGTGTGCCATATATCACTTCCACTCATGGCCAAGTGACCAGTTAGCTCTGTCCAACTGCAAAAGGGTGGGACAGTGTAGAAGAGCATATCTCTGCTGTGGTGGGTCTAGGACTCTAGGCCAAGGCCATAAGCACGAATCATGTATGGTCCAGTTACCCTGACATATTTTCCAAAGGCCATAGACAATATCTCCAAGGAGGAGCTGCTATCTTCCAGAAATGGTGCGGAGCTCACAAATACACTAGCATGTGAATAACCCCAAACAGTCATCACCAACAGGACAAAACCAACTCAAAGCACAAGGTCTTCTGACAGTGCAACCAGAAATGCTCAGATGTTTTGTTTGAGACCTATTAGGGGGTGGGAAGAGGATCTCATGTGTAATTACCAGACCACATAAGGATTGAAAATGGACCCTCACCTCCTGATTCTTGTATTCTACTTCACCTAGTACACTGGGCCAAAAAAGTAGACAAAATAAGTTGCATAAATTCCTCTTTCTGATGCAACAAAACAGATTCTAGTTGCAAACTAAGCAAAGCTGAAGGCAGAGAAGACATTTGCACTCAAAAAATCATGTGCCTACTGGTTTGCCACCTGGCCAGCTCACTCACAGTCAGCAATCAAGTTGTGATTCCTCCATGCTCCCAACTAAGCTGAAGAATCTTGGTTTCTTCCACAGATTCTGAGTGTGCTGTGCAGCCGGGTGAATTTCTTGGGGCTCCTTCTTGCAGAATTAGTCCAGTATGCAGGATAAAGAAAAGAGGGTTGGAGGAGATCCATCTGCAGCCTGGGGCTACCTCGACTTGCTCATAGATTGTGCAGGAGTCCTCCTTCCAAGACTTGGAATAAATCTTGCAGCTTGCTGCCTTCATAATCTGAACAAATTTGGCTTTACAAGGCATTAAAGGGCCCAGGAGATGTGGAGAGGAAAGGAAGAAAAATGGAATGGTTTTCCAGGTAGCAATTCAGTTTTTCTTTAGGCTGAGAGTTCACCCATCTCTGCATCTTCCAAAGATTCACTAGGGAATGTTTTCAGAGGGTAACCTCCCCTTTGCCTTACTGAATGGCTATCTAGAAAAATATATGTCTCACTATGCAACACACAACTCATCTAGATGATTCCATATGTAGTTCCTCTTGGGGAAGCCACTTTTATAAAACAGGGGGGAAATTCTCAAATGCTGGACGATTGAGTAGTGTCTGTAGAAGCAAGAGATTCCTGTGCTCTCCTTTCCCCACTTCCTACTGCCCTATTCCTATCTCCATTGTTTGGAAGATCCTCAATCCATTGGAGGACCAGCTGGGTCCTAAGCCTGAGGTTAAGCTATGTCTAACTTATGGGGTGGGCTTATCAGAAGTTTATTAAGAAGTGTCCTCAGAAGTTATCCATTCTGGGGATATAGAAGCCACGAACAACTAGCTTAACCCTGTAAGAAAATCTTAGTGGTGGGAGGAGGCTCTGAGTTCATTTTAGAGCTGACCTCGTGGTTTTATTTCCCAACCAGCCCTCTCAAACTCCTATCAGTTTGATAATATGAATTAGAATCATTTGCTGACCAAGTTATGTGTCAGTCACTATACTAGTTGCATTATTATGTATGACTATGAGCTAGTTCCTAATAACATACCAAGGATGCAATTAAAGATTGTCAAGAAGCCAAAGTTGGATATTTATGAACTAAAACGGTCAGTTTATGGAATTTCCTAAGGACTTTAGTCTAGGAGACCACCAAGAAATCTGACTGTGGCCATGTACATTCAGGAAAGTGGGTGAAGCTCAGATGGTGCCTGTGGCTATGCAGAGAGTTGGGTGGATATGCAAAGTTCCTGAAACTTTGGGGAGGAGTGTGTTATCAATCTGGCCTCATTGTTGTCTTGAGTGGGTCATAATTTTTAATTGCTAATCATGAATTAATTAAGAGATCTACAGACTCATACTTGTTGATTGTTTTGTGTTTAACTCATGCAGTGGTACATTCCGGTTGTTATTATGTTCTCATAAGGCCTTATCACCCAGTTCTTATGCCACTTGAAAGTGGAACCAAGTCAGACAGATGCTCTTGTCCCCATTTCAGGGGCTGGACTTCACCTATAATGGAACCCCAATGACAAAAACCTGTTAGACAAGAAGAGACATTGCTTGAACCAAAATGGGAACCAATTTTGGCCGCTAGAATTGTGAGTAAAGAGGCTCTGATGTCAAGACCCACAGCCCCACCAGGCACCACATGCTACTGGGGTAGGACCACCAAATTATGGAGTAAATGCTAGTGGTGTGAAAGCGAAACCTTTTGCGGAGCTCAAAACTGTTCCCTCTACCTGCAGAAAGGAAAAATCACACAAAGAAGAGATTGGAGGTATGCCCCTCACACTCCTGTCTCACTTTACATGCATTGTCTTGTTGTTCGCTTTCCCTCCACCCTTCACTCAGTGCCATCTTGTCTCCTTCCCCACTTTTTGGGCCAAATAGCATCCTCACAAACCCCACTAGCTACCTCCTAACTGCCAAATCCAATAGTCTCAGCTGGGTCCTTGTTATGGGTTGAATTATGTCCCAATAAAAGATATATTAAAATCCTAACCTTCGATACCTCAGAATAGGACCTAACATGTAGACATAATTAGTTAAGATGAGGTCATACTGAAGTAGGGTGGGCCTTTAATCCTATTTGACCATGTCCTAATAAGGGAAGAACAGGTGAAGACAGAAAGATACACTGGGAGAAGACACTCATGTGAAAACAGAGGCAGAGACTCGAGTTATGCTTTATGAGAAAAGGAATTCCTGAGGCCACCAGAAGCCAGGGAGAGGCAGTGAAGAATCCTCTCCTAGAGCTTCAGATGGCGCATGGCTCTGCCAACACCTTGACTTTGGACTTCTAGCTTCCAGGCCTGTGAGAGAATAAATCAGTGCTTTAAGCTACCCGCTTTGTGCTACTATATTATGTCTGCTTGGAGACAAGTGCCGTCCTCCTCTTGCGTTTTCAGCCTATCCCACATACCTCTTTTCTGTCTCAAAAGTCTCCCTTACCCAGACCTCCTTAACCCAGCATTACCTTACTTCTTCATTGCTCTGCTCTTTTCTCCTCTCTGCTCTAGATGCCTCAACCTAGATGTACATGCGTATTCCTGGGACTTTTGCCCTCTAATTTTGCTCTTTTTGTGATAAGCCTCTCTTTAGGTTTCAGCTAGCACACTCATGGAGATCCGTCTCCAGTTGAGATCATTCAGTTATTGAGCACCTACTAAATGCTAGATACTACAGATAGTGGAGAAAGTGGCACAGCTTTGGGACAGCTATTGAGTTTTAATTTCCTGTCCTCCAGCTCCACTTACCTATCTCTCTATCTAGCACCTCACCCGAATTCACCAGCCTCCCCAGACTTCCTCCACTTGCTTTATTATTTGGGCTAATTGCCCCATCAGTCTTCTATTCCTCCAGGCTGGTGACCTTGGCTATGTCTTTGATTGTTCCTTTTCCCCATGACAATCAATCCATTACCATGTCCCCTAGATTCTGCCATTATCTTGTTCCTCCATAACTACCCCTGTTTAAACCTCCATTAATTCTCATCTGAAACAGTCTGGCAACCTCCTCTGCATTCTCCCTACCTCTCACCTCTCTCCCTTCTGAGTCATATTATGAGAATAATTCCTTTTTCTCAAGCACAGCTGTGATTAAACATTTTTTAACTAAACCCTCAATGTCTCCCCACTGACTGACAAATTAAGTATAAATTGCTCACCCTTACATCAAAGGTCTTTTATGACAAAGCCCTGATCTACCTTATCCTCCAACTGTTCCACACGGCACCTTACACATTAATCAAATTAGTTGATTTCTGATACTTCTCCATCTTCATCTTTCTGCTTATGTTATTCCCTCTGCCTAAAAACGTCTGGAATTCTTTTATTCCCACTCTATCAGTCACACCTGATAAAATCTTACCCATCATCCTTCAAGGGCTACTTTGAACATCACCTTCTTCATATAGCCCTTCAGCATATGAGGTCTCTTCTCTCTTTGATCTCCTATTACCCATGGTTTGTACCTCTCTTGACTTGATTGTATTTGTACAATCTCTTTGTCTTGTTGCCATGCTGGACTGTGTCCTATCCGCCACAACAGATGAAGTCCTCAGATATATGGAGAATGCACCAGAAATGGACAGTGTGGGTTTCATTTCAACCTTACTGAATTGTTAACACTCTAGGAGTGACAACACCCTAGGACACAAAAGTATTTCTAAAAGTTCTTCATTAAAGCACAGAAAAAGGACTTGATATGGATTGGAGACACTATAGTGACCTGTCCTTAGAGATTTAGTGGAATCTGAAAGTAAAGAAAAATGGAATTAAAAATGAAATGTGTGTCCAATAGCACACCCGTATCTTCACAGCATAAAATTATAAAAATAACAGTCAATATTCATTACTATGTGACAGATATTCTTCTAAATGTTCCATATATGCTAATTTGTTTAGTCCTCACAAAACTCATTTTTCTGATGAGGAAACTGAGCACAAAATGGTTAAGCATCTTGCGCCAAATCACAGCTAATTACTGATGGAGTTGAACCCAAGCTTCCCAAAGCATGCTTCCAATTGCAATGTTATCTAGCCAATTTCTCACTGTGCTATAGAGACAGGAAGTAGGGTTTCTCCCTGGGGGCTAAGCTGAGCCCCCAGGACACATATATCTTTTGATTTGCCTGATTCTGTCTAGTAAGCCACCCCCACATGTAGACCAGTGTCCCTAGACTCTCTTGGGAGCCTGGTTCACACCAAGAGCCTTGAAAGTTCACCTTCTCATGCATGATGCTAGTGCATAAGCCTCTGTAAACATAGAAAAGGTGCCACAATCCCTGACCAGAGAATGGATGACAGAAGGAATGGCCATTTGGAAAATAGCAAAGGGTGGGGAGCTTAGATGCTCTGAAGAAACATGCCTCACTGTGTCTTGAGGTTAAGGTGCCTGCATTAGCTGCATTCTTTCCCCCCAGATACCATCTGGACCTACCATTCTAGTGACTGCCCACGGGTATGAGGAGTGGTGGGAGGTGACATTGTGTTGAAGCCATTTCAACCTGTTCTACTTACAGGTTCCCAGTTCTCCATATCCACTCCAGTTTCCCATTCACTGTCTCCTCTACTTAAAAAGTACCATGCTAGATGATGAACCATGGTAGGGCAGAGTGTTCAGATGCCATGGCCGGGAGGGTGGGCAGTAAGAGGCACATTTGCTCTACTCCTGGGGTCATACAAGCTACCATGAGTTGAGCTCCCATTTCATGCCAGGCACTGTTCTGTGCTCTTTCTATGCATTAATTTACTAATCTTCATAACAACTGCTCACGAAGTTGTCCCTCTTTTTTTTTTTTGTTTTGTTTTTAATTTTCACTTTACATAGGAGCAACCTGAGGTATAGAAAATATGATAATTTTACCAGGTCACACAGCTCCTTAGTGAAAAAGCCAGGATTTGAATTCATCCATATCCCTGGTTTGTAACCACTAACCTTCACTGACTGCCTCCCCCCAAAGGATGTGAAATAGCTCTGTAGAGCACTTTTTTAAAATATTTTTTTTGAGAGAGAGGAGGATGCTTGAGCAGGGAAGGGGCAGATGGAGAGAGAGAGACAGACAGACAGACAGACAGAGAAAGAGAGAGAATCTTAAGCAGGCTCCACACACAGGCCTCAGTTCCATGACCCTGGGATCATGACCTGAGCTGAAATCAAGAGCTGGCCACTCAACCAGCTGAGCCACCCAGGTGCCCCTAAAGTACTTTAGAATGAGTTAATGGCTTTCCAAATACCAGAAGCCAAGCACCACCCTCAGAAATTCTGATTTCCTTGTTCCAGAGTGGAATCTGATAAGATTCTAATGCTTAAATTTGGGGTGGTTTTGGCATCCACGTAAAGTTCATTCATTCTTTCTTTTGTCCATCCAGTCATCAAACATCATATGGGCCAATATACAAGAAAACCCCCAAATATACAAATGAAGGGAATCCCACTGAGTTCTGAACAAGTTGGACCTATGGGCTTTTAGAAATACAAATAATATAATCAAAATATCTATTCATATTTAATTCTTTAGTCACACATATATATTTAAAATCATGCATCACAGAGTAGCAAATTAATTTAGAAACATTGCTTTTTCCATTCTCATATTCCACAAAACAACCTTGTTTTTACTTCTCCCACACACCCACCACATTCTTGTCTGCACATGGTGACATGTGCACAGGTTTCTGGCACACGCCACCTGCATGGCTATTCGCTGATTAAAATACACTGGTTTCTCAATCCCGGTATCATGTGGTCACTGGACATCTTAAGCAGAAAATGCATTTGTGTCACATTAAGGTAGTTGGCTGTCCGTGTGTGTTGTGGGCAGGGCTGGCCAGCTGCTGGTAAGTGAGGCTGACCCTTGCTTCATTCTGACCGATCTGCACTTTCTTCTGAGCAATTTTTAGATTTTTCAAATATTACTCCTGCTTATGAGCATATTCTTGATTTTTACAACCTACCAGCCCCTTCCTGTATTGTTCCATCAAGTGAGTCTTGAAAAAGCTTATTTATGATGATGGCCACGCTTGCAATTGTGAGGTTACCCGTTCAGCAATACTAAATGGAGCTAAAACTAATAAACAACAGTTAAATAAAAATGGAGCTGAAATTGTGAGATTACACACTTCAGCGATGTAATAGAGCTTAAACTCCCTTACGTTTCTTTGTCTTCTGTTTCTTAACTGAGTCGACCAGAGGCGACTCTCCGATATTGGTTGGGGTGGTTTCTCCAGTGTTTGGGGTTCAAAGTAAGGTAGCTAAAGGACATGTCCTCTAAGGTGAGACACTTTGTAAGGGTTCCATTGTAAGGTAAGTGACTCTCTTTCAAAAGGTAATTCAGAGACAGAGAGGACCTCACTTTTTATCCAGGCACAGACAGATTTTAACAGACACCAAACGCTAAGGCCCTGCTACTTATATGTCTACACTCACTGGTTTAAGCAGCATCACACCTAGGGCTGCTTGAGTTCCTGCCTCCTCTTTCATTATCCTCAGACTCTGCGGTGACAGACGTGGAAGAGCTCTCCTCCTACCACCATGGCCCCCTCTCCTGCCCTCTTCCAGCCAGGTGTACACATCTCCACTGTTCGGGCCTCAGCAGGACTGTGAGGCATCCCGGCAGCTTCTAGAAGGCCCCTGTGTTTGAACAGGGATGAGACAGGCCTCCCTAAGCTGCTTATTCTAAGTTAGGGATTGTTCCTCCTAGTCAATTGATACTGGAAATAATTACTTCTTAGAATCTTTGAAAACCCAATGTGTAAAGAGAAATTAAAATCTAATTAAATGGATGTAGGCAGTTCTGTCTGAGCTGACAATTTTTAAGCCACTGCAGTTTGTCAAAGGTTAGGTTATCTGTCCCTGGGTGCTTCTGTCTCCACTTGGCTCTGAGCCCAGAGCCCCGCTCCCTCTCTAACACCCTCTCGTCAGTCCTGTCCTGGGCCCAAGATCCTTATTGTTCTTGGGCAGAGATGCTGGCTAACAGGCCATCTGTCAGTGGGGTTGCTGAAGGGCCTTCTGCAGAGGATGGCATTCTCCCTGATCTTGAAGCTCAAACCAGTGTTTGTCAACAGGGTTGCTTCTGGCGTTATGGCGGGACAGTTCCTTTTTGTGCATCTCTGGCAGGGGCAGGGGCCAATACCACCCCCAGCGAGAGCCACCTCTTTGTGCCAACTCTATTCAGCCACCAGCTGTAGCTGGCAGCCAATAACCAGAAGCCTCAGACCCCTCAGCTCCACTATGATATCTCTTAGACCAGGATTACCCCAGTCGGTGCATGTTACCAGCGGCATGAGACTCCTGAGTTAAGTGGCTACACGATTTTATAGCAATTTGACATTGCCACCGCATTGTTATTGCAGTTCATGAATTGGAAAATCGGTTTGTAATGGATTGGAGGAAAAAAAAAAGTGGGCAATCAACACACATTGTTTGGAAAGTTCTGTCCTGGACCCTCCTTGCCTATTCTGGATCCTGCTCTGGTCAACTCCAGCTTCTCCAGGCTCATGGCCAGATGTTCGAATGGCTTTATTTGAAAGGTGGCTCTTTCTGCACCTGGCCACATTCTTCCAAGGAAGCATTTTAGATTGCCAGAAACAAAGGCTCATTCACACCACCTGGAGCAAAGGTGGGGTGAGTGTGGTCACTGCAAAGGTTCACCTGGATGCATCTGTGAGCATTGACAGGATCCAAGGCAGGTGAGATCCTAGGAGCGGGGGCTTTCTCCTCCTCCCTCCAAAACTGCCAGACTCTTCTCAGCCTCTCTCTGCTCTGTGTTGTTGGGTTTTTTCCCTCTCTCCAGCTGGCCCCTCTGTTGAGCTATGCTTTCTGCCCCTTCTCCACTCTGCTTTGCATTGGCCCATCATGGCTTTTCCCAACCTTGTGACCTCAGTTGCACCTGCCTACAGCCCAGGCTCTGACATCTTCTAGTCTAGTCTGATAGTTGGGCTTGATCAGAGGGAATCTGATGGGCTCTGGGCATTTTTTCCTGCCGGGCCTTAGTCTGAGCCAGCTATGGAGAGGCTGTGCTTGGGTCAATGCCCTCCTCTGGGTCTGTTGGTTTCCTCCTGAGAGGAAGGGAACAGAGCCACCTGGTAGAATGCAGGTCTTCTAAAGAGCAGGGGCCACGGGAGGGGGAGTTTCCCAGGAAAGTGTCCTGGGCTCCATCCATCCAAAGCACTCTTGCTTCACCTCCTTTTACCCAGACTGGGCAACACCAGACAGTCTGGCTGATTCCTTGCCCACCCTGGTCCTTGGGCGGGAATCTTTGGTGGGTACTGGATGACTATAGGGGCCTCACCTATCAAATTTTGTGGGCCCATGAAGTACACCTTCATGGAAATTTCTCACCTTGGCACCAGCCCAGCTCGAATGCTCACTGATGAAAGGGGAGTGCAGAAGACTACCGCAAGCGTTTCCCACTATGCGGCCCAGCCTCAGCAGTAGATAGCTCTGCAGGGGTTAATTGGTTTTTGGCTGATGAAATCACAGCAGAGTAATCCATTGTGGAAACTCTTTGATAGCATAACAGTTATTACTCCCTGGACACTTCCCCATTCCCTTCTGAGCCATTTTCATTCTCTCAGTCTTGTCGGAAATGAGCATTTGCATCAACATGTCAGTGCACCCTTGTAATAATGCCTTAATGCTATTGTTTTCACACTGCTGTTAAGAGTGGGTGCTGCAGAGGCTGCTGCACACACACACCAGTTTGCTGGCTGAGCCCCATCAGGGTTCAGAGCCATCACTTAGGGTGCCTCTTGGAGAGGCCCCTCTATCTCCCATTGGCCCTCTCCAGAGGCCAGGGGCCAGCAGGGGACCTCCTGGCCAGTGTGGGTGCTCCTGTTGCCATGACCAAGCACTGGGAGTTTAGACCTCATCCTTTGCACTTCTGCAAGTCTGGGACAAAATGCCAGTGGTGGGCAGAGCTCTAGTTCTTAAGGCTAATTCTGGCCCATAGAGGGAGCTCAAGGGCTCCCCCCATTTCCAAAGGAGAAGGGCACTGCTGCTTCTTGCTTCTAGGGATTAAATTTTGAGGATTAAGATCTGACTTCAAACCTAGAGACAAAAGTGAAAAACAAGGTCCTTGTACCGTGGTTGGTCTGGGCTACGGGCCTGAAGGAGCTTTGGCTATCAGTCAGCTGTTCATTAGCGTGACACAGGGGTCCTTTCTTAAAGACCACAAGGGTAGGAATGACTCTTCCTCCTCTCTTTCTCTGTGTCTTTTCAGCTTAGAGATGGTAAAATCTACCTGGCCAACTTTTCTCCTCTCCTGTCTTGGACCAAGTTGAAAACTGGGTGACTTTTGCCATCTCTCGGACTAGTATCTTCAACTCTGGTTCCTTCCTCTAGAAGGCACAATCTTTTAGAGCCTACCACCTCCCCCAAAGCACCACCCCCTAATGCCTGGCCTTCAAATAATGACCTACACTTTCCCTGATTGTCTTTACACAGTAGTAAAATATGTATCAAAAGATGGCTGAAGAAAGCACATTTGCTATAAATTGTCAACCTAAGATGAGGCCATCTAGGTAGATTCTCTGCAGTTGTGAGGCAGAGGGAAGGGGGCCCGCGGATCCAGGGGGCGCTATCACAAGACATTGAGTCTTACTGTCAAGCAATTGGTTTTTTGCCTTGGTGCATGGGAAGCCTCGCACACCTCTGCTGGAAGCTAAATAAAGCAGCTAGTGGCTGAAAGTACACCGGGGCTCCGTGGTACTATTTCCTAGCCCAGACATCTGCTGTTTAGCATGAGACTAATAGAGATAGGAAGGGCACAGCGCTCTGCAGGGGAGCCATCCCCAAGGACAGGAGCTAGTCAAGGACACTAGGCCAGGTAATCTGTTACCTCTGGGCAAGATATAGCAGTGACTAATCACCTCTAGGGTTATGGATGCATTTATACATCTGATAGTAACACTCAGTACATTATTTATGAGCCCAAATATGAATAATTCAGTGTGTCCACCTTTAGCAGGTTTCTGCCTAAAAACCAGCTTTATACTGGGTCTTGGCTCCTGACGTTGGACCAGGAAGGACCGGGAAAGTAGCAGCTCAGCTCATGTGCCTAGGGAGGCTCGACTGCTCACCGTGGGGAGTGTTTCAGCCCAGGCCCTGCCCTGACATGGGGCATTCATTTCCCTCTGTTACCCTCTCTTGGTTTACTCACCTGTGTAATGAAGTTAGTTGGGTTTGATGATCTCCAACATTTATCCCAGTCTTATAATTCTGAGAAGAAGAAAAAGAATGAACAAAAGTGGTAGGAATAGATCCAATATTCATGGTTGCATTTGGCTGTGAGCTGTGCCCAGGTCACTGGTTTCAGGCTATGACTTGCCAGACACAAAGTCGGGTTTGTTTGATGGCCTAGTTCCCTAGGTGCCTACATGTTTGCATTATATGGCTCTGTGACCCTCTGGTTTGTGGGCTTCCTGAGGTCAGATATTTTTGTCCATTGTACCTCTGAGGATAGTGTTCATCATGTAGTGGGTCCTGCCATGTGAATGTTAAACGGAAAGATTGATGAGGCAGAGATGAGGTGATGTAACACCTACTCCTCTGCCAGTTTTGTCCATCTCCGTGATGGCAAAAAAGAAATTTGCCATTGTGGCCTTTCCAGGAGTCCAGATCTCTGTCCTTTGTTCTAACAGCATCGGTCTATCCCTTTTACTCTTTGAAGCTCAGGGGATGGAAAAAAAGAATAACCTTGCAGCTTGCGAAATTCATCCATCTTTTGCCTGTGGTTGAAATTGACCTGAGTTCCACTCTTCTTAAGAGTTGATCTTCCATTCCTTGGCTATTAAGGAGATGGAGTAATTTAGGCGGTGGCAGGAAACTGCTGGCTTGAGGCCTGGGGCAGGTCATTTCCCCAAGTCCATTTATTTATATGCAAAATAACAAGGTCATTTTTTATAAGGCCATTTCAACCCAAAATTCTTTACGAAAACTGGGTGGGAGAGAGGCAGTGGGCTCACCTTGAATAACCCTGGGTTTGGTGGCACTTGGAATGTGCAAAGTGAAATTGCCCATGACCCCTTAGATGGTGGAGCCATGAGCTCCAGAGCCTGTGAGCCAATTGCTCTGTCTCGTGGCCAGAGCTGGCAGCCACAAGCCTCGGGTTTGGGCCAATATCTGGGAACCCAGCAAGAGCTGCTAAATCACACCTGCTCCTGTGTGAGTAACTCCATGTGCCTTCCTGTGGGGGGTGGGAGGGGGAAGGCCGAAAGTACCCCAGCGCCTGATGTATAACTCTAGGCTAGAGACAGCACTGAGGAATGGTGGGAGTCAGAGTTGGAAGTCACCCCGTTTAGCCAAATGTCCCCGAGTGCACCTGTTCTTAGATCATGTAGGAGAAACGGAATCGTTCTGTTTCCAAAGATATGAGCCAATGCACTCAATTACCTCTTTTGAAAGCCTGTTCTGGCTTGTGATCATGGGCACAGTTTTATTCTAATTGAAATCTCTCTTGATGAGGCCTATTTCTTCTTCTTTAATCTTCTCAGTTGATGGAGAAGTACAGGCCACAGTTAGAAATCAGCCTTCCTAATTGGGTCTCGTCTTTCTCCAGGAGACACTACCGTTGTAATCTTAGGGTGAGAAGCCATTCCCCTATTTCCATGTCTCTTTTCATGCCATTTTCAATTGCTGCACCCTGTTTTCAAATATAGTGTTTAAGTGTTATAGCCCCTCCAAAAGACAGAGGGCGTGTTTTCTGTTACCCTGCCCCCAGACTGCAGGTTTGCTTTTCAGAAACACCAGCTTCTGGGGCGCCTGGGTAATGCCCGGGTAAGCGTCTAACATCAGCTCAGGTCACGACCCTTTGGTTCATGGGTTCGAGCCGCACTTTGGGCTCTGTGCTGACAGCTCAGAGCCTGGAGCCTGCTTCAGATTCTGTGTCCCCCTCTTTCTCTGCCCTCCCCCGCTCATGCTCTTTCTCTGCCTCTCTCTTAAAAATAAATAAACATTAAAAAAAGAAACACACCAGCTTCTAACTTAATTCAGTTGCTATTTCACTGTGATTCTTAGATTGTTTTCTCCCCAGAAATGCCTGTTTTAACTGTACGGTGCTCAGTTGTTATAAATATAATGGCCTATAATGACACTGAGAAGTAGTGGCCAGTGAAGTTAACTGATAATCATAAAGGAAAAAGAAATGATTGCTTAGTGATGGTGACAGGGAATGGTATTCTTGGAATGCACTAATGCCTGCAGAGCACACCTTCTGCTGGGGTGCTCCTGTCACAGGAAGCTAAAGATGGTCCCAGGCAATTGCCAGCCCTCGGCATTATTCTATGACAACTTGTTTGGTCACAATTATCTCTTATCTCCTGGGGTGTCAATGCCAATTTGTAGGCGTTAACACATCCTGATCTTACTCAAACACTTAAGGACCTTCTGGTTTCATATGCAGAGAGAGGAACCAGATAGGTCAAAGGTGGAAGGAAACCTCACTAAGGGTTTGGCTGTCTGCAGGAAGCCCACTAGTAGCTGCTTAGTGCGGGGTTGGAGGGCCAGCATGGTATTGAGGACATATAGGAAGCCCACACCGAGACTGTCAGTCTGCCCGGGCTCCTCTCCAGGCCTCAGTTTCCCTACACAAGAAAAGGGAAAGGTCATTCCTGACTCAGAAGTTACTCTTCTATGGCTGGTTGGGGGTGTGGGCAGCCGGCGGTTTTGTGAAAGATATTTTTGATGCATTCTGGAGTCTTTTTCCATTTAATTCAGTAAATGTTTATTGAACACCTGCCAGCCAGGCACTTTGCTGGGCACCAGGGGGGAACACAGGGACAAAGATTTTGCCCCAAGGTGGTGGTAAGCTGTGGGAAAGGAGAGAGTGGAAGGTAAAGGTGCAGCGAAACACAAATGAGGAACTCGTGCTGTGATTCCAGAACAAAGAGAACCTGTGAATTAACTGAGGCAAGAAAGATTACCTTTGATTTGTGTGGCGTTTGAATTGCACCTGAGAGAACTTCTTTTTTATTATAGATGTTTTCAAACATCCGAAAGTAGAGAGAATAGTATAATAGACTCCATGCGCACAACACCCAGCCTCAAACCTCAACACACGGTCTCACATAAAACCCTGCCCACTTCCCGCTAGAACCCCCACGGCATCATTTCTGCTCAAATCCCAGAAAGCATATCATTTCATAGGAGTGCACTTCAGTGAAGACTCTTTAGCTTAATATAAGCACAATACAATTATCACACTTAAAACAATTTCCTTAATGTCATCAAATATGCAATCAGTACCCGATTGTCTCATAATTTTTTTTTATAGTTGTCGTGTTCAAACCAGGATACGAACCAGGTTAACAGGTCTTTCGAGTAGCTGCCTCTTCTCTTTTTTTCCTTGCAGTTTGGTGTGGTTGCAGAGACTACACCACTTGTCCCACCGAGTTTACCTAAGTCTGCATTTTGCCGATTGTAGCTCTAGAACACTCAGTGCTCCTCTGCGCCCTGTGTTTGTATAAATTGCTAATTCATTATGGAGCTTGCTCAGATTTGGGTTCGATGGTTTTGGGAAGGCTCCTGTTTAGGGTGGGAGCTTCCATCAGGAGGGCCGTAGAGTCTGATGATCTTTCTGTGATGTCAGCAGGTGTGGATAATTGTCTCCTAGACACGAGGCTCCATTTCTTGATGGCACAGATTGACGTGGATGGTTGCTTTGTAATTATCTTAAAACCTGGACATGCATGTGTCATGAAATTGCTAGCGTGTGTTATATTGCATTTTTTTTAAAAAAAGGATATGGGCATTTTAATAGGCAGTCGGGAACCACTGAAGGCTTTTTGCAGGGCAGTGAGTGACCTGTCAAATCCATGGGATAAAGCAAAGAGTGTCTAGCAGATTAAGCTGGGCCTTAACAGCTAAAATTTTAGCTTCTGAAACCCAGGGGCTGGATAAGCGGTGGTTCGATTGAGGCCCACACCCATGTTCCTATCCGTTGGGTCAGTTGCCATTGTAGACGAGATTATGCTTCCGCCTCCCACCAGGCTCATTTCAGAGGGTGCCAAGGAGCCCTAGTCAAGAGATGTATGAAAGAGCCCTGATCTGCCCGTGTTTTAATAAATGAAACTATTTCTTATGGTGGGTGTTCGCAGCAGTTAATTAGGTAAAAGTGAACTCAGCCAGGGAAGTGTGCACATTTTAACCAATTATATGTGTGGCTGGGGGAGACCCTCAAAATATGCAACAGGGAGGGGTTTCATAGGGGACTTACGTTCTTCATAGGGTCAACTACTTAAATTCAAATCCCAGAGTCACCTCTTACATGCTGGGACGCTTCTAGGCAAATTATTTAATCTTTTGGAGCCTCAGTTTCCTCGATCGTAAAAGGAGGGTAATAATAGTACCTAGCTCCTACTATTGTTGTCATGGTTAAGTGGGTAGAGTGCTTGCAAATCAGTAGGCACCTCCCGAGGAACTAATAAATGCTGGCTGTTATTATCATGCAGTACGTGATTCCTCTGACATTTGCTTCCGCAGCCTCAGGGTAGCAAGTCTTGAAGTGGAGTCTTAAGAAATATTAATTGATGAAGCTAGTATTAAAAAAATACTGCTGCTTTCTTAGATCTCTCAAGGGACTTGGCTATAACGCCAATGTGGTTCAAGTGTTTTCTTTTTCTCTTTTTCTTTTCTTTCATTTTTTCTAGTATGGAGACTTTGTATATTTGGGAAACTGGTGAATTGTTTGAAACAAAGAATGGCGATCACACCGATCACCAGCCTGCTCCTGGGACCCTTTGCCAGAACCTTGCCTTACAGCCCTGTGGGAACTGTGAAGTCATTAGAAACGAAGATATAATTAGCATCCAAAACAGGCAGGGAGACAAGTTGTCAAACTCTGTGATCTACCAATGACCACGAGGCTAAAATTACTGAAGAGAAAATTAAAACAGCAAAAGCCAAATTCGCCTGACTTGTCCTTTGCTTTTTTGTTTAACGAGAGCCTGGCTTAAAGCTCACTGATGAAGATGGGGGCGTGATGGGCTTTGAGGATCTGTAAATTTAGGTTTCTCTTGTAGTTTTGTGTGTGATTTCCAAAAGGGACATTTTCCAGCACTCTCTTAACATTCCTATGTAGTCAGGGATCCATCAACAAATATCTATTGAACATCTATGGTATTAATGTTAGGTTCTAGGGAGCCAGTAATAAATAAGAGAGACCAGTGCCCAGTCTTAGGGGACTTATGTTCTAGTGGCAGACACAAATAAATGTGCAATTATAACAGGAGGAGAGGTAATATAACTTAAAGAGAGCCCAGTCTAATTTATAATGTCCAAAGGCAGTCTGTGAGTTAGTAGTCAAGGATTTAATACAAACCAAGAGTGGATACCATTTCTACCCTTGAAAACATTACTTTAGCCTCGTTTCTCACCATTGTGACTGACTAGACTCTTATAAGAATCTCCCAACTATGCACTAATAGATTCCTATTCCCAGAAGACTACTTTTATCGTTTCAGATCCTTACTCAAAAACTTTCTGGGACTTTCCACACTGACAAAGTTAAGTTTTAATTCTTTAACCTGAATTTTGCGAATAGATTAAGAAGGTTGGGGTAGGAGAGTGGATTCGTTGCATGAGTTTGTTGTAGGGTGAGGGGTGAGGAGGAAACAATACCAAATGAGACAAATGGATTCAGTGACCTTTCTTGTTCTGTCTTCTCCGGGGAGCTCTTGGCATCCTCTGAGCTTGTGCACCTGCCCCTGAAAGCCTAGAGGAAGCTGACCTGTACTAGATATTCTGGAACTAAGGCTGATTGGATTCTCCTTCATGTCAACACTCACGGATCAAATGAATATCAAAATTACAAGGATCCTACATATTAGTTACAAGTGATAATGGTGGCACTGGTAAATGAACATCATCCAGGGGGTTGAAATGATCACTAATTCCAAGGAACCAAACGAAAGAAATTTTAAACAGAGTAGCTTGAATTTGTCCGAAACAGGAAGTGCATTATTAACTCCTCAATTCCAAAGGCTTTTCCACATTTTATGTCAACGCTCCAAACTTCAATAGCGACTGTTATGAGGACTTACCACATTGCACTTTAATTATCGGTCTCCTTGCTATCTCTTTGGCCCACCAGACTGTGGAGTCTTCTTCGGGACCATTTTTAATTCATATTTTAAATAAATCACCTGTTATAAATCCTGGTACACACTAGGCACTCAAATGGTAAGTGAATTCTGCCCTGTTACCTTACAAAGCCATTTCTGAGAAGCGTAGGTCATGGTAATTTATCTTTTCTCTGAAGTTTCAGGGCAGTCATCCATCCTATTCGTGTATTTTTTTTTCATTTTTACAACTTTTAAATGAGTTCTAAAAGTTCGCTGAAATATTCTCTGTTCACAGAAAAAAAAAGTTATAAATGCTGTCGTTGCCTAAGCTAGCCCACAAATCCTATTTTGAAACGGTCATATTCAACTCTGCAAAAACTTACTGAGCACTCTGTGGGCTCGGCTCTGGAACAAGCACTGGAAATAAAACAATGACCAGGCCCTGTCTTAGGATCCAAGAAGCTTAGGATCCAAGAAGGCAGATTGACAATGAGCTCACATGGTATGGCAAGTATCTGGTACAGAGACGGGAGTTCTCTCTCTGATGGTGGGCACGAAGACTCTGCAGGGAAGGTCACCCAGGGGGTAAGACTTGAAGAGAGGGAATTCCAGCAGAGGCAGGGGCATGAGGGAGAGGGAGGTCTGTTGTGCTGTCGGCAGAGTCCAGATGGCAGGGGAGGTACATGCCCAAGTGACTGGGAGAGTTGAGATAAGTTGCCTTGGGTGAGAGGCAATCACAGAGAGACTTTGAGGCACACTATGGGACCTGGACTTTATTCTATTCATGATGGGGCCTTTGGGCAGAGAAATATTGAGATGACTCCAGTCCAGTTCGAGCCTGGGGCACCGGCTGAGGTTGTAGCAGTCCGAAGGCAGATGCATAGCCCAAGTGAGAAATAGTGAAGGTTGGAACCCAGGTGGTTCCAGCTTCCCTGAGCCTTTTCCATTTGCCGTGATTGCCCTCTCCTCTGCTTTCATGCGTCCGTATCCTCCTAAAGTACATGCAGTGGGCAGTGGGGTCCAGTGATGTCGAGGGTCTGTGTGTTGGTGTGCAGACATAGACATTTGCTGGTCTGGCTTTTGTTTGCAGAGACCACTTCTTATCTCCCACTGGTACTCTGAGCCACCTGAGGGTGAACCCTGCATCTTACACGTCTCTCTCCCACTCTCCTGCTCAGCCTCTAGCACAGTGCCCTGCCTATGTCTAAACCAGTGAAGATGTATGAATTCAGATGGAGTGATAAATCCATCTATTTTGCTTATAATATATACTTTTGAGGGGAGGATCAGTGTCAAGTGAACATTTTGTTCACTGCTGACATGTTGTACAAACACAAACATTAATTAAAACTACACAATATTAGTAATTCTAATCTAACAGATGACATGACATGAAAGCATGGCACAGAGCATAGCCTGGACTGGGTCCTAAGCCTCAGCTTGGCCCCGATTCAATCTCTCTGCCCAGTATGGGGCTCGTTAATTTCTTTGAGAATCAGATGAGGCCTCTGGCTCCCCTCTACCCAAGTAACAGCTCCTGTGAACCTTCAGAGTAAGAAACAGGCAACGGTCAAGTTCAATTATCAAACATAACTAGTGATCACAGGGTGCTTTTTCCTCTTTTTAATTCAGTGAGACGAGAATTCCCCAATTACTACACAGGATTCATAATTGCTAGAGATTGAGGATTTTCCAAGCACCTTGGGATTCTGCTGGCCCCCAGAGCCCCCAATAAGAACCCAGTTTTCACTGTCCTGCAAACCTTTCTCACCTATAGAATCCTGCAGCTAAAATCTCTGCGAACGGGAGTGCTTATAGAGTGTTGTAGGCAACGCAAATGGTAAAGAACTGGAAAATCTTGCAGTTACTCATTTCGCCAATATTTATTGAGCAACAGTGTGTTTTAGGCACCAAAGCTCAAACGAAGGAAATAAAGGTAAGAGGCAAACAGCACTGGGCTGAGTCTGGGTTCCCCTCTGTAACCAAGGGTAAGTTACTTAGGCTTTGTGAGCCTCACTTCTCTGAAAATGGGGATAGTGGAACCCCCTCTATGGGTTGTGATTAGGATTAATGAAGGGCCGCACCCAGCTCACACGTGTTCTTAATATGAGTTCTCTTCCCCTTCCTTGTAAGGATCTTAAAATCCACAAGCGAATAGAAACATCAAATAACTAGAGAATCACCTAAAAGCAGAGTGTAATGTTGCTTTAATTTATAGCAAACTGCTCAGCATCAAACAAGGGAGCCTGCAGCTGTCTGGAAAGGAACTGCTCAGATTCTCAAGGTAATTTTTCAAAAATATATTCTAAACGAGCGTTGACATAAACTCTTCTTTAGCTGAGCTTTAGCTTTGTGGCACTTAAAAAATCCGTAATATTAAAAGTAAATTAAATACCGCATATGACTAGGTATTGGAGGTGTTTAGGGAGCAATTTCACAGTTGACGACTCAAGCCTTCCTGTCTGATGAAAATTCACATTTCCCCAGGGGTGGAGGAACAGAGTCCCAGGAATTGGGGAGGAGATGAGGACACAGGCAACGTGACCTGATTCAGGAAGCTGAGAACTTGGGCAAGGGGCTCAGGCACCCACCACTGTGTGAAGATGGCTGTCATTTTCTGAGGCTTTTAATTGGCCACGTGAACAGATACTCTTGGCTACAGAATCTGGGTCAGGAAATGTGGGTTATTCATTAGGTAACAATCCTGCAGGTTACTAGGGTCCGGAGGTGTGGGTGGTCGTGTGGCTCCATGGGACCCGGGGAGCCTCCCACTTAAGCCCCCGCCTGCCTGCCATGTCACAGTCCCCTTCCCCACCACCACCTGTTCCCACTGCCTCCCTTCTGGAGTCTTCTGGGATGACTCTCAGCAGGCAACAAACATGAAGCCTCTCCAGCAGCAGGGAGGAGTTGAGGCTGAGCCTTCCACATTCTCCAGTCTGTCCAACCACTGGGAAGGGACTTGGCAGAAACAAGAGCCGAGGGCCCTTCTGGGTTATCAGTGGGGGACTGAGCATTGGACTTGGTCCTCATCCAAGGAACAGAGTCAGTGTTGGGCGGTGGCAGCCATCCTGAGGAGAGAGCCAGAAACCTGAAGTCAGGGACAGAGTAGATCAGAAAACAGAAGGGCCCAGCTTGGAGCCAAAGGACAGAGCCAAACCTTGTGGGCAAAGCCAAGTTGGTAAGGAAAAGGGACCCCATCACAGTCTGAAGGAAACTTCAGACTGGAATGGTTTTGACAAATCTCAATTTGCTTTTGACCCTGCCACAAAGGCTTTCCCTCTAGTGTCACCTTGAAGGCATTGAACCTGCAGGAGGCAGGCGAGGCCTAGATGAGCAGTCTGTGTGTGTGTGTGTGGTTTGGAACCATCCCAACCGGCCCTTAGGAACAACCTGAACGGAACATTCTTCCAGGTCTTAGGGCTTCGGATTCACAAAGCATATTGCATACACTGTAATATCCGGACCTTATGCAAACCCATTATTTGTCCCCATTTTATAGCTAAGGAATAATGAAGATGAGAGATGTGCCCAAAGTCACTCAGCTTTTCAGCTGTGGAGCCTGGTTTTGGACCTGCTCCTTCCTCCATATCCCATCTTGAGTCTATGACCTTGGCTGTATCCACACCATGTTCCATCAAATCTAGGTGGGAAGCTGGAACTATTCATGACCCTTGGTTCATAGGATGAATGACAGTCTTATTGGGTGGTGGTCTAATAATGAGTAATTACCCTATTTCTGATCTCACCTGTCCCACCCAGACTTGAGAGCCCACAGGGTCCATGAAGACAAGATATAATCCATTTTGGCCACTCCCTATCTCCCAGTGCTGCGACTTAGCTCCAGGCAGTGACTTCATCAGGCCTCTCCATATATCCAAACCCCATTTTCTTTACTCCATCTCACTGTTCTTTAGCCTAGCTTTTCATTGCCTGTGTAACATCCCTTAGCTCTTAGAGAAATCATGGCACGAGTTTTAGCAGCTCTCCCATTATTCAATAATCACCTGTATGAAATCTCAACAAATACAGGTAGCAATCAATCTGCAGTTAATTAATATAAAGCAACCAGTCCCATTAAATTCAAATGTTGCAATGGACATGGTTGGTTGGCTAAATATCAGTGCTGTTTATAAGTACATTCTTCTTGGGATTGTCGTGGACTCGAAAATATTTTTTATTAGCTAGCTGGTATTTAACAGAAATTAATTGTTTGCTATGCATCATCAGTTTCATCCCTGAGAAGGGGTGCCTAGAGCTGCCTTAGAATAGCTGTGAGCATGGAGGAGTTTTCTGGGTAGTTCTCTGAGACACACTGCACTCTCTTCCCTTACTCCCTGAGTCTCATCTTACTTCTACGTCCCCCCACCTCACATTTTCATGAGGCTTCTAATCTGCCTGTCATTTCGCAAGCTGTTCCCTAGTTTTTGTCTTTGGGGTTGGCTTGTATTCTAAAATATTTTATTATTTCCTAATACCCAACTGGATATGGGTACTAACATAATAAGAGAACTGGAATCATGAGCTATGTGGATGAGTAAAGGGCTAGAATAACTCAATGAGGCAGTTCCTCTCGCAATGTCAGGACCTTCACTTATGGAATGATAAACACGTTTGCCACTAACCTAGTCCATTTGTATTGGTCAGGATTCCTTTCATTGAAGTAACAAAATCTCACTCAAAAAAATAACTAAAGCAGATCAATGATATTTTTTGCCTCATATCAGTGAATCCAAGGGAATCCAGGCATGGCTGGATCCAGGGATTCAAACAATATCATTGGACTCTTTTTCTCTATATATTTCTGTATGTGTTTCCTGTGGCTGCTCTAATAAAGTATTCCAAACTTAGTGGCTCAAAACAATAGACATTTTGCACAACATTGTGAATATACGTAATGTCACTTAAAAAAAGTTAGAATGGCCTCTCAGAGGCTAGCAGTCTAAAATCAAGGTGCCAGCAGAGCCATGCTCTCTCTGAAGGTTCTAGAGGAGGATTCTTCCTTGCCTCTTCCAGCCAACCTAGGCCTCCAAAAATGCATCACTCCAGTTCCTGCCTCTAATGGCAAATGGCCTACTTCCTGTGTGTCTCTGCATCTTTTTTTCTCCTTAAAAGGACATGTCACTGAAGCCCACTCTAATCCAGTGTGACCTCATCTTAACAAACTACATTTGCAATGACTCTATTTCCAAGTAAGGTTATTCCAGGTGGAAATGACATTTTGGGTATCACTATTCAATCGGTACAATCTCTTAGCTCTATTTGCTTGTTTTCTTCATTTTCATTCAGGCTCCCAAGTGGCAGCAATATAACTGGAGGAAACCTCAGTAATCCCAGAAAAAGGGAGAAATCTCCACCCACTCCCAGCGCCCAAAATTGTTTGGATTAGGTGCTCAGCCCTGAACCGAGGCAGGGCAGCAGGGCCATGCTGACACAATGTCTTCTAGAATCTTATGGAGATACAAGACAGATGCAAAGAACAGATGTCCCCTCCATTATTTCTCTTTTTATGTAATTTTCCATAAACATAGCAATGTTTCTGTTATTGAGAAAAGAACCTATATAATTTTAAAGTAGTATTTTCACCTATATAAACTTGATTAACTGAACATGATGGCTTTGATTTAGGAGGCATTAAATTAGAAGTTCCTTTAAGACTGGGGATGTGTGTATATGTATGTATGTGTGTGTATGTGCATGAGTGTGTGTGTGTGTGTGTGTGTGTGTGTGTATTCAGCCAGAATTTATAGCAAGACTATAATTTATGAAAACTTCCAACTCCTTTTCATTCACATAAGTAGTCAGAGATTTAGAGGAAAAGATTTTCAGATGTCACCAAAAGGTGACCTGCGACATTTAGGTACTTTGAGAACTATGGGAGTATTCTGAACATGAGTAATTTGTTAAATGAAGACTTAAAATAGATTTCAAAATCCACCACCCCGCCCCCACCCCACCAGCCACGCTGAATTCCATTTTGCAGCTTTCCTGTTCTCATTAAGAGGTCATAGCAGAATCATCAGCAGACGCGCCACCTTCAACCCAGACGTGCCAAAACAGATTCACGGCTGCAGCTGGATCTGCCCAACATCTTCCTGATAAACCTCCCCCTCTCTTATTTCTGACGTGTGAGAAAGGGGAAGCCATCATTCCCCTTTACCTGACGGGCAAGGTCAAAGGCTTTCACTGGAGGAGATTCTGTCATCCAGGATGGGGAAAGTCAAATAGATTTCATCCTCTTCAGAGTATGACATTTGTCGCACAGGCTAGTAATGCTCTCTGGCAACTTGCACCTTGAACGACTTTTCTGAGTGCTTGCTTATCTTAATGAGAAGATTTATCTAGACCGACATGCCTGCTGTCATTTCATTAATGTGCTTAGTCAGCGAATGGGTAGCACTGGCCCATCAGTTACATGTGGCAGAACCCGAGTGTCCTCTGTGGGGCCTCCATTTGCCTAGTCCGGCTAATGCCTCAGGTAACAGCTTGCTTTTCCAGAACCCTGACACCTGAGCGATGACTTGGACTTAAGCATTGCACACTCAGAGACTCCATTCCCTCTGCTTCTGCCTTACCTCTTGTGAAAGGAAGAGGGTTACAACATAGCCTTTTCTTGCCTCCTCTGGGCTGGCAGCAGTTTTGACAGTTCCCAAATGAATTTAGGGGCAAGGTCCTCGGCAGTAACGAAGCACCCAGGAGGTGCATTTCATTAACCATTGGCCATCCCAGATGGCGGCCAACTGTAGCGCCTAAGGCTGGAACAGATCGGGCAGTCCCGTGAACTAGACACAAAGATCTGAAAGCAAGAGAAGGAGAAAGGAGACTGAAGGACTGGGGAACAAATAAAGGTCATTAACATTGCCAAGGGAGAGAAGGAAGGCTAAACCGCCACTGACCATGCAGGTAACAGGGTGACCAACTTGGCCTTATGTGCCTGGGACTTTTCCAGTTTTAAATCTGCAAATCTCACATCTGGGAAGACCTTCATTCCTGGGCAAACCAGGCTCATTGTCCCCCTCCGTAGATGGAATATGGGCTTTAATTATGTCAAGCCTGTGGGGAAGACCCTGACACACACTCTAGTCTCACTTCGAGGCCGAGTACTTTTAAAGTTTAAAAATTGTCACTTGGATTCTGTGGCCCTGGTCAAGGAAGCATTTCCCACAGCATGTCACAGATGTGACCCAGACACCTCAGCTCTCAAAGGGCTGCAGCACTTGTGGTCTGTGTCCTCATCCTTCTTCTCTGACGTCCCCTTAAAAAGCTGTCAACATTTTGTTCTCAACACATCAGGTTTCCAGCACACCCCAAGTATATATTGAGTGGCCAAGATCTATATCGTGAACTAGCTGGACGGTGTATTTTTTTGTTTGTTTATTTTTGAGAGAGAGAGAAAGTACGAGTAGGGGAGGGGCAGAGAGAGAGAGGGAGATAGAGAATCCCAAGTAGGTTCCACACTGTCAGCGCAGAGCCCGATGCAGGGCTCGAACCCACAAACCGTGAGATCATGACCTGAGCCGAAGTGAAACGCTTAACCGACTGAGCCACCCAGGTGCCCCTGGATGGTGTTTGTTTTTTTTTTTTTAATGGCATATTGACCTAGCCTTTTCATCCTTTTCTCAGATTTTTATTAAAAATATAACTAACAAAGGAGTGCCCCTAAGTGAGAGAGATCATTACGTTAAAACCTGAAGCAAGTCCCAGAATAACAATAGGAGTCAGAATCAGACATGCCTGCAAGGGAGCACTTGACCTTCAAAAGTTTCTCGGTCATAGACCACATCCCCAGGAAGTGTGAGCCTTGCACTTCTCACAGCCCAGGTCTGACTTCTGTGCCGTCTTGTTCATCAGTCTGCTCTGTGTTGGACCTCAGGCTCCTGCTGGTGGAGTCAGCATGGCCTCCGCGGACCAAGCATCTCACGCTACCACTGTGCCTTCCAATCTCTCTGCTGCGGCAGGACCAGACTCAAGACCTTGTCTGCTCTTCCCCACCTACTGGTCCTTGACCTTGGCCTCCTGGCCAGGTGTTGACAGCTTGCCTTGGCCCCAGCAACACTCAGCCCAGAGATGTCTGTTTTGTCAACGAAGAAGCTCTCCTGTGGTTCCCTATGCTCCTGGCTGCCTGTCTTGCAAAACTGGAATGGACCATGCATCAGGATACTCTTTCAGGAGCAAAAGGCAAACATCGGTCTTTGTTTTCCTGCAGTGGCCATGTCTCAGTGCCACATAGATTCACACACCCATGAACTTATTTTTTAAATATTTATTGAGAAATCAACACATTTGAGGCATAAATGTAGGCACTTAGACTACAACAGAGAACAAGACGGGCAAGGCCTTTGTTCATGAAGTTTATGTCCTGGAAAGGGAGAGAAAGATAATAAATGAATATGTAAACAAATCAACAGAAAGTAATAAACACGGGAAGACAATAACAAGGGGTGTAACCTTCCTGGGGAAGAGGTCTGGCTCACTTTAGTATTCAGGACCTTCCCAACCAATGGGTGTAGTCTAAGTCTTCAAAGGGCCCTGCACTGCCCCCTGCTGGTCAGGATCAGCAGCACAGGCCAGACTCTCCCGGGGTCACTTCAGTTTCCCCAAAACTCACAGTTTCTGTTTTGCCTCTCTATCCTTCCCCTGCCATTTGTGTAAGTCACAGTCTTCGTGCTGTTCGAGGTGGGTAGGAGGGCTCTACAAACAGAACTTCTCTTGGTGAAGTCCCTTCTTGAGACGTTCTGTCAGAATAGTTCTCTGGATGCCATGTAGCCTGCGGCTTAGAGTGTGGGCTTTGGTGTCAGCCAGTCTGAGTTCCCTTTCTTTGTCCCTATCTGACTGGCTAACTGGCTCTAGTCCTTCAAAACCTGACTCAGGCGTCTCCCCTGGAAAGCCGTTCCTGGCCCGCTGCAACATGAATCTCCGGCAGCATGAACTTAAGAATGCCATGCGGCCAAGTCAAGTCTTATTCATTTGATAGCAAGCGGAGTGTCTGCAGCATACATGGGACTCAATAAACATTGATTGAATGCATGCATGAATAAATGAATGAATCTGGAGCTCGGGAGGCAAGGCTGGATCTGATAAACCTGGTCCCCCAGCTCATCGCATAACCCAGAAGTTCGTGATGAAAGGCAAAGTAAACTATTTTCCCACAAATCACATCATGCATGATCAAAAAGTTGGAAAAGCCTCTCTTGGGTGGTTCAGATCGGCTTTCCCAGAGGCGAGAAGCACAACTGTTTTGTCAAAGCCGCACAAACACCCCCTCGGTGGACTGCAGCATCTATTGATCTCTGAGAAAAGTACAATTTAACAAAAGTGCTGCTTCCAGCTCCTCGTCTCAGTCCCTGAATTTCCTCCATGTCTTTCTAGATGTGATGTGAAATTCGACTGTGTGTGTCAGCCCCAATGGCGGTAAAATCCCTACCTCACCACTGGGTTGTTGGGGGAAACCTGTCTTCACAGCTCTCGCTGGACAAGATGTGAATCTCTGACAGCTTGGAATTAAAAATCCTCCAAGCGACTCAGATCTCGCTGGCTCTGCTGCAGTGGAGGCATCAGTGAAGGTTAACCCCTCAGGCCCAGATTCAAGGTCACGGCTTTGCGGTATCTCTGTGGCCTGCTGCCTGCAGAGCAGAGAAGGAGGTTTGCAGAGTTGTTCGAGGAATAGTGGAAATGTCAGAGAGTCAACTCTTGCTAAATACTCTTTGTTGCGAATAATAGAAAATTGTCACAAATCTCTGCTATTGAAGGATTATGATATACTTTCAGAATCCACTTTTCCCTTATCTAGGCCTGGGAGCACTAAGAAAAAGTCATCATCAAGGTCCCAGTTTGCTGAAACGTAACCTTTCTGTTCTCTTCATGGTTAAGGAAATTGATTTTCTGCTTAACCCCCATTCTGGTTACAAGCAAGATGTCTCTAATATGATGAGACCAGCCCTTGACTTGCCGGAGAGGCTGGGGCAAGTCATGGACATTAAGAGTTTCCATTTTCAGGGGAACCCAAAGTGCGGTTGTAAGGCGCAGCTATGAAGCTGTGTGTGAACATGCTTTATAAACTGTAAAGCACTGTATGAATGTGAGAAATTATTGCGGGCCTCCCAAAATGAGTAATTTTGGGGGTGCCTGGGTGGCTCAGTCAGTTAAGTGTCTGACTTTGGCTCAGGTCATGATCCCACCGTTCATGGGTTCGAGCCCCATGTCGGGCTCTGTGCTGACAGTTTGGAGCCTGGAGCCCACTTCAGATTCTGTCCGTCTGTCTGTCTCTCTCTCTCTCTCTCTGCCCCTCCCCTGCTCACACTCTGTATCTCTCTCAAAAATAACACTTAAAAAATTACTAATTTTGAAGGAAGTCATGCCGAATATCATTTAGTATCTCTTTAATGTCTCATAAAGCATTTTAGAACCCTTCCTCCCCCCAATGGTTCAGTGGTATAATTTTGAACTTTGCTTGTTCTCCTAAGCAGAGCTGCTAAGCTCCAGAACCTGTGGCTGACCGGTGTTCAGGGAGCTTTGGCAGCTTGGAAATGGTAATAGTAGATCTCACCACAAGATGGCACTATTGATGACATTTCTGTGCCTTGATGGTTTAAAACAGACCTGACATTTGAGGAGCTCAGGTCAAGGGGACAAAGGGAGGTCCTCACGCTACGTGTTCCACTATTTAAAAGTTAAATCAATCTAATACACAAAGTAAATAAAATCTGTTACCTATCATGAAAAACATATCTTCCTAATGAAATGGAAGGCTGGGTCCAAATGTAGAATTGTGAGACCCTCAGAGTTCTGGGCAGAAACAGCAAGGTTCAGGGAAGGCCAGCATCCAGCCTCCCTCCACGGAGGGTCAGCTCCATCCTGCACACTCTACCCACAGCCTGTGCCCCTCACCCTCAGGTGTTGGGTAGGCAGTGGGTACCCACAGCATGGTCTAGAACAGAGATTCAACTGACTTATCTCTAAAGGGTTGGATAGTAAATATTTTAGCCTTCGTGGGCAATATGGACTCTGTCAAAACTATTCAACTTTGCCACTGTATCTCAAAATACACAAACGAATAGGGGTAGCCGTGCTCCAACAAAACTTAATTGACAAAAATAGGTAGCAAGTTGGATTTGGTCCACAGGCCATAGTTTGCAGACACAGTCCAGAAGCTGGGGCAAGCATTGCCGATAAAATACGGGACACCTAGGCAAACTTGAATTCCAGACGAACAATGAAATTTTTTAGTGTAAGTATATCTCAATTATTGCATGGGACATACTTACACTAAAAAAATGAGTGGTTGTTTATCTGAAACTCAAGTTTAACCATGCATCATGTATTTTTATTTGCTAAACTGGCCATGTTGGCTGAGACATGAGCTTTCCTTAGGACTGTCCCGTGGGCCCGGTGGGCCCGTACCCCCTCGTAAGGGCCACAGCTGGCAGGAGGCTGGAGAGTAGTCTCTAAAGTAAGGGCCCTAGGCCACTCTAGATCAGGCTTAAAGGCAATACTTTTCTTAATCTTTGTGCTCTCAAAGAATAGATACGATGTGTAGGTTTTGCAATTTAAATAGCTGGTTTTGTGTAGTTTGGACATTTATTTATTAAACGAATATTTATTTATCGAGTTCCTGCCATGTACAAAAAAAGCAGGGGGGTCATGATCCCGGTCTTCATGCATCTTATATGGAAGGCAGATATTATAGCAATTCACATCTTACAAGTAAATTAATAATTATAAATTGGAAGGGCTATGAAGAATAACAAGGGAGATAAATGGAGAGGCAACGCAAGGCATATCGGAGAAGTGATGTTTGGTCTGAGATAAAAGGAGAGCAGATTCCAGGCAGAGGGAAGTGCCTGAGTGAAGACCTGTGTGGGCACCTGAGGGAGGCCAGAGGGGCTGAGCTGGAGTGAGCAGCGTAAGGAAGGAGGGAACGCCAGTGGGCCGGAGGGGCAGGCTTTGCTCTGTGAGGCCCGAGAGCTGCTAGCCATTCATTTAGAGTACAGCAGGGAGGCCCACAGGCTTTCAGACAGGGAGGGACTATGGTCTAATTCTCATTTTTAAAAGCCCACACTTGCTGTTTCTTCCTGCAGGGAGGTAGGGCAAGAGGAAGAGAGGGGAAGCTTCGTCAGGAGGCCACTGCAGGGCTCTGGAAAGAGCACAGTGAGACCCGCATAGCTTGGAGAGGCAAGTGTGGGTGGCAGAGGGAGTGATGGTAAGAGGGAGGGCAGCGCCAAGACCACCTCCTGGGTTTCCGGTTTTGCCAAAGTGAGGAAATGTGGAGGAGATGCAGGCGTGGGACATCTTCGCCGTCAACATGTGACATTGGAGTTGCTTTGATTCTTCCAAGTGGACCTAGCAGGTGAGTGGGTAGATACACTTGCCTGCAGCTCAGAAGGGAGGTCAGGGTTGGAAATGGAAGGGGTAGCCCAGAGAAGGCATTCATAGCCATGAAAATAGCTGAGGCCTTCTTGGTGAAAAGAGAATGGGGCCTGGGACAGATCCCAGAGGCACTCCAGTGCTTAGAAGAAGAAGAGACAGAAAAAGAGAAAAACAAGGAGAGGGTGGAGTCCTAAAAGTGAGAAGAAGGGACGTTTCAAAATGTTCTTTTTCTGACAGTTACCGAAAGTATCTTTTTTTTTTTTTTTTTTTTTTTTTTAGAACTCATGGTTCCTTCCCTTATCATGGCCTTCTTTACCCCAGCTCTTTGCTAAGTTTATGGTGATAGAACGAGGAAGCAGATGGTAAGATAAAACATAAACCACTACGTACGTTCTCTCCCATTAGTATTTGCACAGCAGGAGCTCACCATCGTAGGAGTAAGAAGACAAATGGGTGACTTTTGAAGGAGGGAACAAATATCTTCATCCCCCTCCCTTTATTGGTTAGGAAATAGAATTCGAACCTTCCAGAATTTTCTTGAACAAAATGGCAGCCTGCAGGAAGAGGTTCCTTGAACAAATCTAACGCGCGTTGGCATTTCCCAGTCTAGGATGGTTGTCCTCGCATCGGACCTTAGCGAAGCACACGGTGCTTAAGATCCTGGGGAGGTCAGTGCCCGTGCTAAGCTCACCAGGATGACAGGCACCGCGTCCTGTTCTGAATACCTGGAGGGAAATCATGGGGCTCCCATAATTCATATTAGTGACATTTCTCATTCCTAGGAAATAACCTTGTGTTTCGACCTGTAACAATGTGAAATGCTAACAAAGCCACGAGGAAATTAAAATCCCTGATGTGGCTTGGAGGCTGCCTGCGTGGATCCTGTCCAGGTGTTAAAAGGTCTGCCAGACCATGACAAGAAACAAAGGAAGGAAAAGGTCACGGAGGAAGGAGCCGTGTGGTGAAATGCCAAAGGACAAGAGTTTATCTAGACCAAAGAGGTACCCTTTCCGTAGAAGAACTCCAAGCCAAGGGTGACTAACAGGTCTGAGCACCAACTGATACAAGCAAGATGGAAATAGACGAATAAAAAAAGACCCGAGACCCAGCTTGCTATGCCGGAACACAAGCTGGTGTGCGGCAGGTAGTGCTTTGCCTTCATACAGCACTTTCCTTTTTTCGAAATGCTTTCTCATGTATATCACCTTAGTTTAATTTTCCCGAAACCTGGCCAGGTAGGCATGGCAGGGAATAGGATTCCCATTTGGCAGATGAAGAGAGAGAGAAAAGGGCTCAGAGATATTAAGTAACTTGCCTCGGGTCACACAGTGACCTGCTCGGGTGCTGGTCAAGACCCAGGCCTGCTGAGCACAGTTCACTGATCCTGCTGCGACAGCACATTATCTTTCAGAACAATACCAGGGCACAAAATGAGATCAACACGAGGTCTGAGTGAATCCATAAAGAATTAAAGACTTTCCTGCCCAGCAGGAGCCAGACTCCTATGGCTGCTACATGTCTGTGTTCTATAGAAGTCTATAGACATAGAAGCCATCAGTTAAGAGACAGCTATGGAACTCTGAAGCAGGTGTCATATGGAAAGCTCACATTTTTCAGATTGAACAAAGTACTGGCTATTACTGGAAGGCCTGAAGCGAGGCAGCATCAATATCAATTTGTTGCTACTGACTCTTCTATCCATTCCTAGGACAGGGGGCCGCAGCCAGACCCCTCTGCCGTGTGGTTCCCTGCGGGTCTGTGGAGTTGGGCAAAGTCAATACTGCCTCATCCGCCTCAAATGATTTGATCCTCTCCTCCTGTTTCTCTTATGGAAATCTGCAGAAGAGTTAACTACTGAACTTCGGAAATTTAACCTAACTCCTGCTCCACCAGGCCAAGCTTCGGTGTGGATGGGGTGGTCTGGAGGAGCGAGGGGAAGAAGCCAAGGCCTCAAGCTAGAGCTCAGAGAGGGAGCTTTGCATACCAGTCCTCTTTTATCCCACGCACCTAACACCAGTCATGCCAACTGCACTCAATTAAGGCTTGCTAAACTCAATTACTCCAAATGGATTTAAGAGGGAGAAAGTGGAGAACGTGTGATTACTCAAAAAGACACAGCTCCTATAAATCCATAGGAGACAGAGAGACAACTCATGGAAAAACCGGCAGAATGCCTGAATAGTCACTTTACAAAACGGAATATCTAAATGACCAAAAAGTGTATGAACAGGTGCTCGATATTAGTAGCTTCAGGGAAATGCTAGCTGAGATGCCACCATGCACCTATGAGAATGGCCAACATGAAGGAGACTGACCACACCAGGGAATGTAGAGCTACCAGAAGTCTCCCACTCTGTTAACTGGTTCAAATCATACACATTGGGAAACCATCTGATAGCACCTGCCAAACCTGGACAGATCCTATATCCATGGCCTAGTGGTGTCACTTGGAGGCATATGCCTGCCATAAATACATACCTGTGTTCACCAAGCGACATGAGCTAGAATGCTCATAACGGCATTTTAAAAAAAGCCCAAACTGGAAATGACCCAAATGCCCAGCAACAGTAGACCAGACAAAGAAATATATTCTCACAGTTGAAGAGTATGCAGCACGAGAATGGACAAAGTAGGAGGACAAGGTTGAACAGTATCCCCATAATGCTTAGCAAAAGAAGCTGAACACAAAAGAGTATTTACTGTAGGCTTACACTAATTTAAAGTTCAAAACTGGACAAAACTACTCTTGGGTGTCCGCAGCCAATATGGCGCCCCTTGCAAGGGCGGTGACCACGAGAAGGGCTCCTGGGTGCTGGTCGTGTTCTGTCTCTTCATCTGGGTGCTGCCTGTATAAGTGTGTTCAGTTCGTGAACATTCTTTTGAGCTGTATATTTGTGATTTATGCATGTTTCTGAATGTATTTTATACTTCCGTAAAAACATTTTTAAGCCCCAAAAAAAAGAAGCAGCCGCACATTTCGCCAGCATTCCTAATTCTGCTGCCTCCGCTGCCACCATCCAACACGGTGCAGCTTGAGAAGTAGGGACAGGAAAGAAAATTGTTCCGTCCCTCCATTGCCTCTCATTGCACGTCCTTTCTTAGTAGCTTCTCTCTTTTCTCCTCTCCTTTATTTACTTTCCAACTTAGATCTCAGCTCTGTTGGAAGACCTGATCAGAGGGAAGCATTGCGGCCGGCATGGTGTTAGGAACCTGGGTTTATGGAGGGAGACCTAGCCATACCGTATTTTGGGGCGCCAATTTAATCACAGGAGCAAGAGGCGGGGCTAAATCGTGGAGACTTTGCATGGGACAATGAGGACACTGGAGCTGCCAGCGTCGGGCAGAGTCAAATTTACATTTTAGACAGATATCTGGAGCAGCAGCTGTGTGGAGGATGAAGAGGGACAAAATTAGAGCCAGGGAGGTGGGTTAGAAGCCTATTTTAATGGTTCAAGGGAGAATTGGCATGTCTTGGAAGGAGTCTTCATTGTTTCCTCTGATTTTCCCCACCTTACCCATATGTGAATGGTAAGATAGTGGCAGATGCTGCCGACAGGAAAGGATGGAGGCGAGTGGCTGGGGTCAGACGGGAAGAATGCGGGCATCAGTAATGAGCATGACCTGGGATTTAAGCCGGTGAGGATACCGGCAGGCACCCGGTGAAGAGCTTCAAGGAATTTAATTCTCTCTGTGATTACTAAAGGCAGCTTTGATAATTTGAAAATCACATTTTGTTTTTCAGAGAAGTTTGGTCTTCATTTTCCTTAAGGGAGCATTGATTCATTTCTTCTTTTCTGCACGAAGATTCCTATAGTTTAACGGCTCCGGCTAAAACAGCTCTTCTGTGCTTCTGAGTCTCCATAGCCTGCTTCGGGGAAGAGAGTTTGCTCATTGTCTCCTGCAGCTGCAGAGACAGGTAAATAGAAGGTACAGAAACGACCGCCACGCCCACCCCTAGGTTGGGAGCCGTCAGAAACCGGGGCTGGAGCTTTATAAATAGTCAGGGGCAGGAGCAGGGGTGGCACACTCCGAAAAACCTTATAGTCTTTAGAAATCCATGTTTGGATAACCTGAGTCAATAAATCCCATCAAGGTCAAAACCCAGACCTTGAAGACGTGGCAGAATCAAATGGCCTTTATTTGCGACTGCCTGCAGAGGGCTCCTCGGTGTGGGAGGCCAGGAGGCGGCTCTCCCAAAGCCTTGAAAGCCCAGATTTGGGCAAACTGACGTCCCTAGTCCCTCTAAGCAGAGGTGGTCTGGAGGCTGAGAATTGCCCGAGAGCCCCGGTTCGCCCTTAGGACAGAGAGAACAGCATCTCAATCATATATTGCTCTTTAAAGATGCCTCCTTGCTCCGAGCTTCTGGCTTTGGGTATACTTCTGGCAGCAAAGGCCTGTTTAGCTAGGATTACAGGAAAGGCCTGGCTGCCTGGCGTGGACACGCTCGGGTGGCGGCAAGTGAAAGCTGAATAGGGCGCCTCGCCTGAGCCACCCTGTGATTCTGTAGGAGGGCGGCATGATCCTAGGAGTCCCATCTCTGTCCACATCCAACTTCACACGCTACTCACAAACCTTCGGGGCTTCTCCCGCCCTGCTGAAAAGAGTGCCTACTATGTGCCAGTCCCTGCAACAGCCTCGAAGGCGCAAACATGATCAACGCCCTCTTTTGCCTTTGCCATCACAGAACTGGTAGGGCAGCAAACAGACCTGTCAAAACTACTTTCTTGGGGTCCAGGTCTCTTCGCATCTGTCATTTGGGGTACCCTGGTGGGAAGGAGGAGAAGCTTGGTGTCCACACACTGTGGGGCTCGGAGGTGGTGTGAGGCAGATTGGGGGCAGAGAGGGGAGGGCGGCAGGGGACATGAGCTTCACAGAACATGCTAATGAGTTTGGGCTGTACTTGTGGGTGGTGGAGAGCCCCCGTGGAGGGGGGGGTTACCTAGACAAGGTGGGGACAGTGCTTAAGCTGCAGCGTGATCTTCACCCCATACCCTGCTGTCTGGGGCTCACAACTTACCCACAGTGACTACCTCGTCCTTCCCCTGCCCCAAACCTTCAGGGACTGTTAGGTCCAGACTGTGTGTAACCCCCCACTGGGGTGTGGAGACTGGATTGCAAGGCAAAAGGCGGGAGGTGGGGAGTTGGAGAGGTGTCAGAGGCTGCACCGAGGGAGCTCGCCGGATGGGGAGAAAGAAGTGGATTGCAGTGAAGGTCCTCTTTATTCTCTACTTGCCATCGCAGCCTCCCTCTCGAGCACATTTGCCCACATTTCAGTCAGGCCGAGTGACTCACCACTTCCTCATGCTTTCCTACGGGCATTCTGTGCTCTCTAGTCCCACCACCTGGATGTCCTCCGCTGACCCGGTTCCCACTGTCTGGAAGGGCTCCTGTCTTTCAGAGTCCAGCTCAAGTGATCCAGAGGCTTTACCCCGAGCATCCACGGTGGGTCAGGCACCGCTCTACATGCTTTGCAGAATCTATGGTCTCTCTCCCCGCACGGTGAAGAGTAGTATCTCTGTTTTGCAGCTGAGAGAACCCAACTGAGCTCAGACTCCCAGCTGAGCAGAGGCCGGTGTCCTGTGGGGCTGCGGGCTGCACCTTTCCCAGGGCCCTCGGAGGATGGTATTCCTCTTGCCCTTCATCTGGGCTCCTCCTCCCCACCACCAGCCGTAGCTCGACCATCAAGTCCTGTGGATTTTACCGTCCCATTGTCTCCCCCGCCACTGCCATCTGTGATTACGGCCTCTGTCACTTCCCTGCCGCCCACCTCAGCGTCACAGCCCTGAAATCCTTCCTCTGCACGGCAGCCCAGGTGGTGATTCCACAATGCAGAACACCTCAGATCTTGTCCCTGCTTAAAATCTCTCCATTCCAGCCACTTACTCAACCACACATACGGACGAGCATCTCCTCCGTGCTAGTCACCCAATCCAGCCGCAGGGGATACAGCGGTGAACCAAACAAGGTTTGCCCCCTGTGAAGCCCAAACTCTTTAAGCCCTGCTTACAGGCTCGCCAGCATCTGGGCCTGCTGTGCCTGCCAGCCTGGTTGTGCCCACCACTCCGTGGCATTTTCCACTCCGGTCATGCTGAAGCGCCTGTGGTCTCACAGACACAGGTGGCTCTGGCTCACCTCTGGGAACCTGCACGTGCCCTGTCCTCTGCGTGGAGCATCCTTTCCTGCCTCCTCATGCTGCTACCTGACTACTAGCCCCTAGTCTCCCTCCCAGTCCCAGCCTCAAGGTCACCTCGTTCACTTCCAAAGGTATTAATTAGGTTCCCCTACTACATGTACCTATAGTCTTGTGTTCTCTTGACTCTCCTTGAAGGAGACCACGTTTCATTTATGTGTGTATCCTTTAGTGTGCCAAGGCACGGCACAGTGTCTGAAGCCTCTCTACGGCTTGTTGGTTACGTGCACAGGTAGAGCGGCCAGCCCAGGCTGTGACGTCACGTGCGGTGAGACCGCCCCTGAGGTCACGTGAACACCCTGCGGCAGCGTCTCCTGGGCCAGAAGCTTCTGAGGGGCCCGTGGGGAAAAGGAACAGAGCAGAGCGGCCACGAGAGTGGATGCTAGGCTGTCACCCTGCCTCCGTCCGGATTCTCATCCCGCCCTGTCTCCACACCGCAGTGGGAATCCGAACTCACTGTGAATCCGACCCACGAGCACCTGGTTCATTTCAGCATCTGGATGATGAAAATGGAGTTTTCTTTATCACCAGGCCATTAGGACTCTTCTTTCCTATCAGCTTTTTATGGAGTGTTCACAGGAATTGGGGTGACTGGGGAAAGTTTTGGGGTCTCTGCACCTTAAAGATGTGTTTCAGGGGGAGGGCAGGGGCGGCCCTGAGTCTGGTCGGGGAAGCCGGTGTCCTTCAGGGCTTTCAGCCTGGTAAGCATCTTTCAGGTCTGCTGGGTTTGGGTACCTACCAGCAAGGCTATTTTAAAGCACATAAAATCTGAAAATAAATGGAGTAAGTTCATGGCAGAGGATGGCTGGCTTGGCAAGGACCACTCCTCACTGTTCAGCCCTGCAGCTGGGAGAGAGCATAGAAAGACAAGGCTGGAGCCAGAGCTTTATGTCAGCGAAGTCACAGCCCACCCCTTAGGCCTCTTCCCTCCTTGCTGGAGGAGATGCGTGTGTGTGTGTGTGTGTGTGTGTGTACCAGGACCTTCTCCTGCTTCTTCCTGGAACCTACAGGCCAGGTTTGCATGGAGAGGAGCTGTAGGAAGCAGCTAATTTCATTATAAGGGAGTGGTGTTAACACCAGCCCTCTCCATCCCACGCCCCTACCAGCTCTGCAAGCCAGGTGGTCTCTCCCTTTCCCAGGTGGCTAACACTTGGTAGCAGGCAGCTGCTGGCCGTCTGCCTTATTCTCAGCCTACACTCCGCCCCACCCACATAGTACCCCATTAGTCTCACCCGTCATCGGTCATCTTGGAACCGGACCTCCGACCACATGCCCTCTCTCTGGCTTTACTCTTGTGCAGGGTGTCCGATCCGTGATACTGCTCATCTGGTCCTGCCCTTTTCTCCCCTCATTAAACGTAATTTGCATTTGTGTCCCAAACCATATAGTTTAGAATGCAAGGAACACACCTGAAGTAGCTGGAAGGGCAGACATCTGGGCGAGCTTCCCTGGGTGTAAATTCTGACTCTGAGATTTATCTGTTGTGAACCAGATTACTACGGTGAGCTACTGAGCCTCCCAGAGCCTTGGCTTCTTCATCTGTAAAATGGGGATCATAATAGCACCAGCATCATAAGATTGCAGAGAGAATTCACTGAGCATTATAATTTACATGTAAGTGCTTAGCAAAGTACCTGACCCATAGTAAGCACTCAACGAATGTTAGATAAAATAAGAAATTCAGCCCCCAAGGCCCTACCGACCTTCATGAATGAGAAATGGATGCTTACCACCCATATCCGCCAAAATCCAAAATCCAAATGTTTAGAGTAACGGTGCCTGTCTCTGTCCTGGACACGTGAGTTCAGAAAAGAGAGCCAGAGCTCCAGGGAGAGTCGTGGATTGAGTTAATGCAGCGTGGCTAGGGAATGGGCAGGGATCCGTGGAGCGGGGGTTTGAGGAACACATGTTCACTTTGGGAAGAGGCTGAGGAGCAGAGATCTATAGGGCAGGAGTCTGTGGGACAAGGGTCCATGGGGCGGGGTCCACAGCTTCCCAAAGGAACCCGGAGCAGGAGAGACCACAGAATGAGACAGTTCATGCCTCCTGACCAGTCTGGGCTGCCATGGACCCATGGGCCGTTGCATAGCTGAGGGAGCTGGCGAGAACGACAGAGGCGAAGCACGCAGCACTTTCCAGGTGCCCTGTAAGGCTTGTCCTGGCAACCCCAGCAGATGTGCAAGGGGCGTTGTCCCCTGGGAGCTACACGGGTTGGGATGAACACCCAGAGCTAGACAGCACAGGAAGGGCCCTTAGTGGGAAGGTGGCCTACTCCTGCCGGGTGCTGGGCTGCAGCCAGCGAGGGTACCAAGATGAGGGTATTCGTGGGGGCAAGGTTTCTACTTTTCTCACAAAGACACCACTTACAGTGGCTTCAACAAAACAGAAGTTAGTTCTCTCACCCCCAACAGTCTGGGGCCAATGTGGAGGCCCCACAGTGTCAGGGTCCCAGGCTCCTCCCTTCTGGGGCTCCACTCTTCCCAGGGTGTTCTCCTCATCTCGTGGCAAAGAGGGCTTCCCAACCCGTCTACACTCCAGCCAGTGGGAGGCAGGAATGGGAGGAAGAAAGAGCTGCACCCATCACGGCCCTGGTACTCCTCCAGCCAGATCCTCGTTGCCCCTCAAGAAAGCAGAAAAACGTTCTTATTCAGGCAACCATGTGCTCAACTAAAATTCAGGGGCCCTGTGAAGGAGAAAACAGACGTGGGAAAGATTGACAGCCTCTGTGACAATGACCAATTCTGAGCCCTGCCCGCGGACACCACACGGGTGCAAAGACAGACAAACCCACACAACACTGTACGATGGAGAAGCACCATTTGATCAATTACTCAAGGAATGTTTATTAGGGCCTTCAAGCATTGAGGAAATAGAGGCAAAATCACCATCTTTTCCCTTATCAGGCTCTCAGTCGTGGGGGGATAAAAAATATTATCTAATGGGCTTCGTGATATAGAGGAAACATCTGTTTATTCATTAACACACATTCAGCTTGCCCCTGCTACACGCTGGAAAATGCATCAGTTCTGGGGATACTGTGATAAAAGACCCTTCGAGCTGCTGATTCTTTAGCAGGGGTGATGGACACCAATAAGGCAACAGCAATGTACGTGGTCAGTACTGGGACTGTGATAAGCGCAGGGGTCCCTAATACAGCCCGGAGGTCCCAGCGGGTCCAGAAAGTCTTCCCAGGCTTTTGTACCAGGCTGCGATCTCAGAACCTTGGCGTGACCCTGGAGAGCAGTCCCTCAGTGATTGAAATTGAGTTTCTCACAAGCCCAGCTGAGATCAGAAGTGAGTTTAAAATGATTTTTTAAAAAAATACAGAAACAAGATACTTCTTGCCCATTGGGTTGTACCCTAAGATTTACTTCTGCCCACGAAGTTTAGCTTCCGGACACTGAGTTCTGGAGGCAGAACTTGGAAACGTTCCCAAGGCAGGGTGTGGGTTGAGAGTGTTCTGAGGATAAACAGTTCGCTATGTTATTTATTCCCTTCGACCAAGACTTTGACAGCTATAGGGTGGTGGCGAGGTCAAGGCTGTCTGCCCTACACTGCCCACTCTGCTCTGGAGCTCCTGACAACGTTCATAGGGCCCCCAGATAACTCGTTCTGAGTTTTATTATCTCAATGGCCGAAAATGTACTTTCCCTAACCAAAATCACTATTATTTGAATTAAAACCCGCTTTCTTTTATTTGACATTTGAAGGGCTAGGACAACAATGGTTTTATCACCTTAAAGTGTGACAAAATGCTTTCTAAGCTGCAAAGACTCATAAAAATAAGAAGTGGCTTTATATTTATATGTAAAATCGTATAGTAGGTGAGGTAGAAACTAAATTTTATTGAATAACCAGTCTGTACCAAGAACTGTGCCAAGCACACTGCATACATTGCCTCCTTGTAAACCTGTCAAGGCTCTGCCAGGTAAGCATTGTTTTATTCATCTTACAGATAGGAAACTGAAGCACAGAAAGGTCAAGTAACTTGCCCATGGTCACACAGCTTGTTTGTGCCAGGGCCAGGACTAGAACCCAAGTCTGTGTGACTCTTTTCACTCTTCCGCAATTCTGGAAGATTGTAATTAAGTGATCTGTAGTCCTTTTTTCTCTAGGCTAAACAACCCCAACTCATACAATTTTTTATTCTTTTTGTGATGGGCACTTCCTCTTGAAAACCATTTGTTGAAGATGAAAAACTATTCTTGGTAAAGATCAAGAACTATTCTTGATGGGTACAAAGAGGCGAGGTTGTCTTAGGGGCTTAGTATGTTGTAACCTCAGAGAGGGATTTGTGCAGGTCTTAAGATCTCACTCGAGCTGGGGTCTTAAAAGAATTGTGGCCAATGTAAGCCTGTGGAGTCACAGGAGGGGCCCTTAAAACAAGCATGAAGACACATACTGTCAGTATGAATTTTAAGTGTTGCGATTAAAAAGTGGTTGTCCTTTGAAAGACTTATCGTGATACTAACATAGTAAGGCTATAAGGGAGAATAGTAAGGCTATAAGGGAGAAAATGTTTTTCCAGCCACCACTCTGTTCATCCATCCAGATAATTTCATTATTGCTACTGAGGACCAGGCTAGACACTCTGGAAAACACGGAATGTGTGTGTCTACATGATGTTTGGGAAAGGGGAATTTTGCGTACGAACTTTGTATACATATAACTTTGTTATACATTGTTGATTTTGCCTTCTCACCTTGATTAGGCCGACTTTATCCTGTGCTTTTTGTCTAATCAGGAGAAAAACATCAGACAAATCCAACAAAGGAGCAGCCTGCAAGATACCTGACTACTCACTACTCCTCAAAACTGTCAAAGTCATCAAAAACAAAGGAAGTCTGAGAAACTCTGACAGCCAAGAGGAGCCTAGGAGATGTGACAACTACTGGTAACATGGTATCTTGAATAGATCCTTGAAAGGAAAAAGGGTATTGGGTAAAAACAAAGAAATCTGAAAAAAACTATGTTTTTAGTTCATAATAATGTTATCTTTTTTTAAATCACTCGTCAGTTCCGATTAGATAATATTGTCCTTCCTCATCAAGAATGCAGACCCACGGGTTGGAATAAAGAGACGTACTGAGGCCACAGGAGGGGGGCAAGTGTGCATGAACCCAAAGAGGAGACCTCACCCCTGCTTGGCCGCTAGCTGCTGCTTCAGCCTGCATCTCTCAGAGAAGCATGGCCTGAAACCCTCTGGCCGGTGGAAGTTGTGGGTCCCTGACCAGACCAGGGTCTCCTACAGGACCCAAGCTCATCCCAGGCCAATTGTTTTAAGCCATTTTTAACGACAAGCCCTTCATCTTCCATTTGCCACCTTTCGAATGGCTGTAGATTTTACTTGGCAGGATTTTAAAACAATCCCCTCCACCTTATTAAGCTCTCCCCTTAATTAGCAGAGGGAGGAACGCGGTTATCGGAAGCAACCCTCTCTGTAGCACACTTCCCTCCGTTTGGCAAATTAAAAGCATTTGGAAACTCTTCCGTGGTCCCGATCAATAGCTCAAGCCATAATTATTCAGCGGGGCTTGCGGTTTTTTCCGCTGACAGCCGGCGGGGTGTGCTGATGTGGCGTTGTTTCATATGCGTATGCGGCTTAGTCCTGCCCATGATGGGGGGCTGCCGGAAAGTGATCGATAGCATCTTGGGGGACACTGGGGAATGGACTTGCCTGCATCCAAACCCTCTCAGGCCTCCTCATTTCTCCATGGGAGACATTAATCACAATTAGATGCGGCTCTTTATTTTCTTTTTCATACCCACCTGAGGTACTTGCGGGACCCCAAAATAAAAGCCCACTTTATAGGATAATCATGGAGTATCAGGCTGTAGATTGTGGATGACGGGGCTGTGTTTAGATTTCACTAACTTCAGGATTACGGACAGTTTGGATGGAATGTGGATTATTGCTCAAGCACCTCTCTTCCTGGAGGACAGTGCGACCTGCTCTTGGGAACAAAACTGCCGAGGGACATTTATGGGAATTCAGAGGACTAACTTTTTCAGGATCACCTGTCACTGCTCAGCAGTGCCCGGTCACACACAAACAGCCAATTTATTCGTTGCAGGTCCTTTTAGGGTCAAGAGACCAAACTCCAGCCCTGCCTCTGTATGTCTCTAGACAGGTTACTTAGCTTGCTTTCTCAGCCGGCTTTGTTTTGCTTCGTTTTTCTGCAGAATAGGAATATGGCTTGTCAACTTCACAGGGGCACTGTAAAAATGAATGAAATAAAAGATATGACAGTGACTTTTAGGGATAAAAAAACCACCATATCAATTAATTATTTCGCACATTAAAGGAAGTCTTTTAAACACCTGTGGTTAATTTTTTTTTAATGGTCTGCCTATTTAGGCTTATTCCGTGTCTTTGAAAGTGATCAAACTCATTTTTTAAGACTCAACACAGACTAAATTTGATTCTATTCCAACCCATGAACAATTATGTGTAAAAAGATTGTGTTTTTACGTGAGAGGGAACATAAATCGCTGTTTCCTGTGTGAGCCCAAGCCCAGGTAACTCGCATGGTTACACTGGTCATTATGTATTCTAAGAGACTGCATTAGATCAAAGGCATTGAGACCCCTCTAGAGCATCCTATGTGTGACATCATGAATAACTGCCCCGTGGGATCAGTGCTGAGAGGAATCCAAAATCATGAGCCATGAGCGCTCTTCTTTTGAGCTGAGGCTTCTGAGGATCTGGTCACTGCTCTGTAGGAGAAAATAGCCCGAAGACTCCACAGGGCACTGGGCCCACTCAGTCACAGGATCTCTTTCTAATCTTTTGGAAGGTGCCTGGGGCTTACTTCAGTCATCAACACGCTCACCTAGTTTTTTGTTTTTGTTTTTTTGTTTTTCAAAATTTTTTTAAATGCTTATTTATTTTTGAGGAAGAGACAGAGCATGAGTGGAAAAGGGCAGAGAGAGAGAGAGACACAGAATCCAAAGCAGGCTGCAAGGTTCGAGCTGTCAGCCCAGAGCACGACACGGGGCTCGAGCTCACCAACCTCGAGATTGTGACTTGAGCCGAAGTTGGACGCTTAACTGACTGAGCCACAGGCACGCCTTGCTCACCTGGTTTTTAAATAAATGCTTGCATGATTGTGGCCCCGTAAAAGGCGAGCTGCCCAGAAGCCCACACCGCTCATACCAATGGGTGACTCCTCCCAGTGTTGATCTGGGCCCCTCACTAAGTGATGAAAGTCCACTTCACCACGTCCTTAGAGGGGCCACATCAGTGCACTTTGACATATCCTTTTGTCTTCTCAAGAACAGAACCAAGTTGGAGAGGGTTCTACCAAATCCCCAAAGCATTCTAGCATCTGTGTGGGAAGCCCGCAGAGAGCGTTCATAATCATCAATATTCTGTTTTCGTTTCCTCACGTTCAACCTCCATCCACCACCACCCATTCTTCACATTTTTCAAACTTCAATGTGAACAATATTGCATATATTCCCTGAGTCACTCTTTCCTTATGTCACGGGAGAAATTAAAGCAAACCAGTCAAAAGTCTCCGGAATATTAGAGTGGGTTGGGAATAACTGTCTCTTTAAATGAAAGAGACCATGAAAACTGATTGCTCCAATCTAAGAACGAGCCAGACTTTATCCTGGAAGAATTATTAGGAAGAAAGGGACATACATTTCTTTTGACACTGTATATTAAGTGAACTTTCCAAACCCTATTTGTCTGTATTAAATAAATATGCTCAGAGTTTCCTACCATGTCCTGTATTTCTTCTGGTCTTAAATCAAAGGGATTAAGACTCCTAATTAAGACACTGGAGGAGGCCTGATCAGTTTTGCCAGTGCAAATTAGTTCAGAGGCCCAGAGCTGCTCCTTTCTGTTTGCTGGTATGGGAGGTTTGTTTGATTTAACATGATTGAAGAAATGAAATATCCCTAAGACAAAGAACCAATATTGCACTTCTGGAGAGTGGCTGAAGGGAAATTGGAAACTAATGCACATTAGTAGTGGATCCAAAATACAACCAGAAGGAGAAATGTTATTTAGAAGGAAAGTGATATGACTAGACTAATCCTTTGAAATAGATCGTATCTTCTTCTCCCTTTATTTTTTTTAAAGGAAAATAAATGAAATAGAATCTCAAATTCCTAACAAAGTCTCAGGAGCCCAGGACATTATCTTTCCTTCCTTCGATCCATGCCAAGTTTTTATATGCATTATCTTGTTAATATTCACAATATTGCTATGAAATAGTTACTCTTATCGCCCTATTTTACAGATAAAGAATTTCATTCTCCAAAGGTAGACATTGATCGAAAGCCAACTATTCTTTAAGACTCGTAATTATTGTTCCTGGGTCCATCAACTCTGAGCCATTTGGTAAGTCTGAGAAGGAAGATCTCAGTCAAGGACAATACAGCCTTCTCTACACTTGGTGTTATATATTGTCTGGTTGGGCTGGATTCCTATTCAGTGGATCTGGTCAAGTCAGGGTGATTCTCCAAAGGCAATGGGAAAATGGACAAGAGGCAAAGCTAGTCAAGCATGGTCAGCGGAAGTCAAATAACAAAACCCAGCCTGCAACTGCTTTCTCTCATCCAAGATGGTCTTGCTATCTCCATCAGAGCCTATTTTCTCCTCTCCTGTCTCTCCTGGGGTGCACAATCCAAACTACTTATTCAAGACCTCGAGGGCGCCTTTACTTCTTCTATGCTCAACAAGTTCAGTTGATCAGTTTTTCTTTACATAACAGTGTTCAATAAAACTGCAAATTCTTGTGTCGTCTGAGGGAAGGGGAGATTAGTTCTTCCGTGTGGTTGCATACTGCATGTTTGTGGTAACTAACACCTATGCCACAGGATTATCTAATCTCTTAACAGTTGATCCCATTTTATGCCTGAGATGGCCAGTCAGACTTTGAGAAGGAAGAGGATAAAAAATAGATTGTCTTAATTTTTGTCAAGTTAAGTATTACAATGCAGAGCCAACCCAAATCACTCAGTTACTACAACATGGGATATCCATGACTGATGAGCCAAAAATGCAATCACACACACACACACACACACACACACACACACGTGTATATTTGTATGGTGGATGAGACACTGGGAACATTAAGGCTTGAGTATCCATGGGTAACCCATAATAGGGTAGAAATGGGTGTAGGCAGAAAAAGCGGTTTTGAAAAATCAGTCCATAAGAGGGATTCAGGGTTCCTGGGAAAAGATTCTGACAATATCAATTATTGCCTCTTCTACTGAATACCTCATAGAAGCACTGATTTCTTTGATCATCCTGTGATTTCTGCCAATAGATCAGGCCATGGTTTGACAGTCTTCTGGATGTATATTGTTTCAAGGGTACCCGAGATTTGTTTTAATCAGGTATGATGAAACACAGATGTGGAAATCATTGTCATGGAGGGAGACTTTTTTTTTTCCTTTCTTTTTTAACCACAGATCACTAGGAATAGGAAACATGGCCTGGCCTGCAGGGGGGGCTACATGGAGAAGCACCAGGGTCAGTCAGGAAGCAAGAGCAAGGAGAAAATGTGGGCAAGACCCTCTATTGTAGTTTCCTCAGGAAGGAATAGTCAAGGCAGAGCAAGCAGATTTAGGATTGTCTTGTTTAGATAATTTTGCTAAGCTCTGAGATATAGAGGCTCTCCCTAGTTGGTCCCTGACCCTGGGATGTTTAGGGCAGGGAAATAGTGGCCCCGAGTGTGAGGACCCAGTAAAGATAATGGCTCAGGTTGGAGCCATTTGGATTGGTTGGTTTGAATATGAAAGGTGCACTCATAGGCAAGTTTTTCATTATCTCTAGGAATTGACTAGTCCTGGGAGGCACAATCCCTCCTGGGTCAGCAAGACTTCAAGATGTCAAAGCACCAAAATATAAACAAACAAACAAACAAATAAAGGCATGGTTAATACATGTATGCCAAAGCTGTACCTCCTGTTATTCTGAAAGACAGAGGAAGGGCTAAAGGAGTATTGGTCCCATGTATGTTTGGGGGACCTTGACAGTGACTCTTCATTGTATAAAAAAAAGACCTACTTTTCTTATTCTGTTTCTTTTTTGTAAGAATACAATTCAATAGTTTTTAGTATTTCACAATTTGTGTAACCATCACTGCTATCTAATTCAAAAATATTTTTATCACCCCCAGAAAGAAACACTGTACCCCATTACCAGTCACTCCCTACTCTCCCAGCCACCAGGCCCTGCCAACCACTAATCTACTTTCTGTCTCTGTGGATTTGCTTCTTCTGGACATTTTATTTAAATGGAATCATATAACATATGGCCTTTGCATCTGATTTCTTTCAGTTAGCATAATGCTTTCAAGATTCATCCATGTTGTAGCATGTGTTGGTATTCCTTTTTATGACCTAAATAACATTCCATTGTATGGATATACCGCATTTGCTTATCCATGCATCGGTTGATGGAAACTTGGGTTGTTTCTACTTTTCCGGTCATTATGAATAATACTGCTGTTAACATCTGTGCCAAAGTGGCCACACCAGCAATGCATAGGGCATCCAAGTTCTCCATATCCTCACGAGGTCCATCGTTTGGACAGTAGCCATCCTAGTGGGTGTAAAGTGATATTTCATTGAGGTTTTGATTTGCATTTTCCTAATAACTTGATGTTGACCATCTTTCCATGTGAGAGCTCGATTTTTTTATGCTAACTTTTCCTTAATACACAGAGAATATATAGTAACTGGAGAAAAAACAAAAAAGAAACAAAACAGGCAACAAAAATCATTCTTAATTTTATAACCTAGAAATAATTATTTATAATACTTTTCTACATATTTTTCTAAGAAAGATTATAAAAATAATATTACATGTACTATTTAATAACTTCCTTTATTTCATGTAACATACATTGTGAACATCTTTCTGTGTTAATACCTGTTTTCTATAAACTATTTTAATGGTTGCTTATTTATTCCTCCGAATACATTTACCAGGATTTATTTACCCAATCCACTATTTTGGAGGTCTAGATGGTTTCAAATGCTGTGCAAAGATAATTTGGCAAACAAAACCCTTGTAGTCAAATCTTTGTACCAATAAGTTATTAGTTCTTTAGTGTAAATTTCCAGAAGTGGAATTTCTGAGGTAAGCAGCATGCAAAATACCAACGCCAAATTTGTATATCATCAATTGCCAAACTCTGTGCTCTGTTGAGTCCCACTTTCTAATACCACTTCAAACTTGAGACTGAAGATGTGGCTGGCCAGCTCACCTGGTTAGAGAACAGAAATAACAAAGGCAGGGCTGTGGATTTGCTCTCTGCCTGATAAGCCCTGAATACTCCTTCCCGAGCAATTTATAAACGTCCATCATTGAGCATGAGTCAAGAGACGAGGAACATGGCCAGATTAGTACATTTCCTTCAGACCTCACTAAACATCACTTCCTGAGGGGAGGCCTCCTCTGACCACCTGTTAAGATAAACCAGGGGGTCTTTGTCTACCTTGGCTGTGAGCTAGAAGCTCTGTGAGGCAGGCATGATGTCTAACTTGCTCAACATTGTGTCCCTAGCACCCACATAGCACCAGAAAAATACATTTGCACTGAGTGACTGAATATAAGAATGAATTAATACTTGAGAGAAAAAAGCCAGAGCAAGCCTTAGTAATGTTGGGCTGCACACACAGGGAAGCACAGCTGTTGATGGCTACAAATAGAGATGACGTGGTGTGGAGCACATCTCTGCCTGCCGGGAAAGAGGGAAGGGAGCTAACACAATCGCATGGGCACGGTGTGCACTGCTTACATTACTGCGTACAGCCCTCACCACAGTAGTGTCTGTAGAATAGGTCTTCTCCCCATCTTAGAGATAAGAACACTAAGAGCTAGAGAAAATTTATTTCTCACGCACAATCTCACACCATCGGAAAAGAAAAGTCAGTATCCCACACTGATCTGTCTGCCTGCAAGCACCTCCTTTTTTCATGATACTGTCACATTTCATTTATTCTAGAAAGCTGAGAACCAAACCTAACTATGCACGGTCCAAGCGAGGCTATAAGGCCTTCTACGTGGCTCCAAGTGTGACCGACATTGCCCTACAATGACATTATGTTTCATTATATCACTGTGGAGATGCCAAACCAGACACAGCCTGATTGGTCTCATAGGGCCTTGCCCCAGAGGCCGGTTCTGCTTATGCTCCTGCCAAAGGGGTGTTTATTTAGGACATGGGTCATGGTGACTCCCAAGTGCTGATGGCATAAGTCATGCACAGGCTGCATGGCGTCCTCACCAGTTGTCAGGAAAACTATATATCTGCCAGCTAATTCTGAGAGCCAGTTCCCTTTCATGGAGATTTGTGACTCTCCTGGGTCCCGTAGGCACATTTAAACAATGAAAGGAGATTAACCACTCAGCCAAAGAGACATTTTTAATGTCACCACCATAGCATTGACTTTTTCCACTTCAAACATTCGGCTGGCATAATTCGATGCAGGGTCAGCGTGTGTACCAGAAATATTCTTTCCGAACTTGGGCAGTGTCCGCCAGGGGAAGTCCCTTCCAGGAGCTTTCCGGGTCCTGCCTAATTGCAAGACCATTGAGTGAGTCTGAGCCTCGCAGAGCCAGGCCAACCTGGAATCGGGTAGGGCATCTTTCCCCCTTTAAATGGAGATATATGGGGGTGCTTGGGTGGCTCAGTTGGTTGAGTGCCTGAGGTCATGATCTCACAGTTTGTGGGTTCAAGTCCCCCATCGGGCTCTGTGCTGATAGCTCAGGCCTGGAGCCTGCTTTTGATTCTGTGTCTCCCTTTCTCTCTGCCCCTCCCCCTCCTTTCTTTTCCTCCTTCTCTCTCTCTCTCTCAAAAATAAATAAACATTAAAAAATCTTTTTTATGGATATAAATGGTTCCTGCCGAACCTTAAAGCAAAGAGTGAATGTGGCCAAGGTGTGGTCAGGACTGAGGTGAGTCATCACTGACCCCTCCTTGGGAGGATCATAAGGTCTGGCTGGCTTTCTCTTTGAGTTCCAGAATCTCAGATCCACAATTACTTTTTTTTTTTTTTTCGTTTTAGGGGTGTGTACACTAAACCACTGTATTGACAGTTTTTTTAAGGAGTCATGAGCAGAATCCTTAAATTGGAGATGAGTAGGGGTTGATGAGGTGCACCTCCCTGAGTCTGACCAGGCTTTCAGAGTCTTATCTGAGAGCAGAATTGGGGCTGGCTGTGACTAGTAGGACTGGAAGGGAGAACAGCAGAGATCTACCAAGCCCACTTCCCCCATGCTACCAGTTCTTAGTAATCTTGGCAACTTAGGGGTCCTAAAAGCCTGGGTCCCTTCTTCAAGAGCAGAAAGGGAAAAGAGGGTGGGGTATCAAATCGAGAAGTTTAAGAAAAGCATGGTTTTTAACGGATTGATTTTCTGTTGCCTCTAGTCCATTCAATAGAATACATTTCTATGAGCCGTTACTCACAAGCACTCATAGATCACAATTATAGTAATGACGACATAAATCTCCTTGATATAAGCATAGAGTAGCTTCCCAGACATCTTTAGGAGGCTGGAAAAGAGTAGGGAACAAATGATGAACTCTTTAGGGCACTTGCAATTATGAAAAGAGATACTATTCTCATTTCTCTTTAGGAGTTAGAAATACATAGAGAGACACCATCTTGGCTCAGTGGTCTCCAAACAGATTTACCCCATCTGTAAATTGTTTTAAGTACACATCCCCAATATGATATATATTATATTCACACACTACCATACTCATCTATTACATCCATTTTAAAACATACATAAGAAATTGAAATTAACGTAGTATCAGATGAAAATCAATAGACATGAATGTTAGAATTTTTCTTCCTTCATCTCCAAGGATCATCTAGGTACATACCATTTTGGAGACTCCCGCTCTAAATCTCAGGGAGTCTGGATTAGTTTGCTGGGGCCTCCATAACAAGGTATCATAGACTAGTTGACTTAAGAGAAATTTTTTTTCTCACAGTCCTGGCAGCTGGAAGTCCAAGATCAAGGTGTCCTCAGGGCTGATTTCTCCCGAGGTCATTCTCCTTGGCTTGTGGATGTCTGCCTTCTTGCGCCTCTTCACAAGGCGGTCCCTCTGTGCACGCACACCCCTGCTGCCTCTGTGTGTTCAAATTTCCTCTTTTTATAAGGATACCAGTCAGATCAGTTTAGAGCCTTACCCTAACAGCCTCATTTTAATGTAATCACCTCTGTAAAGGTCCAAATATAATCACATTCAGAGGAACTGGGGGTTAGAGCTTCACACATAGATTTCAGGGAGACACAGTGAAGCCCATAGCTGAGTCCTTTCCCAGATAGTCATCTAGTGGCCTCCATAGGGACCAAGGGGAGGAATTTTGGAGGCTGTTCTCAAGCCATTAGCTGGTCACTTGCCTTCAGGTCCCCTGGTGGGTTAATGTTGCCCCTATGATAACTGTAGGGCCACTTTTCCCTGAAATCAAGGACAATCCGTCTGATGTTCAGTAATATCAGGCCAACGGCTGACTTCCCAGAGGTGACCAATCATTGCTCGTTAACCTAACAAAGAGGAAATGCAAGGGAAACCTCAAGAGCTTTGTACAGTCCTGAACTGTGCCTGCTCAAACTCTCCCAGTTATGGAAGCACCAGGCTAGACATGAGTGAGTTTAGGGTTGGAGATCCAGTGATGAGTCTAGTTCACAAAGCTCCTTCCAACATAGTGACAAGGTAGGGGCCATGTACAGGGCTGGTCCTTGGCAACCCTTGTATGTACTCCCTTCCCTCTTGGGAGCATGCTCAGCCTTCAGAGCTTTCAGGGCTATCACCATAGCTTATGTAACTCCCTAATTCATATCCCCAGGGTGATTCCTATGTTTTTTAAGGGGCTCAAGTGGAATGGGGGAAAACCAATGCAAACCAATTAAATCTCTAATGTTGGAATTTTGGACGTTGAAATTATAAGTCAGAGAAATACTGAGAAGTAGCAGAACCTTCCTTGGCCTTTCAAATCATCCCTTGGTGAGAGAAGCTGATTCTGGCTACTTCTATTAAAAAGCTACCGCTTCCCCTGTGCAAGATCTCTTGTCCACTGTTCCAAAAAGGACCTCAGTAAGAAGAGTTAGACTTTGACTCGGATGGAACCGAGTCTAAGCTAGGAGGCAAGTAAGAGCAGTGACCTCCTCAGACAAAGCAGGAAACAGAGGAAGGGAAGACAGGTCTTCATGAGAAGTGAAGACAAAACCTCTGGATTTCTACTGCCTGAGTGTGACTCCTGGGTCTCTATTTCCTACCCCACTATTACTCTATGCCTCAGTTTCCTCATTTCAAAATTGAGATAATTCTAGTGTCTGTCTCACAGCACAGTTAAGAGCTTTACACAAGATAACACCAGGAACACCAGTCACCCAGGGCCTGACATATAATAAGTACCCAATGGCCAGGCAAGTCCACAGTGAACTTGCTCCCTCTTCAAAGGTGATGGAGCCTGAGGGAAGGGGGACCTCAGATAACGATTTTTTTCCCCACCACAAAATACAAATATGTAAGGAGACTATTTTGAAATGTTTAATGCAGGGTAATGGCGGCTTTTCAGGTCAAGATAGGGACAAACTTTAACAAGCAAATGCTTACTTTGAATTCTTGGCAGTACCATGAAGAGACAAGGCAAATTCTGTCCAAGGACATTAACACTGGGAGGTGATAGGGATAATGAGAGAGAAAATTGGCCAGAAAATTTAACCTTGAAATCAAAGCCCAAACCACTGAGTTTTGGAGGGATCATAAATCCCTCAGAGGACGGATAGCTATGTGGAGTCTTCCCAGAAAAACTTCACATACACATAAAACTCTACACGGAACTCCAGAATGATGGATTTCTAGCCCATTCATAGATGCTGAAAGGAAGCGGGCCCCAGGTTAAGAACCTCTCAGAGGAGAAAGAAAAGCCTGCAGACTGACAGGGCTTGGTTATCAGAAAAGCTCTGTGAGGGGCATCTGGGTGGCTCAGTTGGTTAAGCGTCCGACTTTGGCTCAGGTCATGATCTCACAGCTCGTGAGTTTGAGTGCCACATCTGGCTCTGTGCTGATGGCTTGGAGCCTGGAGCCTGCTTCAGAATCTATCTCCCTCTCTCTCTGCTCCTCCTCTGCTTGCATTCTCTCTCTCTCTTTCAAATATAAATAAACATTAAAAAAGAAAGAAAGGAAGTAAGAAAGAAAGAAAGAGAAAGAAAAAGAAAGAAAGAAAGAAAGAATAACCCCAGATGAACGCAAGTTAACGCCATCTCAATTGCATTGTATGTGTTCCGCTGCTTCCCTCCGCCTCTCCATGCAGCAGCCCGGGCTCGAGAAAGCATGGACAGGAAAGTAGCAATTCAGGAAGTTGGGGCCTTGCCCCAATCCCCCCTGGAAAGTTAGTCTTGAGGGTGAAGGCAGCAAGGACCTGGATCTGCTATGTTCTGTCCCCAGGTTCAGCTGACAGATTTTGTGTAACTTTGGACAGGCCTTTCTATACTTCGGTTTCAAGACAGTATAGAAAACCTATATTATAGGGGGCAAATGCATCACACTCAAGTGCTGAGCCAGGCCAGCTGGGTTCCTGAGAAAGCCCTCTGGGCAACTGTACGGTCCTCCGTACCATGCAGTTTGCAATTCAAAAGTGGCCCCCACTGTGGACGTAGTTATGTAAGCACTCAAACCAACAGTGTGGGGCGCCTAGGTGGCTCAATCGGTTAAGCGTCTGATTCTTGATTTTGGCTCAGGTCATGATCTCACAGTTCGTGGGTTCGAGCCTCCCATCAGACTCTTTGCTAACCGTGTGGAGCCTACTTGGGATTCTCTCTCTCTCTCCCTCTCTGTCTGTCCTCCCCTGCTTGTGTTCTGTCTCTCTCTCTCTCTCAAAATAAATAAATAAAAATGGGGGAAAAAACAATGTTGTGTACTGGACCCTGAGGCCCAAGGTGGCCAGCGGAGTAAGGACAGGGAGGAGGGACAACAGGCAATCAGGGAACAGCAGCCATCCCCCTTTGTGGCCAAGCCTTCCCTGTGACCCTGGGTGAGGGTCAAGGTCAAAGCGGACCTGAGCTGTGGCAGGAGCAGACCTCACCAAGTATCCTTCCTCAGCCCCGCCACTCTCACCACTATGCACAAATGTGGGGCTCCCAGGAATCCCCTGGGTCCCACTCTCTTTCCCACCCGTGCCCTGGCTGTCTCAAATCTATCTCATGATAGACAGATCTCGTGCCTCTGCCACAGCCCTCAATACACACCACCACGGCTCGCCCAGACTCCCAGGGAGCTCCCTACCTCCCCTTCCCCATGCCCTCATCTATTTACACCCCATACTGCTGCCAGCAGGCTCTTCCTCAGTGGGAAATCTGACTGTGCCCTCAGAATTATATGCCACTTGCTGAGTATGGCCTCCTGCATGTAGCTGAGACACCTGGTCCCACCTACCCCTTCTGCCTCACCTCATGCCCTATCACCCACGCACCGTGCCTGTGCCTGAGCACCCTATGGTCTCTCCTTTCCTTAGACCCCCTAGAACCTTAGTCATGCCCCACTTCCCTCCTGGCTAGCTCCCACACACCCTTTTGGTCTCTGGGGGGCATCACTTCTTGCCTCCTTTAGGAAGTATTTCCCATCCTCTCCTCCATCCCAACATGTCTTACCAAGACCCCAAAATTCAGCCAACAAGACTCTTCACAGTCCCCTCAAAGCATGGTCCCCTGCTCCAGGGACTTCCTCCTCCTGCATTACCCACAGCTGGTGATGGGCTGACCCGACACTCTTTCCACAAGCCTTCCCTAGGGCTGGCCACACCCCCATGTGCCCTTGCCCCCCACCCCCATCTCTCCCAGCAGAGGTCTTACCTCACCCACTGCATGCTCTCTCTGGACAGGGCCTGTCCTCCTAGGCCTGTCTTGGGTAGCATTGAATTACAGGCTTCCAATTACGGAACGAGGAAGTCACAGGGATAACAGGCACAGCAGGGGGAATGTAGATAATGATATTGTAATAACATTGTATGGTGACGGACGGTAGCTACACTTGTGGTGAGCACGTAAAACATATAGACTTGTCCAATCACGATGTTGTACACCTGAAACTAATGTAAAATTGTGTGTCAACTATACTCCAAAAATTTTAAAAAACAGAGGCCACATGGATGATAAAACTCTGTATGTATATCATTGCAGTCATCTTTAGTGCTATTTGTTTCAATACTTTTTTTAACAATCACTTTGTGCTCTTCCAGTATACTAGGGAAGGGCACCTGGGTGGCTCAGTTGGTTAAGCTTCTGACTCTTGATCTCGGCTCAGGTCATGATCTCACGGTTCGTGACTTCGAGCCTCCCATTGGGCTCTGCTCTGATGGTGCAGAGCCTGCTTGGGATTCTGTCTCTCCTTCTCTCCGTCCCTCCCTTGCTTGTGCTCTTTCTCTCAAAATAAATAAATATGTACATATATATACACACACACTGGGGATAAGGATTCTGGATCTGGCAAGCCTTGAAACCGAAGTATAGAAAGGCCTGTCCAAAGTTACACAAAATCTGTCAGCTGAACCTGGGGACAGAACATAGCAGATCCAGGTCCTTGCTGCCTTCACCCTCAAGACTAACTTTCCAGGGGGGATTGGGGCAAGGCCCCAACTTCCTGAATTGCTACTTTCCTGTCCACGCTTTCTCGAGTCCAGGGCTGCTGCAGGGAGAGGCGGAGGGAAGCGGCGGAACACATACAATGCAATTGAGATGGCGTTAACTTGCGTTCATTTGTGTCACTTAATTATTGCGGTCTCCAGCCTTCTCTAATAAATGTGTTTTCCTAACCCGCAGCCTCTGGGCTATCATTCTAACCATATCTATCATGACTGAGTACCTTCTTGGGAACAGAACGACCTTCTCTGAATCACAAGCTAAGTAGGGCATACTAAAGAGCTTCCTGCCCACCAGAAGAGGGAGGTAGGCAGACAAGTCCCCTGTGCTCTGGTGACCAAGCCCTGCCGTTTCACTGGGTCTGGTCTCTACAAATGTTGGCCCGGCTGCAGCCAAGGAGTGAAACCACGGCCTGCAGGAAAGGCAGGAGCCCCGCTGATAGCTTTAAATATTTAGGCAACTGGAAGAGCTCATCCATCTTGATCTGCTGGCTCCTTCGGGGGGGGGGCGGGGGGGGAATGTGAAGGCGCTAAGATAACATCGAGCAAAAAGCAGCCCCGCCCTGGGGGACAATTTAGATCCTAGGTCTTTCATGCCAACATTTCTATTCAAAGAACATTCTCGGGGCCTATTCAGGGTTTTACTTCCCTCTCTGCTCAATGCTTTGAGTTAAAATTCTTCTTTTCTCTCCTGCCCTCCAAAATATATCACACTGGGCAGCAGAAGCTGGGTATTTAATTGCAAACTCCACAAACAAATGAGCAGCTGTCTCTGTATTGACAAATGCATGTCTTTTGTCTTTACAGATGCTTAAAAAAATGCACAAGTGAACAGAGAACTGTATGCTTTGGGGGAAACCGATTTACCTTCTAAATTGTGTTTTTACTTGCCCTCGGATTAAAATTAGTTTGCCTTGCCTGAGCTGACACCGACTTGAGCGGAGAGAGACTGCTGGAAAGAGGCTGCGGGAGAGAATCCTGGGGGGAGGGGCAACTTAGCTGGTCTGGAACATCTGGCACTGTGGTTCTACGGGAAGAACAGTCTTTGAGGACTTGCTTCAAAGCGCTGAGAGCTACCTGACTGTCAGACAGGTACCCACTCTTACCGACGGTACTTCTAGGCTGGCCAAGATGTCGCTCGTCAGTTTTCAGGGGGAATTCTTGTACCTCTCTGAGGACAGGTGTCTCTCTAAGCTCACATGTCCCAACGACTGGTCTATTGACAGAGAAATGGAAATCTGGGAGTTGGTCTCCGTCCTAAGGTCACAGATGAGGGCCCCCTTGGCACCCTCCCTGGAGGTGGGAGGTCCACCCACGGCCCTGGATCAACCCTGCCCAGCTGAGACGCCGAGTTCTACTCTCAGTAAACAACCGACACGGAGGTCAGCGGTGGCTCTACAAGCCCTCACATCCTTGGTGTGGGCAGAAGGAAACTGCGGGTCCAAGGCAGGCTTGGTCATAGCCAGTTCCAAGTCCCCATGTGGCAGATCAGACTGTACTGTTGGCAGTACACACGCTGCTTCCAGCCCGGCCTGCGTCAAGCTTCTCTGCACGGCATCCGCTCTTGCTGCCCTATCGCTGGCTGATTTTAGAAGATCTAGCAGAAAGAGACACTAACGGAAGTGCTTTTGTGTTTGCAAAATCCACCATGGAAAGCCTCTCATGAAACACAAGGTGGGACTCGATGTGAGTGAGGAATAAGCTTCCATTGTGTTCAACCACAGCTGTGTTGGGGTTTATCTTTTGCAGCAGCCAGCGTTACCTTAACTAATGCATCTTCTTGTGTATGAGATGACAGTGACAAATTGTCCTAGGTTATAGTTTCCTCCTTCTTTCCAGTGACCCTTACCTTGAATCCACAAAGATACCTCCTATGTAAATAGAAGTTAGTTCATTGGTTTTGGAAAACAGACAAGCTGACAGGGAAGAGGTTAGTCCTTCTGGGAACATGTTGAGAAAAGGAAGGCGGGTAGAAGAATCTTGAAAGAGCTGGTAAATTAGTTCCTTAGTTGGTAAGGGTGATTTTATAAACCACTTCCTTTTTATGATGCCCCCGGACACTTGGAAGGTGGTGAGTGGTGAGGAGTGACATCCCCGTGCTTAAAAGGAGAAACTGAGGCAAAATGCATGCTTAACTTTGCTGAGAAATCCATCAAATCAGGACTGCTGGTTTTGAGACTCCCATTCCAATGGTTGAATGAGCTTTTGCAAATAAGATTAGCGGTATTACCATATCAAAGGAAGTGGGTACAAGGCTCCACTCTTTTGTGATACAGACAGAGAAAGCTGCACTGGAATCACCACTCCTCCTACAATCCTTTCCCAATTTAAATTCTAATTAGATAAATCTAGAGGTAGGTGAAATAACCGGGGATAGGGCCACAGCTCCTCCCAGAATAATCAGACTGTGAGAAATGGGGCCGAGGAAGTAGAAAAGGAAGAACAGAGGTGGACAGACTGTCCCTCATGGACTGTGGCGAGGTCCAGAGACACTGTGTGGTGGGCACTGGAGACACTCAGTGCTCCATGCAAACAAGTCTTTAGTCGGTACCTTCCATCCCCATATCTGGGACCTGCTAAGATTCAGACAGAGCGGGAATAGGGGGATGGGAGGGTATACACCAGGCTTCTCGTTGTCGTATTTTGTGTCCATGACCCTACACAGTTCAGGCTATGTTGTTAGGGAAGACTTAGCCTTTCACCCCTAGTCATAGCGCTGTCCAATAAAGTCTGCACAGTGATGGCAGTGTTCCCCAGTTCCGCGGCAGCCATTAGCCACGCGGGACTACTGAACACTTGACATGTGACTAGTGCGGGGCACCTGGGTGCCTCAGTCTGTTGAGCATCGGACTTCGGCTCAGATCATGATCTCACGGTTCTTGGGGTTGAGCCCCGCGTCGGGCTCTGAGCTGACCCCGGCGTAGGGCTCTGTGCTGACAGCTCAGAGCCTGGAGCCTGCTTAGGATTCTGTGTCTTCCTCTCTCTCTCTGCCCCTCCCCCCTGCTCGTGCTCTGTCTCTCTCTCAAAAATAAAGAAATAAACGTTTAAGAAATTAAAAAAGAAAAGAAAAAAAGGTTAAAAAAAGAATCGTGACTAGTGCAGCTAAGGAATAGAATTTTAAATTTTGCTTAATTTTTAATTATTTCAAAATTAAATATCCACATACTGGACAGCAGCGTGGGGTAGAGCTCTGTGAGGTTTCCAGTGACACCAAGTGAGCTCTGTGCCCCCTGCAGCCCGCCAGAATGAAGGTCAGGTTCATCGATGCACAGTGCAAATTTCGTGGTAAAAGTCATCTAAAACACGCTGTTGAAAAAGAAAGCTTCTGGAGTCATAACTCAGGTGGAAATTCCATGGACAGTTCTTATGCTCCTTTCCACTTCTCTCATTTGCCCCATCTTGTTAAGAAATGGCGTGTCTGGGGGCGCCTGGGTGGCTCAGTCGGTTGAGTGGCCAATTTCGGCTCAGGTCATGATCTCACAGTCTGTGAGTTTGAGCCCTGTGTCGGGCTCTGTGCTGATGGCTCAAAGCCTGGAGCCTGCTTCTGATTCTGTGTCTCCCTCTCTCTCTCTGCCCTTCTCATGCTCTGTCTCTCTGTCTCTCAAAAAGAAATTAAAAAAACAAAAAAAAAACGTTAAGAAACGGCGTGTCTGGAAAAGCATGCATACCCAGATCTTGGGTCCTCCATACTGGCACAGGAAAAAAATGCTATTTAATCTTCACCGGTAGCCTTGTTAAGTAGCTATCATTCCCATTTTTCAGATAAGCGAACTGAGACTCAGAGAGTCTGAATAATTTGCTAAAGACACTCAGCTAGAATGTGGCAGAACAGGGATTTTTACCCAGTGCTATCTGATTCCATTCTATTCTTAACTGTAGGTATAAATGTTCTGTAATTTAAGCCACATGTGTACTTTTCTTCTCCAGTGTCTCGCACACAAAACGTCTGATCCCGTGATTATTTTCTTCCATTTCCGTTTCATCACTGGTCTGATGAAAAAGAGGTGTCTGGCACCACTGAGTATCAATACCTAACGTTTCCACAGCACTCTACAGTTTGGAAAGCATCCTGATACTGCTTATTTCATTTGATCTCCCCACGAAACACATGGGGAATTATTATTATTTCTTTTTACGGGGAGGAAATGGTAGCTCCAAAAGCTAAGTGAGGCCCACAGCTAGACAGAGGTGAACCCAGGGCGCGGCCCTGAGCTTTCTGACTATAATTCAGAAGGGACGCCTGGCCCACCCCCGCCCCCCTTCAAAGCTGCTGCCTCAGGCCCTGGGAGACATCAGGCGAACTCTGGGGCAGGTGGTCTTAACCTTCACAGAATAATAATGACCCCTTCACAGAATAATGTTTTTAAATACACAAAGTCAAATACATAGAGTTTCAAAGGAAACCAATTATATTGAAATAGAAAAAAATATTTTTAATCAAATGTGCGATATAGTGTTATACACATGCTTCTTTATTAACTCACCCAGTGCTAACAGCTGATCTAATAACTTTTGCAATTTCAAAGCCGCGATCAGCGTAATATTTTAAGGGACGTACGACAATAGCAATATCATATGAAAATATCTTTCAATTTCTGATAGTAACGAAGACACAGAGACTGCCAAGACTATTGGGGTTTATTGCCTACATTTATAATTGAAGAAAATACTTAATTTCAGATAAGGTTTCATGGAAATAAAGATGTAATTTTTTTCCCATCTAAGGTCACAGAACTTTAGAATTCTGTCCATGAAATCTTGTAGGACCACCGACTTAGGACTTCTCATTATGGCGTCTTCAACACACTCAGACTGGATCCTCCTTTCCAATGCAAGCAATGGTCTACTTGTAGGACGCATCCCATCTCATCTCTAACCTTCCTCCTACAAGGCCAAATGAGGGTATTCAAGATTGGCAGCTTGGTTTAAGCCTGGAGGATTAGAAACATTTTTACGGCTGTGATGGTCAACTTGCAAGCTCAGCTTCTGCGGGTGTTCCCACAACGAGCCTGAGAGTTATTGAATTTTCTGTGTATCCCATTATAATGATCATGAACATCCCAACCATCTATCTTGCTTCCATGTCCCACCCTCCAGCCCAGGGCTCGGGGAAGTAGGTCCAAGTATATCCTCAGGTAGTCAGAGGCTCCTGGTTTCTTCTTTTGTTTTTATTTTAAACCTCCACTTCCATAACTGATTTTCACAATACTCCATTTTGATCATTTGGAGAATAGTATGATTATACCTGCTCTTTAGATGGAAAATACTGAGGTACCAAGTGACCAAGCGACTATCCCAAGGTCACATATTTCACTGCAGAGAAGAGAACTAAGGACTCCTAACTCTCAAAAGCCTGCTCAGTGTTTAGAAATTTGAGGCAGAGGGCTGGAAAGGACAGACACAAAGGAAGTGAGGCCAGGTGAATCAGGCTAACCAGTGTGCATTTAATACGAATGTGCCTAAAGTTCCCAGCGCAAACACTTGAAAAAGAGAAAAGAAAGAAAGGTGACCCTGAAGATTTGTCATCTCAAATTTCAAGGATCGCACTGGAGATGGCTACGTGCCTAGACCTAGCAGCAACTCCTGGTTTAAGGGAGATGTTGGATGTCTCTGAGCTCCTCCGGACAGATTTATAGTAATTTCTTGATGTACCCAAGCCAGTGGCTGTCCCAAATCATCCCAGAAATCATATAGGAGAACAAATAGAGGAAGTGGCGTCTATACTAACTCACCCTTGAGTAAATCACTTTATTATTTTTCTCAAGTATCATCTGAGGGGTGAGAAAATCCCCGAAAGCCTGTTTTTCCCCTTCGTCATTAGTCTTAGCCCATTAGTTGAATGATAAACAAGGATTTAATTAAAAGCCACTGTCAGATTTAAAACTCAAGACAGACACCAGGGCTAAGCTCGCAGTTGAAAGGATCACGGTATGGAGTAGCAGGGGGGGAGTTCTAAGAAAGTTATAAAACTGGACATTCATTTGCTCCAGTGGAGAAACCACAGATGGTTGATTTGAACCTGAAAAGGATCCTTCATTTGCTTTTTATCTCGTGAGATATTTTGGAGGTTCTTGAGTATGTGAAGCAATTTATCATCCCCGTCCCTTCCAGCTTTCTGTCTGGGCATGGAGCAAAGAAAGTCTGGAGCGAAAATATAAACGTACAATTTGTGTGTGATATAAATAAAACCCAAAACGGCTTTACCGAGCTTGGTATATGATTGTCACCAGTGTCACCATGGAAATTTCTTTAGGATTTTAAAAATTCTACCAAAAATACACCTGCTTCTAAGCTTTAATCACACACCACCTACTTCAAATCCCCACATCCCCACATCTCCACCTTCTACTGCCCAGCACTGGGCACACAGAGGTCTTGAGTGAAAGCCAAAGAAACAGCAAAGAGAAGTTTGAAATCAGTGAATGGCTTTATTGCTCAGTGTTTAACCTCAGCATCTCCCAGGCAAGCAACTCTCATTCCCCATTTGCCTTTTACCCTGAGGAGTCTGAAGTTTAATGACGTTCACACAGAAAGATTCCTAAAACCACAGCTGCCCAGTGAGTCCTTCACGCTGGGGAGGGGGCAGGGCAGGAGCTGAATTTCAGGCATTGCCAGAGAGCCTGTGGAGGGGGAACCTTAAGTAAAATAAACTGAGCTCCGCAAATTGTCTTTGCTTCCTTTCAACGGTTCCTCAGTTTCAACGGTCTTCTCGGTTTCCTGTCCAGGTGAGGAGGGGAGGCTTCCTGAATAACTCAGCACTTTTTGTGATTCAGCACACCACTAAACTTGACTAAAGTCAGTTCTGGGATCACAATATCTCAAGGCAGTGTTGGCACAGTGAGGCCAGCTGCACTTGAACCAGGACTTGCTGGGCTGTCCCAGAGGAAGGGAGGACATGAGGAGGAATATTAATGAGAAATTCAAGAATAAGATTTTCACCTTCCCAGTGGACCACACTGGGCTGCAGCCCTTGAAGACGCACTGAAAAAAACGTGTGTCAACAAGTCCCTGGGAAAAGAGACATGGCCTCAGGGAGACACTGAGCCTCCATGACAGGAATTGAAGTCCTATGCTAGCGCCATGTTTGGGGCATGACCAGGTTCGTCGCTAGCTGATTTATTTCATAACTTAGATTAATAAAGTAAAATCAGAGATGGTAAGTACAGCACAGCCCTTGGCTGGTTGAACCAGGGTTCAGACCCTACTCATGTAGAGAGTCACCCAGCTCAGGTAGCTATTTGAATTCATTAAGGGCTCATTTGGTAGCTGGGGGCTTTGTTGGTCATTCTTGGGGAAAGGATAGTGTTGGAGGTCAAGAGAGAGTGGAGGAATAGAAAGGAAAGGAAAGCCCAGGAGGAGGCTCGATATCTGTGACTGCTCAGAATCTTAGATTTTCAAAAACAATACAAACTTGGCAGGTCAAGGGATATTTGAGATTACCGGAGTTATGTTTTTGCAGAAAGAAGACAAAGTACGGAAAGCAGGGAGAGTCAGGGTGGGCCCTTCAGTACTGCTGGCGAGCTGGAGGAAGGGGAGGAAGGAGGTGGAGAGAGTCAGCAGGCTGGAGAGATACTTCCTCCACTTCCCCCCCAGAGACATTTCCTGTCCTCCCCAAGTCCATTTTCAAGAAAACATTAATTTTCATAATGCTGACAAGGAACATTGGGGACGTAACTAAAAAAGAAACTTTAATTTCTACAACTAATCTTTGATAATGATTGCGATATGAATATTTATTGAAAATAAAATTAAAAAGAAATGCTGGCAAGCGATTTAACAGCAAATTCCTCAAGTGGCATCTTTTAGAAAAGCCCTATAGGCATCCGTGAGCAGTGGCGTCACCCCCTCCATCGCTGCAGTGGGCATGATGGTTTAGCCAGGACCCGCTGAACTACCCCATCAGCTGACACTGGTGCCCACACACCACCCCAGTAAGGTCTCCAACAAACATCAACCTCATTCTTCTAATTTTTAGGAAATTTTTATGACTGGCTTTAGGAATAAGTGGCTTCTTAAACCACTTGCCAAGGCGATGGCAAACTTCCCCCACCATAGATAACTCATTCTTAACATAAACTGGTTTGAATTTGATCCATAACTAACCCCCACCCACCCTACCCTGCCCCCCTTTCTTTTCCAGATCATCTTGGCTTTCTTTTTCCCTTCTCTGCTGCCTGTCACATCTCCCCTTACTCAACCCTAACTCTACGAAATATTCTTGTATTTGGTCACTACTTGGTGAGATTATACGTTGGCAGAGAGAACATCATGGCCAGATGTGTTAATTTCACAACTGCAAGGCCAAGGCATGTGGTTTCCTGTGCCGGAAATAATGAAGTGCCACTGTCATTGTAGGTAAAATCTAAAAAGTACTTTGGGCAGAAGGACCACATTATTCATTTGACAAATCTGGTATCCAAGACATGACCCTGGAGATTCCAGGAACCACAAGACAATAGTCATGTCTAATGGATGGCCCAGTCACAGGACCCTTGCGTTCTGTCTTCCTGATTTTGAGAAAAACATTAGGGAGAAAATATAAGAATAAATCATTTTTGAATACTAATAAGTGTTTGTCCTTGGTAAGTACAGAAAGCATACCTTAGCATAACAATGACTCTGGATTTTTAGGTACCAAAATGCTTGAGAAGGCTAAGGCATCAGAGAGATGAGCCAGAACGCTCTGCCAAACCGGTGGTAACAGTGGGAAAGACTTAACAAAATGGAACAAAAGATTTGCTGAAAATAGCAAATAGACAATACTTTTATTGAAACCATCGTGGTAGAGAAACAAGAGGAAGATACTAAGAAGAAAAGGAGAAAATCTGGCCGGTAAAGACTGAGGACAGAGAAGGACATTTACATTGGAATTGGGAGCAAAGGAGAGGCAGTAGCTTGGGAGAAAAGAGAGGCAGGATTGTCTGAGATTAAAAAAAGGGGGGAGTGCACCAACGTTTACAGCAGTGCTATCAACAATAGCCAAAGTATGGAAAGAGCCCAAATGTCCATCGATGGATGAATGGATAAAAAAGATGTGATATATATATCCCCCTCTCTCCCCCTCTCTCCCTATACACACACACACACACACACACACACACACACACACACACACACACAATGGAGTATTACTCGGCAATCAAAAAGAATGAAATCTTGCCATTTGCGACTACGTGGATGGAACTAGAGGATATTATGCTAAGCGAAATTAGTTAGAGAAAGACAAATATCATTTGACTTCACTCATGTGAGGACTTTAAGATACAAAGCAGATGAACATAAGGGAAGGGAAGCAAAAATAATATAAAAACAGGGAGGGGGATAAAAACATAAGAAACTCTTAAATATGGAGAACAAACAGAGGGTTACTGGAGGGGTTGTAGGAGGGGGATGGGATAAATGGGTAAGGAGCATAAGGAAGCTAGTCTTGAAATCATTGTTGCACTATATGCTAACTAACTTGGATGTAAATTTAAAAAAATCACTTAAGTAAAAATTAAAATTAAAAAAAAGGGAGGGTGCATGTTCAAGCCCAGCTCCCCTCCCAGGGCCGTCCCCCCTCCACTTTCTGCCTGTGGAACCACTTAAGTTCCCAGATGTATGGTGCTAATTCCTACCTCCAACCTCGGCTCTCGCCCTTCTGTGTCTGCAATGCCTTTTCCTCTTTCCACTGGAGAAAACCAGACGGCCTTTTAGGACTCACCACTCTGCCACTTTCTCGATCAGCATTCCCTCAACATCCGGCCATCAAAGAGAAGTTTAAATAGCCCTTCTTTCTACCAAGAATATGCACCACATATAGGCCATCTCATTTTGCACTGATTATTTGGCTACACCTATTTTTGTTACCAGATTATAAACTTCTTTAGGATGGGAACTGTGTCCAAGTAATCATTATATCCCAAATACTTAGCACAGCTTCTAACATTTGATAGGTCCCAATAAATATTTACAGAACAGCTAAAAACATAAATAGAGTCAGAAATCATAGGCCTCCAGAGACTGGTTTTTAAAATTCATCGATATGATTCTTCAATGATGGATAGAATTTGGATAAGTTTAGAGCAAGAGTCAGCAAAATCAGCCTATAGGCCAAATCTGACCTGCCATTTTGAACAGTTTTGTTGATATGTAAGTCACCATACCATACCATTTACCCATTTAAAGGGTACAAGCCAATGTTTTTTAGTGTATTAACGGGGTTGGGCACCCAACACCCCAAGCTAATTTTAGAACATTTTCGTCTTGCATTAAAAAATCCCATTAACAATCAATCCCCACTCCTCTCCCGTGTCTGTGTCCTCCCCCTCACTCCCACCCAGAGCAACCACGAATCTACTTTCTGTTTCTGTATATTTACCTCTTTTGAAATTTCAGGGAACTGGAATCATGTAATATGTAGCCTTTGTGGCTGGTTTCTTTCACTTAACATAATGTTTTCAGTATCTATCCATGTGATAGCATGTGTAAGTACTTTATTATTTTTTATGCCAAATAATATTCCATTCCATTGTATGGACATAGCACATTTTTATTTATTTATTTATTTATTTTAAAGTTTATTTAATTTTGAGAGACATAGAGACAGAGTATGAGCAGGGGAAGGGCAGAGAGAGAGGGAGACCCAGAATCTGAGCAGGCTCCAGGCTCTGAGCCATCAGCACAGAGCCCGACGCGGGGCTTGAACTCACAGACTGTGAGATCATGACCTGAGCCGAAGTCGGCCGCTTAACCGACTGAGCCACCCAGGCGCCCCACATAGCACATTTTGTTTATTTTTTCATATATTGTGACAAAGAAGATAATACACCCTATCAGAAAGAGAGGCGATTGTGCCTTTCCTGGCCGGTTGTATGTAAAGACTTATGTAGGCTCATGGGTCAGTCCAGGGGTCAGAATGAATACACACCAGTTATTCATACAGAATAAATTTAATATAAAGTACTGTTAACTCGATAGAAAGTTGTTATCTAAGCATCTGAGAGAAAGCTAAGAGAATCCTATGGTATTTCAGGGGTGGCCAGTGTGGAAAGCAGCCCGCCCCACCTAGGTGCCTCACTGTCTGGGAAGATGGGTCTGGCTTCCCCGGCATCACTGGCTCCCGGTAGCACTGTACTGAACAGCCTAACAGAGAGCCATCTGGCAAAGCAGACACGTGCTCTGGTATCGCTAAATATCATAAAGAAAGGTGGGTTAGGACTGAGAGATAATAGCTTCATAGCTGGAACAGTCATTATAGTGGTGGTTCGGGAGTGCACACATTTAACTTTTGCTAAAACAGGAAGTTAATTGGGGTATTTCTCTTAGCCTGTAATTGTTAGTTTATGCCTTTTTTCTTTCTCTTCAGCGTCTCTTCCCAGCGGTGACTCAGAGCAACTAATCTGTAAAGTTTGCCAGGCAAACCCTCTAGAGACTGGCTGTTTCCATCCAGTCTTGATGCAAACAATTTTAGGAGCTGCCAAAGGGAAGCCATGGAATCTTGAGTTACAAATAAGGTATTTTTTTAGGAATGGCTGACCGAGGGAGATTTAGGACTCTTTTACAAACCGAAGTGTGCATTCCCCACCCACCCCACCTATAATATTATAACTCCTTAGCAAAACAGGCATCACAGGTATTAATATTATTTTAATATTTATATTAAAAGGAAACTACATCTCAAACTCTGAAAAACACAATCCTCCTATGGCTTTGCTTCATCCCACACACTCTTTTTTTTTACCTCCGTCTCTTACATGTTTTTGGTGGGCTCACACGAGGTTTCCCATCACACCCCTGCCTACCTCACGCTGGCGGTCCAGCCTATGTTTTCGACATGCTTTCCTTCCATAAGTTATTACACACTGAGCTATAAACGCCAGCATCGGCAGAGGATATCCATCAGGGGCTGACACTGTATGGAGCCAAAAATCCAAAGAGAAAATGTACTTTGGAGAGCTTTTCATCACTGAAAGGGAAGCCCTGGCCCCATGAAGTCTGGATTCCTCTAGAAGAGTAATAGGAATGCAATATGCTGTTTGTGTAAGACGTTTTCTAAAATAATCAAGATGGATTGTGAGAGCTTTCTTTTTTTATGATGCAAAAGCCAATTTAAGCAAGAAGATATGTGGTGGCGTCACGTGGAGGCATATGATATACATGTCATCACTGAGTACTGTTTGTGCTTCTAGGGTCTGATCTGAATGATTATGGCATAGGGGCGGGAATGTTCCCCAAAGGGATGCTGGGAAGAACAAAACAATTTGTTCCCTTTCCTTCTCAAATAGGCAAGGATTTTTTTTTCTTTTTTAAGATGAGACTCAATGCTGGTACTGATTGGAATAGAATCTTAAAATGGTTCTGAAAAACCATTTGCAACTATATATCAAGAGATTTAAAAATCTTAGCATATCTTGTTCAAATTTCATGAATCTATCCCCTGGGAAACAATCAGCAATGTTATTAAAGATGTACGTGAAGAAATGTTCATGAAAATGTTACTTTTAATAGTAAAAAAAATTACAGTTAACCAAAATATAGAAAAGGTCACTCGGTAGGGGCACATGTATAGGATGGAATGGTATTTGGTACTTAAAACTCATGTTACTGAGGGGCGCCTGGGTGGCTCAGTTGGTTAAGAATCAGACTCTTGATTTCAGCTCAGGTCATGATCTCATGGTTTGTGAGATTGAGCCCTGTTTCAGGCTCTCTGCTAACAGTGCAGATCCTGCTTGGGATTCTCTCTCTCCTTTCTCTCTGCCCCTCTTCCCACTCACATTCTCTGTTTCTCTCAAAATAAATGAACATTTAAAAAGCAAACTCATTGAGAAAAATTTAGTAACATAAAAAGGTGCTGGTAATGAAATAGTATATTTAAAAGCAGTGGATCACAGAATTGTATACACCATTTGAACCTGATGTTGCAAAACTGAATGTAATATATGTAATACATGTGTTTGTGTGTGTGTATGTCCCAAATATTAGCTGGATTACAAGTGAATTTTATTCTCTTCTCCTTTCAAATTATTTTTTTAGTGAAAAAAAGTATATTTTAAAAGTGTATTAAATTATTTGCTAACAGAAAATGATGCTAGCATATTTATTGTATTCTTTTAAAACGATGATCTTAGTATTTCTTTCCTTATACATAAAGCCCACTGACCTGTGAACTTCAATAAATTCTCCATACTCCTGTTTGTGGAAGCTGACAGCTCACAACCGGATAAAGCTCCAGTGTCACCAATGTGGACAGTCCACTGGGAGCCAGCTGTAAATTGGGCAGTCCTGAGCTACAGCTCAGAAATGTTTCAAAACTAAGGGAAAGGACTGATTTAATTTTTAAGAATTTAAGGATGAAGTTAGGTGTAATAATACATGTTCCTTTTGAAGAAAATTACCAAAATAACAAAAGCTGTTAGTTTTTCTCTCAAGCCTTTCAGAGTCAATTGGTTCTTTGGAGACTTTACCTGCTCCTTTTTTTTTTCTCCCTTTCTCCCCAGCAAACTGAGCTAATGGAGTAGATAGGAAGGAGGAATTATTTTCTAAGAAGTTGCTTAAATATATTAATAACTAAGGTGTGGGCTGCTTTATTTTTCCAGCTTTGCCATGTATGTCAACTCATTTGGTCAGCAAAATAGTCCAATGAGGTAGTTCGAACAGGTATTATAACCCCAAATTGTGGAAATTAAGTACAGAAGGATGATGACATTTGCCCAAAGAATCCGAGGATAGCCTGTGAAGACTTTTAACCCATTGTTGCCCAAGGCTTCTGCTCAGTCCCTGAGTCAACCACTTCCCGGAATAGACTAAGTTTATGACCTTGTACGCCTGAAGTGAGTATCCAAAGAGCTGGAGTCTTCTCCCCTGACCCACACCATGTGCCAAACCCCATCGCCAGAGTAGCAGGCTCTCAGCTGGGTTGTAGATCCCAACTGGGGCCTGAACTCCAACTTTCTTAGGACTCTTACAGCCTGCCTACCTTAGACTGGCCCCCTTCCCTGAGGATTGAACTAGACTGCATTTGGCTTGGAGTCCCCATAGCTTTGACTCTTCCTTACCTATCTCTCTCTCTCTCTCTCTCTCTCTCTCTCTCTCTCTCTCTTTCTCACACACACACACACACACACACACACACACCCCATCACACCATCACATCACCACCACTGCCTCCACCATTCAGACTCTGGCTTATTTAGAAGCTGAGTCTTGACAGCTGTCACAAGTTCACATATCTATTTAGTTGCCAGAGTTATAACAGAATCAGAATACGTCTCCAGGTTCTTTCTATCTTGTTCCTTTCTTCCTCCCTCTTTCCCTCCTTCCCCCTTTCCCAACTTGCCCCTTTCTTCCTCCTCCCTCCCTCCCTCCTTCCTTTCCTTCCTCTCTCCCTTCTGTTCCTCCTTCCCTCTTTCCCTCCTTGTCTTCTCTCCTTCCCTCCTTTCTCTCCCTCTCTCTCTCTTCTTTCCTTCTATTTGGTTGTTATTTTGTTGTCCTAGGACCTCAGGTACTGAGGGCTGAGTTGGTTAATCCCTCCGCTCCTGGTACATGGTCATCACGTGTCCAGGTGAGGCCTCTCTATTGTCTTACAAGTTGATTGATTCACTCTTACTCCCACAGCCACTCCCTTTGTCTTCTCCCCAAAAGGCAATGTGTTTAATGTAGATCTTTTTGCTTGGAAATGATTTAACAAGATGTAAATTATTGATCTGCAGCCGTCTTTTTTGACATAAATGGCTTTGACATAAACACTATTTTTTTCACACAGTAAGTTTTCATGATTTGTACATGCAGCTAAGCACTCATCAAATCCAACTTTTAGCTGCCGCACCCATGGGTGCAGACTTAAGACATTTATCCATCTTCTTTCACACAACTGGCCAAGAAAAGCAGATGTGGGTGGAATCTGCTCTGGCTTTACTTGTTGCCAAACTCCATTATTCTGCCTGTGTATACCGTTCTAAACATGAGCTCTCCTAGACAAAGTGCACTCTGAAGAATGCCAAGGTTCAGTCTCAACCACCAGACTACATGACTTTGGAAGACTTTCTGTCTCCCAATCTCTACTAAGACAGGTTTAGTTCAGGTTGTGTCTCCAGATGACACATTGAGACAGTTCTTTTCTCTGTATGAGTTCATGACAGGGGTCAGCAAACTTTTTTTGTAAAGCGCCAGAGAATAAGTATTTCAGGCTTTGAGAATCATATAGTCACCGTTACAACTATTCGACATGGCTGTTTTAGCATGAAAGCAACCATAGACAATATATAAACAAATGGATGTGGCTGTGCTTCGATAAAACTTTATTTACAAAAAAGAGACAGTGGCCTGATTTGACCATAAACTGGATTTGGTCCTAAGTCAGCTTTGGCCATGAGCTGTCATTAGCTGACTGTGTTTTGTAGCCACTCATCTCATGAAGGAGAGACAGAAGTTATTAATGCTGGAAATGCTGGCGGTCTTACTGTCATACCACTTGTCTGTCAGATTGCCTACTGATGAAAAGCTGAGGTTATAAAACTCTCTTCTGCCTCCTCAAACACTGACATGTCCATGGCTTACAGTATGCAGTCAATAAAAGCTTGCAAAATGAAAAAAATAATAATACATACAAACAATTAAGTTTGGTCTTAAAGGTCACTAGAAACAAATCCCCTTCCCACCCCACCCCACCCCAAAAATCAGGCTAATTTCAGTCTTATCCTAAGAAAGAAACAGTTTCCTGCCCACTCAGAAGCAGCCCACTCCTTGGTGAGGCAGCCTCCTGTGCCAAGCACCAAGGATCAGCTCCCGAAATGAATTTCTCAAAGGGTAGAGTCAATGTGTTCTTTTTAAATTGCAATATTCTAATTAAGCCACTTTAATCCCCTTGTGGGCACAATATGTTAAAAGAAGAAAGGGAAGGAGAGGGGGAGAGAAGATTGGGTGGGGGGAGAGGGAAGAGAAAATCTAAATTTAAACCCAAAAGATGTCTATTCAATGAATTTTCATATCCAGTGTATTCCTTCAATAAATATTTACTTTAATTAACATTTAAAAAATTGGAAATGTAGTTCATTCACATGGTCAGACATTTCAAGTAGAGGTAAATAGCAAAGGAGAAGCCTTGCCCTCATCTGAGACCTTCTGTGAAATGCTATATATTCTCCCAGAAACATTCACAGGGTCGACGAGCCTATAAAAACTTCCTTAATTGGTGCATATAGTTCAGCAGCTTATTTTTTTCAGTTCATTCCTTATCTTGGATTTAAAATGACTGCTTTACTATCTCTTTTCTAGTTGTCCATTGTTCTGTGTTCTTCTTTGCCCTTTTATTTATTTATTTATTTTTAATGTTTATTTTTGAGAGAGAAAGACAGAGCGTGAGCAGAGGAGGGGCAGAGAGAGGAGACGCAGAATCCAAATCAGGCTCCAGAACCGTGAGATCACGACCGAGCTGAAGTCGGCCGCCTAACCAACTGAGCCCCCTGGCCACCCCGCTCTTTGCCCTTTTAAAGATTAATCAAGATTTTTTGTTTTTTGTTCTTTACCCTATCACTGGACCCTCCCACTAGTTTGTTGGTTATGAAGCCTGTTACTCTATTTTTTTAGGAAGTTGATTATAGATGCAACATTATGATTATCTTGGGCCCCCTCAGACAATGCAGGATAGTCTTCCCAAATCAAAGTCCTTATTTTAGTCACGTCTGCAAAGTCTTTTTGCCGTGTAAGATGACATATTTGCAAAATCTGGAGACAAGGACGTGAACATCTTTGGGGATCATTTTTCTGCCTGCCATTAGGCATTTTTCTGCCTAATTACTCATGAATGCCTGCCTCCTTGAAGAGTAGAGGGTTGTTCTGTAAAAAAGCTGTTCTTTCTCTCTTCCTTTGTTTCTTTCCCCCTTCCTTCCTTCTTTCCTGCCTTCCTTCCTTCCTCCTTCCTTCTTGAATATGGACTCATAGATATTTGTTTCAGTCTATAGGTTACAATTGAATTCTATCATTGTTTATTTTGTTGCTCAAATTGTTCCAAATTTGGCCTTTGGTTGTTCCTTCAGGTGGGTCCCCATATCTTCTTTATTTATCCCTATCCCTTTTCAAGTGCATATTTTTTCTAAGCTCATCTTGCATTTTTTATGCTCCAATCCTGTAATCTACCATTTTCCCATGTAACCCTGGTTTCTTTTATTAGAGAAACCAAAATCTGGAAATTAAATACACTCATTGTTTTTGGGGCGCTCTCAACATAGAGAGTTGGGATGAAACCACACATACACGTACATCTCTATTGAATTCTATATCTTTCTATCTGTATTTATTTTTTAAAAACCATGAGTTCCTAGCAATACTTCTGATTCCAATCCAAAATAACCACAAGGCTTATTCCAGTATTTCTGCATTCCTTATTTGTAACTTCTTTCTCCAACAGTGAGGAATCTGATTCTTGTTATCTACACTTATATATTCAATCCTAGTATAAACATAAAGTAGTTGCCGAATTGCTAACATAGTCCTGTGAGAAACAGACTTACTAACTAGAGTACAGTAACTGTGTGCAGGTCCTTCTGTCTTTAGCCTTGCAGAATTCAGCCAACATAACTGTTTTCTAGACTTGTACTGGTGGATTTTTTTCCTTCCCCTTCCTCTTCAGTGTTTTTCATTTTTAAACAGTTAGGTTTTTATTCCAACTTTGACTTTCCTATATCCTGGCAGTTTTTAATTGTTTGTTTCTATTTTGAAGTGTAAGATATACTGGTGCTAAGAGCCAAGCCTGTACAAAAAGGCGTACTCAGGGATGTGTCAGTTGCTCCTCATTCATTACCACATTCCCATCTCCCTTCTCCCCACCACTTTCCACCCACCACCTTAAGAGAATCAATCTCATTTATCTTTCTTGAATCATTTTGCACAAATAAGGAGATACATGTGTGTTCTTTATATCCTTACTTTCTTATATAAAGAGTAGCATACTATAATCACTCTTTTGCTCTTTGTTTTTTTTTTCTCTTAACAGTATATCCTGGAAATCTCTCCAAATCATTTCTTATACATCTTCTTCGTTCTTTTAGACAGCCATATAGTACTCCATTTTGTAGATGTGCTATAATTTATTCCACCATTATTCTATGTAGAGGCATTTAGGTCATTTCCATTTTTTTTAAATAATTACAAACAATGCCACAATAAATAAACATGCACACATGCATTTTTTATATTGTTGAGGTATATCTTCAGGGTAGGTTCCTAGAAATAGGATTACTGAACCGAAAGTAAGTGCATATGGGGCACCTGGGTGGTTCAGTTGGTTAAGCGTCCAACTCTTGATTTCAGCTCAGGTCATAAACTCACAGTTTCGTGAGTTCAAGCCCCATATTAGGCTCTGGGCACTGACTACACAGAGCCTGCTTGGGATTCTCCTTCTCTTTCTCTATCTCTGCCCCTTCCCCACTCGTGCTTTCTCTGTCTCTCTCTAAATAAATAAATAAACTTTAAAAAAAGTGCATATATTACTGTTAGGTATTGCCAAATTTCCCTCCAAAAGGGTTAAATATTTTTTTATTATTCTATATGACAAAATGGGCAGCATACACAAAAAGCTCTTTTGCTGCATGCGAAGTATCATGGCTACCTTGAAGACAAGCCTGTATGCAAATTTTTAAGTCATGAGCTAAACTATACATTTCTTTCCCATAAAATATCAGTTTTTATTTGGGGGGAAAAAACCTACTGACATACCGAAAGTGGTTATTCAAACTTGGGAGTTTGGCAGATATTGTCTTAAGTGTTAACAAGATGACCTTAAGGGAGAAAATGACAGTATTTGTTGCCAATAATGAAATCCAAGATTTCAAGCAAAAGTTTCCCAAAACTTAGAGAATCTTTGGATGAGACTTGTGGTCATATTTACTGATACGATTTTTGATACCACAATAATGAAATATGTTAACATTTTCATGATCTGCATGACTCAGTGAACCAACATAAAATAAATGATCAATGCATTATGTTATCAAATCACGCGTAGGTAAGAAATCCACTCAAAGAGCAAGATAGACTGAAGGATATGATTCCACATTGCAAATAACATTTAAGAAACTGTCACTTATCAAGTTCTGATGTAATATCAAAGAAGCATATCCACAATTATCTGCAAAAGCTATTAAACTACTCCTCCTTTTTCCAACTACATTTTGGTGCGAAGCCAGATTTTCTTCATATACTTCATCCAAGCCAAGATATCACAACAGATTATTTTGTGTCTGGCTTTTTTCACTTGGCATGTTTTCCCGGGTTCATCCACGTTGTAGCATGTATTAAAACTTCATTCTGCAGCGCCTTTGTAGCTCAGTTGGTTAAGCGTCCGACTTTGGCTCAGGTCATGATCTCACAATTTGTGAGTCCTAGCTCTGCATCAAGCTCTGTGCTGACAGCTCAGAGCCTGGAGCCTGCTTCAGATTCTACATCTCTCTCTCTCTCTGCCCCTCCCCAACTCATGCTCTTTCTCTCCCTCTCTTTCAAAATAAATAAGCATTTTAAAAAAATCTTTAAAAAAAAAGAACTTCATTCCGTTTCATGGCTGAATAATATTCCATTGTAAGTACATAGCACATTTCATTTATTCATTCACTTGTTGATGGACATTTGGGTTGTTTCCACCCAAATGTGATTGTTTCCACCTTTTGGCTACTGTGCATTATGCTGCAAAGAACATTGATGTACGAAGCACCTGTTCGAATCCCTGATTTTAATTATTTTGCATGTATACCTAGGAGTAGAACTATTGGACCATATGGTAATTCTATGTTTGGCTCTTTGATGAATTATTCGCAATGAGTTATTTATGCATGAGAATACAAACATATTTTAAAGTTGGACTTTAACTTCTAATGCAGTCAACACTAATAGGTGTAACCCACATAAACAAAAGGTATTTGGGGTCCTCAAAAATTTTTACTAGCGTAAAGGGGTCCTGAGGCCAAAATGCTTTGAGAAAGCTTGCTGTACAGCAATGAAAGTTAGCAAATTGCAGTTTGCCAGGAATGTGGCTGACTCTTGCAATATAATATTGAGGGATGTGCTTACAATAAACTTCAAAATAGCCCAGACAAAACTATATCATTTTCAGACACATATGTAAGTGGAAAAACTCTAAAGAAAAGGCTAGATGGGCTTACACAAAATTAGGACAGTGATTGCCTCTGACAATAAAGAGGGGTGCCAGTAGGCAAAGGCATGGAAGAATTGGGTGCTAAGTCATGGTTATATAGACGTTCATTTTATAAAAAGCTATTCTTTATTTTTTGTTTTGTGTATTTTTCAGTATATGTGTGTGTGTTTTCACAATTTAAAAAAGTTTGGGGTGCGTGGGTGGCTCAATGAGTTGAGTGTCTGACTTCAGCGCAGGTCATGATCTCATGGTTCATGGGTTCGATCCCCATGTCAGGATTTGCCCTGATACGGTGGAGCCTGCTTCGGATTCTCTGTCTCCCTCTCTCTCTCTCTGCCCATCCCCTGCTCTCTCTCTCTCTCTCTCGCCCCAAAATAAATAAACATTAAAAATTTTTTTAAAAACCAGGTTTATAAAAAGAAAGAAAGAAAATGACTTGGAGAACAATCTAAAAGGGAAAGCATAGTACCAGAAGTCATGTTTGTGGTAATGGAGATTATGGCATGTGGCATAGAATTATCATGACTGGCTTCGACCATTGCCTGATTGAGGGAGGAGCTTAACTTCCTACACACCCTGAGACTTTATACCTGAAAAAGAGTAGGGAGCTAATCTGAAGACAGAGATGGATATGTCGCTATTCAGTCAGCAAGTAACGATGCTGGCCATATCACCGTACTTAGTCACAGTCCCTCTGCACTGTGCTCTTTTACTGAATGCAATTCATTTTCTTGGGCATGTCAGTATCTAACATTAATTCCTGTGTTTATTTCCTTGGTTTTTGTACACCATGATGGAATGTTCCTCGAAGGCTTGGCCCAAATCTCCCTTCTTCTCAATAAGCTCTCCACACTTAACACAGTGCTAGCACCCAATCGACCCCAGGGAAATTTTCATATTCCCAAGCACTTTGACTTTGAGAGACCTCATTCCACTCCACATCAAATCGAATGTGTTCAAATGCACTAAGAGTACATATTTAACTTAACGGTTTCGCTGTACAGTTTTTTGAGGATTTGTATGATGTTTGTAGTTTTCATGCTTTTGAGCTTTGTGAAAGACTTTGAAATGAACCAAAGAAAAAGAGACTATAATATATCTGCAATGGAAGTCTGTATGTTACATAAAGCACGTCCTTCTAGATTATCTGATTTATGGGGTTTATATCTTTCATCGTCTTTGAGTTATTTTACAACTCTGTAAATTTTAGGCAACTGATAACAGTGAAAATTATTCTGGTCTATTAACATGAAAGTATACTTCATCTGGTAGAGGAAAATTAATTTTTCTTCCCCCTCTGAATTTATTTGTAAATTCATGTCAACATCTATGTGTGTCTTTGGTCTTTGAAATTTCTTTCAAATCGGTCATAACATCTTACTCATAATCTTATTAATTAATGAGTTAAATAAAATTATTGACATGCTCATTTTATGTTTGTATGAGAGTCATGATTTTACTTTTTTAAAAAAGTTAAACTTGGGTCACCTGGGTGGCTGAGTCAGTTGAGTGTCTGACTCTTGATTTTGGCTCAGGTCATGATCCCAGGATTGTGGGATCAAGCCCTGGGTCAGGCTTTGTGCTAAGCGTGGAGCCTGCTTAAGATTCTCTCTGTCTCTCTGTCTCTCTCTGTCTCTCCCCCCCCCCCTTTCCGGCCCTCTCCTCTGCTTACATTCTCTCTCTCTAAAATAAAAAAAAAAAGTTAATCTCTATCAACTTTAGTAATCTTCTACCAATGTGCCAAGTGGATTCACCTGACAGAGCAAGAGATATTTTACTGCCAGAGAAGCGCATAACTACGGACAGGTGAGGCCCAGGTATGTAATTCTTGACTCCCAAAGCTGAACCTGAAGTAGCAGCAGAACTTTGTTGACTCCGTCTCTCTAGTTTTCATTTTCCTCTCAACCAATTTTGTTTTGTTTTGTTTTGTTTCATTTGTTTATTTTATTCCCCAATGGTAGAAGCAATGGTTGAAGCTTCTCCCCAATGGTAGAAGCAATGGTTGGGAATTTGATTTTATAGTTTTGATCATTTAATGATCTCTGTAAATGGATTAATAAATTCTAGAAATATATCTTCTGTTATGTAAAAAGATGGTAGAGAATCTGGTTGATTAGTCTTATTTGTTGGCTTATCTATTTTGAGCTCAAAGAATTTTGTGCCCACCAAGGAGAACAGCTCTTTGAGATATATGGGTCAGTGAGTTTGTGTGTTTCTATGCTCCCTATGTCCCAACCTGTGGCAAAAATTATAGAAGTGAAGCTATAAGGTCACTTTGTGTCTGTATGCCCATGTCTGTAATTCAGGCCTTTAACTCTTGCAGTGTAAGTGTGAAATATTCCTACCTTAAGAAAGTCTTTACAAATTACATTATCAATTATCTTAAAGAATCTCTATTCTGATTGACTTAGAGAGAAAAATAAGTATTTATATAAATCAAATATTCCTAAAAGTTTAATACAATGAGGGGATTGAATTTCTATTTAAATGTGCTACATTGAAAAAAAATTACAGAAACTAACTCAGAGACATTTTAAGAATCCAAGTTGATATAATTAAGGTAAATCTTTGGCAAATAAAACTAGTTTAATATGTGTGCTTTAAAAGAACAATGATGCCTTCTTTGATTTCTCAGTGTTGAGCATAATAAAAGCATACATTTTATTCTACTTGGGTGTTACTTTTCCCATGGTCATCCAGGTTACTGACTAAATAAACTAACAATATTCTTGTAAAATGTAAATTTGTGCTCCACAAAATTGAATTCTGATTTTCGTAATTTTATTTCAAGAATAATTATGTTTTGTAGCATGGCAGCCTAAAGATGACGTCCAAGATTCCTAGGTAGCTTAAAATTTGGAACTGGCATCACATTGAGTTAATTAGTGGATACTCATTGACTAGATAATTCCTCAGTAAGATAGAATATTCAAACATACAATTAATTAATTGTAGGCTCTAGAGGGGCGATATCTATGAGTCAGGGGAGTACACATGTTTATTTTTGCTACTTTAAGAACATGTAAAAGAGAGGAGCATGACTACACGGAAGTATATTCATTCGTAAACTTTTCTAGACTGCTTTTATGCAGCTCTGCGGCAGCGAGCTCAATGGGCACCCGCATCCACTTTTCTCTATGAATGACCAGGTGTTTGCTTTGGTTAAAAGTTATGATTAATACGAACAGTTGCAACTACAGTTAGGAGAGATTGTAACAGAGAAATCCCACTGCATAAATGTTCTTAATTCTTCAGAAAACGAGTAGTTTCATCCTAAAGCATCAGTCCTCAATGTTGTTGGTCTCCAGACCATTTTACTCTTGAGACGTGTTGAGAACCCTGAATGTGGGTCTGCATAGGTGGATGATAACTACCAACATCATGTTAGCAATTAAAACTGAGAATTTAGGGGCACCTGGGTGGCTCAGTCGGTTGAGCGGCGGACTTCGGCTCAGGTCATGATCTCCCGGTCCGTGAGTTCGAGCCCCGTGTCGGGCTCTGTGCTGACAGCTCAGAGCCTGGAGCCTGCTTCACAGTCTGTGTCTCCCTCTCTCTCAGCCCCTCCCCCACTCATGCTCTGTCTCTCTCTGTCTCAAAAGTAAACATTAAAAAAAAAAAAAACTGAGAATTTAGGGGCACCTGGATGGCTCAGTTGGTTAAGTGGCCGACTTTGGCTCAGGTCATGATCTCACGGTCTGTGAGTTTGATCCCCCTGTCGGGCTCTGTGCTGACAGCTCAGAGCCTGGAGCCTGCTTCAGATTCTGTATCTGCCTCTCTCTCTGCCTTTCCCCTGCTCATACTCTGTCTCTATGTCTCTCAAAAATAAATAAATGTTAAAAAATTTAAAAAAAAAACTGAGAATTTAAAAAATACTGGTCTATTATTTAACTCGAGGTTGGTAGTAATGAACAAATTGGATGTTTACATAAATGACACCTCAGAATTGTAAAAAATTTTTGTTTTGATCCCCTGAGATCTATCCTAATGCAAAGTGTTGGTTTCTTCCAGAATATGAAAGCAGATAATGAAAGGAAAACTCAGAGTGTGAATTCTATTTACTTTTGTTAATAATGCCTAAGTCTGAAAAGAAGTTATGAAATGTGTCAAAACCTTAGCAAAGTTCACTCTGAATTGATGGTTTTGCTTACCTGGTTTATTGAGAATGCCTTTGTCTACCATATGTAAGGTGGATTTTTTTGTTTGTTTGTTTTTACTTTCTGTGTAAATTGCCTAGAGAGAAAAGATTCTGTGTCTTACCAGAATAATTTTCTGCATTTATATGGACTTTATTATTCAAAGTGAAAAAAAAAGAACAGGGGTACCTGGGTGGCTCAATTTGTTAAGCCTCCGACTCTTAGTTTCTGTTCAGGTCATGATCTCATGGATCATGGGTTCGAGCCCCGTACCAGGCTCTGCACTGACATTGCAGAGCCTGCTTGAGATTCTCTTTCCTCTCTCTCTTTGCCTCTACCCTACTTGCTCTCTCTCTCTCAAAATAAATAAAGTTAAATTTCTTTTTTTTATAAAAGAACAAATTTTCCTTATATGAAAGTGGTAAGGCTCTTTTCAACTGCATCGCCATTATGTGTATTTTAAAAATTATTTTATTATTACTTTGATTAAATAATCAAATATTATTTCTCAGTCCTAGGTTAAATTTGTACACGTAAAATGATACTAAATAAATACTTCAGAAAGTGTATGTTTCATGGGACATCCCTGGAAATTTGTCAGTGTTCTGGCTTTCTATAATATGTCTTTACCCCAGGAAATACTGATCAAAATTCTTAAGAAATAGTTCATTTCAAGTTTTTCTATATTTATTATTATCCTGGAGATACTTTGCCTAATATATTAGGCCATAGTAGTATGGTGTTTTCAGTCATAAAATCAGTTATTATTTGAAATACTTAGTTAAAACCTACTTCTTTAATCTGAATCAAGAGACTTCTAGGTCATTGGTTCTCAGTTGGAAATATACATCGGACTTACCCATGGAAAATGGGTATATAAATAGCAATATAAATACCCATTTATATTTTTTATAAAAATAAGATCCAGATTTACTGACTCCCTTCATTTGATGTTCTTGGTGCATTCTGGATATATTGCATATATTATGTCTCAGGACTATTATATGCTATATCTCAAGATTCTTTTCCTTTATAAAAATGATATCCATACATTTTGATAAATCAGATGCAGCCTTCACTGGCTTCTTTGGAAAGAAGTATAACCTACACCCTTAGAGATGTTTGTCTAAATTATTTTAATGACTTGGGGCGCCTGGGTTGCTCCGTCAGTTAAGCATCTGACTTCAGCTCAGGTTATAATCTCACAGTGTATGAGTTCAAACCCCATGTCAGGCTCTGTACTGACAGCTCAGAGCCTGGAGCCTGCTTTGGATTCTATGTCTCCCTCTCTGCCCCTCCTCTGCTTGCTGTCTGTCTCTCTCTCTCTCTCAAAAATAAATATACATTAAAAAATTAAATTATTATTATCTTTATTATTATTTATTATTATTTTTATTTAAATAATAATAATTATTATATAATTTTTAAATAATAATAATAATTATAAATTAAATTATTATTATCTTTATTATTATTATTTATTATTATTATTATTAAATTATTATTATTATTATTATCTTTGTTTTGCATGCCATGAGACCTTTTTCCTTTCAAAATTATCAGTCATAAGTTAACTACAGCCATTATAAGTCTTTGTTAACTACAAATGGTGTTGTTTTAAACTACTGCTTCCCTGAGATGATGCTATAAGGTACGGGCCAGACTATTTCTTGAACAAAGAAGGACAGTCTCAGCATCTCATTGAAAAAGACTTTACCAGGTACTTCAAACAATTGACAGACATTTCAAACAACAGACTCTTAGGTACAGTCTTAGGAAGTGACATCCTCTAGACAACTTTCACATTGTACCAGTGATCTGGGTCATGATTTCCTCAGTTGAGAAGCAAATGGCTTCATGAGACTGCTAAACCCAGATCCTGTACAACAAGAATTAACTATAGGGCTAAATAAACTGAAAAGGGAAATTTTATCATGGGTATCTAGAACTGCTGATTTTTTTTAATGTTCTATTTTCTGGACCTATCAGATACTTCTATAACACACAACAATTAGTAAATGCTGCTTTTGTAAACAGAAATAGATTTTAAGTGATAGCTGATTCTCACTAGGTCCCCAGAACCCAGAAACATTAAAGAGTCTCCTCACTTTCGTTTTTTGCATGGTTTGCAGTCCTCCTTTTTACCAGGATATAATTGAACACGTTGACCATGCAATATGGGCCTTATCTGAAGTGTTATATTTGAGAAGGGTGCCCATTTAGTCAGATATGACCACCACTTTGTTTTAAGAAACAAAGGTTGACTGTACTTAATGGAACTAATGTCTATAAAACCCTCTCAGGAAAGCTGGCCCGGCCCCTGGCTAGTGGTGCCCCAGCCTTTCAGGTGGTTAGGAAGGCCGCTTCCCAGCAGACCAGGAACCATAGGATATTTCGGGAACTTAAGAATCTTGAGAGGAATTCATCCATATTCACAGGTATGGCAGTGAAATTTGATGGAGACCATTTCTTAGACTTGGGTTTCCTCTCTCGAGATAGTAAATAGTTTAGGCTTTCAATCCATCTGAGATTTCTTATGAGAACTCCCAGACAGAAGTTAATTTTATGACATGAGCAGTTAGTTGTTCGACACTATACGGCTCAAGATTTGCAAAGCAAACTTAAGGAAGCCTGTATGTTCATGAAAGCACCTGCTGAATTTATCAGGCCGATCCTAATTGAAATCAATCTTATTTTGTGGTCAAGAATAATCTTTCCTGGAGATTCTATAATCACAAGGAAACGGGGAGAGACTGTCAGAAAAATTTGTGGCAGATTTTGGAATGTACCAAAGAGTACCAAAAAAATTGCTGGCTGTATTCATTGGCAAACTCTGGACTGATGGAGCACATCAGTTTGATTTAGCTGATTCTGTGGAATTTGAACCTTTCATTATCTTAGAACTATTTTACAATTCTGTTATTTTGTAAAATAATCACAAGGCAAGTAATTGTTACCTATAAATATGCAAATTTTTGTGTCTGATGGAGGAACAATCGATCCCTTCCCACCCCCACCATAATGGAAAAAGCCGGGTTTGCATATATTAGTAAGTTCATTTCATGGCCTACATATGTCTCTGCCCTTTGAAATCTCCTTTGAACCAATTGTAACATCTTGCTGATTTTCCTCATTAGTTAATAAATTAAATATTTGCCATATATTCACTTTGTATATTTATATGACAGTCATGGTTTTATCTTTTAAAAAAGTGTCCTTTAACATGTTAAATTCTTCACTTTGCGCTTGTGGTGTAAACTATTACATTAATTATTTATACATTGCAGAAGAGTTATATTGTCAACAGTTGACTAGTTGACATAATTTTAATTTAACGACACATTCAACGTGAACATTTAATTTTGAATCTACAGCAAGTCGCTTCCTGTCTTGGAGCTATTAATTTTATTCTAGGCATTAAACATTCTCACAGGTGCCTGAAAAGCTCTTAAGCCCTATGCACTGTGCTTATGGGGTAAAATTAATAAAATAACTGAGTGATCACTCAATAAATGTTGAATAAATGAATGAGTAAATAGGAAATAATCTCTACCATTTTGGTGGTACTTCTCATGTGCCATACACTCATATATTTCCTAGAAGTAAGGAATATAGATGAGAAGTAAATTACATAGAGAGATTTGTTGGACGTTATTATTGTTATTACCATTTGATAGGTGAAGAACAGGCTGAAGTTGAATACCATGCCTGTGACTGTACATTTCCAAGTGCCAGGGCAATATTCGAACCCAGATTTCTGACCTCAGAGTCTGCCTTTCTTCTACCCACGACACGGTATTGGGTCTAATGCCTACTCTCCTAAGGGAATCCCATCAAGATGATTCAAACTTTCCCCTTGTGGTTCTTTAACCCTCCGGCCCCATTATCCTTGCATTTGGCCAAGGAGACGTTCTACTGGAAAGCACAGTGCTCATGAGCACTGGATTTCAGTCTGTAAACTGGGTTTACAATCCCAGCTCTGCCAGAAGCTATGTGTTCTTCAACAAGTTACTCAATCTTTCTGTTAAAAGAAAAATATTAATAATAATCTAACCCTAAGAGCTGTTGTGGAGGAAAATGAGATGATGCATATAATGGGCTTGGCATAGTTCCTAGCACAGAGTAAGTGCTCACTAAGTGGTAGTCATGGTAACATCTGCCCCAGCTTCCTGCTCCTCTGTGACCTCATATATCTTCTGAACCACAGCAGTCTGAGTGGCAGGGATTGGGTTAGGAAGGAGGAAGCGGTGGTGGGAAGTGACACATTTTGCATAAGTATTTACATATTTTAAAAACTCTTTTTATTTCACAATGGAAAAGGTCTTTTGAAGCAAGGCTGTACAATCTAGTGACGATTTAAACAAATTCCAATTGGAAAGTTACAAAGGAGATTACAAAAGGAAACAGGAGGAGTCCAACATTAATGGGTCTAAATCCCAGAGGCCCTGAGCCAACCAGACTCCAAATCAGCCTTACCTCCTACTTCTGCAGAGCATGAATCCTTCCCCAGGCTCAGCAGTAACTGGAAAGTAGGAGAAGCAAAGATCACGGGGCATTCAAGGACCTAACCTACTCCAAGCCAAATATTCAAGTCTGGCTTCCAATAACTGTTCCTGAGGAAATTATTTGTCAGCAGATGGAGTAAAACAAGTAAAATTTGTGTTGGTGAAAAATGAGTCTGTCTCTAGTGTGGACAAAGTCCCAAAGTAAAGCTCAACAAAAGCAGTCACTGTGACTCCCATTGCTTTTGTCAGTCCCTGTGATTTTAGCTGCTGTATCCTGCCTCCAGGGGCCTCTGGGTAAGTGCTGACATCCTAGAATGTCAAACTAGGCTGAAGGGGACAAGCACAGATAGCAGGGGGGACTTAGCTCATTGTCGAGTGAGTAGGACCATAAAGGTTGTCGGAGGGCTGGCCTTGTGGACTTGATAATCGCAGCTGAAGAGAGTTTGAGAGGGTGGGTGCAGGGAAGATTTGTGACAGAGAGACAGAGACAGAAAGGGAGCGGGGGAGAAGGGAGGGAGAGACATGGTCATAATACAGGCTCAAGAACGGGACTATTTTTTACAACCTCCAGTGAGATCTCCCAGACACACCAGCTCCCACAGCTGCAGTTGAGACTCTGAATTGAATATGTGCCGTGACAGATACAGTGTGGCCTAGAGGAGAGGCCCGGGCTTTGTTTGCCATCAACAAGACCCTGGGTTCAAACCCAGTTCTGTCACTGACCAGCAAAATGACTTAATTAATTTTTTTTTTTTACGTTTTATTTATTATTGAGAGACAGAGAGAGACAGAGCATAGGCAGGGGAGGGGCAGAGAAGGGGAGACACAGAATCTGAAGCAGGTTCCAGGCTCTGAGCTGTCAGCACAGAGCCTGATGTGGGGTTTGAACCCATGAACCATGAGATCGTGACCTGAGCTGATATCGGACGCTTAACCAACTGAGCCACCTAGGCGCCCCCAGAATGATTTAAGTTTTAGTGATCCCTTCTCTCTTTTGCACTTGCGATCTCCATATTCCAATTGGATTTCCCCATAAGCGCTCTCCCATTAAAAAAACAATGCCCCCTTCCTTTTCCAGTCAACACCCTCCCTTTCTCCTCCCTGTCAGAGCTAAGCTTCTGGAGAGCTGGCTGCCTTTCCTCACCTCTCACTCTCCTCAGCCACCCCAGATCCAGTGCTTTCCCTTACCCAAACAACATGCACAAAGGCTAGTCATGATCTCCCACTTGCTAAACCCAGTGGACAGTTTTCCATTCTCATCTCATGTAAGCTCTGGGTATCATTTCATACTATGACGACTCCATCGGATGGCTCAAGTCAACTGACCTCTCAGCCTGGCCCCTCAGTTGGTCCTGATCCAGCGCTCTGGCTCAGGAGTGAGATCACCACCTGCTGGCTACAGCAGCCTGGATTAATCTGGAGTCATCCACAACACCTCCTCCTCTCCTGCCCTCGACATCTAACCCACCAACAAGTACTCCCAAGCCTATCTGCTAAATATGTCCTAAGTGTCACCACGTCCTTCCAGCCTCCTGCCATCATTCTGAGCCACCACTGTCTTTCACCTGGTCAACAATACCGACCTCTTCGCCAGTCTTCCCTGCATATGCTTTTGCCCCAAGTGACTATTGCATAATATTTGAAAAGTAAAAGCCCAATGATATGTTCTAAAGTGCAAATCTGATGCCCCTCCCCACACACACATAAGCACACACACTCGCCCTTTTAAACTCTTCAATGATTTCCCATTGCTGTTAGACTCCAGATCCAAATCCTTAATTAAACTAATTAATTTGGTCTATAAGATCCAGCAAGATCTGGCCGAATGACTTAACTAACAGACAGGGCTGCCATGTTACCCAACTTCATCAGCCACCATTCACTTCACAGTCCTGGGGAAGACTCCCCTTGAATTGTGCAGTACACAGCTGACACAGCTGCACGAGGCCCCACACCCTGATCTACCTCTGCAGGCTCATTCTAGTTTCCCAAATGCATCTGGCTCACTCTAGGCCACAGAATCTGAGCATGTCCCCTCTCCCTGGTACACCCTCCTCCCACCACCGCTTCCTTCTCTCGATTAATTCCCAACTCAAAGCCACTTCCTCAGTGCAGCCTTTGGTTATGGGTCAGGATCCTAAAAGGAAACAGCACACCCCAAGAGGGTGATTAAAGGGAGTTTAACGAGGGGACAAGTTACAGGGGAGGGCACCTAAGTGTCACAAGAGTGATGATTACCATTATGTGACTCTCTCCCCAGGCAATAGGGCTGTATGACTATTGGAAGCACACAACCCCCTCCTCCACAATCAGGATGTTCCCTTGCTGCTTTTCACCACGCCCCCTTACTCAGCCTAAAGCAAGCTCCCAAAGACCATCGGAGTCATTGCCCCAGTTGCCCACAAGCACACACCAGAAGACCCCTTGCCCGTTTCCCCATACACCATTTGCCTTTTATGAATATGCAGTTATGAAAGTATGAAGTCATCATTTCCAATTATGTTATTTTAATTTGCAGCAGTGATAAAGGGGGCAGGTGTTCTGTTACCCCAATGCTCACTCCCTTCTAATCGATTATTATCCTTTCTCTCTGTATTCTTGACATAGTATCCATAGGACAGAAGTGTTCTTTTTTTTTCCTTCTTATTCCTCCCCGTGGTCAAGGCTTCCTGCGGATTCCCCGTGTGTCCTCCTGGCCGAAGTCACTGCAGATTTCCTCACCTCTCCGAATGGATAGCTCGGTGCCATTAACTTCGTAGTTTCATCTTTGAAAGATCTAATCTTTGTATTCCCTTCTCTACTTTCCTAAACTTTTCAATAACAGAGACGTGTCAGAACAGAAATTGCTTCTGGTCTGGAACAGGCTGTGCTCTCGATGGCAAATATATTACTGCGGCCGGGGTGACTTCACTTTGACTTGACACAAACCCAATCAGGATATGAGAACTCTCAAGATCTAAGTCTTTATCTGGGGCTTCACAGTTGGTAGGGAAGGAGGAATGTTATTAATGTATGTATATCTCCTTGCGGTTCCCACCAAAGAGTGAGAGAGAAAGAGAGAGAAATCCCTGACATTTATCTCTTAAACAAGACGTGTGAGGAGCCAAGTGCCATTTGACAGGACAAATATTTACTGTGCCTGCAAACGGCCCTGAACTTCAGTGCAGGGAACGCAAAGACTCTGAGCCAAGGCTGATCAAAGTTCAACGGAGATACCAGGTCCCAAGAGCTGGGGATTAAGGGCATCATTTAACACCGAACCATGGACAAGATTTGTCTCGTTGGCTCCCTATTCAAGCCGGGCATTTTATTTTCATTTCCTCGATCCTCTACGGGCTCATGTTCTTTAGGGCGAGTGGCTGTGAGCCCTTTTCATTCCCCTAAACTCTGATGTCTTGGCCGATCTTTCACCCAGCAGTCGGCTGGATTACAGGGTTGCAGAGTTCTTGAGAAGATTTGCTCGTTCTCCTGCAAAAAGAAAATTGGACTCCCGAAGACCCTCAGGACCCTCGCTGCTAATAGCAAGCGATGAGATGAGCGGCCCGTCGAGAAACCACGGCTGGAAAAAGCACACGGAGATATTTTTTTTGCAGCAGCAGCGTCAGCAAACCAGCCTCATGGGGGAGGGCTGCGGGGAATTTGCACTAACAAGCTTGACAGTTCTCCTGTAACTTGCGGAAGTCCTGCTTACTTCAGCAGCATTATTTTTCAGACCGAAGTGTCTGATTAACAGCCTCCTAGAGCAATGGTGTTTAATTGACACCGACCGCAAAGCCGGCTGAGAAGTTTTATCTTCTGCCTTTCATGTGAGATCCTTAAGTTCCCCGGCCGTGGTGGGCAGCACGTGGGGATGACTCTTCATCCGTCTGGGCCCTGGTGTCCCCGCAGCCCTTCTCTCCCGGGGAAGCAGCATCTAGAGGCTTCGACTTGCTCTGCTGCCCCGGGTCCGGTTATACTGAGCAAGCTGTTTAACCTCTCACGCTTTGGTTGTCTCAAGGATCTAAGATGTTGGGGAGGAATTAAATGAGAAAATGTATCGAAAGCTCTTATGTGGCCTGCGACTTTTGGGGTAAGCATTCATTAAGTGTTTGCTCTCATTATTGTCATCTTGACGAAGGCCAGGCAGACGAGTTATCTGCCTTGGTCAGGATGAAAGGAGCTGGACACAGGCCTTCGGTTCTACAAGATGAAAAGAGCTCCGGTCGCGGAGGGTGGTGATGGTGGTACAGCGTTATGAACGTATTTAGTACCGCAGAACTACATGCTTCCAAACGGGCATATATGTGCATTTTACCACAACAAAAAACCGCAAAAAATAAAAATAAATAAAAAGGATTAAAACAAAGGAGTTGAGTGTGGCCGATAGAAGAGTGGTTTCCCCCCAGAAACGTCCTCACCTTCATCCCAGGACCCGTGAATGTTACCTTATGTAACCACAGGGCCTTTGCAGATGTGATTACTTTAAGAACCTGGGGAGGAGGAGATTATCCCGGATCACCCAGGTGAATCCAGTCACACGGGTCCTCATTTAGGGGAGAGGCAGGAGGTTCAGAGTCAGACAGGGGGATGTGAAGGCAAAAGCAGGGGACAGAACGGGAAGAGGAGACTACCCTGCTGGCTTTGAGGATGAAGGAAGGCGGTCAGGAGCCAAGGAAAATGCAGCCGCCAGGAGGAACAGAGCCCTGCCGGCATCTTGATCTCAGACCAGCGACACTTCTGCCCTCCAGACTTGTAAATGATAAACTTGTGGCATCGTAAGCCGCTAAGTTTGTGGTCATTCGCTCCAGCAGCCCTAGGGAACAAGCTCCCTGGCTGGCGGTGGGAACTGTGGGCCCGATGTGGAGGCGGGGGAGAGGAACCCCCACGGGAGCAGCCCTGGGACCCAGACCCCATCCTGGCAGCACACTCCTCATGGGGACCTCCGCCTGCGGCCAAGTGCAGCTGCTTTTCATCCTCATCCTCGTAAAGCCGTGGTATCGGAGGAGGCACACCTCAAGCCCAGAGCATGTTGCGGGGGAGGGGCATCTCAATGCGGAAGAAGGTAAGTGAAAAACGGTAAAGCCCTTTGGCAGACCGGGCCTAATGTCTCCTCAGAAAACCTCAGAGGAAGGAAGGGCCTGACAGGCAGGCATGGCTTGGAGTTTCCATATCCTGCTTAGGAACTTTTGTGACAAAGCAGAGACTACTTTCACACGTGGCTCACCGGGTCTCGCCCTTCTACAGCCTCGATGTGGTTTTCATTTGCCCCATAAGCCAGCCAGTCTTCAAGCGTACTTGTTGAAGGAATAAAACAGACGAATGAATAAACAGACAAGTTAAGGAACCCAAATGTTATCACAAAATACCACCATTTTTCTTAGCCTGGAAAGGCAGGGGGGAGGGGGGACGGGGCTGGCAGGGGGATGGAGATTGGGAAAAACTCCCTTTTTTCTAATCGCCCTGGGAGGCTGAGCATGCCCCCTCATCCTCCCCGCAGTCAGACCCACTGGCCGGTGTCCCTGCGCCCAGGACAGAAAGGCGTGTGGAGCCCCGTTGCTGCTGCTGTAGTTAGTATGCAGGCCAACACTCCTAGCACATTCCAGATCTGAGGGGGTGGGTGCTAATAACCCAGAATCAATGTTGCATTTGCCAACGGCCAAAAGAAAAATGAACCTTTAATTGGGCGAGATTTGGCATCAATCAATGATGTGACTTTAGTCAGGCAAAACCGACAGATTACTGAGTCGGACATCCAACTGTGAGAATTGTTCTCTACTGGGGCGAAGAATGCAAAATGTAGATAAACGACATCTCTTACCCAGCCCGGGACCGTAACTCACTGTGAAAAAAGAAAAAAAAATCCCCTGCATTTGTTTTTAAATCTTCTGGAGTTTCTTTTTAAGTCCCGTTCTAGCAGAGCTTAACTGACTTTGTAACTCCAAGCCCCTTCACAGAAGTGTTGTTTTATTGTGTGCTGAGGACGGTATCTAAGACAGCTGGTTGTAATTAAATTAGCCGATCCCTAGCCCGAGAGTCAGCCTCAGCCCGGAGAGCCCCAGCAGGATGGCCGTGGTGTGGCGGCACAGGCTTTGCACCTTCTCGAACCCCTACAGACAGAGCTACTGACCAGCAAAACCAAGAAACCCGGCCATGGACCGCGCTGGGCGGCAAACCAGCCGGTGAGGTGTTCCCATGAGTCCCACGTGCAAACAGGCTGAGGATAAACCACCAACAGCAGCAAGCCCTGGGGGCTCTCGCACCTGCGAGAAAGCAGAGGGAAGCCACAGGGCATCTCCAGACCGAGCATGGGAGAAAACCGAAACAGCTAAAAGGTGGGAGCCTGTCGAGACTGGAGGTCCATTCTGGGAGGGGCTTTGGCCAATCCAGTCAGGGAGTGGGAAGGGTCTGCGGTCAGCTCTGATCTCTGAACTTTCCAAATTGATGGGCCAGGACAAGCCCCCACATTGGGGGCGGGGCGGGGGCAGCGGGTAGAAACCACTACAAGGGGAATCAAAGCTGAGCAGGACGGGTGCTTTGGACTCACAGCTGGCCCATGAAAGCAGGTGAAAGTCCAGCTGCAGACACTTGTGCCGATGACCCTCTGTGCCACCTGCTCAGGCGACAGGGATGGCTCTCTGTTGCTCTGGGACCAGTGCTTCGTGGACCTATCTGAACACAGTTCTGTGGCTCAACCCTTGTCACTCTTTCAGACAGTTTTGTATTCACTCTCCAGCTTCATACATAATTTCCATCTATTGGACCTAGTTCTGCCTTCTAGAGCTGTAAGGAAGTCTCCTCTGTCTTCCACATGACAGGTTTCAAATATGACAGGGCCCTCTAAAAGCATCTCTATTTCAGGCTGAGCATCCCCAGTTTCTTCAAAGGCTCCTTCGGGAATGTAGCTTCCAGAATCCTCAGTCTTGGCCCTCTGCCTCTGGGCTTGTTGCAGTTCAGTTCATGACATAGTAGAAAAATGTCAGTCCTGGAACCAGAGAGCTTGTATATAAGTTCTAGAACCTCTACCTCCCAGCTAGCCTATTACTGTCTCTGGGTCTCAGTTTTTTCATCTGCAATATGGGGATGATGTTAGTTATAGATTTGTATTGAGCCTCAGTGAGATAACACATGTAGCCACTTTGAGAACAGTAGAACATGGACAAAGTATATATAACCGTTTGGCCATTATGTCTCAAAGTTGTAGCCCTAACTTGCATTTTTAGAAAGGTCATTGCAGAAGTGATCTGTTAAGAAGATGGGATTGGGGCTTTCCTCTCCCTTATTCTAGTCTCTAGGCTTCTCTTAATGCCATTTCAATCACACAAACTCTATATGCCTTCCACACCATGGGTCCTCACTGAGCCAGAAGTAAGCGGAGTAAGAGCCACTCCAGTGACAGGAGGTGTCATAGTCTTCAGGAAGTCATGGTAATATTACACAGCACCCGGATGCAGAGAGCTCCTGCCCGCCCCACACACAGGACCTCCAATCCCGAATAAGATCAATCCGTCATTCTTTCCCCCAACTTGATCCTAAAGACTATTTTTCCTGGGGGAAGATACAGAAACCTTAGCACCTTTATGCTTAAAAATATTACAGTTCTGGGGCTGCTGGGTGGCTCAGTCAGTTAAGCTTTTCACTTCGGCTCATGTCATGATCTCACAGTTTGTGAGTTCCAGCCCTGCATGGAAGTCTGTGCTGACAGCTTGGGGCCTGGAGCCTGCTTCAGATTCTGTGTCTCCCTCTCTTTGTGTCCCTCCCCTGCTCATGCTCTGTCTCTCTCTGTCTCTCAGAAATGAATAAATGTTTAAAAAAAATTTTTTTAATTAAAATGTTATAGTCCTACCTTCTTGCACTGTTGGTAGAAATGCAATCTGGTGTAGCTACTCTGGAAAAGTGTGGAGGTTTCCAAAAAAATTAAAAATAGAATTACCCTACGACCCCAGCAATAGCACTACTAGGAATTTATCCAAAGGATACAGGAGTGCTGATGCAGAGGGGCACATGTACCCCAATGTCTATAGCAGCACTATCAACAATAGTCAAATTATGGAAAGAGCCCAAATGCCCATTGACTTATGAAGGGGTGAAGAATACTACTCGGCAATGAGAAAGAATGAAATCTTTCCATTTGCAATAACGTGGATGGAACTGGAGGGTATTATGCTAAGTGAAATAAGTCAGTCAGGGAAAGACTGATATTGTATGTTTTCACTCATGTGGAACTTGAGAAACTTAACAGAAGACCATGGGGGAAGGGAAGGAGAAAAAAAATAGTTTCAAATAGAGAGGGAGGCAAACCAGAAGAGACTGTTAAATACAGAGAACAAACTGAGGGTTGATGGGGGTTGGGGAGAGGGGAAAATGGGGGATGGGCATTGAGAAGGGCACTTGTTGGGATGTACACTGGGTGTTGTATGTAAGCGATGAATCATGGGAATCTACTCCCGAAGCCAAGAGCACACTGTATACACACTATGTTAGCTAACTTGACAATAAAATATATTTAAAAAAAACAAAACCCCAAAACAACATTATAGTCCTACATGTCCAATCTTCATTTTCCTACATATTCTTTGATCAATCTGCAAGCCAAGAACTAATCCAAGCTTTAATTTCTTCTCATTTCAGCCTATTCTATCTCCTCTGGATTGTAAACTTCATATACTCACTGGAGGATATATACACCCTTCTACTTGACCTAGATTTAGCTCTCCAATTTCACTGAGTATCCCCTAACAATATGCCAAAGTTTGTTAAATGAGTCTACTATGTGACCCATAGGTTCTTTTCTTTTCTTTTCTTTTCTTTTCTTTTCTTTTCTTTTCCTTTCTTTTCCTTTCTTTTCCTTTCTTTTCCTTTCTTTTCCTTTCTTTTCCTTTCTTTTCCTTTCTTTTCCTTTCTTTTCCTTTCTTTCTTTCTTTTTCTTTCTTTCTTTCTGTTTCTCAAAATCTACTCTGAAATGTCACACTGGTCTTTTTTTTATTGAGGTATAGTTGACATAACATGTTAATTTCAGGTGTATAACATGACTTCTTACTTGTATATATTGGGAAATGATCACCACAGTAAGTCTAGTTACCATCCATCACTGCGGAGTTACAATTTTTTTCTTGCAATGGGAACTTGTTGGGAGCCCTGAGCCAGGCAGGGGTTAACTGATCGAGCACGGCTCTCAGACTCCACCAACCGGTACTTCCCAACCCTCCCTTGGTTGGGGGAGATGTTGGGAGCCCTGAGCCAGGCTGGGGTTAACTGATCCAGCAATGGCTCTCAGACTCCACCAACCGGGGCTTCCCGGCCCTCCCTTGGTTGTTCTCAGGAGTGGTGCCTTAGGGCGCGCCAGGGTACAGTTGATACCCTCCAGGGACCCAGGCTCCTGTGAGCCTGAGTCAATGTCACGTTACATGCCTAACCTGCTTACCCCAGGGGATCGAGGGCTCCCTGCTCCAAGGAGGAACTAACAGTAAGGAACTTAAGTCACACTTGAGGAACTTGTCCTAAAAATGTATCCTGATGCAATTATGTCATGACCTACTATACTGTATATAAGCTGAACTTGCAAAATAAAGAACGACACTTTGGTGCAATAGCTCCTGGTGTTCCTCCTGTTCCCCACCTTTGATCTTCTCTCCCCTTTCTCATCTCCTTACCCTCAACCCTGTCGGAGAAGTTGTCGCACTGGCCGCGACAGGAACTTTCAAGATCTACTTTCTTAGCAGCTTTCAAATATGCAATGAAATATCATCGGCTTTAGTTACCATGCTCTACATCTCCTTGACTAATTTTGTAACTGGAAGTTTGTCCATCTTGATGCCCTTCACCCGTATCTCCCACACTCCCCTCCCTCCCCTCTGGCAACCACCAACCTGCTCTCTATGAGTTTTGTTTTGCTTGTTCATTTGTTTTGTTTCTTAGATTCCATATATAAGTGAAATTGCACGGCATTTGTTTTTCTCTGTCTGAATTATTTCACTTAGCATAATACCCCATAGGTTCTTAATTGTTTTCTTAATTACTGCTCTAAAATTCAGCCATCTTTAAGAGTCAGCAATAAAGTTTTAGAAAATGCATGTGATTAGCTGTTTTAATGAAAGGGTACTTTAAAAAATAAGAGGCAAAGCATGTTATTCGCTTGGTTAAATAAATAGAACCTTCTGGCAGCCTGGCTGGTTGGCTCATGAGGCCAGAATTGACAAGCCAATGCCCATGTTGGGTCCAGTTACCTTGAATTGCCAGCCAAGAACACAGGAAGAAGTAAAAAGCCACATGAGGGCTAGTGTTGAAAATTAAAATATTCACATTTTATTGGGGTCGTTTATCCTCTCACATACAGGAAATGTACATAAGTGTTCAAATCTGTACCCTTTACCATACACATATACTGTCTCTCCCACGCACATATGTTCAGATATATGATTACCCTTATACCCAACAAGAACACTAAATTCTCACACATTCTTGGTAAAAGGGTGACAACAACTTATTGGTATATAATCCATCCAGTCTCAATGAGGCAAGGAATAGAATCTCACCTCACAAGACTTCAAAGTGAAAAGAATTTGGTAACACTGATCTCTTGGTTAACAATCTCATTGGTGCAAGTCCCCAGGTGATGTTGATAGAACATCTAGCAAACCACCATTGGAATCTGAGCAACTAAGCAGATCAGAGACCCTCGTGTGACATTCACATTTTTGTGGCTAGATCCAGGACTTAGTTGGAAGTATCTTAACACAGAATACATTTAAGAAATGCCCCAGGAAAGAGGGATGGATTTTCACTGTCTCAGTCCCTCCCCTTCCATCGCACCCCCTCGGTACTGGTACTTTGTAATTTAAGATTTCAGAGAACTACCTTTAAGTCCCTTGACCTATAGTATATATCTCTCAATAAGATTGCTAACTCTGTGAGTACAAGAACCAGGTCTTTGGATTCCTTTCTGTCTCTCCCCACTCAGCTCTTAATCCTATGCCTTTCATAAAGCAAACACCCAAAAGACATTGCCTGACCAAATGGCCTAAAGTGGCCTTGGAGATACCAACATGATGCCGGTGCTACACTGCACGGCAGTACATGAAAAGAACCGCTAAGAGGGGCTGGGCCTTGGTCATTCTGCTGTAGAATGATCTCTTCCTGAATTTACTGCAGACCTTATGATTGATTCATCCTTTGATGTATTTTTGCCTTAGCTGTATGTTTTTTAATCGTGCCATTAGGATTTTGTTACATGTTTTCAGGTAGTGAGTTGAAGAGATTACCCTTTCTACATTGCTAGCATTCCAAAGAGTCATGAATTTGAGGGCAAAAGGCACGTCTATGCCAGAAAAGGTCAAGTGTGGTTGCTCAGCCAAGAAGCAGAGCAGGGCAAGCCACTTGCCCCCAATCAGACACGGTCCCACTGCGTGAAGTGCAGAGAAGACTGTTTTTGATCTGCGGCAGCCTGTGACCTGGCCTGAGGTCTGAATCTTGGTATTTTTTTCCCCTACTTTCCAAGTGTGTGCTTATTTGAATTTCATAATTATCTGGTTATAAACTCCTAGGGATTTCAAGGAAGAAAACAACAGGTCAGCCTGAAGTTAAAGAAGATAAATGAACACAGGCCAGGAGAATCAGAGCCAATTCCTGCCGAAGACTCAGCTAGCCTTGTGTCATGGGGGCACCAGCCTGACTGCGTGACGTAGCTGTCTCCTTCCTGAAATCGGGCACATCTGGAAATGATCGTTTCATAGTTCGCTTGGCCTCTTCCCTATGACCAGACCTCACTGACTTGCCTTATGTAAACCACAAACTCACACGTTTCTGGCCAAAGGGGATTATTTACTTGGCCTAGCACAGCCCTGACAATGACATCACCTGCGGCTAGCTGGTCACCAAACACACAGAAAGAACATACTACAGGGGGAGACAGGCTCATCACCCACAGTCACTAACTCTTAGTGTGTCTTTGGCCGAATACAGTATGGTGGCAGCTTTACCCCAAGTCCCTCTTAAGGCTGGCCAGCAGCTCCCCAGTGGTTCGTATCAGGACTGTCTCTAAACAGTTAACAGACAGTAGCCACTGGTCGAGTTGACCAGGGCTTGGCCTCAGAGATCCTGAGTCTAGAGCCTGGTATAAGAATGTGAGTGATGCTTCTGCTTTCCCTCCCATCATATTCAGGGAGCCTGGAAGGTCACTTTCCTCCTGCTCACAGTGCCAACCATCCCCTTCAGGAAGACTGAGTGCAATGGGCTCCTGGCACACACCCTGCCAGATAGGTTTGTTAAAAGTATGAGAAAACAAATCAGCAAACACAGTCTAAGCAAATAATCAAAACCAAAAGGACAGACCTCTCCTGCTCCTGACTGGATGTTTCCTAGACCCAACTCCAGGTCCTCTCCTTCACCAAAGTCAGGCACTGAGTCTGAGCCCAGCTGCATCCTTGCTGGAGGAATGGCCATATCCCAAACTACTTCTGCCGTAAGAGGCACTGCTTCTCTCTACTCTAAACCACTTTCTTATGAAAGCAAGGAAATCAAGGGGTATGATTTATACCCAATCCAATTAATATGATGATCCAAACACCACTGAGTAGGCAAGCCCAAAACGGAGAAAAGTACAGCCCTTTTGTCACTGTCACTTTGGCAATTGGAGGAAAGAACATTGGTGTCATGGTTCCAAGTCACGGGCTGCGTAGCTGCTCTAGTGAGTAGAGGACAAGTGAAAGACGTTCGGATGAAGTTCCACTTATTTATAATTGGACTTGATTGTGGTTCTGGCTCAAGAATGTTTTGCTTAGCACAGGCATGGGCATCTGGCTTTTTAGGGTTTGGGAGATAGTCATAGCCAAGACAGTGACATAGTTACTGTGATTTTCCTTCAGGAAAGGGAATGGAGTAGAGGAACATTCCAGAGAGGAATCATTTGGCTGCATAGAAACCATTCATGCAGGGGCACCTGGGTGGCTCAGTCAGTTAAGCGTCCAACTTTGGCTCAGATCAAGATCTCACAGTTTGTGAATCCGAGCCCTGCATCACCCCTGGAGCCTGGAGCCTGCTTCAGATTCTATGTCTCTCTGCCCTGCTTGCATTCTGTCTCTTTCTCTCTCTCAAAATTAAATAAACATTAAAAATTTTTTTAAAAGAAGCCATTCATGCAAATTTAAAAGGAATTTTATTCAAAAAGTTCAGATTAAGTAGAATCCAAAGAGAAGGTAACCAACCAGACTCTGAAGCCAGGTCCTTTCTGAGGCCCTCTGCAAGACTGCCTAGACCTTCACCCTAGTGCCTGTGCATTGACACCATTCTGCTCCCCAATCCCTCCCTCTTCATTTTTCAAGAGAGGGGATTTGATCGGTTTCTGGCCGGTCTTCTTAGTCCACCACTATTGGGGTGAAGGGAGAATACACAGCAGAAGAACTACCTCTAAGAAGAAAGGATGGAGGCAGGAGAGGACTGATAAGCAGGTCTGCTACAGAAGTCCCTCCTATTTCACCCCTCAGTAATGGGGAAAGATTCTTATTTGCATGACATCAATAAGAATCAGAAGTGCAGACCTGGGGCAAGGGAATCCCTCCCAACCCGGTCATCAAAGCAGACCAAAGGGAGACCGGGTGCCATAGGATCAGTACATAGAACACTTGGGAATGCTGGAATGGGGACTAGAGAGAAAGGGCAAGAAGACGTGCACCTTGCAGATTAATTAAATGTTGTGAAGGAGCAGACTCCCTTGCCCTCCCTCAGACCCTATCCCAACTGTGTTCCCACCCACAGGAATGGTTAACTGGTAGGAGGTCAGTGCATTTACATAGACTGATTCCAATTTATCTGGGAGGCAGGAAGGGCAAGGCAGGAGTGGCTGGTTGACACACGATTATACAATCATCTGGAAATCTAATTTGTGGAACCAGTAGCCATCTGTTCTATGGGTAATGTGCCAAGGTACCTGCCAACGACAGAACAAGCTTTCTGCTGTTGGGTAACTAATTGCATCTATGGGACCAACACAGCATGAGACTCAACTTGCGGAACGTGATCCTTCACCAAATTACTATTTCTGCTTGGGTTTTTCTGAGTTGGTAAGCATAGTACAAAGACTGCTATAACTGCAGATGAAGAGGCTGGGGCAGCCCTGCATCCCCAGAAGGTGGTAGGTCAGCAGGTCTGAGGGGCAAGCACATTTCCAGAGCTGTGCAGAAGACTGTGGTTCTGTTGCAGCCATTCTCCTCCCACTCACCCCCACCCAAGAAAACAGAGAGGACTGACTCAGTAGGAAGCTGGGAAGGAAGAGCCGAGAAGGGCTTATAAGTTAGTATCAGTGGTTCCTTTTATACCCTCTGAATTTTTTTTTTCTTTTTAAGTCACCTGTTTAAAGCCTAGAGAAAGTGGAATGTGCAGTAGGTATAAAATCGACATCTTCACCCTGTCACCACAGACGACATGGCGGCTCCTCCTCTGTAATAAAGTCCTCATGGGAAAAGATCTCCTTATTCTTCCACAACAACCAGAATGCTGGAGGAATGAGCCGATAGTAGGTGGATTCTCCACCCTCTTCTGCAGCCCGTAACCCCCAGTTCCCTGTCTTCCCCTAGGCAAGGGGTTTCCGTAAAGCCTGAGCAGACTTGATTCTAGGATTTTGTCATGTTTAATAAATTATTGTGGGACACTTGGATGGATGGATGAATGGATGAATGGATGGGTTGATATGTATTTTGCCTAAAGGAACTTATCCCCAAAGTCCAAGTGACAGCACATTTTTCATTGCTTTTTTTCTTTTTTTAAGAATATGTCAGCAACAAAAATGTAGCAAGAACACTGGGCATTGTACAGGACTCTCGGTATCAGCTACTTCTGACATTCCAATGGGACCAGGTACAGATCTCTCTCCTGATACACCTGTCACCTGAGTTCTTTCTAACCTCTCATTAAATCCATATCATGCTGGATTGGCTCCCAGCTTTAGTGAAAAGAACCACTTCCTGTTTTCCCGACAGACCAGTACCTAGCACACTGCCCATATGTGATGAATACTTAGCGCAGCCAAGAGGAAAAAACAAGGGATTTAACCAGCAGGAGGGAGTATGCTTAGCACTAAAGGAGCTAAGCCCCTAGTAAGCAGCATGAATCAAAGGCACTTCCGACTCTTTGGTCCTCTGAGGGTCTGTGAAGGGCTGTTGCCTCGAAGTTGCCCCCCAACAGGCAGCCTGGTCATTAGGCTGGGCCCATTGTGAAAGATTAATAAAGAATATTCAAGAAGATTGAATTGGCTTTCCAGAAATGTCTCCATTATCCATGGAAACAGAGGTTTTTAGTGGTATGGGTAATCACACAAAACAAAATAGTATGTCTAATAGTCAATCACGAAATGGATTCTATGAGACATTTTGAGATTCTTCTTAAAGAAAAAATGATTATAGACTCCCTTTCTTATTGTATTGCTTGGACAATAGGAAAAAGTTTTTAAAAAATTTTTTAGTGTTTTTATTTTAATTTTGAGAGACATAGAGACAGCGTGAGCAAGGGAAGGGCAGAGAGAGAGGAAGATACAGAATCTGAAGCAGGCTCCAGGCTCTGAGCCATCAGCACAGAGCCCGATGCAGGGCTGGAACTCACAGACCGTGAGATCATGACCTGAGCTGAAGTCGACTGCTTAACCGACTGAGCCACCCAGGCGCCCCTGGACAATAAGAAAATTAAGTCTATGCCCTGGGCACACATGAGCTGGGTGGCAAATGGCAGTGGAAGGAATGTTGGCCCAAGATTCACTATTAACTGTGATGAGAGAGGTGACATCTGCCCAGGGTTGTGATGATCAATGTCTAACAACTGGCTCTCCAATGAAAGCCCTGATTTGTAGTGTTTCCCACTTTTAGTGGTCTAAACACTTGCACCATGGTTGATTCCAAGGTACCAACATATAACTGAACACGGAGTTGGGAAGAGAGCCAGCCCCAACACACCACTGCATGTACCAGAATTCAGAAACCAGAAGACCCACCAGCTTTGGTAGGGCTGGCATCTGAAATTTTTGTATCTCCATCACCCTAATTACATTCAAAGAAATTAATTATTTTAATAAGAATTGGTATATCAAAAACCGATGTCACAGAACAACTAAAGGAAAATTGTAGGACTTAGTCCGCTATCTTGAAAAAAATACTTGTCAATAAATTTCTTAAACTGACATAGCTTTGATTTTTTTTTGTTTATTTATTTATTTTGAGAATGGAAGAAGGACAGAGAGAGAGAGAGAGAGAGAGAGAGAATCCTAAGCAGGCTCCACACTGTCAACACAGAGCCAGATGTGGGGCTTCATCTCACAAACCGTGATATCATGAACTGAGCTAAAATCAAGTGTCAGAAGCTTAACTGGCTGAGCCACCCAGGAGCCCCAGCATCGATTTCTAAAGGCTTTCGATGACATTTTATATGTAGCAGAAATTACACTGCTGGAGAGTTGCACTAAAGTGATCTATCATTAACAGAATTCTAGTATCAGCCATACATTAGCTTAACTTCGAGCCTTAGGTGATTTTAAGAACAATAAGAATTTTTTCAGGATCTCTTCATTCATATTTTATTCTCAATTTTATTGGCAAAGCTTTACAGAAAAAAAAATCCCTTTTTTCGTAGGTATCTTTGAGAGTACCTAATAGCATTTGTTTTGCACAGAGGAAGGTAAAGAAGTAGTTTCTTCTTCAGGTGAAGTCAAGTACAAATGCTACTCTTAAGGGCAAGGCAGAATTGTTTTCTTTATATTCTAAATATTTAATCTGTAAAAGTCTCTTCCAAGTCTAGAACTCTATGAGTGTCCTTTTCTGTTTGAAGGCCTAAGAAATGTCTTCTCGATGCGGTTCCAGCTGAAAGAGTTTTTCTTGAAAACCTTGTCCTTCAGTGTTGACCGTTTCCTCTGTCAGGTTCTATTGGGGGCCGTGGCCACAAGCTCGAAGTACATAAACTGGCCCTTCGTGGGTCTCCTTCCTGGGAATGCCTGCGAGATCTTCCCTTCTCCAACCAGACAGTCAACCATCAGAGGTCATAAGAAGTGGTAAGAGAAATAGAAATGGACTAACGCTGTTTTTCTGTGTCAGGAAATTGATGTTGTCCCCAGGAGCTAACCTCCAGGGAAAAAGTAGAAGCTGGTGATGGGTAGTGAGTCTCCAGGGCTAATGCCCAAATGGCTAATTTCCCCCATCTTTTAACTATAAGAACTGTAAGACTTCCTGGGCCGGGTGTGTCTAGGAAATCGCTCACTTCCCTAATTCAACAGCGCAGCCCTGTTGCCCCACCCTGTCTGTTAGCTGTCTCTTCCCTCATTACTGTCCAACCCCAACTCCTGGGAAAAGTCAGATGCCCAACTCCCTAAGTCAGGGGCGCCTTCTACTTCCACACATCCACCTTTGTTAGATTCTGGGAAAGGAAACCACTTTAGCTCTTTGTTCAAAATTCATATATTTCAAATATATTTTTACGTGGTCAAATTCTACTTTAAGCTGGCATTTATTTAACTCATTTTTCTAACGGACTAAAGTCTGCTTCAAAAAGCAGGGTTAGCTGATTCTCATCTAGCGATGGTTGCTAGGAAACCATTCTATGGCAAATTGGAATCACACAGGCTCTGATTTCCCCATCTTGAGAACTCCTATAGCATTAATGTAGGCACAACTCATTCGATGATGAATCAGCACTATCCAGTGATACCTTTTCTCCCTTTCTGTTAAAGTGTTATTTAAATAATTAACTTTTATCTATTGTTTCTGTCTTAGCTTCCCATTTATTCTTTAAACTCTCAGTAAAGAAGTCCTTTTGCACATATGCCGTTATATCCCCATTCCCTAATGCCTCAACACCAGAGCTTAACCAATATGCACTGATTGTATTTGAAGGGAGGTGGCCACACGGGAGAAACGCCTTCAGATTGGAAAGCGAACTGTCTGAGGTAAGTTCCACTGATAATTAAATGCGTTCTCAAAGCTATTTTCTTTCTTTGGCTTATATTTCTGTTTTCTGCTTTTAAATTTGAGGCTACACAAGGAAAACTTACCGGAATATTCAAGAAGTGGTAATGGGAACTGGTGCAATTTCTTTGTAGAACAATTTAACACTAACTGTTAAAGCTGAAGATTTACATATGCTATGACCCGAAGTCCATTGCTAGAGGTATAGAATCCTCACGTGGCAGGAGAAATTCACCAAAAAAGTTCACTTTGATGTTGTCCATAATAGTTAAACAGTGACAACATAAATGTCCATGAAAAAAAGAATAGATAAAATTGGAGCTCCTATGGCACACTATTGCTACTCTACTAATGACTCTATTCTACCTTTCTCTACTACACAACACCGTAACGCATTGTGCATGCTAGAGAATAGTTAAATGAGCTGGAACTACAGGTATCAACATGGTAAATCACTGAACAAGACAGATCTATTTGCAGCGAAATGCATACCATTCAATACCATTTATATAAAGTTTAAAATATGTCAGACCAAACTCGGTATGAATACATTATATAGTAAAAAATATACAAATATATACGGCAATAAAAATCACTAAATTCAGTACAGTGGCTATCTTTGGGGAGGGGGAAAAGGCTGGGTCAGGGAGGGCTATACAATTTTTGTATCATGTATTATTTATGAGAACACATACAGCAAAATATTAAGACTGGACAAAGCTGGGTGATAAGATCATGGATCTTACGTAAAAAATACATATGTCAGGAGTGTCTTGGTGGCTCAGTCAGTTAAGAATCCAACTCTTGATTTCAGCTCAGGTTCATGAGCTCGAGCCCCACATTGGGTTCTTCTGCACTCTCTCTCTTCTCTCTCTCTCTCAAAATAAATCAAATAAACTTTAAAAAATACTATATCAAACATTTAAAAAAAGTATATAGGGTCGTCATATTATTTATCCTCCATGCCTTTTTTCTGTCTGATACATTGCATTTGCTTTCCAGAAATTTGTTTTAGGGTGACTGAAGACCTAAAATTCTTCTGCTAGGGCAGGCCATCACTGCACAAAGTTGGCACGAGACAAAGCACTGAGGTATTTTTAGCCCAGGGAACATAGGTCCTCCCGATTTAGATGGATTCATTCAAAGTTTGATCTACATATTAGGAAACTCACACAAACTAGGTCTTTCAAATACAGACAATAAAACAAACAAAAAAGGTCAGAAAATGAGGCCTGATTTTTTAAATATAGTAAATAATAAATCTTTGTATTGTTTGAAGAACAGTTCATTATAAAAGCAGTGCATCACTTTGGCAGCTAACCATGCCTGGAGCAATGGCTCTGAAGCTTTAACAAGCATAAAAGTCACCTAGGGTGCCTATTAAAATGCAGGTTCCCAATTCCCTCCCCTCCAGTCCCTGCCCCCGCTCCCCTGCCCCCACGCCAGGTGCTGATCAGTATACCAAGGTTGGGACCCTCACATCGGCTTATCCTGATGAAGCTGGTCAGTGAACGGGATGACCAGAGCATAAAGCAGGATTCTCCCAGGCAGCCTGTCCCGTCGAGGAAGCCGAGAACATTAGTGATTCTGATTATGAGAACACATCGCAAGCATGGCAGGTGTCACAGTAACATTAGCAAATAAACAGCTCCCTGAAAAATCCAAATGTATGAAATTATCACACATAACACGCTATTCAGCATTCATTCATTCACCAGATATTTATTGAATGTTATGTGCCTAGTACTTCTTTTCCTTAATTGTACTCTATGTTAATTTCTTGGCACATAAACATATGTAAAATTTTATAGAAATGCATAAGTATGGTCTCCTGATTCATCATCTTGGCGCTCTCCTCCCCCCTCCCGCCACCCGCTCTGTTGCAAAGTTGAACTGACGTGCCAGGAATTTTTTTTTAACGTAGTGGGGTTTTTTTTGTCCTTTTCTTGCTTAACCGCCTCTCCCACTTTCCTCTTCCTTCCATCCATGTTAGCTGCCCTTTGCTCAGATAATCCATGTTAACAACCTATTATGTACCCTCCCATATACTTCTTTTCTGCTCATATGATCTTCCCAAGACATATATTATGCCCATACAGCCAAACATAGCACGTTGACGTGTACAGATGACTCAGCACAGTAAAAGACAGAGTCTCTCTCTGCCAGGAGCTTACCATCTTTTGGGAGACAAAATGCATATATATGAAAATATCAACATAAGGCAAAGGAAGAAAATTTATACAAGTGGGACAGTAGTATAGTTATATAGTGAAAATATATATAGAAAGGGCTTATCATCTTATGTATTATAGGCTTACAAAAGGCAGAAAATAGAAAATAAGAGGGCACCGTTATTGCCTTCATGTCTTGCTTAGACCACCGGGATCAGAATTCAGTTAAAACCTGGATTCTGTGTGTGCAAGAGACGCATTCTCCCAGGTTGACAAGGAAACATCCTACCCTCAGATGACAGAGCTGAGGGGAGAGTCCCTCACCAAGTGGAGCTCCCAGACCCCAGGAGCATCTTGGGTCTGAAGCAAGGTGAAGGTCAGGCAAGCAAAGGCACTGTGTTTAACTTAGCAAATGCCACGGTGATATTTGCAGGCACAATCATGCAAATGTTATTTGCTGTGAGAAATGCATTTCCAAAACAGATGCTTCCCACCATCTATCCACTTGGCTGCCTTGAAATGAAGCAATTCCTTTCTCAGCCTCCCAGGAGGGTGCTAGTATGTCAGGGGTCTGGGATTGAGACTTGGCAGCCAACGTAAAGGAACAGCTAAAATCCTCCTCTTGGCTGGCAAAGTGGGCTTCTGCCTTGGGCATGGTAGAGCTTGCATTTGCAGGCTTCGAAGGGCACAAGTCAATCCTCACCTTCCAGGTTTGCCCTGTGTCCTGACCGAGAAGAGAAGTGGGGCTTTGAGTAGAACCGGACTGCCTTAGCGAACCCAGAATTAGAGCTTAACAAGATCTGTGAGGGACTAAAAAGACTAGAAAGTAAATGATACAGAGACCAGCAAACCATCAAAATTGTGATCAGCAAGCAGCTCAAGCAGCAAGGCCAAGTAGTCAGCTTTCTAGTCGACCCTCTCAGTTCTCCTTGTGTCCCGGGCAGCTTCATTTTCCTTAAGTGACTTTACTTTTGCAAATCCTCATGGCGGAACAGGAATAGCAGGTCATAGGGAGCTCCCCAGTCCTTAACTGGTCCAGGTATCAAGTGGAAAAATAAAAAAATTTGCTAGATGAAGAAACCTATACCATGACTTTTGCTACTTCCAAGGTTAGCCCCGTATCCACTCAATGGGGATAATAAAAATTCACTCACATCCTCTGAGAAATAGCTGTTGGAACCCTTTCAAGTAAGATGATACAATTTAAAAGCCACTGCACTTGGAATTGAATACCTAGAGAGTAGCACATAGCACAATGAAAAGAAAATGAGATATCAGTAAGACACATGCTCCAGATCCGCGACCTGCCCCACACCTGACTCCGGGTGTGTCCCTTAACCTCGCGGAGTCTTCATTTCTTGTCTATAGAATGAGGAGATGAAGATCTTTCCCCTTCCCTCCCTCCCCTGGCTGATGTGAAGATCATGCATGGTGATGACCACTAACGCATTTTGAAATAGTAAATGTCATAAAATGATGAGGTCTTTATGGCACGACTTCAGATCTTCTGCTATTAAAGACGTGCAAGGAGCCTACAATGAGGCCTCAGGAGAGACGGATAAACAGGAGCCTTTAGTGAAGACACCAAGGCAGCGCCTAATTACCTGCTAAATAGGGTGGAGAGAGCAAAGGGCCGCAGTCATTCAGAGAAGCAAGTAGTAACTGGCCTACAAGATACAGTTTTAGGAGCGCCTGGGTGGCTCAGTAGGTTAAGCGTCCAATCTTGATTTTGGCTCAGGTCACGATCGCACTGTTTGTGAGTTCGAGCCCCATGTCTGGCTCTGCACTGAAAATGTGGAATCTGCTAGGGATTCTCTCTCTCTCTCTGCCCCTCCCATTCTCTCTCTCTATCTCTTGCAAAATAAATAAATAAACTTAAAAAAAAACACACACACACACGGTTTTAGAGACAGGTTGGGAGCGAAGTCAATCCTTAAGAAATAAAATAACTGGACAGTAAACCCAGGTAAACATGAAACATACAGATGGCTTTACCAATGAGTAGAAAAAAATCATCTGGGAGGGGTGTCTATGAAGCTGGACTCAAGTCCTCCCCCAACTAAAGGGCCTCTAGGCGTCCTCTACTGATCCTCAGCCCCCCTCCCTTTGAGGCGAGAGATAATGAACCACAAAGGGTCCTTCAACACTTCATGCCCTCATACTTCCTTCACCAGGCTTTTCCTACAAAGAGCCAATGATGTGATAGATGTTCCACAATTTAAAAAAAAATATCAAGCAGTAACTCAGCCACCTGCAAGCTTCCGTGTAACAGTGCAGGGTGTGAATGACAGGTGCATATGAGTATCTTTTCCCTACTTATTATTTATTCAATATTCAATATATAGATGGCTGCCAACCAACTTTTCATATTAGCATGAGATAACCAGTGTTACCATGCCAAAGTAATGATATAATTCTGGCCAAAAGGCAAAGAAACTTGACATTTCCGTTAGCACATACATTATTATCTGTGTAAATGTACAATTTCCAAGAGACTTTCTGAAATACTGAAAAATTGGAAATATCTCTGATGTGACCCTAGAAGTCTGGATCTCCAGGGCAGTAATCACTTTTCTAGAAGGTAATTTAAAACATCAATCCGTCAACAACAGAAAGGTTCAAAAACTGCCTTGACTACCTTTACTCATGATGCAAGCATGGTGCTCAGAAGTGACCTGAAGATGACCTGAAGAAAATCTGCATCAGTGATGTTCATTCGGGTCCCACTCTTATTTCCCAAATGCTTCAGAGTCCAGACCCCTGTGGCAGCCGGCCAGGAAAGTTTCTTCTCAGGGGGTCTCAGTGGTGAACGCTCAGCTGCTTGGAGCTCTTCATTACAAAGTAGACCAGGACGTGTGCTCCTCTGTTGTCGGGAAATGTTGCATCTACCCTCCTAGCCATCACTCCTGACACCCTCCTTCCCCCATGCTCTCTAGCCAGGCATCTCAGTTATCTCTCCATCCCAGCCCCTGGCAGGAGTATATGCTGAGCTTCTTCTGGGCCACGAAGTAAACTAGATGGACTGGACCATGTCTAGTCCACTCACTCACTGAGCTGACTGCCCAGGATCACACAGCTCTGTGGGGGCTGAGCTGGATCTGGCATTCAGTTTTCCTTCCTCCCAATCCACTTCTCTTTCCATTTCTTCTTTGGAAGGCAGAAGTTTTAATGCCTTGATATAAAGTAAAATGAAACTTAGAAATTCTGTCATGATATTCTTGGGGCACCTGGGTGGCTCGGTCCGTTAAGTGTCCAACTTTGGCTCAGGTCATGATCCCATAGTTATTGGATTTGAGCCCCGCATCAGGTTCTGTGCTGACAGCTCAGAGCCTGGAGCCTGCTTCAGATCTATGTCTCCCTTCCTCTCTGCTCCCTCACCTGCTTGTGCTCTGTGTCTCTGCCTCTCAAAAATAAACATTAAAAAAATTATATCATGAGGGCGCCCGGGTGGCTCAGTCGGTTGAGTGTCTGACTTCGGCTCAGGTCATGATCTCGCGGTCTGTGAGTTCGAGCCCCGCGTCGGGCTCTGTGCTGACAGCTCAGAGCCTGGAGCCTGCTTCGGATTCTGGGTCTCCCTCTCTCTCTGCCCCTCCCCCACTCATGCTCTGTCTCTCTCTGTCTCAAAAATAAACATTAAAAAAATTATATCATGGATTTCTTAAAGCAATGTGGTTTTTTTTTTAGTTTTTTTTTTTTTTAAAGTAATCTCTGCACCCAACTTGGGGCTTGAACTCACAACTCCGAAATCAAGAGTCACATGCTTCACCACCAACTAAGCCAGCCAGGCGCTCCTCAAAGCAGTATTGTAATGGCAAGTTTGGGGTCCTAAAAGGGAATATTGGAAAATAAAAAGTGGAGTATATTGCAATATTTCTGATAAAGATCAAAGAAGTAGATACTCTGAATTCCAAGAACTAGTGCCAATAAACCAGGCAGGAAGGTCCCTAGAGGAGAGAAGAGTTATTCACTGGTAGAAATATCTCTTTAGCAATGTTCTTATCAGCCCAAGGGTCTCCTGAGCAGTCCATCCGCCAGAAGGATTATCGTACAGATGGCTGGTATGGGTCACCCTGCACACTAGCATCTGCATGCTGGTGTCCTAAGTCCTCTTCGAGATCAATAGAAATTCTTTCCCTCTGGCTCAATCCCCCTAAATAACGGATAGCAGACATTTAATCCATAGCACCAAGACCCAGCCCAAAGGTAGGATCAAAGCAGCCTCTCAGGGGCTGTCCTTGGGTCCCTTTATCTGCACCAGGCGTCTTTAGCACCAAGGACCCCACAGGAGGGGGCAGCAGATAAGGGCACGGGCTCTGGTGTTAGAGCCTGGAACTGCTGTGTGACTGGGGCAAGTGGTTCAGCCTCTCTTAGTCTGTGTCCTCATCTACAAAGTGTTGGCGGTGATAATAATAATAAGACCTACTTCAGAGGGTCATTGTAAGGATTAAATGGTGCTTAGCACAGCAGCTGGCACATCGTAAGTACTCCATAAATGTTAGCTGTTGCTATTAATACCCAGCAGGCATCCACTGTGTTGGTTTGGCAAGGACACTGCCCTGTGCTTTGCAGGACTCAAAGGCAGTTTTCCCCTCTTATTGTTCTCTCAGCACTCTGACCAGAGACTCCAGAGCCCCTGTGATGTCATTCTATTAGACTCTACAAGACGGGATCAGAGGACATCCTGCCTGCACGGTTGTCTTAAGCCTGTGGGCTTGCGTATCTCTCTAGGGGGCTAGGAGCTCAAACTTCAATCGCCTATAAATGGCAACAGATCAGGAAGCAAAACGAATGTATCCCATGTCACTGTGGTTCTTCCAAGAGAAGGAAACAGAAGATCTAACTGAAGAGAAAGTGTCAGCGAGGACTGACCTGACCTCTCAGATCCCTTCCTTCGCCTCTCCAAGAGGCGAATTCAGATTGGAAAACATTGATTTAGTATTCACAACGCTGGTTTAATAAAGGCTTTTGGAGACAACTGGGGTGGCTGTGACTCCGAAGCCCTCTCGAGCATTGTTTCAAGTTACTTTCTTTTCTGGAAGCTTCCAGAGCAGTCAAGCAATTATTTCTCTGCAAAATCCAGGAAAATCTGAAGAGATAGACTCCCTAGGAAAACAGAAGTCATTCTGTGGAAAAGCAAGAACGAGATGAACAAAGAGCATGAAGATCACAATTGGAAAGGAATTTATAGAAGATTTGTATTTTGCAGATGAGGAAACCAAGACTTGGAAACAAGAGGTGCGTTTCCCCAGATCACAGCCAGTCGGAGACAGGCAGGAATTAGTAATAGAAAAAATATGGCAGCTAGTGCTTGTCTAGAGCTAACCATGTTTCAGGCATTCAGGGCTCATGTGGGCTTCACGTGAGCACATTATTTAACCTCTCTGAGCCTCGATTTCCCCATCCTTGAAACGAGGATAATAATAGTGTTTACCTCAACTTTATTGGATCGTTGCAAGGATGAAATGAGTTCTCCTTGGATGGATCTTCGTTCTTACTCTTACTACTCTCATGAAAATGATCACTATTACTGGTTTAGGTTGACATCTGGGAGGAGTGAAGGAGATGTTATCTCTGGAAGAAGGGCAAACAAAGCCTATGGCTATGCCTTCACCAGCCAAAATAAGGGTGGTTAATACCTCTGGCAAGAAAGCAGGAAGAAAAGTCCCACCTGGCCACATGGGAGATGAGGCAGCCAAGGAGATGGTGACCGTGAGGAAGGCCAGGCATGCCCCGGAGACGGGAGCTGGAGAAGGAAGGAGAAACAGGCAGGATGGGAGAGCTTTGGGTGGCTTGGGGCCAGAGGGACAGGATTTCCTGCTGGGAAACTTCCCACAGGACAAAGGACAAGAGTCTGGATGGTGAGGGGTATGAAAAAGACCACCAAGAAGATACACTTTAAGGAAAATTCGGGCAATCATTATGAGAGTTTACCTTTGTCTGTGAGTTTACACAGTGTCACCTCATTTATTAAAGCATTTTTTCCCCACCATATATCTGCAGAATTTTTTGGCTATCAGCTTCAGCAGCCTGCTTTGGGATCCATCGAGGCATGCAAACTGGTTAAATACTGGGTGAGGATTAAGGGGTCCCTGAGCAAGTGCAAGCAGGGACCGTAGCATTCTGTATCTATGGTTCTGGGAGCCCCAGGTTTCAGGGTAGGCCTGGTGGGGGCCCCCATTTCAGTCCTTGGGCCAAAGAGACGCTCTAGTAAGGGGTCAGCAAGGCCTTGTGCCAGAGTCCTGTCCTGGACACTTTTCCTCCGGGCCCGCAAAGTCACTGGGTTGTCCCACAGGGACTGGTAGTGAGCGGATTGCTTGGGGGGTGGCAGAGGCTGTGGCCTTGACCACTGGGCTGGGCTGACCCTGCTGGGCAACCTTCCTGGACCGCAGGGACTGCTACGGGGGCATTTTAAGACAAAAATCACTGGGCTCCTGAATACAACAGGAGTTCCCTTAGCACCCTGCCCTATATGCTGGTGTCTGCATAACAACAAAAATCCAAGTTTCCGCAAGGAAAAGCCACTGACATCTATCAGCTATGGCGTCTGGGTTTTAGGTTTTTCCTGAACCTGATTGTTGGAGGGATGATGTGGGGTGCTATATTTAGTGCATGAAAGTGGATATTTTCCAATAGGCTGGAAACAATCAGACTTGGGAGGATAAACACAGGCAGCTTGTTCCGTAACAGCTTCGGTGCACAGGTTTCTGTTGTCTCCCACCTTCTCCCCGGCTCTCCCCTCTCTTTGTTCCCTGTCCGTTCTTTCCCCTGATGCTTTCATCTATTCCTATACCTTCAAACTCCACCTGCAGATATGACTCCCAAGTACGTGTTTCCAGCTCGTCTTTTTTCCTGACCCTGATTCCACACGTCCTAACTTCTGAGCATCTCCCCGTGAATGTGGTGCCAGCTTCTCACACCCCGTCCGCAGCTAAATGCACCACCTACTCTTCTGAAGCCTGCTTTCCCTTCTGAGCAACCTTCCTCTGCTGGAACTCTCCTCCCAGTTCTGAAGCTAAGTGGTAGATCTCTGCCAGTCCTGGCCTGCGACATTCCGTATGCTTCCAAATTTTCCAATTCTACCCTGAAAAGGTACCTTGTTTCTGCCACATCCCTATTGTAGCTGTAATCCCTTCTTCCCGAGCAACAGCCTCCCATCGGGTCTCCCAGCCTCAACTACTTGTCCATCCTCGTCTTTCCAGGCTCTGCTACAGATGAACCATCCAAAAGATGGTGCTTGATGATATCACCCATTCAGTGGAGGTGATGGAGTGGGGAAGACTGTCCTCCAGCCACTGTCCAGAATAAAATGTTAACTGCTTGGGCTTCAAAGGGGCCGAGAGGGACAGGAACTGAGTGAGGAATTACAGTGTAGAAAAGGACTCTAAGGCTGTATGCAGAGTTAATTGAAGAGAGTCCCAGGATGAGAGTTGGTCATGTCTTTCACAATCACTAAAAGAGGGCAATGGTACTCCCATGCCTCCCATGGGCCACGCCACCTCCAGGCCCGCCATCAATTGACACACCATCATCATCTTGTTAACAGTAGAGCTCTCCAGTTTCTTGCTAAAAAACAGAACACCACTCTGTGTCCAATACCTGATTGATGGGGTATTACATACCTACCTACTTCTGTGCTTTATTTGCACACACCTATTACTCAAGGCCCTGTGCCAATTTCATCTCCTCCCTAAAAAGGGGCTTATTTTCCCTGAGCCGAACAGTATCTCCCTTAAAGTTTTTAATGTGTAGTCTTTCTATAATATTACACCCTCCTTTCCAGAAGCAACTGGACAGCGAAAGCCATGTGGCTTTGTCCAGAATTTCGCACATGGTAGACAAAGATTCGTTGAATGAATGAATGGATATTCAAATGTGATAAGTATCCCTAATAATGACGCTGTCCGTCAGTTATTTTCTAATTAAGTGAGTAATACAAGTATTACAATTGAATTATTAGCTAATTACTAGTAATCAAAGCTATAACAGAAATACAAGCTGAATTCTAACTTACCTGCCCTTCCCTTTATTCTAAAACCCAGGGTACTTTATTATTGAACACTCCAGTCCCTCCTCCTGCCAGGCTCCCAAGAGCACATGTGTGGAGGATAATTGAACCTCTCCAGGGCTCATGCTCTACTGAGGCAGACAGAGAAGCCTTGGAGAATTGTCTTGGCAGCGCGATGCCATTTGGGGAATTTATGCTGATTTTATCACAGATGGCGTGTTGTTTCAGTTTGCCTCCTACGAGTTCATGTTCATTGTTCTCTCTCTGGTTTTCAAAGAACCAAAAATTAGTTGACTCAGAGCGCCCCCAAATTAAAAGGAAAAACACACATACCCTGAGTAAATACACTACAAGGATAGTGGTGGATTTTGATCTTTGAGCACTGATTTAAGAATGGGTCACCTGTGCATGAGCCAGAGTGGGTAGGTTCAATGGTTCCCTCACCTGATTGAGTATCAAGGTCTACTGGGGAGATTTTTTTTCTTCTAAAAATATGAGTAGATTCCTGGGCTCCATCCTATGAGATCCTATAATAGTCAATCTAGGATGAGGACTTGAAATGCATATTTTAGAAAAATCTTTCCAGGCAATGTTGATGTGTAGATACATTTGGAAGCCAAGAGTAGAGAGGAGGGGATGTGTGGAAAATGAGCTCATCGTAAAGACTGAGAGAACACTTGCTTGCCTACCTGGCCTTGGAGCTTGTGCATGAGGCTGTCTGCTGGTCTGGCAGGACTAGGTCAGGTCTTCTCTGGGCAGTGGTGCACCGATTAAGTGTGCTAAGAAGCATCACCAAGAGACACTGTTAAACGAGTAGATTCCCAGGCTCAGCCCCCCACCCATTCTGAGGCAGTAGGTACCCAGGAAATCACATGTCTAATAAGCCCTCCATGGGAACCTGACAAAGATGATCTGAGAACCACATGGAGGGATTCCCTGCTATATATTTGAGTCCAAGCCTAGCTTTGGGGATGCCCCATGCCAGCTCTGTGAGCCTTAAGGGATGGCCCCAAGTGGCCCATCCCACTGCTTTAGCACACAGAGGAACCTTCCTAACTGACCCACCATGAGCAAAAGAAATAGCTAGAATGACTTGATTTCTTGGCACCCACAGCTACATGGCAAGACTTTGTTCTGAGATGTACCAGAATTTCTTTGCCTAAAGAGAGAAGAACAGGACCAGCAGCTTGTCTCCCGGACACTCTCATCAACAAGAATCCCCATGAAGGTGGTGATGACAAGGCTGTGAGGGATAAAGAATGGCATTGTCCCCTGTCTCGAAGCCCAGATCAATGCTCTAACCCTCCATGGCCTGCTGTCTCCACCACTGCCAAAAGTGGCCTCCCCGTACTCTGGAATCCTTGAGAATGATCTCTCTTCCTCTTAGAGACTTTGCATTACCCTTAATAATGGTGAGCATTTGGCCAGTCAGTCTCAGGTGCCACTTTAGGCAAAACCAGGCCTATCTTGGTTGATATGCCCAGTTGCTCTGCCATGCACCACTCTGACCCAGACCTGTGGTGAACCTACAGTCAGTAAGTCCTCTTCACCGTGGGCAACAAATATGCCATGAGCCCTCATCTCAAGAGGCTCAAAAGGGTCTCACAGAGGAGGCAAGAAAGCCACCAGTGGGGTTGTGACAGGATCTGGAAGCATGGAGGTATGCACGGTATTGTGAGCGCTGAAGGAGCACATTGACCCGTGTCAGAACAACCCCACGTTTCCACTCCGTATCTTGGACAACTGACGGGTCCTGGACTCCATCTCTTCTCACTTTGAGATGACACTGACTTAAACTACTTGATACAACTCTAAGCTCCCACTCCCTCTGTCCGGTTAGGGCTCACAGTGACCCTTTGAAGGCAGCCTCTGTCCCTCTGTTGTCTAAGTTGGTGTAGCACAGTGGATGGTAGCTGGGCCCTTCTAATCAGGCAACCTGGGTTCACTTCCGGCTCTATCCTTTAGGAATAGCATGGCCTCAGGCTGTTAGTCAACTTGACTGTACCTTGATTTTCTCCTCAAAATGGAATAAATTTACTTACCACACACTGGTGAGAAAAAAACAAATGAGATAATACACATACTACATCATTTTTTTTCCCCAGTAAACTCTATCCACAAATGGGGCTCAAACTCACAACCCTGAGACCAAGAGTCGCATGGTCTACCAAATAAGCCAGCCAGGTGTCCCAGCACTATCATCATTTTAAAAGGCCAGCTTATGACTGTAATGGTGGGAATTCCAGGAGAGAATTCCAAGAGAGAGAGGAGAGAAGGGCAAACCTAAGGCCAAGTTCTGAGAAAGCAGGAAACTTGTGGCCCACCTGGCACCCCAAAGTGTAGGGTCTTGCTTCTGTTCTGCCTAGGCCTGTAGACCCACAATCTCAGCTGCAGTAGGAACAAGAGCGCCCCCTGCCCCCCGAGAAGGACATGACAAGTTTTACACTATGGTGCTTTCCTGAACCCCTTCACCACTCCTGAAGGGCAAGGAGCTCCTGTAAAGGTAAGAGCCACCCCACCTACAATTCCAAGTCCTTTTGGCAGGGCCTCAGTGGTCCCAAAGCACTGGGGACCCGAGCTCTCTCCACCAGGGTTTACGAACCCTCCCCACAGGTGTCTGCCAGGTCTTACTCTGTACTATGTGAACAATCTGCAGACCCCAGAGGAGGGCAGCGAGGGGTTGCAGGGGAGAGGCTACCAATGGGACTGAAGGTGTTTCTGATGGATGCCTGGCCGAAGACAGCACTGGGTGGCATGATGAGGGCATACTGGTTGTTATAGCAACCATCCACCCCTTCTTAAAGTCTACCCTAGTTGGAACCAGCTGCCGTGTGTGTGTGTGTGTGTGTGTGTGTGTGTTAGCTACTGGTGTGTAACAAAACAGCCCAAAACCTGGTGGCATTGAGTGTGGGTTACCAGCCTATGGATTGGCTGAGAAGCCTTTAGCCTCAGCTGGGCTCACTCATACACTGTCAGTCAGCTGAAGGCTGAGGGGACAGCTCTCTGTGTCTTGGCTGGGCTCTCACACATATCTGGGGGTCAACAGGTGTAAGATGGTCTATGCTGTCCTCAGGCCGGGATGGTTGGCCATCTTCCTTTGTGGCCTCTATTCTGACAGAGAATGCCACCATCCTGGGCTCGTCCTCTGGATGACAAGGTGCTGAGAGAGAGAAAGACAGACAGAGAGAGAGTGAGTGAGAGTAGACGTGTTCAAGGCTTTCTGAGGCCCGGGCTCTGAACTGCTACGCCATCACTGCTGCCACATTCTACTAGTACAGGGAGCCTCAGGACCAACCCAGATTCTAGGGCAGGAGAACTAAGTTCCTTCTCTTCAAGGAGAAAGCTGCAAAGCCACATTTTTTCCCGTGAATATAGGGAAGGGAAGAACTGGTCATCTTTGCCAACAATCTGCCTCCAGGATTAGGTGCTGGAAACATTTTTTAAAGCTGCATGCATCACTATTGCCATTATTAGAACGACTCTCTAGTTACGTCAATGACTGATGAGTGCGTGAGTGAAAGAGCAAGTGAATGAATGAATCGTAGTCTCTCCCTAAGACTCGGATGTAAGCCCACGGTTCCATTCCTACTCTTGCGTCGTTCAGGATTCTAGTCACGCCACCCCGACAGCTCCATATCTCCATCACGGAATTCCCTCATGATCCAGGGCTTTCCCAAGGCCAGTAGGGTGAAGTCGGGTCACCGGGAATGCGGGCCAGGCATGTAACCCAGCTCCGGAGATGCCGTCACCTGCATGGAGCCCGGTAGCATCAGGACTCCTCCCTGGGGTTTAGTAGTCCCAGAAGTCGCTGAGCTTGGAGAATAAGTACACAATAATGTCCTTTTCAAAAACAAGTGGCACCAGTGAGGCCGGCATGGGAACATAGGCCATCAACACAAATTGTACCTGGGAACATGATCCTAGCGCTCGCCCCAGGAAAGAAGCCAAGGTGCAATGGCCACGCCAGCAGGTTAGGGAGCAGAGAGGCTGCAGGAGGACCCTCCAGAGACTTCCACAGACTCTGCCCCTCCCTCTCAGCCACAGAACCAGAGATGTTAGCTATATGGGTTTTAAGTTGCATTCTCTGTGTCTCCTTGTCAAGTAGTTTCCTCCGTGTTCCAGTTTAGGACTTAAACGTCCCACGTTCCCAATGTGAGGTAGGTTGGTAATCCTGGGAGCGCACGAGGTCCCCATCGAAAAGACGTGACTGCACGGTGCCCAAAACGGCAGGCCCAGGGAGCCTGCAGCCACCAAACCCTCCCATACGCGTGAAAACTTCCTCTTCTCCTCACCTGCTACGCCCACCCCAATGCCGCTCTCGCCACCAACATCTAAGGGAACCTGACGGTGGGCACATCTCTCTCGGTTTTGTATTTATTGGCCCCTCGGAGAATCCTTAGGTCCACATAGCTCTGAGTCAGGCAGCTTCGCTTTTTCCTTTCCGAGAAGCCAGCAGGGGGAGCAGCCCCCGGGGCCTTGTTTTTATTTTTAACATCTGTCTCCTGCATACATTATACATAATCCCTTCGCCCCCCCACATTACTCTGATCAATTTGTTCTTTTTGGAAACAAGATTGTGGCAAAAAAAAAAAAAAATCGCAAATACTAAATAATTAACTCAAGGACATCTTCCAAGAAAAATACAAGAATTCAAAAGAGTAATCTTCCACTTGAATGGTTTGGGCCTCTATTAATTATAACTCCCTATTCATTGTGATTAATGATTGTGAGGGTGACATTTAGAACAGAAAGTTGGGAAAGAATAACAAGGGGAAACTTGTCTCTGTGATAAGATCTAACTTTAAAATAGTCTTTCCCGGAGGAAGTGACAGGACTTCATTTCTGGATCCTTTTAAAACCTAGTCCTAGCAAAGCCCAGGAGAACACACTGGAAAGAGCAGTTGTCCTCTGGGGACCGATCAGAAATGCCCTAAAAGGTCACTTATGTCTCTGCTCTCTGCAATGATTGACAGCCCTAATGGCGGTGAGGACAACAGCAAATACCGATACAGGCGATACAGACAAGGAGAGAAGTTTATCTTATTTGTTAAATAAATTCTTGCAACCAGCTTAACAACTTGAAGTAATGTGGGGGGTGAAGGGCTTGAAGAAGAAAGCCACTGGTGAGCAGTTGATGGTTGGCAGTTTCGTGCTGGGAAGATTTTCCTCCACCTTTTTTATTTGGATCTATTTTCTTTTTCCCCACGGGCTCAGTTAACACATAATTTGGATCACCTGCTAACCCTAACACCAAATGTGCCCCATACTTCAGATGACAGCCTGTAATTTAGAAGGAAATCCTCTGGAGATACCAATGTCAGGATCTATTAGAACATGCTAGGGGCGCCTGGGTGGCTCAGTTGGTTGAGTGACCGACTTCAGCTCAGGTCATGATCTCACAGTTCGTGAGTTCAAGCCCTGCGTTGGGCTCTGTACTGACAGCTCAGAGCCTGGAGCCTGCTTCTGATTGTGTCTTCCTCTCTCTCTGCCCCTCCCCCTGCTTGCAGTCTGCCTCTCTCTTTCTCAAAAATAAATAAGCATTAAAAAAATTAAAAAAAAAAAAGAATATGCTATAGTTGCATGGTGCCTTATCCAGTGAGGTAAGGACTTGCTGGTGACTCGGTGCCACCAGGAATGAGAGGCACCACATCTATGTGGTGCTCAGTGGCAACCATTGAAAATGAGCGCCCCAGAGCCCAGCAGTTCCAACCTGCACCCAACTTCCTGGCAGGGGCCCCAGTCTGCCTGGTTTCTGAGGGTCCCTCACCTTACTGCAACCTGCTGGCGAGCCAAGACCCCAGAGGGCCCCTTGAGGCCGCACATGCCAGCACTGCCCCCACCAGTTCCTCCTCAGTGACTCGGGCACCACCGCCCCCCAGCAAGAAATGGAAGCACGTTCTGTGGAGACAGGAACAGTGTTCAGTCTCACTGTTCACACAGACATGGCTCACCTATTGCGCTCCAGGCTGCAAAGACAGCACTTGAGGATGAACACTCATCAGGGTGCAGCTTTTTCCACACACACATCTGTGGCCATTTTACCTGTGACCCACTCTAGTTACTGAACACTCAATCTATCAGTTGTGGAAGGGGATTTCCCTCACCGCATGCTACTTACCATGTATTTTTGACCTGCTAAATTTACCATAGACCATACCACAATTCCCAAGGCCCCGCCATTAGAGGCACCACCTCCCTCAGTAAATCTCCTCTAAGGGACTCCGTGGTCATTTCCTCCTAGAAGTCAGCCCAAACATGGCTTTCTATCTGTGCACTTCAGCGTGTGTGTGTGTGTGTGTGTGTGTGTGTGTGTGTGTGAGAGATGGTTAAGGGTGAGAACAAGAAGGACACTCTCAGGGTTCTGATCTCTTCTCTCTCAAGAGTCTCCATCACTATAAATGAGGTTAATACAAATAGAGGAAATTCTACCAAGCCCCAAATGCAAACAAGTACGTGCAGAATAACCTACTGACAGATTAAGTTATGTTGGTCTTGCTTCAGTGGGAGTCAAAATGAGGGGCATTTTTACCTCTCCCATCCCAAGAGGCCTTTTGTGTTGGACAGCTGGGCTCCCCAGTTTTGGGGGGAGTTTCCCTGGAAATTCCCAGGAGGCAGCCAAGCATGTGCATGTGAGCATATGTTTCCTTCCCTCCTCGTAGAAGTACTTGGTTTGGAAGACTAAGCCAACTAAGAAAGGGGGTACAATAGGGGAAACAGCTTATTCCAGGAAGAGAAATGAGTGATTTCCTCAAGGCCAAAGGAGGAAAAGGATGATAGTATCCACAGCAGCATGGACTGTGCCCCTCACTGCCACATGGCACCCAGAGGTGGCTGGGTCTCTCTCTGAAGAAGTGCCATTGTGTGGGTGCCCAGGGGATGGCCATCAGGAGGCTTGGGGGCCTCACCCAAGGTCCTACTTGGTCCAGAAGCAGTGGGTCTCTCTGTTCCTATAGCCCTTTCCTCAGCAGTGACACTATAAGTGCAGAGACCAGAGGCCCTGCCCCAGGAGATTCCCCACAAGATCCCAAGGGAGTGGGGGAGGCTAACCCATAACCAGTCTTGACTTCTTACCTCTGGTAAATGGGAGTTCAGAGGCAGATTCAAGTTAATCAGGCAGTGTGACACTCATTATCCCCAAATGTGGTGGGGGAATTCAGAGACGTGATATTTCACCTCATCCGCCTGTGGAGACCTGAGAACAGCCAACACATCCTCTGACACGGTGACACAGGCCAGCTCCTAGGTCTGATTATTCACATCCCAGTCCTGTGCGGCAGGTGAAGACCAGCCTCTACCTTCTTGACCCCTGCTGCCTTCCCTCCTTCCTCTCTCTCTCTTGCCCACATGGGGGGACCTAGGGGGACTGGTAGCTGGAGAGGACCTGGAATGAAAAAGATGGGGGAACATTCTGGCTTTATTCCTTCCCCTCATCCTTCCTGCCAAGTCCCAGCCACAGAGGGCTCTCAGTGGGTGTTTGTGAGTGATGAATTAGCCAGTTTTTTTCTCTTTACATCTTTAAAACCTAAGCCAAGCTCCTCCTGTGCCCCCCAGACATCTGGCCCACATGAACCCCACTTGTCTTTCTTGCACCCAGAGGTCCTATTCCCACCCAGAGGCTTTTGCTGGACTGTCCAGGCTGCGTTTAATTTATAGTTTTCCTTATGCCAGTTAATAGGAACATTTAGATATTTTCAATGGGGTTAATCAATTTATTAGTGGACTATATGCTCTAGAAGGGCAAGAACCACGCCTTCTACCCCACTGACATCTCCAGCTGATACCAGTTAAATGCAGGTCTCGATCCCTAAAACCTAAGCCACTTGTGCACACCGTAACAGCCTCCATGCCAAGACGGGCTCTGGAGTCTAGAACTAAACCCTTACTGCCTGGCCCCTCAATCCCTTTGCCTTTCCTGCTTAAAATCAAGGTTACATACACCACCTTCTCATTCAAGGTTGAGAGGAGTTCAGGAAATCAAAAGTGCCTTAAATCAGTATTTTGTGGACAGAACCAAATTCAAAACCGGAAGCAGCCAACCAGCTTTAGTCTATTAAGGCCTGACTTGCTTGGTTTGGTCCTGTAAGTAAACAGTTTTCTCAGCCGGGATGGATTTATGGCCCTGCCAAGAACTTGCACAGTAAACTTGACAAGCCTCTGAATCCCTTTCTGCTTTTGAGTTCCCCCAGGGGCCAAGCCCTTCATGTGAAGGAGATGAGATTATCTACCTTGCCCCCAAACCACAGTTGTCCTCTGAAGCCAGGCATCTCTTTCCCCTCTGACTCAATTCTCAGCCTGGAATTCCTTGCCCAGCCATTTTTTTTCAAATACTATGTGCTGAAGAAAGGAGCGGGCGAGCCTGAAAAGACACCACACTCCCCAGAGATGTCAGGGCACTTCAGATGCATCCCAGGGAAGACACTGGCCGATGAGGGAGTTCAGTAATTCGATATCCTGGAATCTACTAGCATATCCCACGCCGAGCAGCTCAGGGCTTACCCAGTGTAGTCTGAGATCATCAGCATTGATTAATAGCTCATTTTTTACACTGACTCACTTATGCAGTAAACCCTGGGTGACACCTTGCAGCAAAATTGTCTGCTTTCTACAACCAATTCAGCCCTTCCTCCCTTGCCACCTTGGTCAAGCCAAAGGGAGAGAAAAGCTATCAGTTCAACAAAAGAGAGAAAGAAACAGATGAGCGAAAAACGTCCCCACAGGGTGTCTCGTCCATCCACGGCATGCCTCTACCTGAGCCTCGTGTGCGCAGGACCTCTGGCTGATGCCGTTTGCGTCCCCCTGTGCCCTGGCAGCCTGCTCTCCCAGGCACTGTGGCACCGAGCTGCCCACACCGACTCCCTTCCAGGAGATGGCTCATGACCTGACACACGCATTGCTTGGGGTCTTCATGGATGGACAGCAGGTTCTTGGGGTCCAGCCTTCCTGGGTGAAGCCAGAGGATTTCTCCACCAGGTTGGGTGCTGCATGTCATTTCTCTGCCACATCTGTTGCCACTTCTTACTTTCTACTCTGCATGTCCATGTTGCTTGTATTCTGGGCTCAATCTGTTCCGGCCATATTCCCTCCACCGTCTGTGTCGTTGTAGCTCTCAGTATACCGAAGTATGGGACCATCCTCTCCCAGCTGTATGGCATTGACCCTGCTTGTGCAGTGAGCCAGCGGCTCAGTGCGTCCTATTCCAGGCCTCCAGGTCAGGCACAGAGCAGCCCTGACCAGTTAAGGTCCCCATTCCTCCGGACACGGTGATCGGTTCCCTTGGAGGGAACCTGGGGTTGGGGCAGGGAAGATCATCTTCTTTCTGCATTGTGAGAATTAAGGATCTTCTAAGCCTGAGGCGCCTAAGAGGACCAGCTGCGAGGCAGGGGTTATCTGCCTCTCAGAAAGTCACTCTGAGAAAAAAACCAAGACTGAGAGGGCGCCTGGGAAGCTCAGTTGGTTAAGCCCCAGCTGTTGATATTAGGTCAGGTCATGATCTCTCTGTGATGGAATCAAGCCCCATGTTGGGCTCCGTGCTGATGGCATGGCGCCTACTTAGGACTCTCTCTCTCCCCTATCTCTCAAAATAAACAAATAAACTTAAAAAAAAAAAAAAAAGCAAGACAGGAAGGTGGAGGAGAGGTTTGGAGAGAAAGTGGGATCCTGAAGATACCACTTGAGTATCTAAAATGAGAACCTCCTGGGGCACCTGGCGGCTCAGTGGTGAAGCTCAGGTCCCGATCTCACAGCTCCCGAGTTCGAGCCCCACATCAGGCTCTGTGCTGACGGCTCAGAGCCTGGAGCCTGCTTCGGATTCTGTGTCTCCCTTTCTCTCTGCCCCTTCCCCACTCATGCTTTGTCTCTCTGTGTCTCAAAATAAAGAAACATTAAAAAAAATTATAAAATGAGAGCCTCTCCTGGACATTCTGGTTCCATGAGCCAACACATTCTTTTTGTGCTTAAACTCACTGAAGATGGAATTTCGTCACTTGCCACCACTGTCTCACTGAATGTGCCCACAGACTCCAGACCCCTAGGGTCATTTCTCTATTATTCACAGATCTTTCCATCACAAGTAACAGAAACTCAAGTGAACTTATGCCAAAAAGGGGAGAAAATACTAATTTGCAAGGAGAGACCTGAGTGGGACAACAGCTCTGAACTTTCTCTCTTAAACAGCCATCTCTGCTTCTCTCTGCATTTCCACGCAAGGTTTCGTGACTGCCGGAGTTCCGAACTTAGGCCTTCATGGTCTTATGAAGAGAAAGCAAGCTCGGGGAAGGACTCTGATGGCTCTGCCTTGTGTCTGTCCCTGGGCCCCATCCCTGCAGCCAGGGAGGTGCGGCTGTGACTGGCCTCTCCGGGCTCATTCACCCACCCCCTACAGGCAGAGGGAGGAAGTCTGTCACTAGAAGAAGGTGGAAAAGGTGGAGGCAGTGAAAACAATAGCCCCCCCCATTTCCTTCCTCAGGAGTACTAACACCTCTCCCTATAGCACCCCAATAAAGCCCATTCCGATATCCCGCACCTGGCGGTCAGCTCGGCCCCCCGCTGCTGGCTCACCCTGGTCATTTCATTAACCTGGCAATCAAGCTCCCCTACAATTTATGTGATTGAATTTTTGGACCACATTTAGAGTGGTAAAGTAAGGTATTACTTTATATTTTGAAACCTTCAAAACATTTATTTGCAGTTTAATTTCCATCTGTTACTTGACAGTTTTCTTAAAGAGAGGGCAAGACGGTCAGAGTGTGTCCTCAGACCACTGCGAATGGCTGGGCAGTGCACGGTGACCCAGCAGCCTGGACGGCCACAGCCCGTGCCCACCCCTCTCTAAGACCTGGCTCCACTCTCCACCTTCAGGACTCCCCACCTTTCGGCCTTCGAATGCATGTGCATGGGTGTGTGTGCGTGTGTGCGCGCGCTGTGCATGTGTGTGCGTGTGTGTGTGTGTTTCTGGACAAGGAGGGGTGTGGAAGGACGGGAGAGGGCTAGCAGATCAAAGCAGGCAGCAGCGATAAGGGGCACAGAACCACTTTTCTTCGCTGCGTACACCGAACTATTTGTCACAGGCTGACAAGAGCTGGGATCGTGATGGAAGTCTCTTATTTGTAAATATCACTCAGATTTTTGGACAGACTTTTTCAGGTCAGGAGATGGAGTCCAGAGTTTATAGACTTTGCTACCAACCTCTTTGTCTTACTGGATCCAGAGCTTTTAGGCGAGACTACCAAAGAAATTTTTTCCAATGAGTTTTGGATGTTCTTGCCAATATTTTATAACAAGGGACCTGGCTAGAATATTGAAATGTTGGACATGCTGCTCTTAAGGGAACGCAGAAATTAAAATGGACGAGGGCTGAAATACACATATCACAGAGGCCAACATAAGACTACTGAAAAATTATTTATAATTGCTATATTATTTAATTAATCTATTAATAGTACCAAAATAAAATTTTAATCTCTCAAGTCATTTGTGATACTATTTAGTAGCTGCCAATATTCCGAGTAGTTAAAGGAGTAGTTAATTCTTTTTGATGAGTCATGTATCAGTTCACTTTGTTGGCCATCTACCTTAAAACATTTATATTCCTTGTCATTAAAATGTCTCAATTATTTATACGGACTTTCACGTGATTCAAGTATACTAAAAACAATTTAACAACCAAACTTTAAATATGTTTTCAGGGGCGCCTGGGTGGCTCAGTCAGTTAAGTGTCCGACTTTGGCTCAGGTCATGATCTCACAGTCTGTGAGTTCGAGCCCCGCATCGGGCTCTGTGCTGACAGCTCAGAGCCTGGAGCCTGCTTCGGATTCTGTGTCTCCCTCTCTCTCTCTGACGCTCCCCCACTCATGCTTTGTCTCTCCTGCTCTCAAAAATAAATAAAAACATTAAAAAAAATTTTTAAATATGTTTTCATTCTCCTCACAAACTAGTTTAATGACTTTTCTTAGCAATATCCAAGTCTTTCTACTAGCCAATTATTCCTGTCGATATGAAAAACACTCTAATTTGCTCTTGATAACAGCTGCTGATATAAAAAATAGGCCAGATAATTTTCATAATACAGAAATATTTTGTAACGTGTCCGTAGCCCTGTTGGCATGCATGCAATAACTAAAAGTGAACACTAGAGGGAGGTAGACAGAGAGGGTGAGAAGGAAGGAAAAAAGATGGGATCTATACATAGACGTTGAATTTGAATGAAGAATGTATTTTGGTTTGATCCCTTAATGTTCGTTTACAGGAGGTCACATCCAGGAACCTAATTAGAAATATGATGTGTGATTCATATACCATATATTCAGTTCATTTGGAAAGAGACCTGAGCACATGGGGCCTGTCTCTGAAAAAAGGAAGCTCATTACCATGTTCTGTCTCCCTATTCCTCTCCCCACCCAATACTTGCATAATGCATTTCAGTTTTCAAAATGATTTCATATACATTATCTTATTTGGGAGTCAATGTGCTGTAGCAGAGAGAAAATTAGACTTGAGTCGGGGAACCTGAATTGTAGTTTGGGCTCTTCCACCAGACGCTGGTGACCTTGGATGAGGTACTTAATCTGTCTGGGCAGCTGAGTCCTCATACGTAACGTGCCAGTGTGAGAACGGATAATCTCTAAGGTCCTTTCAATTCTAAAACTCTATAATTTTATGAGACAGCCTATGTAAGGGAGAAAGAATGGACAAGTGTGTGTGTGTGTGTGTGTGTGTGTGTGTGTGTGTGTGCACCTACGAATGTGTGTGTCCTGACTCACACATGAATTCTTTCAAATAAAAACACTATTCTGCCTTCGCCGAAAACATTTTCTCCCTCCGCCTCGCAGGAGTAATGCACATGCCAGGGAACTCCCAAGTAGTGAAACGGCCCCTCCGGGACTCAGCAAGTACCAAGATTGGGTTACAAAACCTAATCGGTATATGAAATGTTTCCATCAACTTATAAAATAAAATTCCAATAAAAGCAGTGGCTTTTTATTATTATTTAGATTTAGAACATCCCCTGCAGTGCCGAAAAGCCAAAGGCAACCTCCTGAGTTTAGCAGGATCTTGGAATGAAATGGCAAGTGAACATAGCGAGGGAAATAGACGCATTAGACGTCGCTGTCCTACCTAAAAGGCAATTCTTGTTCTTTGTTTTTCTGTGTGTTTCTTGAAGCCCAGAAAACAGCACAAATGCTAAAAAGCTCATTAGAATTTTAAAGAATTCTCAACCTGCTGATCAATTCCAACTTTTAGAATTTCTGAATCATTTCTCGTCTTAAGACACGCTCCACTGTGTCACTTGCATTAAATTAACACAAAGCAATTCTCATCCCCTGGCCTGGGAGAGAGATTCTTTAACTCTCTTGTCTGGGAGCGTGCGAATGCCTGCCCTGCTTCTCAGCCTTGTCTGTCCCTCTTCGTTCCCAAACTTTCGGCTCGAGGGAAAAAATAAAACAGAGAGAGACTCGAGGAGACCCAGGAGCAGGCATTCAGGAGGTCCACCCAGGCATCCATTTCACGGACCACCGGGTCAAGGCTTGGACAGGAGGTCAGGAAGCCAGAGAGCCCAGGCTGGAAGAGGCCATTCCAGGGTACCCCAGAGCATGGTGTGGGGGCTCCAACGGGCAATTTCTTAGGTCAGTGCAACCCAATCTGAGAAGCGTTAACAGGCAGGGCCGTGCAGACAGCATCTAGATTCTCGGGTGCTGTGGCTACACAAGGGTTAAGTTGACAGCATCCACACCGACAGAAGGACTAGCAAGTATGAACATGAAAGCTTCAGAAGGCATTTCCATTAGCTCTCTGGAGCCCTCTTCTCCAGAGAAATGACAGTTTGTGGGAAATATTTCATTCAACAATTTGTATTAAGCTTCCACTGGCACTGTTCTAGGCACTAGGGATACATTCATGAGCAAGTCAAATAAAAACCCCTGCTTTCATGGGGCTTCTGTCCTTGTGGGTGGCAAGAGTCTAAACGGAGTAAATAAACACATCCTCTAGCATGTTGGATTCTGGTGGCGTCCGCTGTGGAAAACGTAAAGTTAGGTGAGAAGGGTAAGAAGGGCTGGGGGTCAGGGAAGAAGTGTTTGCAACTTGAAAGAGTGGTCAGGGGGAGCCCCACTGAAAAGGTGATGTTTCAGTAAAGAGTTTTAAAAGGTGGGGGTGCAGAGCGGGTGCATGTGAAGGAAGAACATTCCAGGCAGAGGAGCAGCGGGTGCCAAGGCCTTGAGGCAGCAGCGCTCTGTTCTAGGGATGGGGATGTAGCTGAAGGAGTGAACGAGGGGGACAGTGGAAGGAGGTGAGGTCAAAGAAGTGATCATCGCCAAAATACGTAGAGATTTGATGTCCTCGGCAGGACTCCGGTTTTTACTTTGAGTGACATGGGGAACCATCGCAGGGTTCTGAACAGAGAAGTGACATGGTCTGATCTATAGTTTAATGGAATCGCTCTGGCAACTGTGCTGAGATTAGCCTGAAAGAGAGGCATATAATTTAATGCTTAATGTGACTTTGCATCTAAAATGCCCTCCCAGGGGCACCTGGGTGGCTCAGTCAGTTAAGCGAACGACTTCGGCACAGGTCGTGATCTCACAGTTCGTGAGTTGGAGCCCTGTGTAGGGCTCTGTGCCAACATCTCAGAGCCTGAAGCCTGCTTCAGATTCTGTGTCTCTGTCTCTCTCTGCCCCCATTCATGCTCTGTCTCTCAAAAATGAATAAACGCATGGGTGATGGGCACAGAGGAGGGCACTTGTTGGAATGAGCACTGGGTGTTGTATGGAAACCAATTTGACAATAAATTATTTTAAAAAATGAATAAACGCTAAAAAATTTTTTTTAATTTGTTTTAATGCTTACTAAATGTTATTAAATGTTATTAGGTGCCCCTAAAAAATATTTAAATGCCCTCCCAAATGGGGCAACATCCTAAAATGCCTTGTGTCATTCTCCTCTGTTGCATTATCTCTTTCCATTCCATTTGTTTTAAAGAGATAAACACCACATACTTTATTTTTTTAAAGTTCATTCATTCATTCATTCACTTTTCATAATCTCTACACCCAATGTGGGGCTCTTCGGTCTGAGCCAGCAGGCGCCCCTTCCGTTCCATTTTTTGAGACAACTCGGGGATCATGACTCAGGGTCACAGTTTTCCCAATGAGAGCTCCACCCCCCACTCAATACGGAGGTGCCATCTGTGGGGTTGGTTCGTGTTTATCTGTCTTCCTTCCTCTTTTTAGTGGAGAGAAGGTGGCGCTTGAAACAGCCAGCGACTGTGTGGAATGAGACTGAGTATTACAGCTACAACACCCCTCTCTGTTGGGGAGGGTCTTTGGTGCCACATCGGGAACACAGATCTCTTGAGAGGTGATGCAGCCATGAGGTGAGGGGGGTTTGCCCACTCCTCCTTGGAGCCGCTGCAAGATGATGTGGAAGCAGCTACATCCCCTTCCTTCTTGTTTTTTCTTTTGAGTTCTACTTACTCGACCGTCTCCAGGTCAAGCCCAGAGCAGACCACGGTCTCAGATAGCAGCGCACTGTGGGAAAGCAGAAGTGGTCATTTTAGCTTACGAAGGACAGCCTTTGCAAACTGGATTGTTCACAAAGGCCCCTTTCCCCAAACCTCAGTGTCTCTCCCTTCTCTATCCTGCTCGTTCTGTGCAGCCCTCTTCTTCGGGTCCCAGTCCAGCGTCCTCCTTCTCCTCCTTACAGCGGAACCTCCACCCTTCCGCACTGGCGGAAGTGCTATCCCCTCAGACCCTTCCCGAGCCCTGCAGACAGGCACCTCGGCCTTCAGCAAGATGTCCTTCTCGTGGTTCTTAAGCGAGGCGTGAGGACTGGGAAATGGGGAGGGGGCCTTTGGGTCGGCTCCAATGTCTGAGCACACTATTGGCGTTTAGTGCCTCAGGGCTGGGGGTGCGAAACGACCAGCGACGACCAGTGACTGTGAGGATGTGCTCGTTTCATCCAAAATGGCGAGAATCCCAGTAAGAATCATCAGAGACAAAAGCCAGAGCCCAGGCTCTTCCCGGGTGATCTTCTCACTGGTCTGCCTAAGAAGCCAGCATGGTTCTCCAACAGGAACTTTAACTGAATATGAATTTTTCTTGTGGAAACATTATCTAGTCTCATATGAGGAAGGGCTTATTCTTCTGATAGTGTGACTGTGGCCCTGACGACAGCGACCCCCGGCATCGCTCCACCAGATGACCTCTTGGATGGCACAGGAGGAGGGAGCACAGGTTCTGGAGGCCTGGTGGGAATCATGACTCTGCCACTGATTCGTAGTGTCGCCCTGAGCAGGTTGCTGGACTGGGTGCTGTCATCTATGAAATGGGGAGGACAGCAGCGCCCACCTCGTGTGGATGTTGTGAGAGAATCCGTGTCAGGGCTGAGAACTGGAGTGTTCAAAGAATTAAATTCCTTCTGGGGCGCCTGAGTGGCTCAGTGGGCTATGCATCCAACTCTTGATTTCGGCTCAGGTAACGATCTCATGGTTCGTGGGATCAAGTCCCGCCTCGGGCTCTGCGCTGATGGTGCAGAGCCTGCTTGGGATTCTCTCTCTCTCTCCCTTTCTGCCCCTTCCCTGCTCTCGTGCTCTCTCTCTCTCTCTCAAATAAATAAACTTCAAAAAAAAAGAAGAAATTAAATTCTTTCTGTGGAAAGGGGGTACACCCTAAATATCATAGTGTGTACACACAGTACACCAAAAATCGATGGTGTCTGTTGTTCACATTGCCTGGTTGGAAACTGGGGTCTGAAACGGTGATCCAACGTGAATCTAAGTAAGGTGCTGCTTTGCCAAAGCTCATGGCGCTTGACAAGGGCAGGTAGATGGCTGTCAGCTGTGACATATCCCAAAAGTTGCTCCATAAGCACAGAACATACATTTAGGACACCTGAAGAAGGTAACAGTACTTACGGCTTAAGGTGATGTTAGTACTCTGGTTCTTATCTTTTCCGGAGAGCCCCTCTGAGTAAGCGAGGAGCCTGACCTAACTTCGCGGTGAAAAGAGGAGACAAATCGTCATCTAAAACCCTTATTTTTTAGGTGATAGCCTTGACCTGCTCTTCCCCCAAGAACTTTCTGCCAGGACTACAGCCAAATAACAAAGCCGGTGGGCAGTTTATTCATTGTTTTTGTTTTGTTTTTTGTTTTAGTTCTTCCTGAATAGTGACTTTGTTCTCTCCCTCCACGTACTTCCTCGAACCTCTCAGGTAAAGCGGTAAAATCATTCTTTTCTCTTCCAGTGAAATCAAAATGGACCTTCAAATGTTCAAATTACAGCAGAGATTCTCCTTTCTCACCAAGTCGGCTGAGTGGAGGGGAAGCCACCTAGAATATATGCGTGTGATGTGTACGTGTGTGTTGTGTGTCTCTGTGGGGTGGTGTGTGTGTGTGTGGTAGGTGTATATATATGTTGTGTGTGTGTATCTGTATATGCATGCATGCGTGTATATGTACGTATGTGTGGGGGGGTCTATATGGGGGAGAGGGTATATGTATATGTGGGGGGTATGTGGGGGTGGTTATGTATGTGTTTAGTGTGTATATGTGTATGTATTGCGTGTGCAGTATGTATATGCCTTGTGTATGTATGTGTTGCAGAAGGGAGTGTATGTATATGGGGGAGAGGGTGTGTGTGCATGTGGTGTGTGTGTGTGTGTGTCAGGCAGAGCAGTGAGCCAGGAATGGACGCCGCTCAGGCAGGCCCTGATCTGGCTTTGGTAAGAGCTGTGTCTGGTCTTTGAGTGATTCACATACATTATCTCTAAACTGCACAACTCCACGAGAGTGGTTTACAAACCCGGAAATCGAGTCTCAGAGTGGCTGACGCTTTGTAACTTGCCCACGGTCACAGAGCCAGTCAGTGGGAAACTGGGACTCAAAAAGGCCTGGGTGCTGCAAAAGCACACACTCTGTGATCTCAGGCAGCAAACCGGATAACGGTTTGGGGAAACCAGAACATCGGCGGGGTCAGTCAGTATTTCTTTGCCTTTCCTGGTTCCTTTCCCCTAAAGCTCTTCTCTACCCATCAAATTTGTTCCAGTGTGAGGATTTAACTGTGTGAATGGATCTAAGAGGAGAGAACCAGAGCTGGCGCTTACCATCCTACTTATTCTGGGAGCCAGTAAACAATCCTAGTTCTCTATTCTTGACAACGAACAAGGGCTGGCAAGAGAGAAAGAGAGGAGAGACAGCTCGAAACAACCTTCAAGGAGTGGGTTGGAGGAAGACCTGGACACAAAGCCGTACCTTTGCTCAAACGTACTCATAACCCAATGATCATGAAACACTAGCCCAAAGGGCATGGGATGGAGAGTTTACAGGCAAGGGGGTAACAAGGGGAGAGGATTGTGCTGAAATGAAGGGGTTAGAAACAGAATGGCCGTGCACAGGAAGCCATTCAAATGTTTGACAGATTCGCTGTGGCCATTTGGCCTTGAGTCTCCCACAGGTGAAAAGCCGAGGATATCCTGACTGTATTAACGCACCCCACACACAAGGTCTGAGGGGGCTTTGGAAGAGACGCAAGGAGCGAAGGGCAAGGGCATCTATCAACTGCAGCAAATCTCCGGCGATATTCTCTCCAGTTCGCCTGCAAGGTTGTCACTAGGTGCCAGAGGCCCTGGAACCATCCTGACTATGGGGAGACAGGCGCAGGGGACAGACATTGGAGCACATTCAAATGGACATTGGAAGGATTTAAAATATCTAGGAAGAAAGGAAAAGCAAACATTAGCTACAGCTTCAGGTCCTAAGAGGCATGAGGCATTGTATTCTGTTACTGTTGAAAGAAAGAACACATGCAAGAGAATATTGAACAGTATTTTGAGCTCGGCAGAAATGCAGGATAGGATTCTCTCCCTCCAGAAAGTCCATGGTAGACTGGCTGACTTCATTTACTCATCCAACAATATATAGGGGCTCCTCCTATATTAAGTGTGATTTGGAGGCTGGACATACAGTGGCAAACAAGGACTGGTCTCCGCTCTTCCTGTAACGGATATGTCAAGTTGGAAGAGACAGAATATAAGTAAACATAGAAATAAGATCATTCCAGCTTGCGATGAGGGCTCTGAAGGGAAAGGGCAGGGTGGTGTGCAGGAGAGCAACCGGGGTGGGAGGGCGAGAGCTGCTTCGAACGGGCGCTGCAGTCAGCCGATGTTGGGATCCAATCCCAGCTCCACCACTTACCGACTTGCCTTGGTTTGTTTCCTCGTTTCTAAAGCTTTGTTTCCTCGTTTCTAAAACAGGGCTAAAAATTCCTGCTTTGCAGAGTGTTTCTGAGGGGATAAGGGATAAATTGTGTGAAGCCCAGCAAAGAGCAAGAAGACCTCAACAGGGAGCGACAATGGGATTCTCGGTCACCAACAACAGCAAGTTTAAGCTGCAAAGGAATCGAATACAAGGTAGCTCAGAGACTATGTGAGAGGGCCAGAGAAGTAAGCGTAGTTCACTATCGCACCGCTAGACTGCTCCGGTGGAAACCCTATGTCAGCAGCTACCACAGCTGAGCTTTGCTGCGGGACGCTACCCCCGGGAGCTCCGTCACCGTGGCCTCCAAAAGCAGCCTGTCCCTTCGGCCAGTCTAGATTCCACACAGCACCTCCGTCCACACGTTCCAAATGTGTCTCGTGTGGGTACGTCTAATCGACAGATCACAAGCTCTGTCTAAACTCTGGTTCCTTGGGACGGCACTGAGTGGGCATATGGTTTCAACCTAGGGAGGCGGGGTTCATAATAAGGAGAAATCTTCAAGCACACGAAGGGCGATCAGTAGGGCCGGGTGTTATGCTTCTCAAGTACAGAGCAAAAGACCGGACATGGCTGGTTCAACACAACCCATGCCCAGTACTCCTTCTTCTCTCTCCTGTGAGAACAAATCAGCCTAAGATCATCTTTGCGGGTGCGGCATCCCTTCTTCTGATCTTATTAAAGAAAAGTGGCAGGGGAGGGGAATACAGTGAATTTCCATTTTACACCATCATATCAGCACAACGTAAACATCTAACAGCACCATGCATTGCTGAGCATGTGGAGGAAAGAAAATTCTCACGTGTGGCTAACAGAAGTGTGGGTTGAGGCAAACACGTTGGTGTGCCATTCGGAAATAGCCAACGAAATCGAAGAAGTTTGGGCTCTATGACCCAAAAATCCCCTCTTAGAGAAATTTTCCAATGTATACACAAAGACATACATGTAAGAATGTTCCCTGCAGCACCGCTTGTCGTGTCGGAAAACTGGAAATAACCAGAATGCACATTAACTTGAAAATGGATAAATAAATTACGGCTTACCAAATAATAAAGTACTATTTAGCAATTATAACAGATGAACTACAATTACTTTTAGCAACGTAATAGATACCTAACACAAAAAAATTGAGTAAAAAGAAACAAGTCACAAGAGGAAAAAAGAACAGCAAATCACAGCCTGGTATCAATTAAAGAAAACTTAAGAAATGCAAAACACTGCGATCACGTGTTCATGGGTACATTTACATGGGATAAAAGTGTAAGTCAGACATGGCGGTGCCTGCTGCATGCCATTGTCTGCAGGGCGTACCTCTCTGGGCAGAGAAGAAAACGGAACCTTTTTTTCCACAACCCAAAAGTGAAAGCGATATGAAATAGTTTCACTATTATTTAAACAGCCAAATTTAATCAAACAATAGTTAAAATCAAAACAACATTATAATATAACCTTCTATTTAAAATAACAGTACCGTTCTAGCTCTTTTCCAAATATATATGAAATATGAGGTTTACGTGCACATGCTTCTGTATGTGACTAATGTGTTTCACAACTTTTAAAAAAAATCTTTAAAAACTGGGGTTTGTAAACATTCCAGAGAAAAAGGGGCTCCTGCGTAGCTCAGTCGGTTGAGCGTCTGACTTCAACTCAGGCCACGATCTCACGGTCTGTGGGTTCCAGCCCCACGTCGGTCTCTGTGCTGACAGCTCGGAGCTTGCTTCGGATTCTGTCTCTGTCTCTCTCTGCCACTCTGCCACTCGCGCTCACTCTCTCTCAAAAATAAGCATTAAAAAAATTAAAAAGTGTGGCTTGGAACCATTCCACTCTGCGTAGAAACCCCGACTTCTATGATTACTTACAAAAATTAAAAGTAAGCCCCTCTGAGCCTCATTTTCTTCATCTGGAAAATGGAGCGATTAATAGGTATTAGGCACCAAATTGAGTTGACAAAGCAGTTATATAGCAGCGGTTTCACGGGTTCCCCTCTGACATTACCCACAGACCTGTGGGAAGGACTGAGAGGAAAGCATATGTGTGTAAAGGCCAATTTGGCTCTTAACAAACTTGTCGCCCTTGTGAAAAGGACAGGCGTTTTGTTAGAAGGTGTGGGTGCACCCGTGCCTGGGCGCAAAGCGGGAGCTAGATCACCTCTGGAGGTCTGCTCGTCCCAGGTAGCGAGGATGCTATCGGGTGGGACCAAACCACTGCAATACCGGGCTCTGAGATGAGGCAACCACACGTGCCGGTATTGATTCTTGCCTCACGGCGCTTCTAGCATCATTTCAAAAAAAAAAAAAAAAAAAAGTATGGGTTGAGAGAGGCCTTTCAAAGACAAATGAGGCTTTCTCCGGCTGGTGTCAGATGGAGAGGCCTGCAGAGACACATCTGTTTGGCTCAAGTGCAGGCCAGCACCGGCCAGGGACCAGACTGTGATGTCAAAGCCAATCAACTTGGCCGACCTGCAAAAAAGGCTCTGAACAAACCTCCACCGACCTTCAGCGAATAGACTGGCACCCTCTCCACAGAATCAGCCCTCAGAACATTGAATGCATATCTTCATTATCCTCAAGACTGAACAAATCGCCTGGTAAATGTTCACAGTGGGTGCCAGAAATGGCAGTGTGTGGGTGTATTTTTGGTGAGGTGTGGGGGGGAGGCAGAAAGGAGCTGAAGACGATTAATGATCAAAGCCTAGAGGAAAAAACACTCCAGCCAATTTGTGCTGATTTTCTTCTGCCTGAAAATGGGGAAAACCCATGGATTATTCGAGCTTAATTGATGTTTTTGCAGCAAAGGAAATGAAAGGTGCTTAATTCATATATACACTCTCAGAGGTCCATTACCAAGCTGTCACCCCCATCAGCCAAGCCAGTAGGTTTTCCTTGGGCTCTCCTGCCTACGCTCACACAAGTCTGCTCCCAGCCATATATCAATCCCTGGACAACTGGCCAGTTGGGTTGTTTAAGAGGAGAAAATAGCGTTGAGAAAGAGCTGAAAAAAATAATCTGGACAGAAAATCAACACCTTTGGTCTTTGCAATTTAACAATTAAACAATTTAATTTGTTCTCCTCAAGTTGCAATTTTTCTGGCCCTAGCTCTGCAATAGTATTTAAGAACTTATCCAAGGTCACGGCAAATCCGGTGACCAAACTCAACATTCTTGGGCAGGTACTTAACCTCTTTGAGTCCCAATTTCTTCATCCATCTACCAGGGACATCTGTAAAGCAGGGACAATGCTTCCTCCGAGTCATGGTGAGGACTATGAGTCATGGAAGATATGTGAGTGACACAAATTGGATGCTCCAGGTTATTCTTTTCTCCCTGGCATTTATGAAAACAGGTAATTTTCATGCATATGACCCATAGCATTTCATGAGTTCAGAGGAGGGAAAAGGTACAAGAAAATGTGTCCCATACAATAGTAACGAGGCTTCGCTAAGTACCTAATTTTTCTTACTTTGACCAAAGAATGTAACTGTCATATCCTTGCCTACTCAGAAGCCAAAATGTGTACCCAAGAAAATCAGCACACGAATAAACAAACCACAAAATTTTGCACAAATGAGGGAGCCCTTCAAATTGCCGGTGACCTGTCCAAGTGAGGAGCGTGAAATAAGAAGCAACAAATCCGCTGCAAGCCCATATTCTCTGGTAAGTGAATGCCTTTTCATTCCAGATGTTGTTGCTCAATCATGTTGGAAAGAGGGGGGACAAAAAAGCAACTATAGGGGAAGGATGTTTGCACAACGAGAAAGGTTGTCCAGGCAGCATGCAGCTGTGAGTACTTGCTTCCCAGACACCCTTTCACCAGCAAAGGCTGCACGGGGCGCATTTGCATTCAAGGAGAGCTGCCCCTCCAGCATCTCCCAAATTGCCCAGATGGGCATTCACAGGGAATGCAAATTTAAAATAAAAGCTCTAGAAAATCAATTGAGTTCTACAGTGGGCATGTATTTCTTTTGTAATCAGAAGACAATAGATCTCATAAAAAAGAAATAAAGAGAGCCAAATTGATTAAGGCTCTACAATTGAGACAGAGGTCTGTGTATATTAAAGCCTAATCTTTACAAACAGTTGTGGACAGAGACGGAGAGCACACAACAATACTTTTACAAGCTTTGATGTAGGGGAGCAACCAATACAGTGTTGACCAGCAGGGGCCAGTAACGGACGCGGGTCAGTATGCGACATCAACAAACAACAGAGAAAGAGAAGACAGATGAAGCAGAGGTTTAGACCCAAAGGGTCTCAGCACTACTAATACCCTTAGAGAACAGACGACATTGATAGTTATCAACAGAACTCTCTTCTAAAGACACACTTATAAGCCAAAATATCCCCTAGGCCTACCCTAGGCAAGGTCACTTTAATAGCTTGTAGTATGCCTTCTAGATCAATTTCGCCAGCCAAGTTGCATGATGTCAGTCCTCTGCCTTCTTGTATCTCCTCGAGAATCTCCAAAAGGATGGAGAGCCTTTTGACTATATATCTCCATTTATAATCAGAGTCTCTTCCCTGTTCCAATATCTGTCCACTTCTGTACACCACTGTTTGCTGTCACTCTGCTGGCCTTAATTAGCGGCACACTCCTGGCGCACCTCACTCTACTGAGCCGCTGACCCGATGTCCTTCATGGCCTTTGCCACTGCCAATTGCCTCAGGAAGGCTAGTTTCTGCTCTGCTTCATGCTACTGGGGGTCAGCTACCACCCTCCACCTACTCCAGAACCCTGATCTCCATTGACCTCCAAACTCACCGAGTCCGCTCCATCCAACAATGGTTCTGAGCTTTACCTCCACAACTGGGCTGCATGCCTGTGTCTCCAGCTGGTAAGGAAACCACCCTTTTCCTTGCTTAGCATTTTTAAAAAAATTCTTTTTTTGAGAGAGAAAGGCAGAGCATGATCGGGACAGGGGCAGAGAGAGAAAGAAACACAGAATTTGAAGCCAACTCCAGGCTCTGAGCTGTCAGCACAGAGCCTGCTGTGGGGCTCAAACTCACAGACCACAAGATCATGACCTGAGCTGAAGTCAGATGCTTAACCAACTGAGCCACCCAGGTGCCCCTCCTTGCTTAGCACTTTCAAAGGCATTCCTAAAGGAGAGTTGTTCAGGCTCTGTCATATGGTGCCTTCCATTTTGTCACACACTCTTCTCTCTGCAGGAGTGTCTCCTACACAGTTCTAGGGAGACAAAGATGAAGAAATAAAAGTAACCTACCCTAAAGCAGCCACAGTCCAGTAGAAGGGACACTTTTTTTGGTAAGTGTCCATTACAGCATAAACAAAGTTGACATATCAGTACTTAGGATAAAAAATTAAAATAAAATAAAATAAAATAAAATAAAATAAAATAAAATAAAATAAAATAAAATAATAAAATAACAAAACTTCAGTGCCATCATTCGATCTTTGCTATCCATGCAGTCGACAAGAAAATCCTATCACTCTCTATTGTTTCCAAGCCACCATCACCTCCCAGCTGCTCTCCTGCTGCTGCCCATGGTCCCTGTCATCCATCCTCAACATGGCACCCAGAGGGATCCTGCCCAAATACAAGCTGAATCCTGTCATTGTTCTGCTCAGAGCCCTCGAATGTTCCCACCTCCCACACCCTCACTCTGACCCCAGTGTGCCTGTGTGCCCAGGCCTCCTTCTCTCCAACTCCATCTCCCGCTGTTCACCCCTCACCCAACCTGCCAAGTCAACGGCCACCTCGGGCTTTGATGCTGGCTGTTCCCTCTACAGGATGCCCTTCCCAGGTGACTGCTCAGGTACTTCCTCACTCCCCTTGGATCTTTGGTGAAGAGTTGCTGCTCTGATCACACTGTCTAAAACGTCCAGTCCCCCCATTGTGTGTTACTATCTATTTATGTAATTGTCTTGTTTATTGTCCACCTTCCCTCACTAGAAAGTAAGCTCAATAAAAGCAGGGGGCTATTGTCGTTTTCTCCACTCTGTCCACCCAATGCTTGGTAAATAATCATTGAATGAATGGGGAAAGAGAAGGAGGAAACATTCCACATGATTCTTGAAGTACCAGGAGGTAAAAGACTTTTGATACTCACACAGCTACCCATGGATATCAGGTTGTTCTTCAAGGAAAAAGGCCTAAAGGCTCCATTTACTATCCTGGTCAATTTTCCACAACCTGGAATCTGACCCTCAATCTTTTGAAGACAGAAACCCAATTTGCACCTTCTCTAAGGTACTGGGATTGCAGTGACCAAATTATAAAATCAGAAAACCCATTTACTTCCTTATAAAAACAACAACAACAACAAAAACCTGTTATTTGGATGGGAAAAGTCTATGCACATATGTAATCAGTGCATTTACTCCTTTGGCAAGAGCCATTTGGAAGCCACAACAATAACCAAAAATAATAATAATATAATGAAATGAACAATAATAACGAATGAAATAAAGAAATGAAGTCAAGAAAAAGTGAGAAGAAACAAATATAAAATTGCTGTTAGGCTTACATGGCCTGATGTACCAGCGGCCATTAGAACTCTCACGGTTGCAAGTGACAGAAAACCAAATCCAACTGGCTTGAGCAAAATGGGGATCTACTGGTTCATACAACCGAGTAAGTTATAAGTAGAGCTGACCCCAGTCATGACTTAACGTAAGGGCCTGAAGGGATTCAGTTTCTCTCTTTCCATCTCCTGCCTCTGCTTCCACTTGGTGGCCGCCATTCTCAACAAAGTCTCTCCACATGGTGGCAAGGTGGCTCCGGTGGCTCCTGCCTCACATTCACTCAAAAACGAGGTAAAGATACAGCCTCTTTTCTAATAGACCTGCAAAAGTCCTAAGATTCACACTGTAATCAGCGGGCATGAAGTATGCTGATTGGTCTAGGCTCATCCTGTGCTCTATCCCTAAATTGGGGGCAGGACCATGCCTAAAACATGTGGCCCTAGAATGAGGGAGGGTGAATCTCAAACATTAATTAGGGCTATTAGTGAAAATGAGATGAGCAAGTAGCGGAAGGAAAAATAAAGCATTTCCCCTATAGCCTACAACTTAGTATGACACACTCTTGTGAACGGTGTTAGAACACTCACAGTTGGCTCAGTATGTACCCAGGCTTCACATTATCCACACCTCTGCCAATCGGTATGGATGTCTACTGGCACGATTGCCCCTTTCCTGGTTAGTGCACAGGAACACACTCCTTTTTCTGGGTCCCCTCTGCTGCCCAGCTCCTGCTAGCCCACTCAGTCAGTTACAGCCAAGGGCTGCTGATTGCTTTGTTCTCTTTCCTACAGATGACTGCATATTTATTCTCTAACCCAAAGCAACCCAAGTCCTTGATGGGAAGAACAAATTTGTTCCCCATTGAGAACTGGGAGCACGTTCTGAGGCAACTCCTGCAGACATGTTTTGTTTAAAATCTTAAGTTCTGCCTTAATTTTTAATATAGATTTTGCATTCTATTCTATAGTTTACTTTCCATCAAAATGGAATATGTGTCACGCCCACACACTGAGCTCTATTCGTCTGAGTCATCCTACAGACTCGGATGAAGCGCTGCCCCAGGAAGCATATGATCTGCCTCTGAAATGTAGACCAAAATGTAGAAAAAGCAATGAGCTAGGTCTGGGATGTTTGGACAAGGTTCCCACGGGACATGCAAGTGAACCTGTCTAGTAGGCAATTAGTGATATGGGCACATAGCTCAGGAGAGCAGTAGGAAATCGAGATGGAAATTCTGGTAACATCAGCATGATGTCATGGTGAAAGCCAAGGCAGTGGGTGGTGTTGCCCAAGGACCATGAGAAGAGAAGAGAAAGGCCTAGAGGGCAGCCCACATGGTTGAGTGATGGAGAAGGAAATGGGACCAGGAATATCCATCAGAAGGCAGAGAAAGCCTCAAAGACTCCAAGCAAGTGTCCAAGAGAGACAAATCAAGCTTCAATGCTGGATAATTTGAGGTTTCCTGAGCCAGTGCAAAGCACCACTTAGTGCTGAGGCTGATCTAACAAACCAGGATTTATGGCCTGCTTGGCACAGAACTCATCGCACTCAATTACCCTGGTCACCATGGAGCTCTGGGCTGGCAGGAATACTTGGCATCACCTCCAGCCTTCAGTGATGCAGCTTTGCCATAGAGGGGCCACCTTGGTTTGCACAGATGGGCAGAACGGCTTATGGGAGGCAAGTCCCGGAGCATCCTCTCTACTGGTCTCACACCATTTGTCTTCTGCTCCTTCTTTGCCCATCGGAGGCCCCCCAAAAAGAAGGGAAAGATCAAGGTTGGCTGCTGTCTGAACTACAATTTGCTAAAGAACTGTCTTTGCTTAAAGATGTCTTTAAAGACATCTATCTGCCTGTGAATTGCTGGACTGGACAGATGACCTATGGATGTTTCAATTCTTAGATCCTCTCCAGAGGTGATAGTCACCACGGTGTTTATAATGGAGTCTTTTGCCAGCTTCAAGCTTTCCTCGTGACCGAGCTTTGAACCACTAAAAGATAAGGAACGGACGTGGATTCCACATGCACCACGAGAGGGCCCTAAAGCAAACACGCCTCCTGCATCGCCTCGGCTCATCTTCAGGATGACCTTGCATGGCAGGTGCTGCTATTATCTCCGTTTTTACAGATGAGGAAACGGGGCTCAGATAACTAGAAAGTGGAGAGCCACATCAGACAGTACTTTTCAGTTTTCAGTAATAACTTTAGAGTTGACAAATCTCTTCCACATCGAATATTTCCTTTTGACTCAGACTCACAACTCACTGTGAGAATTAACCCCATTTACAAATAAGAAAATTGAGAGTTGAAGGGACTCGTATGAGATCCAAATGTGGGGTCGGCTGGCCTCTGAGTTCAGTGTTCTTTCTATGGTCCTTCCTATCCATTCTTGCTTCCTGTCTGCCCCAGGAGAAAGCCTGCAAGGTAAAAACGGGTGATTTTCCCATCATCTGACACAGTTTCCTAAGCCAGAGGCCTCCTTCTTGAGAGACTTCCTGTAGGAGACATCAAAATCTGCCAAGTCCCAGAGGGAATCTGGGGAAGGAGGAGGTGCATGAGGAAGTCAATACAGAGGGAAATGACTACTCTGGGTTTAATGAAGCCCAGGGCACCTTCCCTCCCCTTTGGCCACTGGTTCTCTGCTTCTCTGGGACCCAGCGGGGCGGCCATCTTGGCCATTCCCTGCATGCTCTTAAACCCCAAGCATCATGCACGTGGCTCCCACAGCACCTGTTCCCACCTTCACAGGCCACTCTCGGCCATTTGTTCACCAACTAAGCAAGGAACGCTCTGTGGACCCTGGGTGATTTCCATATATTCTCATCTAACCTACCTTTATTACCTGCTTCATGCTCAGATGTCCTGCTTCCTTAGCACGACAGCAAGGGATCCTACCACGCTTCTCTGTAACCCTGCACAGGTCCACACTTTAGATCTTTTTTTTTTTTTTTTTGATCTAGCCAAAGTCAGGTTCCTTTTACTATAATACCCATTCCTTGCCAAAAATATCTTTTTGCTATTAAATGAGCTTCAATAAGTTGTCGGGGGAGATGCTGGCAATTTCCTTTATGACTCTTTTTGCAATGGAAAAAGCTGTCATGATATTGTTCCACAGAGACGCACCTGGTCAGTCAAAAGTTCTGAGCTACCTTGCACGCTCAGGCTAAGCACTGACCCGATGGAGAATCGCAGCTTATTTAACACTTTAGCGAGATCTTTCATTTATCATTTGGAATAATAACATCAACAATAATACTAGCTATTTGCATTATGATGTAAATCATTAGAGCTGGAAAGAACCCAGAGACAGAGCCAAATTCTCTCATTTACAGATGAGGAAACAGATGAAGTTCAGAGCAGCTAATATCCTGTGACCCTCACAGCACTCCTCCTGGGTGGGCAAACCTTCACTTCACAGATAAAGAAACGGACACAGAAAGCGACTCGTCCCAAGTGACTCAGCCAATTCAAAGCAGAGCTGGGCCCAGACTTCCGGCTTCCCAATCTCTGTTTGGTGCCTTTCTCCCCAGCTGCAGGCACTCTGCCTTGGCCAAGGAGCCAGAGGAAGTAGTACCAAAGAAACTGGGTCATCTGTGACATTGGATCTGACCTTGCTCCCAGAGGCCTCCCTGCTCAGGGGTTGTCTCTGCTTCCATTCTAGCCTCCTTTCCCTCCCAGTCTGCCTTGAGCAATGAAGTGTGAATACCCCAAATACCATAATCATCTGTTGGAGACCATTTCAACCTAAGGGCTAAATAGCTTCCTGTCACTTTAATTTATGCCATTACGTGTCAGAAGCTCCCTGTAGCAGCGATTCCCATATATTGCAGGACATTTTAGCTCTATGTAAGGGGACTCGGCATGCAGCCCTGAATGGCCCTGTTGGTTGGAGCAGCTGATGAAGATCAAGGACTAATCAGAAAGTGGACCCGGCTCGGCCTCCAGGGACAGCTGCTAAACGTGGAGTCAGTGAGGGCGCCCCCTGCTGGACAGGAACAAAGTGCTTGCTGTTCTTGAGGCAGAAAGAGAACCAGAGGGAAGGAAAAAGGAGAGTGGACTTCAAGAACAACTCCCCAACCCCTTCCCAGGCAAGTGTGTGTTGACAGCCGCTTCCCTAGTGGCCCCACTCTGCAGCCGGACAGCCGGGCTGAGCCCGCAGCCCGTGACTATCGTGGGCCCGCACTTCCCATGGAGGCCAAGCTATATCTAGGATCCAAGTTTCCAGCTCAAGGTACTTACATCATGTTGGGAATTCAAGAGGAAACCGCTCCCTTTTCTGCCTGCCCGGCATCCAGTTCCCTTTCTCCCAGCAATAGCACCCCGATTTATCTCCAGGGCCCCGACTCTCAGTCCGTGTGGTTCAGCCTCCAAGGGCTCTCCTACCTACAGAGTCTGAGAAGCACCTGCTGAGTCCTTTGAGACCCAGATAAGCTTTCTCCTTCCTCTTCTAGAAAGCCTCAAAAGTTACCTGCTTTCTCCCGTGACGTCTCTCCGTCCCTCTCAGCCTGTGGTTCATCACGCCGAACCACAGCTGTGTGTGTGCGGGTCAGTCTTCCCTTCCACAGCTTTTAAGAGCTGTGAGGGTGTCAAAAAAAAAAAAAAAAAAGAGCGGGGGTGTCTTTCAATTATTTTTATATTGGCAGCTTCTAGCACAGTGCCTGGCACATGGTAGGTGCTTAATAAATGTCGGACGGGGGAATGAGGGACAGAACTCACACGTAAAGCGTAAATAATCACGTAAGTACCATCTGGGCAGATCAGACCCTACAGGCTGTAGACGCTTTATCAACCTCGAGCGCTACAAACCGTGACACAGAGAGGCTTTATTGCATTTATTGGTGAGGCAAGATAAACCCCGTCTGACAGATCCTCCTGCTCATATATCAGACAGACAGCGCAAGATTAAACAGTCAACCCTGGCACGCACCCGCAGCGACCCCGAGGCCAAGCTCCAGCTGGTACCAAGAATCTGGGTGAGAGAGCTTTCGCCCCAGCCCCGGAGTGTCCCTCAAGGTCTCGCCCCGGATGGGCGCTGGGCCAGGGGGAGGGGGCCCGCAGAGAAGAAGGACTGCGCATCTGCCCAACATCTTCTTGGTTTCTAGTTAGGAAAACAAAATACTTGCCTGAGGCAACCGAGGACCACCGGGCTCCGTGCAGCTGAGGCTTAAAAATAAAATACTTTGCTCTAAGAAAGGGTTTACAGCACAGAACAGACTCAGAGCAATCCAGGGCCTTTCTCTCCTTGTAAAATGCATGAACTCAATCAATAAACATTCTTCCTCTACAGCTTTGCCGCCCCAGGACAGCCTGGCCTCAGTTGGAAGAATTTCACCTTCGGTGGAAAGGAAGAGAAGTCAGCTGTCGTCTCGAGATTCGCAAGTTCCAACGGACACACAGCTTCTCGTCCCTCTTCTTCCCCACCAACCCCCTACTGTAGGAGAACGAGTGCCTGTGCTGCCTCCTCGCGTTGGGGTGCAGAGAAAGCCAAAGTGAGAGTTATTTCTTCGTTGGGTCTCAACGTTCCTCTGAATCGACTTTTGGCTGGCCCCAAGCCAAAGCCGGTTACCTTGTGATGGAAGGAAGTTGTTTCCGTATTAGATGACTTGTGTCTGGCAATCCCACGCACCCCGCCGATCATCATCCTACTCCCGTCCTTCGGTGGCTTTCCAAATGACAGTCTATTGATCCAGGCGTCTCCCAGGTCTTGAAGTTCATGGGAAAGGACATCACCAATGTATCGTTCATTCCCACTGTTCCTTGTGCTGCAGGATAGGCGTGCCGGCATTCGTATTTCATGTCCTTCCCCTGCCCCTTCACAGGAGGATCGGTTCTCAAGAATCTTTCAATGCCTACCAGGCACAGAGTAGCCCTCAGGGTTTGCCGCGCTGAGTGGAGTTAAGAGTAACTGTCTCTCACTCCTTCCACCGAGACTTAGCCCTTTAAATTAACAAATGACAGTGTGGGTCGTCCCTGCATAGGGAGGCGGCAGAGCAAGACATCTTGTGTGACTGATACCTTGTCTCTGCGGTCGGGGCTTCTGCCTGCCCTGGGAGGCTGGGAGAGCGAGGGCAACTGTTGACATTTTATGGGGGCCAGAACTGGGCCTGATTTCGAGGCTTTGAGGAGTGGCGGAGCTGGGATTTGGCCCTGGGAGTTCTGGTTCCAGACCTGGGGCTCTTCCCTCTCTCCCTTCTCTATCCCTGGGGTCCCTCTCCAGCAGGCAGTGTAGCCCCAGGATTGCTCAAACAGCATCTGGGAGACCTTGGGCAAGTTTTCTCTTTCTTTTGTAATTTTCTTTTAATGTTTATTTATTTTTGAGAGAGAGAGAGAGAATGAGCGAGGGAGGGGCAGAGAGAGGAGACACAGAATCAGAAGCAGGCTCCAGGCTCTGAGCCGTCAGCACAGAGCCCGACATGGGGCTCGAACTCACGAGCAGTGACCTGACCTGAGCTGAGCTGAAGTCAGACACTTAACGACTGAGCCATCCAGGTGCCCACAAGTTTTCTCTTTCTAAGCCTCAGTTTCATTATCTGCTTACTGGAGCTAAGAGGCTCTGCCGGCATTCCTCAGGGCTATTGCCTGAGTTAAAGGAGAGGACTCAGATGAAGCTTCTAACACAGTGGTTATCGCACACTTAGTACCCAGTAGCTGTTATCGTTACAATCATGGATATTATTTGGCTGAGACTGTTCTGTCTCGAAGCCAAGACAAATCACTCAACCAGTAGGTCTTTCCTCAGCGTTGGTCTTGACATCACTGTTCCGGCATCCACCTCCCTTTCTTATTCTATAAAGAACCCATCCTTCCAGCAAGGGGATTGTTGAAATGTTACTTGGGCTTCTAAGATACTTAGAAAGCCTCTTCCGGGCAGACAGAGTGAAGAGAGAAAGATTCGGACCAGACACCTGTGCCATGAGGAGGTCAGGGCTCTGGCCAGCCGCCCTCATTTTCCTTCATCTGTGGAGCAAAATCTTCACTGGAGACTGCTGGGTTGGTCACCTGGTCCGGATGTGACCCCGAAATGGCACTGCCCAGCTGCTCTCCGTCCCCTCCCCATCCACCTGGGTACCAGGTCCTGCTGACTGCCCCTGAGACTCATGTGAGGACTCTGCCCATGCTCACTGACACCACCCCAGGCCAGGCACTTCTTGCAGGTACAGTGAGCTAGCCACCGTAATCTCCTTGCCTGCAGGCTCTTGAGGAGCCCAGCATCCTGGAACAGACTAACTTTCCTGGAGCCTGGCTCCAAGGACGCCTTCTCTTGGCCACTACCCACCAAATAAAGCAAACTTCTAGGCCCCAAGCCCCAGGCCATGCAGAATCTGGCCACACGCCACCTCACCGTACTGCTGTCCTGCATCAGACTCGCCCAGGGTGCTCTGTAAAAATGGGCGTTCCCAAATTTACTTAAGGAGAGTCTTGGGGTGGATCCCAGGAGTCTAAATTTGTAAAGAGTTTTCCAGGAGACTACAGCACAGCCAGGTATAGGAACGACGGCCCTACACAGTTCCCAGGGAGATCCGAACCCAGCTCAGCACATTTGCCACACGCCCTGCCTTGGTGCATGCCACCGTCATCCGTGCCAACAGCACTGGTCTCTGCCTGCAAAATTCTCCCATCCTTCAAGGCTCACAGCAAATACCCACTCCTCCAGGAAGTCTCTCCTGATTCCTCCAGCCAGAAGTATGCTCTCCCCACTCAACAACTATAACATCTTACCCCTCCCTTTCTGCCACTTTCCAGCCATTTCTTAAAACTCACTGCCTGTACTTCCTCCCAGTCCCTAATCACAAACGTGAAACCTGTCCTTGCCTGGCCGCTCTCCATTGCCTCCCCATCCACTTGGGAATAAAAATAATAGTACTCATCTAAGAGGGCTGTTTTAGGGAGTAATGAGTTACCTGCGTGGAGTACTTCCTTCCAGTTGTGTTGAGAGATGTTAGCTCTCATACACTGACTCTGCCATCATGTCATCTTAACTCACGTTTTTATGGCATATGGTTCTGGTTCTTTGTGTACATGTGTTTTCTCCCTCGAATCCCTGTTGATAGCAAGGACTACATCTTGTTCATTGTCATACCATCCATGGCAAATGATGCAGCGGCATATACTCACCCAACCTGACAAATGTTGGATGGGTAGATGACACAGATGTATCTAACTGCTTCCCTTTCATCCCTGTCTTCTCGTCACCTATCGCAACTACCGTAATTCACTCTCAAAGAGCTTGCCCCTATCTGAATTCATAATTATACGCTGATTTTTTTTGCAATTATTTGGTTGTCATCTGACATTTCCACTAGGCTCCAGGATCCTTGAAGACAGGGATTTTACCTTTGCTCACTACTGTGTCCATAGCGCCTGGCACGTAGTAAATACCCAAAAATGGATTTTAAATTAATTAATTAGCAAACCCTCATTAATCCAAAATTGATTCATTAACCTACTGATGCCCTATTTTTTTTCTTAGTTCTCTTAACTATGCCAATATAAGGGATTGGGTTCGGAATGTTACAGCAGTTGTGGTCAATGAGACCGACTAGCAGCAGAAGTATTCAGTGATGCAACTCTTCAGATAAGCCAGTTTGGGACACCCTCTCTTATCACGTACGTGACTGTAAACCAATGAGTGACCTTACCCTTCTAGTCTGTAAAATGGAGATATGAGTAGATTTACCTCATAGGGTTGCCGTGCACATGAAATGCTTACTCAGGAAGTTCGTTCTTATGATGGTAATAAAGTTGGCTTCCAAGTAACATTACAGACTAACAAATTAAACTTTCTGAGTTAGAGCGTGTGCTTCTATTTTTACACATATAAAAGGATGCACTCTCGAGTTCTTATTTATAATAAAAACGATGAGCTGTTTATAAGGAACAATAATAATGGAAATGCGGGACCCATTCAAGTACATCTTAAGCCCTGACTGGAAATCTACTCACTTTCTAGAAAATAAAGCCATCACAGATTTTTGCTTCCTTCAGGAAAGTTTAAGCAGGCTTAAATTTTTCCTCATGGAAAAACTAAAATGAGTAATTCTAGAACAAGGACAAGAAGAAAGGAATGGATCAATTCAGCCACATCCATCTTCCTGCCCTGCAAGCTGTCGGCCACTCGCTCTCTAAGAATCTTGACGACGGACACTAAATACCACTGTGACCCTAATAAAATGCAGAAGCCCTACACGGCTTGTGCACAAAGTCTCATTCAAAGTCACATGACCTAGGGCCCACATGTCCTTAAAAACCAACTGCTAGTCTTCACTTACATCTCACAAAGCACGCTAAAACTGACTCAATTCTTAAGTCGCCACAACACATCTCAGGAGCACCTCGTCTCTGCCCTATGTGATGCTGTCTGGGAGACGCCTCCTCAAGCCTTCCTCAAGCCCCACCACCAGGCAAGCCATGCAGACCTTCCTCCCTCTTACTCCCTGTGTTGACTAACTGAATCCCTTCATCAGCCCTGCCAGCCCTTCCCACTTATCCCCCACTGGGCGCATCGCAAGAGACCCTGGAGCGGGGATAGATGAACTCTCTTCTACTGGAAGACGGCATGGGGCTGGGAGGGTCCGTGTAAAGGCTAGTAATTGTCTTCTTATTAAGGAAGGAGTTCCCGCTCCTTTAGTAACTGACAATTCTTTCCCTTTTCCAACTGTAGGTCACTTTACTGGGACTGTCCAGTAGGCCCTGGACCAGGGGACAGCAAGTGATTCAGGTTAGGGGAGCCAGACACTCCGCCCTTCGTTCCGACAGCAGTAGCCCAACGTTGCCCCCCACCCAACTGGTTCCTGCCTGATCAGCACCCCCAGTTGCCCAGGTCCATGTCCAGTGCTTGGATCTTCCTGTGGACCCTGAAAGTCGCCTGAAACCTTTCCAACACAATTGTCTGTTTAACTCATCCAACCTAATTTCAGTTGTTTCCAACCCAAGAGCACTAGCTGATACTTGAAGCTCACATATTAACAAATCTTGTCACGTCTCCACCTGTGAGAACAGAGCTGCAGCCCCGGACCAATGAACCTACACTGAAATGAAGTAGTTGGTTGTAACTTCAGGTCAGAAAGTTAGCTTGTGTTAAATTTGCTCTCTATTGCCTTTGCTCATTCCCCAACAAAACCATTTGGACATACCCAGAATTCCTAAGAAGGAATAATAGTTACCCAAACATTGTGTAAAACCTATGTTCACCTTCTAGAGGCTACTTGTAGTAATAAAAATAACAGGTAGCAAAGAATCAAAATATTTGGCCTCTCTCATTTACTGCCTGTGTCCTCAGCTCAATCGCTTAATCTTTCCTGAGCTTTGTTTATCTTTGTAGGAAAATACCAGTACGTAGACCAGTTTTTTCTACTTCTCAAGGTAGAGGCCAAAACTAGAAAATCAAATGAAAAAAAGATGCCTTGCAAATCATTAAATCTGGGGCCCTGGCAAAAATTAACGCCCATCATGGTTCTTCCTCCCTGACTCTAACAAGTCTCCCTACTTCCCGCTCCTCCCCATGGTCGCTACAGCCCACGGAAGATTGGTCTTCCTCAACTACCCTTCCAGGTCTGGATACAATGCACCTCCGTGGTACATAGTACCTGTAGTGACATTCTTTGAAAATGTGAATTTCTGGTTCGGCTGTGCCCATCCCAATTCTTTTCTTTTCTTTCTTTCTTCTTTATTTTTTAAATTCTTTTTTATGTTGATTTATTTTGATAAAGAGAGGGATTGCAAGGTCGGGGGGAGGGGCAGAGAGAAAGAGGGAAAGAGAGAATCCCAAGCAGGCTCCACGCTGTCATCACAGGCATCCACTTGTGTCCCATCACAAGTCTTGAGGCTTGATCTCATGAAGTGTGAGGTCATGACCTGAGCCGAAATCAAGAGTTGGACACTTAACCAACTGAGCCATCCAGGTGCCTCCCCCCACACACGATTCTTTTCTTTGCAAACATGTAGACAGTAACCAACCCAGGACCACGGCCTGTGGGCACATCCTCAGTGCCACCAGGAGGGATGATGAGGGCCCACGTGAAGGGGATTCCCCCCCTCCCTGCCCCGGTTTGTGTGGCCCGAGATTGCCTCAGCTTTTGTTTTTTCTTTTTTCCTATTAGAAATCGAGCTGGAGGCAAAATTGTCCTCACTCTGCAGTCTTGAAAATAAGGAATCATCACTCTAGTGCAACTTGATTAGCTAGGGATCCTGACCGAAATCGGTAGCTATAAATGATTTCTACTCAGGTTTCCGTTTAAAAACAAAACAAAACAAAACAAAACAAAACAAAACAAAACAAAACAAAACACCAGAAAGAAGAAGGGCCAGGAGAGCCCGGAGGGGGGGCGGCCAAGAGGCAGATGCATGAAAGACGTGGAGGCCGAGGGGGAGCGGGGCGCTCAGAGCCTCCGGAAGCAGGCTGTGGCTGCAGGTGTGGACGGAATCTGTGGTCACCACGGGGCTGCTGTTCTGAGCAAGCCTGGGTTCAACTGCTTTTTCTCTTCCTGGTGACACACGACTGAAGGAGAGTGACAAGAGTTCCCTTAGGTGAGGTGGCAGATTGTTTCCCAGGGCGCTGCTGTTAACCAGAGCAACAGGGGTCAGTGTTGAGCTCTCGCCGTGTGCCTGCTACGCTGCCGGGCCTGCTTCTGACACCCCAGGAGCTGGGACCAAGGTAGATGGCGTTGTTGTCCAAATAGTCCTGGCCCTTCCCTGAGGGGGGCATACTCTCCTCTCCCGTTCACTTGGACAGTGCTCAGCCATGCTCTCCCCCTCCCAATCCCTCCTTCCCTCTTCCTTCCCTCCCTCTCTCTCTCTCCTCCACCTTCTGTCACTGAAATGGCAAGGCCCCAGACACAGACGCTGCCCTGTCACCCTGGGCCAGAGTGAACATGACATGGAACAGCAGGGCCTGACATTAATCCACACATTGAACACGAAATACGGAGAAGAAAGAAACTCTCGTGGCAGTGGTTTAGCACAGCGGAGCTAAGTTCAAGGGACCTGCCCGGGGCAAGGGAGGCTCCGAGCCCCCGCAAGTGCCCGGGACGCACTGCCAGCAGGGTGCAACGTCCTTCCCGCTGCGGCTTGGGCTCTGCCCACCTACACCCTCCCTTAGCCACTTCCCTGGCTTCGGCTCTCCCTGCAGCCTGACCGCGCCAGCAGCCGGGGCCTGGTGGCCGTGCTGCTCCACGGGCGTGCCACCATTAGCCCTTTCTCACTCTTCAGACGCTCCTTCGGGGGCTTCCGAGACTCTGCCCCCGTCCCTGTCTCCGTCTTGGACTGTTCCCTTTACCCCGCACCCCCCTCTCGGGGCAGCAGGACCTGGTGGTTACAGCACAGGCTTTAGAGTCAGTCGGAATCCAGGAGGTGGGATCACCTGAGCCCCCGTTTTTACGTTGAAGACTGGAGTAAAAACACCTCCCTCTCGGGGTGTTGCGAACACCATTAATCCAACCGCCACGAGTGAAAGCGCTAACCATGGGACACATGGAAAGGTCCTTTCAGCTTGACCCTGCCCTCCTCTCTCTCTGGTCTGGTCATCCATAGGCTGCTCTGGGCCCATAAGAGTCTGTCTCTCAACAAGTTGAATTAAAAGATTCAGAAACAAATCAGATCCATTAGCAACTGTTGGAACCTGCCCAGACTGTGACAGCGGCGTCTACCCCAGCCCAGATCGCAGCTCTGTCACCGGGATCTGCCTGCTAACTGCTCTCCCTCGTCTAGTGCTCAGACCCCACAGCACAGCACAGCTACAGTGGAGGTCACCCCCCTTCCGTCTCTACTCGGCGCCTCCGAACTTCTACTCTGCGCCGGTGGCCCTGCGAGCCAGGCCCAGCCCCGCAGATGCTCCCATACCCTCCCCACGCAAGCCACGCTTGCCTGCTCGGCTTTTAGGAACGCCCTGGCAATGCCCCACGCAATGCCCCCTAGCTGGGGCTTCACGAGTCTTCCCCTCTGCTGGAAACCCTCTTGCCTCAGACACCCGCATGGATCACTCATTCATTTCCTCAAGTCTCTGCTCTAATGCCAGGGGGTCAGAGCGAGGCCTCTCCCGGACAGCAGTTATAAAAATGGTACCGCACCCCCATCATCCCAAAGGCACTTTCCAGACCCTCACTCAGCTTCATTTTTCCTCACAGCATATTGCCACCTGAAATATTACATCCTTATTTGTTTAATATGTTTTCCCTAGTAGAAATAAGAGACTTTGCTTTGATATCTGCTGTATCCCCAATGCCTAAAAATACTGCCTGACACACAGTAGGTGTTCCGTAAGTTTTATTGAATAAATGATTGCATAGATAATATTGGACTCTTGAACTAAAAAGACACAGTAAGGCCACGAGGAAGCAAGGGAGGCATCCAATAGGCAGCAGAGAGAAGCAGGAAAATGGAACAGATACACAGAGAAAGGCAGAGGTGAGAGACCTCGTATCTCCAGAAAGATGGAGGGAGAGGCTGCCATGAATGACTTCCAGGGTCCCATCCCGGGGAGTCTGGCTATTTCCTGCCCTGGGATATGACACCACATACACACACGTATACACACGTGCACAGACGCACACCACCACCACACACCACTCACACATATACCACACATACACACACTTATACACACACACCACATATATCACACAATATACACACACGCACCACACATACATACCACATGCATATCACACCACACACACACACACACACACACACACACACACACACACAGTTTACTGAAATGACCCCCAAGTGAATTTCTGTGTCTGGCTGCCTAATGACCCCACACAATGGCCGTGTAAGTGTGTTCATTAGTGCGAGTCCCCTTTCTCCCATCGGAAGCCCCAGCGAGAGCGCTTGTCCCCGCCCTCACTTCCCTGTACGTTTTCCCTGCGACAGCCGCAAACACCCCACACCAGGCTCCTGCCGCCCGCCTGCCTGCCCACTTCCCCGGGCATCTCCGGTCGCCCCACCTGTCCTCCAGGCCTGTCCCATTCTGTGCTGCTTCCCCTGCAAAGTCACTCCCCGTCCCAACTGGCCTGTCCGCCAAGAGCGCCTCTGGTTTCCAGCTATTCTAACCATTTCCTCCCTGCTCCACCTATCTACATAACTTGTTCACTCTTTCCAAACACCTCCTAGAGGAAGCCCGCTCTTCCATTTCCGTGGTTAGGTGTGACAGCAGTTCCTCCGGGAGTCCTTCTCTAGCCCCAGAACCATCGGGTGCCCATTTATGGTCTAAGAGCCCCTGTGCTTCGCTTTCATAGCACTGGCCGTGATCTGCACCTGCCCTTTTGGGATGGTGTTTCATTACCGTCTCTCTCCCCCACTAGGCTATAAACTCCACAAGGCAACTCTGAATAAATGCCCTTGGATGGACAAAGGGAGCAATTTTTTCTCTTTATTTCTTTAGTCCTTGTCCCCAGCTCTAATGGAAGTTTCCCCAAGGATGGACCTGTGTTTGTTACTGCCTGTGTCTCCCCCAGCGCTCAGTATAAAGCCAGGAGCATATTAGGTGCTCAGTAAATAAGGGCGTATTGATTGCTGCGTCCCTATCAGCTATTCTGATGTTGGGTTAGTTTGGGAAAAGGCAAGTCTGACGCTCAAGTGGCCAGTCAGGCAGCCGGGCCCTGCCGTCCCCAGGAGCCCGATAACCAAGACCGTCAGTGCTCCACAGCGGCCCACCAGGCCGGCCGAGTTTCTTTCCTCTGCCTCCTGATACGGCAGTAATTAGAAACAGCAGCCATCACCACGTTTCGTTCCCCGGAGCGCCCTGCTGGATGCGCGGAACACGTGTAGCTGCGAGACCACCTGCCAGGAAGAGAATAGAAGAATCATTTGCTGAACATGGCAGGGGTGATGGCGAAGGGGACGAGCCCCTGCATAGCAAATAGCTGCCCGGTCTTCCCCAAAGCCCTAAATAATTTCTCCACTTGAAAAAAAAAAGGAGAAAAAAATACACAATTAATTTTTCATGTAGATTATCTCGCTGGGAAGCTGAGGGAAGAGCTGCGCATATTAAGAGCCAAACTTGAGAAGCCACCGTCAGCCCGGCTTGGACAGAGACAAGGAGAGGGGAGGAAAGGGGAAAACCCTGTGGCTTTTACTTGTGGCGCCTCGCAGACTGGGAATGGCAGTACAGAGGGCGCCTGCTTACTCTCTGGTCTCTAAGGTCGCGCTCTGGGGCCCTGACACGGTTACTTTCACTGCCACATCTGCCACCACAACCCCGGGCAGTGGGGAAGTGTCATACTTGTCCTTTTCTTCCACTAAAGGAAACTGAGGCATGAGGAAGTTGGGCACCTGGGCCAAGGTCACCCAGCCAATGGGAGGCCGAGCAGGATTCCAAGTCTGGTGCTCGCCGCTGCCCTGCACACCCGCCCGCTGCGCCGATTCCAGGCAGGTGTCTAGAGAGACACTGGGGGACCATCTGTCGGAGATAGGAGGCTCTCCTTCACTCCAGCCGGGCTGCCCAGTCCAGATTTCGCTGCACACTTATTAACTCTTTACCCGCCCTGCCTGAGCCCGAACGAGGAGCGGAGAGAAAAAGGCACGCTCTGGCTCTCCAGCTGCCCAAGGCTGGCCATCTGATTAGAAGTCCCTTCCAACAGAACACCCAGCGCTGCTACGGAGGGAGTTACTGCAGAGGAGGCCGAAAACATGGGCTCAGACACACACGCAGCCTGCGTTCCCTCGGCCACCTCCCCAGCTGTGTGACCGCGGGCAAATGGCTCACCTTCTCTGATTTCAGTTCCTTACACCTACCACAACAAAGTACCGCGAACTGGGGAGCTTAAAACAGAGAAGTGTTCTGGAAGCTAGAAATCCGAAATCAGGGTGTTGGGGGGTGTGGTTCCTTCAGGAGGCTCTCAGGAAGAATCTGTTCGTCTCTCCCTAAACTTCTAGTGGTTATCCAAAATCCTTGTTGTTCCTTGACTGGTAGATGAGTCACCACGCTAGTCACTCCTTCCATCTTCATATGGTGTTCTCCCCGTGTGTCTCTCTCTTCTTGCAGGGATGGCAGTCATCTTGGAGGAAGAGCCAACCCTACTCTGATATGACCTCCCCATAACCAATCATATCTGCAACAGCCCTTTTTCCAAGTAAGGTCACATACTGAGGTATGAGGGGGTTAGGACTTCAAAATATTTTGAGGGAGGACACAATTCAACTCATAACTCTCTCTGTGCCTCTGTTTCCCCTAAAGGAAGAGAATAATACTATGCACTTCATAGGGCGTTGGTGAGGATTGGATAAGTTAGTGTTCAGGAAGGACTCGGAGCGGCACCTGATACATCGTAAGTGTGTCGCGAATGCTCTTTGTGATGAACGGTGCTGTCATTACAATTGTGGAAGGGATGGAAGTGAGACCCCAGCGGGACACCCTGTGTCTTCATGTAGGAAGTAGCTCTTTCCCTACAACTAAGAGTAGCTAGGACTCTTGGTTGCATATAACAGAAATCTGCTCAAGCTGGGGTTGGCAGAAAGAGGGGTCAGGAAACAGGAGGAGGAGAATCTCCCGGAACGAAGACCAGCATCCCAAGAAGCCTGGAAAACCAAGGTCCAGAGGGCCACGGGGATTTCCGGGAGACTTGCTCTCTAGCTTTTCTCTCTGCACACCTGCCTCACTTGCCCGGACACAGATTCTTGCGACCTGCGTGGTTTGGGGCAACTGACTCCAGTTCTCTGTACCTCAGTTTCCTCACCTGGAACAGGGACAGGAATAGGGCTGCCATAAGGGTAAACTGAGTGAATGCGTGTAAAGCATCCGCATGGCACGGGGGAGAGCCTGGAGTGTTCTTATTCTCTCCACTCGGCTTTTCCTGCCGTTCCGTCCGTAAGGTGGAAGACACAGCTCGCAGACCATTCTGGAGGTTTTCCCAAGCCTGCCCTCGTGGCCACGCGGCAGCCCGACCCATGTCCAAGACTATTTCCTCCCCTTTCCGAGCTCCTTCTTCCGCTGGGGAGGCCCCCACAAATACCAAGTGTCAATTTGCTGCCTAGACTTCGGCCTGGGCCAGAACGCGTCCCTCCCTCCTCTCCCTGGTTTCCCGACACCTTATTTGCTGCTCTTGTTTACCAGGCCCTCCCGGACCCAGCCCTTGCCGGCCTCTCAGACTTTTCCCAGGCCCCCTTGGGCTTGTGAGACAGGCTGGTTCTTTCTGTTTCTGAGGCACAGCAAAGCTGTGGCCTTCCCAGCACTTTCGTGCACGCCATTCCCACTGCCTACGGTGTCTTGCCTCCAGATTTCCACAGGCCCATCTCTTTCTCACTATTTGGATCTCTGCTCACAGGCCACTCGGGTCCCCAGAGGCCCTCCCCGATGTCCTGGTCTAGCTGCATCCTTATCTAACCTTATCCCATTACCGCCCCAGCCACACTCTATCCCATCACCCTTGTCGTTTCTTCACAGCAATTATCACGGTCTGGTTTTATCTCGTCTGCTTATGGGCTTACTTGTTTATTTTCAATACACTCCCCCACGGAACTTAAGCCTCCTGATAGCAAAGACCTGGCTTGTCTTATTCTATGGGATGTCTCCCGGGCACAGAGCAAAGCCTGAGATAACATAGATGCCCACGAATATTGGTGGAGGGAGCAAATCTATGAATAAATCAATTCTGAACCTAGGATCACGTGAGTGGGAGAGCCAGAAGTTTCTCTGCTTTGGGTGGTGCTGTCAGAGATGCTTCCGATGGTGCACCGCCCACCCCAGCACGCCCACGAGATGCGGTCGGGCTCCGCTGATGCGCTGATGCGTTAGCTTCTCGGACCCCCACGGTGTGCAAGGCTTGGGAACAGTCTTTTGGGAATTCTGTGTCGGGCCTTTCCTTCCATTTCCCGTAATAATTGCCAGTAATAGAGTCCTTCAGCGGCGATATTCAGCATCACTAATAACATTCATGAAGGTCAAAACCAAGCTAGCCTTGTTCCTCCCTTAGTCTTATGAAATCAAAGAAATTCTCCAATCCTACAGTGTATTGTCTAATTTTATTATCACCCGAGGATGCAAGATGATTTATTTGTTTACGCAGGTTCAGATTATTCAAATATTTCTTTATTTGCTCTGTAATAGCCATTCGTTTTCTATTGCCTTAATTGTATCTTATTAGACATCTCGGTTTTGCTATATGCCTTAGGATACACTGATGTGTTTAAACACCCTCACACACACTTTAATGTATCGTAAGTCATTTAAACTCATTGCAACTTCTGTATGAGCTAAGAAACCATCATGGATTATTCTCTGGGGAAGAAAAACAAAACCAAGTGAATTTTTCCTGCATCCTCATATGAAGACTCCTTTGCTCTGGTCTGGAATGCTCTCCTCTATCTTATCTTCCCATACGGGGTCATCCTGACACGCTTTGGGAGAAAGAGAAGAGAGAGTAGAGATGCCCTCAACTACCAAGGAGCTGCACAATGGCCTGTGTGTCCGGCACCCTCAGAAAGAGTTTTACAGACTCTGATCACGAACATTAGTTGGCCTCTGGTCCTCCCAGCATGCAGAACAGAAAAGCAGTCTAAGGAATTACCTGCCCGCGTCTCAGTCTGGCTTGCCTCCCGTGCTGTTGTGTGGAGTTTGCTTCTGTGGATTTGACTGATTGACTGACTCATTCTGTGACCCATAAGTTGCTGGCTAATCCATCTGCAACATCAGGGAGTTGAGCTGAGGCTGGATCACTATTAGAATTAGAATGCAGACGCCCACAAGAGTCGCGGAGGTCTCGGTAACCTTGGGGCCCTCTGAGGGTCTGCAGAAACCTCCTGTCCCTATGAATGCCTCTTCAGGCCCTGCACCTCTCTGTAGCCAAAGGGTATGGCTAGGGGGGCTGAGCCCAGAGAGCCTGGGACCTCTGAGACTGCCTCAGGATAGAATTCCTCCCCTGAGTTCCGTGCAGAAATAGGTGGGTGCTCTGAACAGCCACCTCCTTTGGTAGGGAAGACCCGAGGCAGCTTAGTCTGACCTGAAATTAATTCCCCTCTTAATGAATTGCCCAGGGGACCTCTCTTTTCCAATTTTCCTTCTGTTCTTATGTTTGTCTTTAGATTCCTTCCCCTTCATTGTTCTCTCCATCCCTCCTGGGTCTGAAGCTGGAGAAATTGTTTCTTCTCCTGCTGAACCCTCATGGTTTACGGTCACTGGGACTGACGCTTCCCTGTGGCTCCTGAGTTCCCCAATCATTTTCTTCCTAATAGGAAGCAGCGGGGTTAGAGTGGTTACATTGTCTTCTTTCCAAGTCATAAAATTGTCTTCCTTGTGATTTAAGAGCCGCTATGATGCTGCATGGGTCTCCCAGTAGATAACAGTAGTTAAACCCCCGCAAGCATCCCGCTATTAGATTCTGTGTTTATGGTGACCTGTGACCCCCCAGCTTCCATGCCTTCACCAGCTGGCTTGGCAAAATTTGCAGAACACTTAAGAAATCCAGCCCCCACAAGATACCAATGAGGTGTTGATTAGAATGACTTACTTTAATCTAGTCGTTGAAGGTCATAAAAGCCATGCAGGCCTGTGTGGCTCACCAGTGGCCCTCCAGAAAGCCCACAGACGGACTGTTTTGCTGGATTCCTCCTCCAGGCACTGTAGGAGGAAACAGGAAACGCTTTATTCTTTCTGTCCTTGGACCATTTGGAGGTTGTTCCCTTTACTCACTCCTGCTCTCCACACCCACCCACAAACATCCTAGAATACAGAGTAGAAAGCATGACTGTCAGCTGTGTCTAACACTAGAGAAAAATACAGACATAGACGCAGTGTTTTTCATTTGAAGACCTCCCTTCCTCAGTGAATACAAAGGCTTTTAAGAACTGCCATTTCCAATAGAGGAGAGGAGAGTTCGGATAAAAATGGAAAAACCTATAGAAGATCAGATAGCCCAAGGTCACAGTTGGGAGTCAGGGATACAAGAAGAAAAGGTCACTGGAGGTCCCCAGAACGCACGGTATGTGGTGCTAGCTACAGTGCTGGTGCCCAGAGCGGTCTCTGCAGACCAGGCAGTGGTCGGAGGACAGCAGCGACAGCAGGCCTGGGCGCCCTCTTTGCTTTGGATCTTCTCAAGGGTCTTAGGGCTGCAGAAACTTCCCCCAGCTCTGGTCTACACTGTTAGTTTCCAGGAATTCGTCAGAGACTCCAGTGTGTTGAATGAACTGCAGAGTTGCTACCCAACCTTGGCTCACAAGGCTGAAATCCTAATTACACTGGAACAGGTTACCACAGGGGGCCAGGACTAGGACCCTTGACACTCATGGATGGGAAGAGCATGCCCACTTATGTAAATTATATAATAAAATGCAAAGGAATTTAGATATTTTCTGTTACTTTGGCAAGAGCACAAAATGATTTTTAACAAAATATTTAACAAGATTTTTTTCACGTTGAGTCCTAAGAGATGTATTTTCTGGAGTAGCTGTCCTTTCATAAACAAGTTAAAAGGTAACACATGTAAATACAACCTAATATTCCCAATTAAAATTGGGTAAAATGTTGATTTTAAAAACTGCCTTTTTGATGTACGTAAGCCACACGTAGTGATGGATGCCAAAGAGTTCCCGTGCTCCGTTTGTAAAACTTTTCATCACATTAGTACACTGAGTAGCGTAGGGTGAAAGTGGCCGGGCTTTGGAGTCAGTCTCTTGGGGTAAAATCCTACTTCTGCCACTTACTACTAGTTATAGGACGCTGGGCAGGAATGTGACCTCTCTGAATGTCAGTTTTGTCTTGCGTAAATTGACAATAATCATCCCCGCCCTCAAGAGTGGAGGCTTAAATGAATTAATTTATGTGAACCTCTTAGTTCCACGCCTGCTACATAATAAGCACTTGAGAAACAATAATGATTATTATGAAGAGGAATGTGACAAATTTCAAATATCCCCGTGCAAATCATGTTGGGGTGGAGGGGAGGGGGAGGAGGAATCTGAGGGGAAGGAGCAAAGCATCCCTAGCTGTGCCGGACAACTGCAGCTGGCGGGTCACAAAATGCAGACAATGAAAAAGAAAGATGGGTACTGACTTGGATGAAAGTACCATTTCAGTAAAGTTAGAGAGACGGGCTGCCGAATTCTTCGAAGGACATAACCATAAGACTCACAGAGCGGACTCCAGTTGCGCAGATGTGAGAGAGAGAAAGAAAATGTGAATAGTTGCTCAGACCACTCCAGGCCTGCACTGGTGCCATAGTATTTGTGTGGCATCTTGACTGAGATAAAACTATTTGGGACAGACTTCTCCACTTCGGGCTGTTAGCCCGTCTGCCCTCTGGAGCTCATCCTGGCAGCCTGATACCTGCACCAGATCAGCCCGTCTTGTATGTTTGGGGCGGGATGTCTACCTCACGTCAGAGGATTTTCTGGAATGGAGAGCATCTATTGCCCTCCAGTCGATAAGAGAGGCAGGCAATGCATTATGGAGAAACTGAAATGCTTCAAGAAGGTTCAGACATCACTGGTTTGACCAGGTCATGAATGCTAAGCCTCCATGAGGTGGGACCATATGTCTCAAAAGTGCCTTGATTCCTCAGTTCTTACTTCAATAAGGATGTAAGAGACCTTGGCCGGAATCAACCTCCTACATCCCCTTCCATAATAAGAACAACTTTGGCAGTGGGACCAGACTATTAGCTTCCTCAGCTAAGGTCAAGGACATCTTGACTGAGGCAAAGCTCCCTGTTCTTCCACCTAAGAAAGCACACGGCTCTTCTGGGGCATGTGAATGGCCTGAAAGATCCCTGACACAAGCCAGTCCTGGTCCTAAAGGACACCTTTAGTGTTAGGTTCAGCAAATGAACATATCTTCTTGGCAGGAACAGTAGCTCAGGAACCAAGTCTGTTACATGGAAGCCTTCACATGTGTTTCAATTTTCCCTCCGAGATGATGAGGATAATAATAGCACATACCTCCTAGGATGATTTCAAGGATGAGACAGTAAAGTGCTTGGAACAGTATCTGCCATATTTGCCAAATGTCAACAAATAAATGTCGCTTAGTAAATAACTCTCAATAAATGTCACTGATGATTATGATGAAGAAGGGGAGGAGGAAGAAGAAGGGTATACTACTCAAGGTCAACTAAATCCAAATTCCCCAAGAGAATTGTCTTTCAGGATTTAATAGGAGAAAAATTGTTTTTTCCCCAGAGAAACTTCTGAGAATATAAATTTTTTTGTCATTGTGTTTAGGATTCTCAAATTAAATTGTAATCCCCAGTTACTACTATGTTAACCCCAGTGGTTAAAATAATTTGCTTTTTTTTTTTTTTTTGGTCCTGATTTCTATTTTATTAGTCTTGTCTTTTACGTCCTTTATTGTAAGCTGCCTGGGATTCCTGTTCGAAGAGGTGAGATATAAACAATAAAATAAAAATAAAGAGAAGACACTCCATAAAAGTTTGCTGAATTTATCGAATTGTCGAATCTTTCCACATAAACCAGACTGCTTCTGAAAAACGAGTAAGCACAAGAGAGAGCAGTAAGAGAAAAATGGCCTTCTTATTTTCTTGTTTATGTATCAAAATTCTACCTAGGAGAGCAATCCCATTTCTCTCATTTCCTGTAGCCGTAATGCAAATCCCCTTTTCCTTATGAGAGGATCCGAGAATCTGTGTGAGGGCAGATGCTTCAAGAGGCTGAGAGTACAAGTTACATACCATCTGTTCATCCTCCACCTCAAGGCGTGTGCCATTTCTTGTTGGAGTAGCAACTTTAACAGCTAATTTCAGCCCTGACTTTCATTACCCTTCCACCACTGCCCTACCCTGCCTTGTGGGGAAGAAAGAAAGAAAAAAGGGAGAGAGAGTGGAAAGGGAAGGAAAGGGAAGGGAAGGAAAGGAAGGAGAGAAAGAGAGAGAAGAAAGAAAACACACATCTGCATCCTTGAGGATCAGAGATCTCATCTGAAGCCATTCTTGAGGTTGCTATGGTGACGAACAGTTCCGATCCTGGGGCGCAGGAGCCACTGGTGCTGAGGAAAGCAGTGAGTTTCAGAGTTGTGGACTGATGGCTTCAGAGAGTGCCCAGAGTGCCTCCTGGATTGAGAAAATGCCTGGCTTGTTCCGCCCGCTCTCTGCACTCCAGCAAAGCCTTTCTGATGGAAAGTCAGCCTCTCCACACTCAGTTTAAACATTACCTGGTCCTTCTCACAACCTCCAGCATGCTCTGGGGCTCCGGTGGAGTCCTTTTTTCATTACGCTTTAATGGGCCCTACGGTGATGCGCTGAAGGAGTGAACAATTTCCCTCGGAGGGTTTTGAGTTCGGTTGATTTGAAGAGGAGCCCGGTTTCTCCTCTGATTGATCCCTAGGGGACTGCCTTTCCTGATGTGCCCCAAAGCTATAGGCTTCTGAGTCCGGTTCCCACTGGGACTGGCTTCCACCTGTTTGGGAAGCGATAATAGCGTATTTTAGACAGACGTGTTTCAAAGTCTAACAGCACTCTCAAGATGTTCTCCTCCAAACCTTTGTCCTCATGTACTGGCCCGGCCTGCTTCTCCCACCTCTGTCCCCTAAAAGTGTGTGCTTTTTCATTTTGAAAAAGGTTTGTTAAATCCATTAAGTAATATATACAAGGTCTAAAAGCTGAGCCAACTAGTTTGTGTTGACCAATGGGAACTGGCAAGGAGAACAATGAAGCACAAACAGAAGACAGGCAGAGAGTGTCTCAAATCTGAGGTCGGGGGCCACCATGGAAAACTGAAGGCGGGTGGAAGCAACGCACGCTCCCAGCCCTCTTCTCCTGACTGGCTCTCCTACCAAGTGGGGAAGGCAAAAGTCTGTTTTTCCCAGCCTTCCTTGAATGGAGGAATGGCTATGTGACATCATTCCAGGCAAGGATGTCAGAGAGAACCTTCTGAAAAATCATTGTTTTTCCCAGTAAAAAAAAAAAAAAAAAGTACAGGAGCCTCCTTATATCCACAGGGGATACGCTCCAAGACCTCCAGTGGATTCCTGAAACTGTGGATAGTACCAAAACTTATATATACTATGGTTTTTTCCTATATCTACACACCTATGACAAACTTTGCTTTATAAACCAGATACAATAAGAGATTAGCAATAATAATTAATATTAAAATAGAACGATTTTATAATCATTCTTTTTTTTAATGTTTATTTATTCTTTAAGAGAGAGAGAGAGAGTGCACGAGCAAGGGAGGGGCAGAGAGAGGGAGACACAGAATCTGAAGCAGGCTCCAGGCTCTGAGCTGTCAGCACAGAGCCTGACGTGGGGGCTCGAACTCACAAACTACAAGGTCATGACCTGAGCCGAAGTCGGATGCTTAACTGACTGAGCCACCCAGGCACCCCCTAAAATAGAACAATTTTAACAATATACTATAATAAATGTTATGTAAATGTGGTCTCTCTCTCTCTCTTTCTGTGTCTCAGAATATCTTATTGTGCTGTACTCACCCTTCTGCTCCTTCTTGTGTTAATAAGAGATGATAAGAATCCATCCAAAGGAGAAACATCTGCTTCCAGACTGTGGTTGACCATGGGTAACTGAAATACAGAAAGCAAAACTGCAGATAAGGGGTGGGGGGAGTATTATACCATCTTTTTGTTCCTCCCACCTTTTTTCCTTTCTTGAATGAAGACATGATGACCTGAACAGCCATGCGACAACCATGAGGGACTTGCCAAGAGACGGCCTTAGCCCTGGTATCATCAAGCCTCTGAACCAACACCAGTATGGCCTGTCTCCAGACTTCCTCTTTGAGAGAAAAACAATCCCTATTTATTTAAACCATTGTAGTCAGTATTTTTTTTCTTTTACTGATAGTTGAAGGTTTTCCTCATTGAAATAGGCCCTCTCATTTCCATATTTTGACTTTTTCTCAAAATGCAAATGTACAGGGAGAAGCAGACACCAAAACCAATGAAAGCCTACTTCTTGAAAATTGTAAACTCAGAGTTATTTAATTTAAATCATTTGGCTGTGCCCAGTGATGTTCCATGCATCTTTTCTGCTGTTTCTAAAAATTAGCTGGGGTAGGATTTTCTTAGAGCTTCAGAAATTCTGCTGTGTGCTATGACAAATGGAGCAGTATCTCCATGTCTTCCGACCAAGCCATTTTGAAAGGTAGGAGAGAAAGAGAGACGGGAAAGATGGCACAGCAAAATGATAAAGTAACGTAGCCCTACAGCTTCGGCAGGCATAGAAGAAAGGCCTGTTTAATAAGAAAATTCCAAAATGGCACAATCACGAAGAGAGAGACAGGGCCCTAATTTCCTTTCTCTTTTTTATATGACAAGCCCCTTTCCAACAACTCAATTTTGCTGTTCCTTTGAGACATTTTCCACCAAGAAAGAAATTGAAGAGGGAACAAGGATTCGTCCAACCCTGAAACACAACAATGGAAGGTTTATAAGACTGCTTTTTCCAAACTACTTATATTGCATTGTGTTCACCCCTAGTGTTGGCACATGTTTTGCTCTCTCTATTCTACCTCCTGGACCCTGGACCCCTAGTTCATTCAAAGATAGGGCTCATTTCCTCTAATGGCAAAGAAAACAGAGGATTCAAGCACATACTTTCTCACTGACCTCACCCCTCTACCATATCCCCAGACCAAACAAGAATAAGGTGAATCAAACTCCTGTTTCTTAGGTTTCTCATCATTTTCTGATTTCTCCAAAGTTCTTCTTCAACTTTCTTTAAGGGCTTTTCTCTCTCTAAAGATGTGTAGATTCCTCAGGGAACTTTTCTTACCCCCCTTCCCATATTTGTTGCCCCATATTTGATCCCAGGTTCTGAGAGAAACCAGGAAAGATGCAGAGTACTTGCCTAAATCTTCTTCTTTGTCCCCATCTCAGACCTAAGGAATATCTTTTTGTACGTTATATCAGACACCATCCGCGGGCTTTAGACGAAGAAGTCTTGCTACCTTGGGATCTACGAGTGGAAAGTCTGATAGCTGGGACATTTGGGTGATTTTTTTATAGGGGATCAGGCTGGGAAGGGCTATCAGAAGGATTTCTCTTTTATATATTCTGGATAAAGGAAAAATCTGACACAAAATGCACTTGAGAAATAGTCTTAAGATCTGTCCACAAAAGGAAAAGAGAACTCTTCAAATGAGTTAATGAGAGATATTCATCTGTTCCTTTATTTAACAAAATATATTGAATGACTACTACATGCCAGGGACTAGAAATACTGAACAAAGCATGGACCCTGTTTTCGAGTTGCTCACAATATGATGGGGGATAAAGGAACTGAGACGTCATAATGTGGTATGAGAAATACTATGACAATAGATAGATAGATGATAGAAGATTGGACTGGATGAAGCCCACCCATGTTGGGGAGGGCAATCTGCTTTACTTGAACTTTAATATCATCCAGAAACACCCTTACGGAAATACCAGAAATCATGTTTAACCAAATATCTGGGCACCTCATGGCCCAGTGAAGTTGACACAGAAAATTAACTATCACATAGGAGTAATAATTGTCCCTTCTAAAGAAAGGGTTGTTCTGGGAGTTAAATAACACAGGTAAAGTGCTTAAAATGGTGCCTGGCACATGGTGGGCACACAATAAAATATTTAGGAAATGAGATTTATTATCTCATATCAGAAGAGGAAGATTCTATTATGTGTTGAGTTTAGCTTTCAACCCTTGAAAGATTTTTCTTATACCATTTTCTAATTGTTTTTATGGTGTTAGTATGTGACAATAGCATGGTAGCATGGTTGATCAACCAATTCTAGACCTTTGCTTGAAGGGCAAATGTGGCTTCATCACAGGAGAAGGTCAGTATTTGAGCAGGGAAGGAGCCTGTAGTCTGTGGGCTTCTCCCCAGCTATGTGGCTGGGTCAGGGGTCCCACCCCACTGGGAAATTGGTATAATGAGTTCTTGTTGAGTTACCACCCCACTGTTCTGGTTAAAAATTTAAATGGCAATTTTCTTCTAAGTGCAAATCATAGATCCATTCACTAAATGAATTAATTTGCATGACAATGATGTAGAGTAGAAAATGAGGACTCTGGTTTTTCATTGCAGACTAGACCTCTATTTCTTTAAAAAAAAAAAAAAAAAAGCAAGGAGGAAGGAAAGGAAATAACAGTGTCAAACCAGGCAGATCCCTGATGATGACTCAATGGCTCTCAGCTCCTAGAAATTACAATAAAAGGACATAAAATTACAGCACCAATTTCTCCAAAATGGCCCGGTACTTCTTCAGAAATGGTCTGAGACATAAGGTATTCATGTATATAGTCTTTGAACTAGAAAAGATAATCAAGATCTCAGTCCTCTGTTAAAAATCATCCAATGACTCCCCGTCTCCCTGCATCTGACTCGAAATTCAAAGTTGTGAAAAAGGCTTTCACTACCCACTGGATCTGGTCCTGCTCCCACCTTTGATCTCTCTCGTATTTGGGGGTGGGGGGAACCTCACATCTGCCACATTCCCAACTACCTTAGGGGGACCTTAAGGGGATTTGAGGGGACCTCAAACCACAGGGGTTGTTGGCACTCTGACTCCTGTTCCTGTCAAATGATACTCTTTCTGCTCTGTGACTCCACTCCAGGTGACACCCATCTACATTCTCAGAGAAGAGCACCATTTCAGATATTTTACTAGAGAGAAGAATTTTAAGTGGAGAACTTATAGGTATTTTATTATCAGCATACTTATTAACTAAAGGATTGAAGAGTTTTTCATACTACTAAGCCCTGTTCTCATTCTCCCATATCAGAGCTCAGACAAGGTTGAATCACAGGAGGACACCCTCAAGCATTTATTTTGAACAATGAGACTATTCAATGAGGAAAAGGAGAAAATTAGAGACCCTGAGAGGCAAAGAGGAAGATCGGGAGGGAGAAGTTTGGACAGTTGTGAAGTTAAGAGGATTTACAGATATCTAGTCAGGGAAAGCTCTTGCTCCCACACATCCCCTCGACTTCTCCTTTCCTAGAAAGTCAGGGGTCTCCAAGACCACCTCAAGGTCAATGTTTTGCCACAAGGACTCACATGATTCAGTACTTAATCATTCTCAAGGCTAAGATTCATTACAGTGAGAGGATACAAAGCAAAATCAGCCAAGGGAAACCAGGCATGAACTTTCAAGAGTCCCATTTCTTTGGTCACACAGGACACACTTAATTCCCCCAGCAACAAATCATAACTAAGTGATGCTACCAGGGAAGTTCATCAGAGACTCAATGCTCAGGCCTTTTACTAGGGGCTGCTCATGTAGGCACTGTCTGCCTAGCATGCCCCCAAATTTCAAACTTTCAGAAGGAAAGCAGCTGTTAAGCATACACCACGTTGCTTGCACAAACAGTTTAGGTGCAGTGAGCTACTTACCAGCTGAGGTGGTGGGAATCCTCCTAAATGGCAAGTTTCCAGAGGCCAGCCTTGCAAGCTGGCCTCTCAAATCACAACTGCGTCAGGCCTGCTATGGTAATTCTTTCTACATACATTTCTGAGTCTGTTCAATGTGCCCTGCAACACTACCTTCCACCAAGTATCCCACTCAGGGGACTGAGGCCACTGTGGAGGCCCCTCAGAAAAGGGCAAACGAGTCTGCTTGGCAAAGTCATACCTTTACCTACAAGTACATTTCAAGTGACCTTTTCTTCCTGTGTTGTCGGAGCTTCTGACAAGATTTCTTTGGCACACTTCACCTTGCCTCGCTCCGCTCCTCCACTCCTGGAATCAGGTGCACTGGCTAGGTAGGTCTAACATTCTACTTGACCTTTGGGAGTGAGTGCGGAAGCTCCCTGGCCACCCGCCATTCCAGAGGAGGATGAGTTCATTCATCAGGTATTACTGGGCATCTCAGGACACAGAATGGGCCACAGGAATCATGGAGAGTGACCCTGCAAATAGTCCCAGCAGGAAGGACTTTGATCTGAGGATAAATCACTGTGGAAATCACATCTAGAAGCAAAAGGCAGGGGTGAAGGAAAGACTGGGGTCTGCGTTCAGGTTCTAGCTCTGGTCCTTGCTAACTGTGGGGTCCCAAACTCTATCTGGAAAGTGAGGATGATAAACTCTACCTCATATTTGTTGGGAGGATTAAATGAGAAACTCAACACAAAGTGCCAGTTCTCATCTTTCATCTTTTCTCTACTCTAAAGTGCTCCAAATCATGTCTGCTTCTCTCGGTAGCTAAATTCCAGTGTTCAAGGCATTAGAAGACAGTTCTGTAGTGTAAACAATAACCCTGCCTCACCCTCCCAGCAAGGATTATCGACCCAGACGAGGTCTGTTTGCTCAGCAGGAAAAGGCTTTGAATATAAAGGTTCCCACAGAAATCCCAGAGCCCCAGAAAGCTAGACTAAAAGAGAAAAAGTTTAAACAAGTTTAAGTTGAGAGTTGATCATAATCAACAAATATTTATCCTAGATCTATTCCTGGGATGGGTACAGTAAGGACTGTAAGAGAAGTGAGGGACGAGACCCAGTGGTCTTGACTCCTATAGAGCTGGAATTCCATTAAAAAGAGGAGCTTCAGTCACTTGGGGTAATAAGACAGATGTATAGGACAGAATGAAATCAGAAGCTTGTTTATAGGGAGAACAAACTCTGTAGCATGCTAAAGGAACGTTAGGAAATGGGGAGAATATTATTTGGGCCTTTGTGGTAGACAGCCCTTAAGAAGGCCCCCAACACCCCCACCTCTGGTGTTCAAGCCCTCGGTAATACCCTCTCATGTGGGCTGGACTTAATGACTTGGTTCTAACAAACAAGATACAGCAGAAGTAATGGAATGTCACTTGTGACATTAGATTATAAAAAGACCGTACCTTCAAGGGTGCCTGGGTGGCTCAGTCGGTTAAGCCTCCAACTTCGGCTCGGGTCATGATCTCACTGTTTGTGAGTTCAGTCCCATGTTTGGGCTCTGTGCTGACAGCTCAGAGCCTAGAGCCTGCTTCGGATTCTGTGTCTCCCTCTCTCTCTGCTCCTCCCCTGCGCATACTCTGTCTCTCTCAAAAAATAAACATTAAAAAAAAAAAAAGACCGTCCGTACCTTCCACATGGATATTCCGTGTGCTCTCACCTGTTCACCTGCCCTGAGGAAAGCCCATTGCCATGTTATAAGATGCACTAAAGAGACGCTCCCATGGCAAGAAACTGAGGTAGTTCTCCCGCCAACAGCCAACAAGGAACTGAGCACTGCCAGTGACCATGTGAGTGAGCTTGGAAGTGGGCCCCCTCGTCAAATGACACTGCAGTGCTGGATGATGGTTGTCAACCTTATGAGAGAACTTGAACCAGAGGCACCTCCCTGAGCCACACCTTGATTTCTGACTCCCAGAAACTGTGGGATAATAAGTGTTTGTTGTTTGCCACCACTAAGTTCCGGGTAATTTGTTATGCAACAATAAGTAATTAATACACTGGGAAGGATGAATAGGACTGCAGGGGGTGGGAGGTGTAAGGGGGAAGGAGGTTAAGGGGAAAGGGGGGGCAGAAAAAGACAGAGAGAAGGAGAATGAATATTAATGAATTTCAAGTGAACACTTTGGTGAGAAAAACTATTGAGGAGACCAGCTCCTGGTTAAAAACCTGTGTGTGAATTTTTAGTTCTGACCATAGGTAATTACAGAGGCTTTGCCTGGCAGGTCCGGGGGAAGGCTTCCCTCCCCACTGCAGCCTTGGTGCACAGCCTCCATCGCATCTGGAGGGAGGTGCAGTCAAGCACTCAGCCCCCCCCCACCCCCCCACCCCCCCACCCCCCCCACCCCCCCCCCACCCCCCCCCGCTGGTCACGCTCTTGGCTTCTTTGCATTCCTAGCTAGGAGGCACCTTAGTTCCTGTCTCCCTGTCTGAGGCTTGGGCAGGGATCCCCTTCAAGTGCCCATCTCTGCTGAGGCCTCCTTGGGGGGGTGGGGGGCGGGGGGAGCTGGAGCTGGGGGCTGGGGGAGGAAACTCCAAAGACACTCTCCCTACTGTCTCAGTACCCAGTACTTTTCCACTCTGAGCCCTTCCCCCATCCCTCTCCTCCAGTCTCAGGGTCCATAAAACTACCTTTCCTTCAGGGGCTTCCTCAAGATCAAGACAACCTCACATCTGTGCTGATCCACTTGACTCTGGACTGGTGTGCCCTTCCACAAGGGGAAATGGAACAGAGTTAGTCATTACCTTTTCCAGTTTTAGACTCTTGCTGATACCATTGCAACGAGTGATTTATGGTTTAACTCTTCATTTTTGGCTTGTTGTTTCAATCAGTTACTCTGACACCTGGTAGCTCCATCCTCACCCAGCTCAGTTGAGCCCCTGACAATGATCACAAAGGTATGGAGGGAGCAACATTTGTAGCCTCGGCTGGACTCCAGCTGGAGAAAATGAGAAATAAGAGCCCCAGAAAAACTCAGCTCCATCACTGAAGAAGATGAATTCCAGAGAAGGAAACCAAAGCCCCTGGACGGAAATGATGGGTAGAAAGTATGTTCCTTGTCATCTGATTGTCATGTTCAATAAGTCTCCACTTGTTTTCTAGAGCTTCATCCACTTACAGACAGGTGCAGCCCCTGCCCTTTGGGGCCCTGCTGTCCTGATGACTTTGCCAGCATCAACAGCATCACCTGGGAGTTTGTTGGAAATGCAGAATCTTGGGCTCCATTCAGACCTACCATGCTATAATCTGCATGCTAACAAGATTCCCAGATGATTTGTATGCACTGGTCTAAAACAGGCTGACAGACTCACACCCTTAAAAACCAACAAAAACAAAATCTTAAAATGATTGTGTTAATAAAAGAAGTTGAGAATTGGAATCAATTAATTAATTTAATCACTCATTGAATTACTTATTTAAAAAAAACATTTAACGACCATCTGCACTGGACGTGCAAAACTGAAAATAAATATACAACCTGTGCCCCAAAGAACTTAGAGCCAGAAAGACATTCAGACATGTAAATGGCCAAAGAAGAAGAGCTATCACAGGTACTAAAATGGAAGTATTTACAGGTACAGAGGGGGCACAAAGAAGGGAACATTCCACACAAAAGGTATGAAGGGTCAAGAAAAACTTGAATCGAGTCTTGTATATGCCTATAAGCGAGGCAGGGAAGGATACTCCAGGCTGAGGTTCCTGAAAGCTCAGCTCATTTGGCAAATAGTTGGGTGTGGCTGGGGAGTGGAAACGCGGGGTGGGTTTGGCAAGAAATGGTGCTGGAGCAAGATACAGGGCAAACTCTTGAAGGCCTCGTGTACCCATGCGAAGGAATTTGGATTTTCTCCCATAGGGATCTGTGGACAATGTCTCAGGTTGCTTTTGCCTGTGAGTAACTCAAGAAGACCCATTTAAAAGTGGCTTTTGTTGTAAGGGCATTTCATTTTCTCATATAATAAAAAGTCCAGCTGTAGAAAGCTGCAGGGACTCATCAATGTGGGGCTCTTGGTCAGTTTCCTTCCACAAGCACAACATGGGAGTCCAGACCTCAGCATCACAGCATCAGACACAACATCCCAAAGCAAGTAAAAGGGAATTCTTCTCACTTGTATCTTTTATATTAAAGAGAAACTTGTTTCCCAGAAACCCTCAGAAGCCTCCCCCTCAAGTCCAGTTAGCCAAGACATATGCCTGTGTCTTAGCTTCAAGAGAATCTGGGAGGGTGAATATTTGACACTTTGGGCCAGGACACCAGCACTGCCAACTCAGAAGAACAGTGTTGGGGATGGCTGAGGAACAGCGACTAACAGTATCTGCCACAGGTGGGTGTTAAGAAGGTGAATGATGTGATAAGATTTATATTTTTATATTTATATTATATAAATTAATAAATATAATTTTATTATTTTATTTTATTAATAAAATATTCATTATTTTATTTATTAATAAAATATTTATTAATATATTATAAATAATATGATTATAATTATAGAAATAATTAATATATTTATAATTTTATAAAATATAAATAATAAATATATTATATATATTATTTATTTATATTTTTATATTTGGAAGACAACCCTGTAGGTAGCATGGAAGAAGAGCTGGTGGGGAGTTAAGAAGGTAATAGAAGGGTAAGCTGCAGGTAGATCCGTGGGAGATGGTGGACCATTAGTGACCCTTAGAGGAGACAATTTCTCTCTGCAACCAAATGAGACACCCCCTGGAGTGCACAAAAGTAGTATAGAGGCCCTTTCAGGGGTTGAGGTACTTCGTGAGCCAGTGATTTCTGTCTTATTACAATCCCTGTAATCTCATCTCAGCCTGCCAGTTGAAGAGGTTTGGGAAAATTAAGACTACATAGGACACGTTGGAATTCATTTGTTTCCCATAAAATTACAGGTGACCCCGTTGAACAACATGGGTTTGAACTCCACGTGTCTACTTATATGCAGATTTTTTGGATAAAAAATGTACTATAAATGTATTTTCTCTTATAATTTTATTTTTTTAATGTTTATTTATTTTGAGAGAGAGCACGTGAGTGGGAAAGGAGCAGAGAGAGAGAGAGACAAAATGCCAAGCAGGTTCCGTACTGTCAGTGCAGAGCCCGACGTGGGGTTCGATCTCCCAAACTTTGAAATCACGACCTGAGCTGAAATCAAGAGTCAGATGCTTAACAGACTGAGCCACCCATGTGTCCCTCTTATGATTTTCTTAATAACATTTTCTTTTCTTCAGATTACTTTATTATAAGAATACAGTATATATATGTACATATATACATATATACACACACACATAATATTTTTAAAATGTGCTAATTGTTTATCCAGTCAACAGTAGACTAGTAGTAGTTAATTTGGGGGGAGTCAAAGGTTATACTTGAATTTTTGACTGCACACAATGGTGGGGGGGTGGCACCTCTAATCCCTCTCATTGTTCAAAGTCAACTGTATAGTGATAGTGAATACTGAGAGCTTTATGTTGGAAAGCTCCAAAAAAGCTTCCTTGGGGCCAAGTGAGTAAATGTTTAAAAGGGTTTATAAAACTGAATTTCCAGAAAGCCTTTCAGACCAACCTTTCAATAGCTGTCATATGTACAAGTTACATGGAAAGATTTTTCAAAAGGGTAAGTCATAAACTTCTGGCCTTTGAGAGCTTGTTTCTGGTTTGAGAAACAAGCCTTACAGGTATGGATAGTACAAGATAATGTTCTGATTAGAGATGTTGTAGCTGTAAGGGACCAAGGTCAACACGAATAAAGGGCAGGGAATAGGAGGTTATGAAAATCCATACCAGTCAAGGGTAAGAAATGAAGTAAAGCAGAGCCTGGTGACACTAGAAATCACCAAGGGCCATGGCCCTTCTTTCCTCCTTCTGGGGAACATGGTCACTTATGCCCACGTGTCTCTGTATTGATTCCATCCTCCTTCTTCTTTTAAAACAACTAGCCTTTTCTGCTTACCGTTTCTGCACAAAGCCCAACATGGCCGCCCTAGTACCAGGACGTGTGTGGCCTTTCCAGCATCTTATGCCACCTACCCATAGTTTCAACATGTCATTGATAGATGATCAGTCTATGAATGGGGTTCCTTAGGGTCAGGTGTCTCTCACTGTTTCTATCAGCTGAGGTCTCAATAAGGGAGGGGAGAGAAAAAAAAAACAAACAAACAGATATGCCCAGTACAGCCAGCCAGGATCCATTCCATGTTGAAATGGACACCTAGAAGACCTAAGTATCTAGGGACAGGGTGTCTGTGGAGCTGGTGAAGGAATAGAGTTTTCTTATCAGGAGACTCTGAACTGGAAACATTACTCTCTTTTTTACATCATTTCTGTTTTCTGTACATTTTTCCAAGATGAGAGTCAGACTCCAAAAGTAGGAATATGAGGAACATCTAACTTCCCAGGCCACTGAGGTGGAGAAGCAGGGTCTCTGGGAACTATGTTTCTAAGGCCATCTTTTCTGAGCGCCCAAATCACTTCACTCCTCTGACGCTTGTTTCCTCCTCTAGAAAATGAGGGGCTGCACTGTTCGATTTCTAAGCTCCCTTCCAGCCGTGTCATTCTGTGACTGTAGGGTTTTTTCTTAAAGAGAGGGATCAGAATAATAAAGAAGTGAGGAGCAAGTCTTCTCATTGTAGAAAGAGGGCATCGTTACTCATTTGCAACAGTACAATGTTTTGTCAGCATTAATCACCTCTCATTTTTAGAAAATAATGTGACATGGGAGGAACCAAGATCCTAACTCTGAAGTCTAATGAAAGCAAAACAAAACCAAACCAAACCCAGATGGAGACTTCTGCTTCCTACTGCAGTCTATTCTGGCGGCAGTGGAAGAAAAGATGCTGAAGAAGCCTCTGGATGTCATATCTGAAATGATAACCCTCCATGTCACGAGCTGGAAAAAGCTGAAGGAGCCTGAGAGAACTGTAGTTAACAAAGCAGTGTAGCTCTAGAGGTGACCTCAAGTGACTCTAGAGGTCAATGAAAGAGCCGAGCACTGGGAGGGTGGAACTGCAGTAAACTGATAATCAGGAGTGCTTATGGAGGGGCAGTTATTACCATTGGGCCTCTGAACTTTCACTTGGACTCCATCTCTCAGTCTGAAGCAGCCAAACCCCCTGGCTGCTCACCTAGAAGAGGCAGGTTCCTGCCTTGAAGCTACTGCAACCACTTGACATCCATCACAGCCCAGCTGTCACTCATGACAAGCACACTAGACTCTCTCACATGAGAGTAAATTAACTTGACCTTTAGGAGAAAAGGAAAATATGTCACCTTTCTAACACAGGCAATAGGCAGATGTCCCCTGCTATAAAGTATGACCTCACTGCACAGCTTTTAAAAGAGGTAGACAAGGGCCTCAAAAGAGAGCTGGGAATAAACAATTGAGGTCAGAGAAAAGGCACGCCACACAAAGTTTGATTCCCTTTGGCTTTCCACGATGCTCTCACAAGCATCATTTTTCTCTGGGTCTGATCTCTCTCCCTTCCTTCCAACCTTTCTTGGGCATCTAATTAGCTTAGAAGGACAGCCAGGGTCTTGGTGTCATTAAATTGGATTTGGCCAGGAGGCCAGTAGTACTTGACAGTTTGAGCCCTTTTAGGGGGTAGGATATAAAGAGAATAGGCTTCTTTCTAAGCAGGTGTCCAGGACAGCATCTTTGGTGGGCCTTCCTAGAGCTGATGATAGGAAGGGGGGCTGCCAAGTCCGGAGAATATACTCCACCCACAGCTCTGTTCATGAAAGAGCATCATCCTTCTGTTTCAGAGAGAATAGTGGGATCCAGCCCTGGTAAGGAGCCTCAGTCTTGCTTCAAGACAATTTTGGGGTACGTGGGGCACTCAGTTTGTTAGGCCTGTGACTTTGGCTCAGGTCATGAGCTCACAGCTCATGAGTTCGAGCCTTGCATGGGACCCTGTGCTGATAGCTTAGAGCCTGGAGCCTGCTTCAGATTCTGTGTCTCCCTCTCTCTCTGCCCCTCTTCTGCATTCTCTCTCTCTCTCTAAAATAAATAAACATCAAAAGAAATTTAATTCAAGACAATCTTTCCAGCCTGGGGACATTTGTTTCTATTGACCTGGACAGTGCTTCGCTGATGAGAGACAAATGGAAAGTAATCCCTCTGACTAGAAAGGAAACTGTTCCACGTGGCCTCAAGGAAAGTGACATTTTAGTCAGCTTATATCTTGGTTTGAGGTTTTGCTGGTTCTCTTGGCGTGGCTGGATGACATCCTGGAGTGAGAAGGTGGGTGGAGACTCCTTGGAGAGAAATTCTCCTGGCCTGATGGGTTCTCAGAAAGGTTGCCAACTGTCAGGGTGAGGTTTAAAGGCATGGAAACAAGGACAGAACTTCCTCCCTTCTGCTTATACAACCCCTCTTGGGTCATTTCTTCCATGAAACCTTCTCTGATCACTCCAACCCCCATAGATCTGTCCCTCCTTTGAACTCCTAAAGGAATTACTGTCCCAACACTTCTGGGATCACAGATCTGGAAGGATGTTACTTAGAGATCATCCAGTGCACTGAAGATTGGGATGAGAGTATTTCCCAGATGAGGAAGCTGACGCTCAGCAAGGTGAAGTGGCTCAGCTTAGTGTATGGGAGTCCTTGAGGGGACAAAAGAAGTCCCTATTGCCTAAGTTGAAAAGCTTATGTGATGAGCTCCCCCATTCTCAGTGCAGAGAGGAAAGGAATGCCAGAAGCTCAACGTCTCTGTGTTGTCTCCAAAGAGATCAAGGTGTGGCAGCCTTATTCACTGATGCCCTGAAAGCCTCATATAAAAGGGGTCACTTACTTTTCACCCTGGTTCACCTCTTCCTTATAGGAAGCTTCCATCTCACTGTGGCTGCCTAGAATCAATTCTGGTCTTTGTGCCAGGCTTATGCTTAACGCCCACAGTCTTGGAAGGCATGGGTTCCTCCCCCATCTCCCAGTCATAGGAGAGGGAAAAACTCCCACCATCAAGGTCTGGCTTATCGCCTTTCCTGGATTTTGTGGGTTCTCTCTCCTCATTAAAGAAGAAAAGTCTTCCCCAGCCTTCTCTTTTTAGAAGAAAAGGAATTTACTAGTTTAATACAAAGGAATGCAATAATAATAGATAATCCTTATTACGTATCTACAATGTGCCAAGTACTGCTGTAAAGACTTTACATAATAACTCACTTTATCCTCCAACAACCTTGTGAGGAGGATATCATCATCACCTCATTTTGCAGACAATGAAACTGAGGCTCCAAGATGTGAATTTGCCCAAGGTCACCCAGCTGGTAAATGGCAGAGCTGAGATTTAAGTCCAAGCTATTGTGTTCCAGAGTCTAGTAGTTGAGCCATGATTCAATACAGCCTTGCACACAATGCACAATGGAATGCAATAATAATATTATACACCTTGGTATGGCAAGGCCCAAAAATTGCTTGTTCCTCCATTCCAAAAGGCTATTGGGATATTTTAGATCTTTTCTTGAATGAAGGCCTATAGAGGCAGCCTGGGGCTTCTGAGCACTTCTGAGTCTGGCATCAGAGATCATGTGAAGAGTGTGTTCTTAACTGGGCGAAATGATAACAGCAAACACTTTCTGAGTACTTGCTGCATGTAAGGCACTATGCTTAGTATTTTACAGAGAGTGTCTCATTTTCTCTTTACTACAAGGGTCCATGGGTAGTAAATACCAGACCCCATGCTCTAAGCATTGCCACTATATCTGCCTCTTCCAGAGTGGTATGTGAGCAGCAGCATTGACTTGATGGCTCTGAATGGAGGGTAAGAGATCCTGTAAGTGCAAGACCACCTTTCATAAGATGGCTGTCTGTCACCATTCATTGATTTGCCCCACCCACCTTCTTGACTGGTTACCCAGCAGGGTGGTACAGTCAAGTTCAGCATTGACTGAAACTATGAGTGCACCAGAGATCATTGAGCTGATTCTAGCTCACCGTGACCTTGGACAGCATCACAAGCCAAAAGGAGAGAACTGATTCAGTGGGGATAAGTAAGGTCCAAGAGTAATTCCTTTTTGGCTGTGATTCATTGCAGGTTGGCAGAGGGAAAGCAGCGTTGCTGGGATGCAGTACAATGTAATGATTAAGTGTAAGATTCTGGAGCCAGATTCCTTGGGTTCTAAATTCTAGATCTGCAACTTACTAGCTGTATGACTTCAGGAAAATTATTTGATTTCTCTGTTCCTTACTGTCCTCATTTATAAAACGGGAATGATAATAGTGCCTACTTCTCAAGATTGTTATGAAAATAAATAATGTAGTATTTATAAAGCTATTAAAAAAGTATAGAGCATATAGTAAGTGCTAGAGAATTTTTATTAAATAAGCATGGACAGCAGACCATATCTTAAAACTTTATACCCTGTCTTCTCTTTGGTGTTGCTGGGGTGGAGGGGGGATGTTGTTGACAGGGTGCAGAGTGGGTAAAGAGAGTAAACCAGCTTACATTTATGCTGTGCGGCCATAAAGGTGATGAGTTTAGAAAGGACAAACTTTCCTTGACTGATTTATCCCTCCAGTCATATTGTAAGCACCTAGGAGGCAAGAGTCATGTTGCTTAGTTTTCATCCCCTAGAATGATTATAGAAGAATGGAGTAGGTACATAATAAATACATATGGAATGATTCTTTCCAACGTTCTTTACATTCCATACATTCTGTCCTACTTTAGTCCCACATTAAGGTTTACCTAGATGGCTGCAGGTCTTCTAGCTGGGCTCCTTATCCCCCCCACTCCTGTTGCCTCCAAAGGTGCTGAACACAGCTTCCCACAACTACCCTTCCCAGGGCACACGCCACTCCAATGCTTAGAAACCTTTTCTGATGACCGGTCTTGGCCCTCTGCAAGAGCATTTTGGCCTGGAATTCAGACTCTGCACGATCTGTTCTCAGGTGACATTTCCAAAACTGTTTCCTTTTACCCTCAACCCACTTTTGGCAGCTGTGTTCTAGCCAAACTACTAGCTTCCCTCATCTCCATATGTTCAAATCCTACCCTACCTTGACGATGTACTCAAATGGTCCCTAGTCTCTCCAACCAGAAGAGGTTTCCCTTCTTCTGAATTTCATGGCACTTTGTACCTGATCTTCCATGGTTATCATATCCTGGTCTGTCTTACAGTTATTTATAGAATTAAATTATCCTCTCTCCTACAAGAATGTAAGCTGTTCAGGGTGGATGGACGTGTCTAATCCATCTTTGTATCTATTATAGGCCCTAGAAGTATTTCTCACATATACTAGGAACTAAATAATTATTTTCTGGATTTATGAATAGATGTATATATGAATAAACAAATGAGCTTTCTTGATGACAAAAAAGTTTCCAAGGGGAGTCCTTTCTCTTTACATTTTCGAAAGACACTTTAGTCCCAGGATCTATGCTCATTCGTGAAGTAAGAAATGGCACAGGGATTCAATGTTGTTTGACTTGACAGATGCGTTGGGTGGCCTGCAAATTTCAAGATGGGGCCCGGAGGGCAGAGAAGTGAAAGAGTTAGTGCCTAAGTGCAAGACCTGAAGGAAATCCCTTTTTCCTGGTCAATATTCAAACTATTTACACACTAGGATGCTCGGGATAGTGTGAATTGTCTTCTGCCATTAGAGATTAGGAAATAGATGCCTCAAAATTTGAAATTATTCACCAATTTCTAGAGGCACTGAGTTGATAATTCACGGCTGAGAGAAGAAAAAGAGGGAACTTTTATTGAGTGCCAACTATTATCTTATAAACAGAAGTTGTCTATCTTATGAGATAGATATTGGTTTCCCCATCCTACAGATAACAAACCTTAAAAAGGTGAAGTGACTTGCCCAAGATCACACAGCTATAAGTGGTGAAGCCTAGCTTTAACCTCAGCTCTGACGTCCAAGTCCCTGCTCTTTTCACAAAGCAAAACGTTACACTCTTTGTTAACTCTCATCGCAGCCTCAAGTTAGAAAATTCTGTGCTTCCTTATATTTATGCCTTGAATACTCCTTGGCTCTAGGTGGCCTCTTCATTTAGCACTTCCATTGAATTAGCTGAAGTGATTAACCCTCATTGCGGCGAAAAAACTACTCTCAAAATCTCAGTGGCACACACAATAAAGGTATTTCTCACTCATCTCATGGTTGAATACAGTTGGGCAATTTTCCTCCAAGCAATGACTCGGGGATCCAAACTTCTTCCAGTGTGAGACACTGTAACCTTAAATATATAGCTTCCAGTGTTATCATGGAAAAGGAAGAGGGTGGGGAAAATTGCAAGTGGTGTTTCATGGCCAGGCTTGGAAGTGTTATACATCATCCCATTGGTCAGAACACAGTCACATAGTCTCAACCTAAATGCAAGGAAAAATGGAAAATGTAGTCTTCCTGTGTGTCCAGAAAAAGGAAACAGGATTGGAAAAGGAATTAGTTGATTTCTGACACAGTCACTGTATCAATCAGGGTTCTTAAAGGAAATAGATGGCACAGTCAACTGGAATTTTGAATTTAATGAAGGTATTACTTACTGAGGTGAATGGGGGTTAAGGGAGTCTGTATGGGTTTTGAAGCATCCAGTAACTAGCAAAAACAGGAAGGCCTTTACCACCCCTAGTCCAAGGGCAAGGAGAGAAAACAGGTTATTAGAGCCCATTAAGAGTCGGAGCCATGGAAGAAGGGCTTCTTGACAGAAGCTATAGCTGCAGAGAAATACAACCGCTGCCAGAATTGCAATGCCTAAGCAGGAAGGAAATGGAGGAAGAAATACCCTGACCCTGTCTCCTTCCACCCTTGCATCTCCTGCCAGCGCCTTTCTATGGCTAAAGCCAACTGGAAGCCGGGGGCAAGAAAGCCTGGGTAATGCCATCCACAGTGGTCAGCCTCCCAGGGCACAGGGAACGGCAGACAATGGATCTTGAGGCTAGAGATTCAAAAGAATAATCAGCTCACTGTGACTTCCATCCGAACATCTCCCTTCCCTGGGAAGAATCACTCTCCCTTAAGAGCCTTCCCTCTGTGCTCTGCCCCCTCCAGCTCTGCCTATGCAGATTCACTTCCCTCAGCAGGCACCCTGCATCCCATGTCCTTCACCCTCTCCTGCCCATGCCAAATCTTCATAATGGGATGGGGGAGAACGCAGAATTACCAAGGATCCTTAGTTTTTCCCAATATGACATGAGGAGAGAAGAGAGGACCAGCCAGGGCTGAGAGAGCCCTTCTTCTGAGAGATTTTGACACTCCAGGCCCTAAATGACTTGGTCCTTTACTCCTTCCTATTTCTTTCTGCTCCCTCCCCCAGCGCACCCTGTCCTCCACCTTCAGTAACCAGCCCCGGACCTGCATCAGACCCGGCTCTGTGCTGATTGTGACTAACTGTGCAGATACGTTCACAGCAATTCAGTGCTCTTGCTGGGCTAGGAGAAGCAGCTGTGGTAATTACAGGGGATTTCTGGAATGGAAACTAATGGTGCAGGTTCACATCTAAAATGCTTTTGATACTCTTCATCATTAAAAGGCCATTAAAGGTACAACACATATATTACTGGACATCAAATCTACATTGATGTAAAAAGAAATTAGGCTGATAATTGTTCCTAAGGCCATTATCTCGAGTGAGTGAGGGCACGTGGTACCCCGTGCCGCTCTACAGAAGGGCTTTCACTGACCCTGATCAGCTCAGTTTAGACAACACTGATTAAGCATGTCTAGATGCCATCCTAATCGGATGTCTCCATCTGTGACTTTCAAGGACTTGCACTCTGGTTTATATAGGCTGAGCCCCAGGAAAATCCTTGCAGGCTTTGAAAGACCACAGAAGTTTGAGGCAAAAGCAATAAAAGAGACTGCATGACTTTGTCAGCAAGAGAGGGAAACCACGATGCGTAAAATGATTAAGATAGGGACGGCAGAACCACCTAATAGAGTGCTTTGCATGTAATAGGTATTCAGTCAAATCAGTGTAATTATGAAATTAATAAATGACACAAAGGGATCTCCTTAGAGGCTTCATGTAAGGATACTGATTAGGCATTCTTATTGGCTTAGATCCTAACTATCTTCCCCAAACCACCACCAGAGTCTCATTCAGAAGACTTACCATAGGCCAAGTTCTTCTCACTTAACCCTGTGTGTTCACATTCCCATCATCTGGCAGGGCTTGGTAGATCCAGCTGCCACCCCCTTGTGTCACTGCAACTGCACCCCCCGCCTGGCTCCTCATTGTCACTCCCCTTGTCATCCAGGGTGTGAGTTACGTGACAGCACCACAGTCTTATTTCCAGGTCCTCCGAGATGGTAAAGAGGATGAAGGAGGAGGGAGAGAGAGCTCTGAGATTAATGGGCCACTGACCTCTCCCCAGAGAACACAGAGGCTGGAAGGCAGTGCAGAAGTAAACAGTGATACAGAGAACGCGCCTCGTGGAGGGGACAGAGAATTAAATACATGCCACATGGCTTATCAGCTCTCCATACCAGATCCCCCTACCAGATCTGGTCACTGCCAGACTAGACAAATAGGTAAAAAGACTGTAATCAGTACAGGTTTGAGCTGGAACCGGCACGAGGTCTCTTGAAGCCCCTCAGCCTCAGAAGCAGAGGCAAAGATATGACCGGAGCCCATGGAGAGGGTGATGCTTACAAGCCCAGAAGACACCAGGGACAGGGCGGTCGTTCCTAAAGGGCAGGCCTCCCTTGTATCTGGGGCCATGCTAAGACGATATCACCGGGCTGGAAGTCCACCATAGGAGGACTGATGAAGTAAGTGATGGTACAGCTATAAATTATTGTAGGATCTGTATACACTGATATGGAGAGGTCACCAGTAGCAGGAGTATAAAATAAAAGGGCATAAAGGTAATATAATATGCTATCATTCATGTAAAAAATGGGTGAAAATAACACATGACTTTATATATTTGCTAATATATGCATCTTTCCTCCAAAGGATATGTAAGAAACCAGTAACATTGATGAACCACAGGGAAAGGAAGGGAGTGGCTGGAGGCCTGAGGTAGGTGTGGTAATTCTCATTTCCATATCTTTAAAAGTTTGAATGTGACTATTATTTATTCAGAATATAAAATAAAGTAAAATCATTTCTAAATGAATAGGGAACTGTCATTTATTGAAAAATGTTTCAGGAACTTTGCATATATTATCTAATTTACTTCTCTCAATTTTATTGAGTCCTACTTTTTATTTTTATATAATTTTCTTAAACTTACAAAAGTAATACACACTCGATGCAGAAAATCTGAGAAATTCACACACCAGGGAAAAAAAGGAAAAACTGAGCTGTAATCCTAACCACCCTTGGAGATAACTACTGTTAAAATTTTGGCATAAATAGGCTTTTGGTTATAAAGTTGTTTTGTTAAAAAAAAGAATCACAGTGCCCCTATTGTTTTTTGTAACTTGCTTTTCTCACTTTTCACCATAGCGTGAATATTTTCTCACGTCAACATTATTCTTCTATGAGATCATTCGAAGTGGATGTATGATATTATTTAATATAGAGGTATCATAATTTATTTAATAAAGTATCTATATTTTAAAATACCATTATAAACATTCTAATATATTAAGTTGACATGGCTAGCCAACGGCACAGCTGAGATTAGCACTCAGAGCGTGTCTGCCTCCAAAACTGGAGTTCTTTCCGCCACTGGACGGTGCCTGGATCTGCTTGCCGAATAGCAGATTTTCATGATCTGATTGTATGGGAATGTTGTAAGGGCCATGCTCCATCAGGAAGATGTTTGGACTGAACACAACAGCTTCCTAGAGCTAGGGAAAGTAAAATGAGATGTTGCCAGAGCTTTGCACACCTCCCTCCTCAGAGATGAAGAAGTCCTCTTCATCTTGGGGAAGCCGTTTGTGCTGAGCTGTCTCTTGGCAGCTCAGCAGAACCCCTGCCCTATCCTAAAATCTCATCTGCATTGCAGGAGAGAAGTCTGGAACTACATTTCTGAGGATCTTCCTTCCTATATGGTTCTGGGTTATATTCTGTCAATGAGAAGCACTTATGAAAGATTTAAGGCAGAAGAGAAGTAATTTTTCTCTGGTGGCAACTGGGGGCAAATACATAAGCAGATGGCAGAACCCAGGTTTGCAGTGATTTCTGGGCAAGCTTCCGCAAATCACCTGGTTTGGTAGTGCAAGCAGTTGTGACTGCAGTGGCTTCCCTGACCTTCACTCCTCCAGCTCATCTAATGTTTGTGTAAATCTCTAATTCCTTGTATTAAACCCTTCCTACTTGGAACACCAACAGCGGATTCTGTCTCCTGACCATGCATTAAGCAAGACTTCAGGTGAAAGATGTGGTCCTTTGGGAAGTCAGGAAGATTTTTTTTTTTTCCTCACAATTGCCCTCACCCCACCTCCTGCCAAAGACTTATAAAGCTATTGTACTTGTGCGATTTCTCCATGTGCCGCTGTTTTGGTCACTTTTTGAAGATATGCTGTGTGTTTTTCAACAGACATTAAAAGAGCAGCTACCATGTGTCAGGCATCTCGATAGTGCCGCGGATCAGAGGTACACACATGGCCTCGTGGGAAAGGCAGTCAGAACAATCAACAACACAAGTCAGTGAATTGAATCTCTTCTGTGCCCTCCAAAAGAATGTGGTATCCAGATGTCATTTCTCTTGGGAAGCCTCCCTACCTTTTTTTTTTTTTTTAAGTTTATTTATTTATTTTGAGAGAGAGTGTGTGTATGCATGTGAGAGCATGAGCAGGGGAGGGGCAGAGAGAGGAAGAGAGAGAATCCCAGGCAGGCTCCATGCTGTCAGCACAGAGCCTGACGCAGGGCTCGAACTTAGGAACTGTGAGATCATGATGTGAACTGAGGATCAAGAATCAGATGCTTAACCTGACTGACCCACACAGGCACCCTGCCTCCCTAATCTTTATAAGCAGAATTAAGTGGATCCTCCATAGTGCTTCCAAGGTAACTTGTATACACATATCTCCTCTAGGATAGCTCTTAGATATAAAAAAAATAATTATAGCAATGTGCTCTGCCCCCATCAGACTTATTTCCTTGAAACAAAAAAGTGTGGTCTACTTATCAATCTACCCTACCCTTCTAGGTAGCTATCTATAGACTCACTTAATAAAAAGTCTGCTGTGTGAACAAACGAATGAATGACCCTCTATCTCCCACAGCTCTGTTTTAGCAGCTAATTCAGGATTGTATGTTGTTTTATCTCAAAATGGAAATGCTGTGCCTTGTATATATCCTCAAGTATAAATGGTGTTGAGCACATTAATTTCCTTAATGTTTGACCAATGAACCCTTGCTAGAGTCATGAAGTGCCTCATATGTCTCTTTTTTAAATATAAAACTATGTTAATGCAATTTGCATAATTATTTAAGAACCATGCATGCATAAAGATAAGAATTGAAGGAAATAAATAAAAATTAAAATAGCTTATTACATAGGGATTTTTATGTTAGGGTGAACTTGTTTTTTACTTTTGATTTCTGTTAATGTTAAACTATTTAGCAACAATGCTTTTTAAGGGGCACTTGGCTGGCTCAATCAGTGGAGCATGTGACTCTTGATCTCAGGGTCGTGAGTTCAAGCCACACATTGGCATGGACCCTACATAATTAAAAAAAAATTGGTATTAACAACGGTGGCCTCAACTGTGCTCAGCTTCCTCATCTGTAATATGAGGGTGGTGGATGAGACTCCTCTCTCTTTGCACTCCACACATCCAGTATGTCACCAGGTCCTGTTGGTTCTGCCTTCAAAACAGTCCCTCCAAATAACCATTTTTCTTCCACTACGTCCACTTTGGCCTGAGCCGCCATCATCTCTCACTCAGAAGATAACAGGAATGATAACAACACTCAAGCATAGAAGCAGCATTTGCTATGTGCTATTACAAATGTTTTAACTCATTTAATCCTAACAGGCCTGTGTTCTAAGAGTTTCACATTGAATAACCCATTTAATCCTTACAAAAACCCTATGAGGTAGGTACAATTATTATCCCCATCTACAGATGAGGAGACTGAGACACAGAGAGAGTACATAGTTTGCCCAAGGTCATGCAGCTAGTAGATGGCATAGCTGGGATTCGAATGCAGGCTGTCTGGCTCCACAGACTCTGCTCTTACTAAGCGTTTCACTTCTAAGATTGCCATGTGTCCTAACTGGTCTCCTCGCTTCTATCTCTATCACCAACTACAGATTATTCTCAAGGCAGCTACCTGAGTAATTGCTTTGATCATGTCATCCCACTGCTCAAAACCCTTCAACACTTTCTGTTTCATTCAGGCTAAGTCCTTACGCTGGTCTGCAAGGTCCGGCACCATCCAGTCTTCCGTGACCTCTTTTCACCTCTTTCTCTTCCATTCTCCTTTCCAGTCATGCTAGCTGCCCTGCTATTCTTTGAACAGTCCAGGCATGCTCCTGCCTCAGAAGTTTTGCATTTGCTGTTCCTCTGCAGGGAATGCTCTTCCCCAGTCAGCTGCCTTCCTCACTCCCTTATCTCCTTCAGCTCTTCAAATGAGGCCTCCGCTAACCCCCCGCTAATTTAAAATGATAACCTTCCAACTCCCACTTCACATCCCTCCTCTGCTTCTGTCCTTTATCTCCATCATAATTCTTAACATCTGGTATACTGTAAGTTTCATGTATTTATCTATTGTCTGTCTCCCACCTTAATTAGAAGCTCCAGGAGGCTGGAAATCTTTTTCTGTCTTCTGCTCTATCTCTAAGACTTAGCATAGAGTCTGGAAAGTAGGATGTATTCAATAAATACTTGTTCAGTGCATAGTTTCCAAGGTCCTTCCAACTACTGCCATGCCCCTGGTAACATCGCATTTAAATAAACCAGTGAGCATGGCTTTGCTGCTCACTGGACATATGGGCTGGCAGAGGGAATTACAACTGTAACATTTGTATGGGAAGAAGGGGGATGAGGAAAGGGGAAGATAGTGAAGGCAGAGTGAGGTGTGATGACCTAGCTCATGGGACTGTTGAATGGATCAAGTGAGATGTGTAAAGCATACAGTAGGTACTTAAGTGAGTGGTGGCTGCTGTTTGATAGGAAGGTTGTTTGATAGAAATGACCCTGGGTCTTCCTGGAGGCTGACAGCCGTAGGCCACAAGCAGGTCTCTTTGAGTTAGGGCTGAGTGCACTGCAGGAGAAATGCTTGGTGGTCTCATCAGCCGATTTCCCGCCCTGTTCCCTCCTCTATCATGCACTGCCTAGCACTGACCCATCTCACATTCTTTCCTCTCCAACCCATTTCCCCATGAAAGCAGCTGAAGATGCAGATATTATGGCCCCTGTGGGCTCAGTCTAACTGCCGAGCTCCTAAGCACTCAGCACCATGCTGGCAAATGAGGCAGTGGGGATGCATGATGTTTAAGTTCTGGTTATATCGATAAGGAGACAGGGCCAAGTGATAAATAAGCCAACTCAAGAAGAAAAATAATTTAGGGAGGCTAGGGGAGAATGAAGAAAAGACAGAGGTGGAGAGGGAAGGAAGAGTGGAATAGGGAGGTGGGAGGGGTGCTTCAGTGGGAGCCTGCAAGCACAGTGGAAAGAGCACAGGCTTAGCAGTCAGACCCAGGTTTGAATGCTGCCTCAGACACATCAGCCATGTGACCTTAAAAGGGTTGCTCAGGGGTGCCTGGGTGGCTCAGTCGGTTAAGCATCTGACTTCGGCTCAGGTCATGATCTGAGTGCGTTGGAGCCCTGCATCAGGCTCTGTGCTGACAGCTCAGAGCTTGGAGCCGCTTCGGATTCTGTGTTTCCCTCTCTCTCTGCCCCTCCCCACTCCCACTCTGTCTCTCTCTCTCAAAAATAAATAAACATTAAAAGGGTTGCTTAAACTCAGTTTCCTCATCCAGAAAAATGGGACCAACAAGAATATATCTTCACTAAATTGCTGTGAGAATTACGTGCTGTAAAGAGCCCAGAACAGTTCCGGGAAGACATTAGCTGTTCGGCAAATGTTATTCTCCTCTGTATACTCTGAATTCCCACAGCCGCACAGCCAAGTCCTGAAGGGGTGTCACGGCCCTGGCCCAGATTCCTAAGGTCATCCTCATTTTGGGACAAAGAAAGATGAGCCTCTGCACAGTTAGGCAGATAGGAAGGTCAGGAGGCAATGGTCAGAGCCAACCAAAGCGGCTCACTCATTTGCCCAAACTGCAGTGAGCACTTACTTACATCATGCCCTTGGGATACAAAGATGAATAAAACGTGGAATCTGCCCGAAAGGAGCCAGAGGCTGAGAGGAAGAGACAAGACACATAACCATAATAGCTATGGAAGGAGTAAGGACTGTACTTATGATATCTGTGTATCTTGATTTCAAAGAATCTGCTTTATTGTCCCTATCATCTGATTTGATTTGGGGTTTTGAAAGAAAAGTTCTCACAATTTCATCAGAGGTCTGAGCAAAGTGCTTTGAAAGTGCAGAGAACAATGAGCTCTGCTTCAGGGAGTCAGGAGGGAGCATTTGAACAATGGTGAGAGCTAATGTTTATTAGTGTTTACTGAGCGCTAACATGTCAGGCGCCAAGTGCTTTACACACATTAACTCATTCAATCCTCACAACAGCCTTACGAGGAAAATATCATTTATATTTTGCAAGGATAAGGTCACAGTTTGGAAGTGGCAGAGCCAGGATCTGACGCCAGACGGTCTTATTCTAGATTCCACAGTCTTAATATCTATGCCAATTGCCTCTGTAAATCTTGAAGAATAAATATTATGGCCATTCTGAGATCCAAAGCCGGTTTTTCCTCTACTGGAACTACACCCAGGTAGTAGATCGGAGAGATCGAATCATTTATTCATGTCAAGTTCATGTGCCTCTCCACGTAAGGCCATCTAAGACCCAGAACTGTGGGAACTGTAGGGAGAACAGCAGCCCACAGGCCTTTTCCCACCCACAGGCTGTGTTTTGATGTAATTTTCCTTGGCTCCAGAGCCTAGAGAGTGGGATATTGGGAGTTGGGACAGTCACCCATTTCTTTCCCACCTCTGTTCCTGGTGGGCAGGAATGGTGGGACCTGAGAAGTTTTGAGATATAAAGAAGGGTTCACAGGTTTGGATCTTCCAAAGCAAGGCTGTTTCCCCCCTCTATTTCAAGAGCGGAATAATCCTCCAAATGCACTCTTACATGAAATAGATTGCTACGGAATTGCTGTGAATGAAGTGGAGCTGGGGGATTTGCAGCCCCACTCATTCAACATTCTCTATATCCTCCCCCATTTTCTCAGGTGGCCCCCAAAGCTTCTCCGTGGGATGCAGTTTGAAACTCCTGTCCCAGGTAGAAACTGGGAGATCCCTCCTCGGCTGGCATCCCTCCTCAACTCTGCTGGCTGTCGAGGATTGGCAGTGTCTGTAGCAGGCAAGAGAGGTCAGGAAGCAAAGGAGTTCTCAATAACTGCTGTCATTTGGAGGTTTAAAGAGCACTGACATGACTCTGCCCAAGTACGTGTTCTGAGTTGCCTAGAAGAGAGAGAGAGGCTCTGGGGTGGGATGATGGAGAGAGGGGTCACAAAGGGTGGGCCGAGTGTGGGGTATGGGGGCATGGGAGATGTGAGTGGAGCAGATGATAGCCATTTTCTCCTTGTGGTAAATACAACATAGGTCAAGGTTGACTGGAGACAGAATTAAGTCAGAGAAAGTCAGAGTAAATGAAGCCTTCACACCTGGTTTTGTCCCAGATGATTAAGGATACCATCATTAAATTCTGCTCACTAAGGCACCCTTTACAAGGGCGAGGGAATAGTACACTTTGGACCTTTTCCGGTTCTGTCTACTCCTCTGCAGAATAGGGGTCCAGCCCTACTTTATAGGTAACACATCGTGCTGCTCAGATATTATTTCATGCCAGTATCCATTCCTCATAGCAAAACACAAAATACTGAAGAAATATTACAGGCTAGTGAAGACACGGAGCTTGGGAGTCAGATCTGAATTTGAATCTTGGCTCTGGCACTTATAATTTGTTTGACTTCAGAAATTATTCTTTCAGTTCTCTCCTTTACAAAATGAGAACAACACTAGCTTCTCCCTCATATGATTCTTGTAAGGAATAAATGAGTTAGTACATATAAAGCATTTAAAACAGTACCTGGTATATATTGGTTATTCAATAAATGATTGTTTTATCAACATCTTCAGAGTTATCTAATTCTAGCTCTGGATATCCTAAAAGGTCAAATACCTACCAAGCCTCCTTCCATATCTAAAATAGCTAGACACAAAACCTCATTTACCAGATTAAGGCCAGATGAATACTGTACTTTTTTTTAATGTAATAAAGACTATGTCTTAGTCACATTACAGCCCATTGTAGGTTCACGGGCAGACTGTGGGAGGTGGTTCTGATCCATGAAGCAATTCAGAAGTCTAGGATCATTCACCTAGGCTTTATCATCGCCTAGAAGTTTGGAGTTCTTCACTAACTTTCTGCATCCATCCCAGAGGCAAAGGATGAGAGAACACTTAGAGGATGATGTAGAATAAGGGTCAGAGTTTGGACGAGGCTTATACTGTTTCTGTCCACACTCTATTGGCCAGAGCGTCAGTCACTACGAACTGCAATCTAGCTATGTGCCTGGGAAAAAGATGAGCCTGGAGCATTGGGTCAGTGTCTGCCATATCTTTCAATGTGTTTTATACTTCATTTAGATAATCACAAAAACATTGTTTATGGAAAATATTGAACAAAACTAGAGAGAATAGTGTAACAACCCCCCATGACATATCACTCAGGTTCAAGTTTTCATCTCATGGTCAATCTTGTTTCATCTATACTTCTACCCAATTTCCCCTTCCTCCCATTCTACATGAAAGCAAATCCAAGATATTGCATCATTAGATCCATAATTATTATAGCACAGTACATTTTCAAGCACTTACTATGTGCCATTCACTGTGCGCACACTAGGAATACAATGATATAAGATGATTTTGGCTGAGTGAGGAGCTTATAGACTAAAGCTTATTGAGATAAGCTAGACCAAATCACAATGAGAATAGAAAACACAACTCCCTTATTTGGGAGGATACATCCTCCAACAGAGACTAAAACAAAAACAAAGACAAAAACACTGCAATAATTAATAACCTTATTTTCCCCTGACCTCCCTACCTCACCAATGGGTTTTCATAGGCATCTTCACTTCCTTGAGAAACGGCTCCTCTGAGAGCCATTTTTGCTGAGGAGCTCCATATATTACCGGGCATGAGCTCACCTGCCAGTGGAGGATTCTGATAATGGAATGGCTACTGAGAGAGGCTAAGAGGGGCTCTTTCCAGCTCAGTCGGTTCCTGGGGCTTCTGCTGAGCAATGACCTCAGGCTTTAACTCTGTCTTTTTTTGGAGGTGGGAAGGATAAGTGGCCTCCAGGGGTTAAGAGGCAGAATGTTAATCAAAAAGAAACTGAGTGTCGACAGCCCTGCTGGCTCCAACTTGTGTCTAATCGGAGCTCAGGACACCTTAATGGGCTGCTAACCTTACCCCAGATGTCCTGCCACATATCACGGCCTACACCCCAGTCATTCAGCATCCAGACAAAGCCAGGAATAAAATGCCATCTGTACCATCCATCTTCAGCTCTCTTCACCTTGAAGATGGAGTATGAAGTCAAATGCAAATAGGCTTGGAAATTACACAAACCAACATCAGGTAAGACACACATGCAATATGAAGCTTCATATTAAAATAATGTGCCTATATATGTTTTATATGCCATACATAAAACATATAAATTTATTTTTATTTATATATAAATAAATGAAAAGCTCCAACATCAACAGTAATCACAGACTGAAGCACACTCAGGGAAATTGTTTCTGCTCAGACGTGTCCCTTGTGAAGCAGAGAAGGCAAAAAGAATCAAATCTAGAGTTAACTCCTGCATTTGGGGCTGGGTAATTGATAGCTTAGGTAGCCACTGGCTACACCCCTGCATCTCTGTGTGGGCACAGCAGGCTGAACTGGGAAGGGACACTCTGTTAGGACTCACCTTCCAGTCAAAGCAGGCAAGTAGACACCCAAAGAGAGAGTGAGCCCAAGCAGGTATCTCCAGAGCACAGTCGGCTGCCTATCAACTCGCAGAATCTTCACTTATCTCACCCACTTTTCTATCTCCTGTTATGGACATGGGTAGACAGTGAGTAGAAAGAAGTATGGAATGCTAGTTCTAAAATTATTGGGAGAATGGAGGAGGGGGACAAGGTTAATTGAAGACCATGGTTAATTATACTCTTACCTTACAATGTGTCTGGATGACTGAGCTTCAAGGAATCAAATACTCTAAGGATAAATGGAGTCTGGCTCTTCACTGCGGAAGGGCAAGTTTGGATAGAGGCTTGAAGAACAGATTTACCAGTCAGACAGCTCTGGATTCAAGTCTTGGCTCTACTCAATAACCTATTAGCTATTTGCCTTGCAAACAACTCATCTCAGAGCTTTCCAAGCACAGAAAGCTTGCAGGTGTACCACAAAATACTGTTGGTTGTACATTTTTTTAATGATATAGTATTTAAAGTAATTTTTGTAACTATTTAACATTTTATAACAGAAGTTACATTTGAACACTAGTCGTATGGCACCTTGTGAGATTTCTTGACTATCGTTAATTGTTATTTTATTGCATACTTTACACCTAGTACCTAGAGCAGTCTGAGCTGACTACGTCACATACACCTTTCCTGATCTTACACTAAATCCTCTCAGATAGTCATATTATTAATACAGATGTACTCAATTTTTTAGCTAGCCCCATATAGTTGCTCTAAAAACCTCCAATTTATCCTAGAATGCCAACAACGATTAGAATTTTGTGTGCCATGATGTGAAAAAGATTGGAAAGCACTGATTTCATCTCTGAATAAAGTTCCTCATATGAAACACAGAAATAGTAACAGTACTTATGTCAAAGGGTATCGTGAGAATGAAATTATTTAAAGTATGTGAAGCACTTAGAATCATGTCTGGAATATCATAAATAAATAAATGCCAGTTATTGTTTTTCCTTATCTGTGAAGATGGGGATAATAATGCCTACCTCGCAGGGCTGATGTGAAAATTATGTACGTGAGATAAAGCATGTTAAGAACTTACTACAATGCCTGGTGTATGATAGGGTCAGTAAATGTGAACCAGTATTTCATATTCCATCTTCAGGGTGGGGAGAGCTGAAGGTGGAAGGAAGTCCTTAGTTAAAGGATAATTAGTCTAAATATACACAACTTTTTATGTTAGACTATAACTTTCCAGTGCAGTTCATATGTGTACAGCCTTCCAGTTAGATTGTAAATAAACTGATTTCATTCTCTTTGGGATCTATTACAGTTGTAGAACTATAGAGGCTGCCCAAAACATGACTAGAGATTGATTTCACAGAGCTGTTAAGAGCCCCTTACAATGCAATTTTATGTCTATCATCTTACTTAATTTCTTAAAACAACAGCTATAGGCTACCTCCATCTTAAAGGTGAGAAAACCGAGATCTAGATGATTACATAGCTTGCCCAAGACACGAGAAGCTTAGTTTCAGACCAGCAGGTAGAATCAGAGGCTATTCCTCCAAGTAGAGTGTTCTTTTGACCAGATCACATTACTATACTGAGGCTGCTGTATACAGCTATACAGCGGACTGTAATTCATACAGTAGACATTATGGATCTGCATATTTATGAAGTAATTTTCTGGAATATGGCAGTAAGAGTTTTGTTATAAAAATAAGTATATTAAAATAATTGTCTCAGGGAGCACCTTTAACCAATTTGCACAAAGGCACTACATAGAACAGTGGAGGCCCTAATAGACTACTATAATTAAAGTTTTCTTTGACAATTCAAACAGTATTTTGGGATGCTGAGCCCCTTTGGATCATCAATTTGAATATAAAAGATAGCAGGGGTCAGCAAACTTTCTGCAAGAGGCCAAACAGTAAATATTTTAGGCCTTTTGGGCCATACCTGTGTCATTTGGAACTACTCACCTGTGCTGTTACAGCCAGAAAGCAGGCCATAGACAGTACGTAAATGATGGGTGTGGCTCTGTTCCAATAAAACTCGACTTACAAAAAAGGCAGTGGGCTATGGCTTGCCAAGGACTGACTTAGAGAATTCTGGTTGTCTGAATTATCAGTAAGAATTTCTTGAAAGAGGCGCCTGGATGGCTCAGTTGGTTAAGCGTGGGCTTTCCGCCAAGGTCATGATCTCACGGTTCATGAGTTCAAGTCTGCATTGGGCTCTCTGTGGTTAGCATGGAGCCCATTTAGGATTATCTGTCTCCTCTCTCTGCCCCACTCCATGCATGTGTGCACTCTTTCTCAAAAATAAAAAATTTAAAAAATTTTCTAGAAAGAGCATTACCTCAGAATGAACCTGTTGATACTCAACAGGTATAAACCTCAAACTAGAAACTAGAACTGGTTTCAATCCCCTTGCTCTCTAGGCCTTAACACACCTAAGATGTTTCATTCTTGGCCTAGTGACCCACCAGCATGCAGTGATTAATAATTGTGAGGTATGTCTGCAAACAACTTCCAGCATTTATGGATATTACTTAAAAAATAACGAAATAGATCAGAAGAGACTCACACTTGCTTTGATTTCTGGAATGGGAAGGAAGTCAGATCTAGTCCAGAGGGGGACGTCATCCCAACTTTTGGCCGCCAAGGAAACCCTGACTCCTCAGTTTTCTTGGCCTTTGTCTCTACCAATTTCTCTTCTTAGTTAAGATAGAAACAAAGCTGTGACTCCATGAAAGAAGTTTTACCAGAAACAAAGGTGGGAAAGTAAACAAAAGAGGAGTTTCCAAATTTAAACAGAGGTTTGCAAAGCCTCTTACAGTAGGTAAGAAATTAAGTTACTCAGTTACGACTAATGTCTAGTCAAACAGGCCCTTCCTTGTTCCCCTTGCTACCAGATCAAGCTGTCCAGGCTTCTAACCCAGACAGCTTCAGGTTGGCACCACTCATGACCCTATTAGAATTTCAGCCTCTGCAACATAACCACAAGTTTACAACCTTTTTAGAAATTTTGGGCTGGAATGGAACTTGGTTATCTAACCCTAGTTACATGCTTGAGGTTCCCTCTGGCATCCAATTCTGCTTGGACATCCCTACAAGGAATAGGAAGGTGCCACCTAAATGAGTTTGCATCTTTATCAACAACACAATTTTCATGTGTTGAATTAAACTTACTTTCACTCTTGCTGCTTCTACTGGAGTCCCATAAAACAACCCTATTCTCTTCTCCACACAGCAGCCGTACCAACATCTGAACATGCTATCATGAAGTACCAAGCACAAGACTCAAGGTGACATTCAAGAGTTCAATACCTTCTCTGTCAGGAGACTTCTATTTTTGAGGTGTAGAGTAGGGCAGGAGGGGGAGTCACAGCACACTAATGGCAATACTAAATTTATGGGCAACTAAATTCTCTAAGTCTTTAGTTATATCTCTTATAGCCTGAACTGAGACCCAACTGGCCTTCTGGATCTAAGAATAAACTATGCTTGAAAGCTGCACAGATGCTAAATGCTCTAATATTTATTACCTAATGCAGTGAGTCTTAACCCTGATGATATGCTAGATATACCCTTTCATTTCAGTTTTTAAGCAACTTTTCAGAATTCTGATTCTCTCAAACAGTATAATTTACCATCATCTCAGCTCTTAGTTACTAAAAAATTTTACAACAAGGAAATAAGAGTAGTGATAACAGGGGCGCCTGGGTGGCTCAGTCAGTTAAGTGTCCGACTTCAGCTCAGGTCATGATCTCATGGTTCGTGGGTTCGAGCCCAGCATCAGTCTCTGTGCTGACAGCTCAAAGCCAGGAGCCTGCTTCGGATTCTGTGTCTCCCTCTCTCTCTTTTTCCCCTCCCCACCTCACACTCTGTGTCTCTGTCACTCAAAAATGAACAAACATTAAAAAAAAAAAAGAATAGTGATAACAGCTCACATTTGTTAAACTTTGTACTAAGCACTGAACTAAGAGATTTTCATAGGTCAACTTATTTAATCCTTGCAAAAACTTCATGAAGTAGTTACTCTTATTATTTCCATTTAATTGATGGGTAAATGGAGGTACAGAAACTTAAGTTATTTGCTCGGGTTCACAGTGCCAGGTAGAAGACCCAGGATTTGAAAGCAAACAGGTTGACAAGAGAACTCATACTTTTAACTACTACATCATATTGTTGCCATCAATGTCCTTTTTCAAAGTATTAATAAACTGTGTGAACAAGTCAGGACAGAGCTCTATGGCAAACCAGCAGAGATGTGAGTTAACCAAACCTTTTGAATAAATACAGCTAATTCTTAATATGACTGCCTGTGCTCATGCAGCCTCAGATGCTCTACCCACAGTTAAGACGGCTTATCCCTGAAATTTTAGTATAGCAGTATGCACAGACAAATTATTCCTTAAAGTGGTTAAAAGTCAGGCAGTCTGCATTTGGATCTTGGTTCTACCACCTTCTAACTTTATCACCATGGGCAAATTACTTAAGACGTCTGTGCTTCAGTTTCTTAGTCAATAAAGAAAAGGTAACGATAGTACCTACCTTATGATTATGGTGATTATAAATTAACCCAGTAAAGTACATAGAAAATCCCCAGGTACATAGAAAGGGCTCAATAACTGCTAGCTCTGATTGTAATTCTCTATTACTCTAAAGCTGTATGAAAACAAGAAACAAGATTAGTCTGGTTTATCTGGTTCTTGCATAGTTACCACTGCCAACTTTTTAAACAATCTAGTCTGAAGCATTACTCATGACTTGTCAAATCTATCCACCTGTATGTTGGTAATCTATCTTCTCATTTTTAGAAACAGAAATATCACCTTCTCTTCAATCATTCCGTACCTAGGATCATTCAGATCCTAGTTCACCATGTTTCCTAAAGACTACCAAGAGCCCTAATATCTCTCTCTACACCAAGGACCAGAATACTCTAGTATCATAATATTTGGGTGTAATGAGAGAAAAATAGCAGGAACTCCCTAAGGTGGCACCTCGTTTTGTGGCCTGTTGAGTCATAGACTGTAATTCTGAGTGTAGGAAATCAAGATGAGTGGTCAGGGCAGTTGAAAAAGAGCCAGTTTGGATCCTCAAGGCTAAGTCTGAGAGGGGTTTAGGGTATAAGCTATCATAGCATAGCTGTCCTTTAGCATGCTAAGTTTATTTCTAGCTTAGGATAAGAGCCAGCCAAGAGGACATTTCCAAAGAAATGGGACATGTGTGGCAACTGAACCTGAAAGCATTATACAGCTATTACCCATGTTATCAATTCTTTCCAGAACTGGTATCTTCTTGAAGTTAGGAAAGAACCTTCTAGATCTATCTAGAGGTTGCAAACTAATGCACCACATGCCAAAGGTAGCTACAGATGTCTTATTTGCTCCCTTTAGTGTTTCATGTGATTTTTGAATTAGCTGCTAATAATTTAAAAATTTGAAGATGTCGCATAACAAATAGATATTGTTGGTCTTGGAAAACAAAGATCTGGCTGCATTATGTCCTTGGGGCAATAATCAGCTGAGGCTGAGTAGTAACTATTTTCCTTAGACATGTGGAACCCAACCAGACAATAAACATTTTTAGATCCTGATTAAATCCAAGCCATTCATTCCACAGATGAAGAAAACAGAGCTCTGGAAAACTATCTGACCTTTCCACATTTAATGGCAGAGTCAAAATCATAAGGCTAAGTGTCCTGAATCCCAGTTCTATGATCTTCAGTGTAGCTGATTCTTGAACAATGTGGGGGTTGGGGTGCCGACCCCCCAAGCAGTTGAAAATTCATATAGAATTTTGGACTCCCTGCAAACTTAATTACTAATAGCTCACTTGACCAGGAGTCTTTACCGATAACATAAACAATTAACACATTTTTTTGTATGTTATATGTATTATATACTGCATTCTTACAATAAAGTAAGCCGGAGACAAGATGATGGTATTAAGAAAATCATAAGGAAGAGAAAATACATTTATAGTACCCTACTGTATTTATTGAAAAACACCCCACAAATACGTGGACCTGCACAGTCCAAGAGTCGACTATCCTGCTGCTCTTTCCCCCATTGATCTGGATGCACACACATTACCTGCTTGTAGGCACTATGACAAAGAGAAACAAAACTGAGAACTTTTGCCTTTGCTTCATTTGTTTTGTTGGGCCAGAAATTCTTAGGGGCTGCAATCCAGTTGAGAAGTTAAGACTAGCCAGAAGCTCAAAGTGCCAGCATTCCTCAGGTTGCTGACCACACCCACAGTCCAAACTATCTGTGCTTTCTGTACAAAACATTGCACATTCCCAGCCTTCACAGATGCTCTCATATGCAGCTGGGTTATGAACAAACATGCAACTTTTTCCTTTGTTAATGGCCTTTTCTCTACCCACACAGGCAGTTAGGGAACAAGAGCCTCTGTGGGACACTGATGCTGGAGGAGAGGTCAGAGAGAACAGTTACAGATGAGAGGAGGTTGGTAGGAGTTTGGAACTCTCTTCCTGGCTATCTTCCCAAACATCAAATGGCTATGGCCATGGCGTTCGATACACTGCTTTTTAAAAAGTGTAGGCTCTGTCCAGATTGACATAGTTTTACACAAAGGATGTCCTGGCTCTGCTCCCCTTGAGTCCAGCAATACTGATTTAGGAAAATATTTGAAATCTTTAGCTTAAATAGACACAAATACACAGTCATAGCTTCATTATACCTCAGGCCCAGGAATATCTTACCTAAAACTGTCCAGGGGAATATCTGGTTCCCTTGTATCTTGGAGATGTCAATGACATAACTATAGTCTGTGTAAGCAATTAGGATAGAAGCTACATAAGGAATGGAATAGTAACAAGGGAAACATTCACATGAGATCATTCTCTGTAAAGACAGGAATACAAAATCAAGATTGTCTAATTTAAGGATAAATTAAATTAAGGAGAGGAGAAATCAGGTGGCAAGTGTAATGGACTGGAGATGGCAAGGCTGAATAGCTGAGCAGGGACCCGGAGTCAGAGAGTCTGACCTCTGTAAAGACCCAAAAACGAATCCACACTGTCAAAGGGCAAAGCTCAAACACGCATAAAGTCAATGACAACTGAAGCCAAGAACTCGACAAGGCCTGCCCCTGCCTTGCCAAGGACCCTGGAACAGCTCCTCCATGTTTCCATGAGGAGAATGCTGCCAGGAACCGGTTAGAGGCAAACTCTCCTTTGTGTTTTCCTGTGGCCACTGCATTTAAAAATTCCGTAGAGTCTGTATCAGGCATATATCTGGGTGCCAGGTCCCCAGATTCATCAACTCCCAAGCCATACATCTGCTCCACAAATGTCTATTGATCCTGGCTATTGCACAGCCTACCTGGGAGTACAAATGAAGTACCAGGCAGTTGGCGATGGGCAAAGAAGACTTGTCTGTTTCTCTTCAACAAAGAAAGATTTCTCCTTATTGAGGCAGAGATTTTTCTAGTGCATTGCTTACCCTGCTTACTGAAAATACAGTGATTGTAACTTCTCAGAACTAATAAAACAATACTTCTTAAATGCACTTTTTCTCTTTTAACACTCAACTCTTTCAGAAGCTGAAATTGTTCATATTCTTGACTTAAGAGGGAACCCGGAAGACAGGCTAGGCTCTACATAATAGGAAAAACTAAAGCTCAGAGAGGGACAACTAGTTTGTTACTCACTGGGGACACCAAGAAACCCTGCATTAGGGCTGGAAGCCCTTTCACAACAGGCAGCCCCAGCTCAGTACTAAATCAGACTTCAGTGGTAGGGCCAGGAAAGTCTTGGTAAAACCATTTACAACTGCCTTGTCAAAGACCCAAACCTTCCTAGTCTACCACTGGTCACTCATTTCAAAACTATGCAGTTTTTAAGTACTACATCCTCATGGAGAAAGTACAACAGTGGTGAGGAAATGTTAGCCCTCTCAACATAGCGGTGTGTAAAAGAGGAATCACCATCATGTGCATGATGACTTGCAAAAAAGTGGCTCAGAAAAGCTTTTCAGGAAGATGTGGTCAGCAGTATTCATTAGCCCTTCACACCTGCAAGTTTAATAATTTGGTTAGTTCTTCATCTTCCTTCCTGCTTGAAGCAACTGGCTGCTTAGCTGTTAAGGCTAGAGTCTAAATAGGCTGTCACAGCACTATGTTCCCTCCTCCCACACCATGGCTTTTCATTTTAAGTCTCTGCCTCAGAGTTTAGCCTCTAGTATGGCGAAGTTTAAGCACTTATTGAACAGAACTTCCAAACGATAACAACTATAAACTTGACAAGATACAAAAAACTACCTGAAGGCATTGGAGAATGAACAAAAAGCAGGCAGATTCTGGAGACAGGTTGAAACTTAGAAGAAGGAAATGGAACAAGGTGAGTTCCCATTTTTATGGCTTTTAGGCTGACTGAAAACTGCAGTTGAAGAATCAGAGAAAACCACAGAATCAGAGCAACCACAGCTGCTAGAAAGTGAGGGAGAAATCTCAGAAGAAGGAAACCAAAGAAAAGAGAGCCTCAAATTTTGTGCATAAACTCCATGCAAATCTCTGGTGGACCCCTGAGCCACACATGTGTGGGGCAGACTCCAGCTAAAGATAAAAGAACTGAATTGAGATTTGAGCTGCTGCCTAAAACACAATGTAGAGTTTGAGTCCAATGAAGTTAAATGCCTGCCAACACAAACAAAATCAACACTCTGTTCAGAGAAATATAACAGAATCCACAGAATAAACATTCAGAACGTTCAGTTGTAAACAATCTTAAACTCGCTCAGTATTTGAAGAAGCTGAAAAATATGACTCTTTCTCTAGAGAAAAGACAAACAATGGAAATCAACTCTGAAATGATTCAGGTGTTGGATTTAGCAGAAAAGAATTTTAAAGCAGGTATAACTATGTTCAATAAAGTAAAGTAAAAGAATGGTTGTCATGGATAAAAACAGGAAATCTCAGCAGAGAAATACAAGCAGAGGAATATATACTATCAATAGAAACTGATGTTCTGATGACAAGTAAGATGGGAATGAGAAAACAACTCACATTCAAAAGTATCTCTGTTTAGGGGGAGATTTTTTATTTCAAATGACTTTTCTACCAAAACTAAATTGAAAGTTGCTTGCTGACACTACAGGTAGGTAGTTTTTGCTCTTTGGAAGACTTGACCAGAGAGAAGTAGAAAAAATTTAGGAAAGTTTGGTGGGGAGATTTTGCATATAGGTATTTTCATTTAGTGACGATGTGAAAGACAGAGCTTTTCTGTCTGACATTCCTGGCATTCAACGCCAGGCCTGCTACTGGCTCTTAAGGGATTAAATTCTTCTTTCAGAAGGGAGAACATATGCTATGAAATATTCTTGCCATACATCTAAAGGAGGCAGGCTGTAGATAATAGGAAATGATTCTGCAAGGAGAAAAGTGATGTCAGAGAAAGCATAGAGGGCATCAAAGTCTTGCCTTCTAAAGTGATTCTCTCAGGGAATTGCTAACTGAAGTATATGGAAAGGACAATCCCAAGTCCATTTTGGGTCTCACACTGGTTCCTCTCTCCTTTGTTTGGAGAACTCTACATACTGTGAGATATGTACTTCAGAAACAGAGACAGCTTCTCAGCCCCAAAGATTCCCGGTACTCTCAAAGCAGGACATGATAGGAAAGGGCATAAATTGGTTCCTGGATAAAACAACAGGACTCAACTCACAAAGAGTGACAATAAACCATAATAAGAAAGGTTATCAACAGGACTGAAATTGTTTTGGAAATGGAGGTGACAGTTCCTCTGGGGCAAGAAGTGTGATTATTTAATTCAAACAAATAAACGATGCCCAAAATAAGAAAATAAAAGAGTATTTTTAGCAACTTTGTAATGCGTACCAACTAAATTCAGTTTTCAGTGCTAAAATGACTAATGACTCTTTGACCTAAGACCTGAGAAGTCACTCAATTAGAAACAGAAAAAAAAATTAAGCAGAAAATCTATAAAACTCTTCTTTTTATCATAATTTTTCTACTAAAAGTTGACCACCACATCATCCAATGATGTAAAATTCTAGAAACTTTACAAAATTCCTCTTTTTAAAATTTATTTTTTTGTTATCAAAGAGAATGTCCAGAAACATTGAGTACTAAAGATCTGTTCATGGCATTGTTTTACAAAAGTTCCTAATGGAGTGTGAATATTTTATTTTCTGATGTATCCTTCACTTATTAATGATGAGGTGGGTGAACTGATGCAATTACTTAAAAAAAAAAATCCAGACAAAAACATCCATTCTCATTCTGAATCTGCTGATTGGAGTGAATTCAGTGGTTACAATAGCACCACTGGCAAAGAATCAACCTCCCCACGCTAGGGAGCTACTCAGGGTCTTCTCATTAGGTCACAAAGGTCTTTCAGATATAGGCACCATGTTTGAAGTCTCACACAAAATGTCTGTGTCACTTAAATTACACAATGTGGCAGTGTTTGTTTCATGGGGACATAATCTCGAAAGAAGGGGCAAAATAGAAAACAATCTGTTTGTATGTTATATGTGAGTACATTATTGGACTGTGCATGAGTTTAAGGGCATTGTAGCCCTTGTTAAAGAATAATTCCACCACCGAAGCATCTGTCAGTTCCCAATTGCTCCTGGTGCTTGAAGGTGTCTATTCATTTCACCACGCGTCGTAAGGTCAGGGCCTTCTTCATCTACTGTTTGGCTCAAATGGTTTTAACTGAGTTTAGCTGTCCTTTTCTTCCATCTAAGCTTTACTTCTCAGCCTCAGGATATGTGGGGTACTTGACCGTTTCTATCTTCTCTCGGACTTTGTAGGAGGGATATAGGCCCGTCCTTCCCAGTTTCCTGTTGACCCCTTTAGAATAGCCATCCCAATGATTTCCAGCCACACCAATGATATCTCCAGGTTCCATGGGGATTTCATCTACGGTTCGAGGTTGGTGAGGATAAATGGCAATCTGGTTGTGGGCATTTTGGCCCCCAAAATAGTAGATGTCATCCAAAGAATGGAAGTTTGCAGAAGCATCAGGATGAAGTGTTTGCATGATTTCATAAGCAACTCGACAGACCTTAGGAAAGAATGAAAACAAAAATGTGTTAGTATACCAAAGATCTCCTTCATAGCAAACTGAAGGCTCTTGACTGAACAGACTAGGATTAGAACAGGACTAGGACTGAGAGGATGAGAAGTAGTAGATTCTAGTCATAAGTTTTCAGTCCATTTGCTCTCAGATACGGTACAAGTCATGCTTCATCTTTGTGTATCTTTTTTTTTTTAAATATAAGAGATTACGACAACTAAGGTCTTTGGGAGAAAAAAAATAAAATACAAAGTACTTTAAGAAGACGAATCAGTTAGTTTTGATGAACATTTATTAAGAGCCTCACAGTACACCTCGTGTGGGGCACTAGTAATAGAAAATGAGTAAGACATAGTTTGTGTCCTTGAAGAATTTAAGGTTGAGAATTAGGATTATAAATACTTAACACAAATGCTGCTGCTCCCCTCCCTTCAGTCTCAAACAAATGCATACTCCTTTCTGCTAGGTTGGACTTGATCTCAGAACTCTTCTCAACAGAAATTCATGTAATTATTGACAATCAACTAGCTCTGGCAAGTGAGCTAAAACATATCTGCCATCTCTGTTCTAGAGTTTTAAGTGTCCTGAGTAGATAATAAACATTCTAGGACTGAAATAAGATGGACTAACCTTTGGTGAAGATGTATCTACCTGATGCATTTAAGGCTGCTTAAAAGATTCCTCTGTCCAGAGAATACCTACCTGCCCACTGGATGGCCGCTGAAATTCCACAATCTGAGCTTCATACATTGAGCCTGATGCTTGGTGATAAGTTAAACTATAACTATTTCCATGGGGGTATAACATTTTAAGCAATTAATAAATATATTCATTATAGAGTATATGGGATTCAGGAACTTCTCTAAGAATAGGTGAGGACAGAAGAAAGAATACTATCATTTTGCTTAGAAAATTCTTCCATTGTATATATTGTGAACAGAGAACTCAAGTCAAATTTTCCTAAATCTTTGGTTGTGGTTGTTTCAGTTAATGAAGCTTTATTGTCTCTATACCAATACTTTTACATTTATTTAAAATGATACTACTAACTAATTGTTAACCTGCTCAGTGGAGCAATTTAGGATTGCCCAACAGCCCTTTAAAACTCTGGTATTTATGAGGTCAAAAACTGAATGGAGAAGCTCATCCTTAACTGTTATGAGCAAGTGAAATCTGGTTAGATTAAGCATCACCTTAACTTCTTAAAGAGTCTGAATTTCAGGAACTTGAGGGATGCTTTTCAAATGCTATATCTAATTTGCAAATAAAACTAAGTTTAGACAATATTTCAAATTTTTCAAATATAGACTAAAATACAAGGAGAATCAGTGACCTGCCCAAATTCTAGTGCCAGAATTTCAACTAGTCATAGAACCAACACAATGATTTTGCTTGCAAGTTTGCTACCCCATCAACAAACTAATTTTATATTGGGGATATCATGGTACAATTGAGATCACCAGTAGAATACTGAGACTGTAACAAAATGAGGGTCAAAAATATTTGGAATGGAAATTTCAAAGTCAGCCAAAGGCCCACATGGAGCAAGCAAAATCAAGGAGACTCTGGAAAGGAAGAAACTAATTAAAACAAAGCAGCTCCAATAACAGCAAAGTACAGTAACAATGATAGAGGCTAATATTTTCTGAGTTTTCGCTGTCAGACATTGTTTTTAGGTCTTATTTAATTTAATCCTCTAAGTAGTCCCATACAATTCTGTCATGCTCATTTTAGAGGTGTCAAAGTTAAGTTAAGGAGTTTGCCCAAGGTTACACTATTATTAAGTAGTAGATTCCAGTTTGGAACCCAGGCAGTTTGTGTATGCTTGTAAACGCCTAAGCATATTTTCTCTCATAGATCCTATTTTCCATGTTTGGATTGTAACAGAACGGTAAAACACCAGGCCAAGATAAGCTTTGGGCAAACTTGACAGTTTTTTTGTTTTGTTTTATTCCTGCCCCCCGCCCCCAAAGGTCCCTCCACTCACTCTTCAATTACTTCCAGCCAGGAATGCAGGAGCCTTCATTGCCCTTGGGAGGACCACAATGTCCAGTGTGGCAACAAACCCTGATGTAGTTCCTCTTCTTCACTATTAAGTGTCTCATTCTCATAAAGACATTGCCTTCAGTCCTATACCCTTAGGGACCTGCTTTCTTTTGGGGGATAATCCTAATAATCAGTATATATTTTGGTAACCATAGTTGTTGATGTGTTAGCCTATGGATAACATGTATTTTCTTCAAACAAAGAAAAATGAGTGGTAGAAATTTCAGACACAGAGGCAGGCCAATACGGGGCCCTTTATCCTCCTCATAATAATGGTAACCCTACGAGGTGGTTGTTGTTATTATCCCTATTTTACAGCTGAAGAAACAAGCCCTAGAAATATTAAGTAGATTAAAAAAAATAGGGCAGGGGGGAAGAAGCTAGTAAATGGTAGAGCTACAATCACGATTCTTTCTGACTCTCAGTCATACACTAAACTTCTTAGGATGAGAACCTTGCACTGTGCCTGCCACACGGTAGGAGCTCAGAAAGACCTGTTGAATGAAAACCGCTCCATGTATAATACTAGCCTAGCAGTGAAGATGCAAGTCCATGAGTGATATTTAATCCCTAAGATCCTGTATAACATTCTTCATAGTTAAAAAAATTTCTCTATTTTAGCCATGGGGAAATTTACTGCAAAGGGCTAGAAAGAGGACTAAAGTGTTGATGTTTGCTTTTAATTACTCTAGGCTTCCTCTCTAGGTTTACCAATCCAAATTGTGTGGCAGGTAAATGAAGGCTTTCAGTTGATACCAATACTCAGTTTGACACTAGACAGGTAGCATGACTGATGCAAACCCTTTAGCTTGCAAAGCAGTCGCTAGCCGTATGTAGTGAGTTTCATTTCATTTATTTCATGTCAGTATATCATTTAGAACACCACTAAGCACACAGTAATGGGTAAGAGCAAAAATGTTGCCAAAGAATAAAACACAGATACAACTCTATTAAAACAAATAAATACAAAGGGGAGGAAGGTCCATTAACCTGAATTTTATCCCTGAGGAGTAACCAGCTGAGTTTATATGAGCCTCTGAAGCCTTGTCAGAGCAGATGGGATCTTGTTTTGTTGTCAAAATAGATGGGGCTGGGAGGATCTCCTAGTGTGAGAAGTTAGAAGTAGGTTCTTGTCTCTTTGGGTGATACTGAGAGACGTATGCACTTTTCCTATAAATTATTTTGCTCTGCTATTCGATGAGAGAACAGTATCCACTGGTTGTTTTGTGTGGGCCATACACTCAATGCCAGAGTCTTCTGTCTAGAATAAAATGAATGAATGAGTATTTGGTTTTTCCCTTTGGGCTTTCCAACATCTGATTTGAAGTGTAATGAGGCCAGTTGTGTTATGTGTGGATTCGGAATCAGACAACAGAGTGCCATGAGTATGTTGTATTAAGTGTGAAAAAGGAAAGTGTCACAGGGGAAAAAACGTAATTTTGTCCTATGGTGATTTTAATGGTTGAAACTACTGAACAATGTTGACTGCTTCTTAAACAATGCTGTTTACCCAAAGCCTACTTTAAAGTGAGAATCTACAACAATGTCTATAAATCTGATTCCAGAGTAATAAAAACTGATTCAAAAATCTGATAAACAATAGTAACTGCTGTTATTTCACCCACTGCAATTTCTCTGCTTCATATTTAAGATATTTTATTAAATAGGAAAATAAATGATAAAGTAGATGCTTTGGGTATAGGCAACTTCCAGTAACAAAGAAAAAGATTAGAGTATTTGGTAGAATAGTTTGGAATGTGATTGCACAGCTTTCAAAACTTACTTAATGTTCTTGGAAAATGTTAATATTGCCTCTAACTTTCAGATTAAATCCTGAGGATTGTTCTCTTCAATTTATGAGACTTTTAGGACAAACTTGGTTTTGAGAAATAGCTCTGATGAAGGGATTCAGAAAACTAAGAGCCACAACAGTAACAAAATTAGAGTAGAGAGTCATATTATTGACTTAAAAAAAAAACCTTTTTCATTTAAGGAGAGAAAATTCCGAGATCTCATTTATGAATATAAAACCAAGAAAGATTAGAAGCCCTGAGACTGAGGGGGGATGAGTCCAAAGCCTTATAAGGAATCCTGCTTAAGATGCCATGATCCTCATGCCTATAGTTTCTCAAACATCAATCGAGTCTTGCATTTTTCCTTCTGGCATGGCATTTCATTCTTCCAGTATTGTTTACGGTAGCTCATGGTCAACAGATAAACTCTTTCTCACTATTCTCTTATGCTGTAATAGTCCTCAAAGGATAGTTCACAGGAGACAAAACTGCAGAACTGTCAAAGCATCATACATGAAGAAGATATTAAATTTATTGTCACTTTCTAATAATCTCTTGGAATATCAAGGAAAGTTTGAGAGTTGGTTTTTCATATTTTATTCTGGGCTGAGATTTGATTCTCAATGTTTTATTCTTTTGTCACCATTCTGGAGGTTAACGTTTTAGTCTTCTCCCATATTCTAGCATGCCTACTGCATATATAGGAATGTCTGCAGGTTAATTTCCCTAAAGTCAACGAATACATAATTTTACTTGCATTTGCTAAAGCAAATACTATTACTTATCATTTACACTTTGGGAATGAAGAGCTTTTTGTTTCTGAAAATTTATATTATATGGTGATGTTCACTTTCAGTAAGCTAAGTAAAATAGGGCTGAGGTGGTATGTTGGCATACAGAAATTAAAATGCTGAATGTTACTGGCTACTTTTCTTAATGAAGAACTGTTATGCCTGCTCAATGTACATGATTATTTGGTGGTACCTAAGCATTACCCATGAGCACAAGCAGAAGTAACAGAATCCTTGACTATCACGTTTATTGCTCCTCCTCAAACATGAGAGTGTATGGTCTGAAATGGGGCCATGTGAAAAAAGGTTGCTAAAATAAATATCATAGAGTCTAACAGGCAAAGATATTCCTATACCTTCCCCTATGTAAATAACAATAGCTGCTAACATTGTGTTTACTATATCACTAAGTACTTCTCAGTTCTTTATATATAACTTTTAATCATCATAAAAACTATATAGTAGGTGCTACTACTGTTTTACAGACAGGGAAAAATAGGTCAGTGATAAGGCTAGGTAATCTGTTCAAATGCCACCCAGATACTAAGTGGTCAAAGTTAGATTGAAACCCAGACTGATTCCAGGCAACTCCATGTTGCCTCAATCTTGTTCTCTGCCTAGAAGTCAATGGCTTGGCATTTTGATGCTATTAGTGACTTTCTCTCACACTCCATTGGCGATTATGATGAGACATTTCTGGGGCAATTTCAAACAATTCCAATTTTTTGGTTTATGGCAAGAGAACTTCTACAATCAAGCAACCAGTTTCATTCACATTGTAAAAATACTGAACCTTACCGAATCCATTTTTTTTCTAAAAATATTTGCAAAAAACGCTGGAGTACAAGTAAGCCCAAAGATTTATCAGTAAATGTGGAAGTATTCCACCATCTCAAACGCTACAGCTGACAGTCATTAAGAAAGGTATGTGATAATGGCAAACTGCTACTCCTTATATGAGTGTGTTTTTACTGTTAAACTTTTATTCTGAACCCTAACATAAAAACTTTTGAGGTATTCAAGTTTATTTTGGGATTCAAGATATTAGTTTGAGTTTTGCTTTGGTTCAAATGAATAAAAGTTATCTTGCATGAACTTTGTCTGCCTTGTCAAGAGTTTTGCGGAACAATACAATATATGCACAAATCTCACTCCTTTGAAGAGAAAAAGTCCTCTGAACACCACTCTTTCTTCATAGGAATGACTTCTCTGAACCTGAGGTCTGGAGAACACTCTGAAGTTGATATTATGCACAAAATAGAACAAAGTAGTATGAACAACATGCCCCTCAAGCTTGGACAGATTTCCACTATCAGCAGGTAAGAGAGGTCCCGATTTCTGGGTCAAAGTTAGAATCATGAGGTTGTATGAATCGAAAATTCTGTAGCACATCCTTGAAAAGAAAAAAAATAAAAGGATTTTCTTTCCAGAATAAGCCTAATGGTATTACTAAGAGCTGGAAGAAGGAAAGCAAAAATAGAGCATATCCCCAGAAGTCTCAGTGCCTGCCTACATGTAAGGTTGCTCAATATTTAGACCTTTATTTATTTATTTCCTTATTATATTTATTTCCTTTTCAAGCTTTCTGACCACAGCAGTGATTCTCAACAAAGGCGATTTTGTCCTCCCCACTGCTGTGGGATATTTGGCAATATCTGAAGACATTTTCAGTTGTCACAACTTGAGGTGGGGGTGCTACTGGCCAGGGATGCTGCTCAGTATCTTACAATGCACAGGACAGCACCTCACAACAGAGTACCCGCCTATAATGCTAATAGTGCCTACGCTGAGAAGTCCTGGACTTTAGACAGGCCTAAAATCTAGGCCTACAGAGGAGGCGCTATATCTGGGGAAAATGACCCTTGATTCACTCATTCAAAACAAGAAGCATTTGAAAATGTGTATAGAGGTTGTTACTAGTCATTTGCACCTGTTGATCAGGAGGGCACATAGCCAGATTCTCAGTAACCGCTGAGAGAGACCAAGCAATTACAACTCCTCCCTTCTTGCCTCCCACGGGAATAGAAAAGGGAGCTTCTCAAAGATAAGATCATCCCAGTTAGGAAAAAAACATCAGCAGTGGATGCCTTCATGGAAACTTGAAGGCCAAGGAACGTTTCTGTTCTGACGAGGACTGCTACTGTGATTTCTGTTCTGGATAGCTGTCTCTGCCTAAGTTGTATTCTTATTCCACACTGAAGGAGCTCATAGCCTTTGCTGAGACAGGTATCTTTCCAACAATCATATCATTGTCCCATTGTGACAATGTGCATTGTCACAAAATTAAAAAACTGTCCATTTATTTACATTCTCTGAAGTATAGTCCCTATGAAAATGGTGCTACCTTCCTTTTCACATTTTCTTTTCTCTGCTTCTTTTAAGCTTTTAGGCATACATTTATCTTATATGACCTATATTTCTTGGGAATTAATTATTCTCTAGTTACTTCATATGAGTATTTTGCTCACTAGATTCTGGACCAGGGTAAGATCTATATATTCAATCTCCCTGGAAATCCCCTCTGCACCTAATATAATTCTGAGCACAAATAGTCATTTAACAGCTTGTTAAATGAACTAACAAGTAATATGCACGCAAACGAGAGAGGAGAATAAAACCAACGATAAATATTTCTATGCTGATATTCCACTTGTGTATACAAGGCTGATTGGGCCACTCATAAAAACAAACACACCAAGCCCATACCATATAATTATCTGCAACAATTAAACTCAAAGAATGATTGTAATATGGTATTGCTTAAATTTAATGTATAGTTTCTTGCATGGTAGAAATGTAATAGGACTTGAAAACGAATTACATTTACTCTTTATTTTCTAAAAAGCAATTGAGTGAAACACAATGCTTGGCATTTCAGCCCCTCAGTATCAGTGCACTGATGTGTAGAAGTGGATGGATTCTGGCTGCATACTGACTATATGCAAAATCAGAAGCTATTAAGTAAGCTTACTTACTTGCTATTTCAGTTAAAGGCTGTGAACATGCCAAGTACTTTAAACAACTCCAGTAGCAGCTTCAGTGGAGATGTGTTCAACCATCGCTGGTAAGCAACTAAGTACTCAGTGCACTTGAATAGCTTTTTTTTTTTTTTTTTTTTTTTTTTTTTTTTTTTTGCAGTGAAAGGGGATGGAAGCTTCTCATTCTTTCACAAAAGGGATCGTTCCCAAATATTAAGAAAATTGCATCTGAGTCATGATAACATTAAACACACACACATACACAAACCCAAGAACTTCCTGAACTCAATATGACCAAAAAGTATTGACCATTTACAAATATCCTACTATCACTTACCTGGGATGAAAAAGTACACACTAGGAAGTCTGCCTGGGAGAGAAAGTGTATATCCAGGATCACACCCCGAAGTGAATTTTCTGTGTATCGATTGTGTAGTCCAGCTGACCAAGAGATAGAATTATCACTAATAAATTCGTAAGTGGGGTACCTGTGAAAAATAAATAAGTTTTTACACAGTCACCAAAATCACAGTATTCTATCAGCATGTAGTATCTTATCAGCAGGAGGTAGACCTACTCCTCTGACCAAGTTCCTTTTTCTAACAGTAGGGAGAGCTTCAATTATGGCATTCAGTAGAGTAGTTGATGAAGCATCTTTGAATCCATCAGTGGGATAGAAAACGTTCTGGAGTATGTTACATGTTATTGGCACATCATATACACATACATGTATCAAAATGACCCTTCTCAATACAAAACAGTTGAAGGCACCTTATTTTCTTTGTAATGAGTGACTTCTATGAGGTTTTTCAAGCTGCCTTCACATTTGGTCACTGAACTTTCCCTTTAGAATATAAAAATCATGACTAAATTTCATTTAAAATTTTGACTTAGAATTTGTGATTGTTCAGACTTATCTCCCCTAACCCCTATCCTCAAAGCATCATCTTAACCAATAACAATAATGGAAAACCAGTCTAATTTTCCGGGTCCAGTTCCGGTGAATCTAGGGGTCCCTGAAGGATGGATGGTCAGACGAAAGGAAATGAGAGAGTCACGAGAGAGATGTAGTCTGATGACCAAGCAGGCAGCCCTGGCAATTCTGGCATCTCTGTCCTGCTGGTCTTAGTTTCTTTACTTAAAGGAAGTGAGTGACATTACATCAATGACAAGGCATTCTTAACAACATACATTGTTGTCGCAAGACCTTTGTTAGCCATCTATAGGTAGATTAGGAGTCATTCTATCAATAATCTTTAACCATAATGGAGGAGGTATTATTCGCTTGGTAGAGACATGATCTCTAATGCTTGTCTAAGTTCTTTTCCTTTGTGAGTGAGCGAGCCTATATCATAAGGGCTCATGTCTATCTATTCTTTATGGTAGTTTCTGTAAAAGTATTTTTGCCTTTTTATTATAAGGGAGCCTTTTTATTATAAGGGAGCATGGGGATGAGAATTACAAAAACGATTCGTGAAATGTTTACCTCAGGGAGGTGCTCAATATTTGCTGTTGATCAGTGAAGACATATGTAGCTACTTTTGTTTGGCTACTGTTTGTACCTTATCTATAAACAGTGCTTCTAACTTTTGGGCTAGGCTAACCTCTGGGGAAGGTCCTAAGTCTCTTTGCAATCTTTCCTATCAGTCTGTTAATCAAATACTGAGAGAAGCTTTACAGAGATGTGCCTTGAGGTTTTATGGTGGGGCTGAGGGGATGATTAACACAATGCCATACATGCAGGGAAAATCTAGTTTGGTTCAAGGAGACTTGGGGCCTAATGTCTACTAATTTCTAGCCAACTCATAACTGCTATTCTGTATGATCAATTTGTGCAACCTATCCCCATGAGGCAACTTTGAGGTTACTTCTGGCCAGGTTACTCTCATTCAGATTTTATCCATCAAGACATCGCACTCCAGGCCCCCTTTTCCATATGCCATAAAACCAAAGAGCATTATATCCCTAGGGCCAGTGAGAGCAGTTCAAGAAATTCAGGCCTGAAAGATTATTTAGAAGGAGGTAAGACTAGGCGCCATCTTGGGTGGCGGGAGCTTTGCTTCAACCTTTTCCACACAGGGAGGGGTCTCAACCTGTGAGCCCAAAATGGCTTCCAACACTAATTCATTTATAAAAACAAATTCCTTGTAGATGTCTACTAAGCAACATTTTGGTAGTCTTGAGATAGGATATGTGCTTAAAAATATTAAAACGGGATATCTTTAAAAAGTCTACCATATGTTCAAATGATTCTACTGTGAATTAAGAGGTTTAATTATACTCTAGTATAGAGTGAATAAATTTTCTTAGTGTATGGGGGTAGATCTTCAGAGTTAAGTTTCAAACTCTGGGACTTACATGAAAATGGGCTAATAATTGTACCGGCTTTATATAATTTTTTAGGAATTAAACACATTAAGCAATGTAAAGTGCTTAGAGGAGCCCCAGACATGTAGCAAATGCTCTATACGTATTAGCTGTGATTGTTAAACATTCTTCTGTGGATATCCGGATGGTCTTATTCCTTACTTCCTTCAGATCTCTGCTGAAATAAAGCCTTATTAGTGAGGACTTAGGCAACTTCTGTCTCTTTTACCTGCTTGCTTTCCTTCATGGCCTTTATTATCACTTGACATAATACATATTTACTGTTTATTTGCTGCCTGCATCTATTCCCGCCTCCACCATCCCTAAGTGGAATGTAAACTCTATGAACAGGCATTTTTCTCCTTTGTTCACTGTATTATTCTCAGGAACTAGAAGAGAATCTGGAATATAACAGGATCAATAAATATTTGTTGGAAGGGTGATAGTTCCTATTTATAAACCTTGAACCATCAAGAGTCAGTTTACCTGTCTGTCTCCCACACAGGATTCCTCAAAGGTTGGGACTATACTGTGTTTCCCATCACAGGATCCAGCACCCCACACAGTGCTGGGTGAGTAAATACATGATACATAGGCAGCACTCACTACCTATGTCTGGGACTTTGTCCTCAGCCCCTCACAGCTGCTTCTCATTGCCTCTAATGAGGACTGTGACAGCAAAGTCTCCGAGCACTGTTTCAGACTGGTATTCAGTGTTCAGATCCATTTGGCCTCATTATTTTTGACATTTTACCCTCCTCAGCCCTGAATCAGGGAGACAAAGGAAATGTCCTATTTGTTCTAAAAAGAAAACAACCCCAAAGACTTTTAATGTGATTCTTGTGAAGCTGCATAGCCAGGCATGGGGCAGAACAGCAACAAATAAATATGAACAGGCTGGAGGAGAGAGGAGAGGGAATGTCAAAACACACCAATACTTTTATCCTTGAATAGAAACTAACTCTGTCGGCATGGTTTGGGGCCTCACGAAAAGAGTGATCTTTTTACTGAGAAGTGACAGTAACATTAATGCCCTTCCTAACTTAAAGACGCTTCCCTAGAACCAAACCAAAAGAACACCTAAGGTCCTCAGGGTTCATCTGTATATGCGAAAGACTGCTTGATGAAGGATACCGAGTTTGGGAAAAACAAACGGGAACAAAGTAAATAATGGAAGAGGGAGATTTTGCATCTCCAGTAATGAGCATGGAAATATCTGCACGAACGTGCTTCTTTCTCGCCTTTTGCCCACAAGTACGTCGGCAGAGGAATTCTTTTACCGTGAGGTTGTAGAGATTGGCAATGATAAAAAGAATGTTTTTTTCTTCTTCCACCTTACAAAAATTTATTTTTATATCACTCACAAAGGACTAAGTTAAAGTTATAAACTAACAACACATTTTCTTTTCTGAAGTCTTTCTCCTGGCTGAGGGAGATACTCTTTATGATTTCACTGCACCTGGTATACAACTCCTTCAGGACATTCCTCTAACTATATTGTAATTATTTGTTACATGTATACTGCCCACCAGGTGGATACTCCTGAAAATAAAGAGCAGCATATTATATATTATCTTCTATTTCTCTTTTGTATTCCTAGTGCCCTGCAACTGTGTCTAGCATATTATAGTTCAATAAAATAGTGAAAAAATTAACCACTCTTTATTGCCGAGTCTGCATTTCACAGGGCAACCAAACACTCAACAAAAACTTTTAAATAAATTTTTCTTGCCTCTATTCATTTAAACGAAAGTAAGTTTAGGAGTGCTCATCTAGCATTTTTGATAAAGAGCAAACTAGATGTGTAAATATTCACTCTGGGAGATCAAGACTTGTTTCTTCTTCTGTTTCACCCCTGTTCCCAATCTCCACATCTTAGGGTACAATATTGGATATATAACTTTAATAGTTCTTACTTCCTTGCCAATGAGTCTGTGATTTAAACACTCTAAGAGTGAATTACCCAAGAGAGGTATCTCACATTGGCAATGGTTGCCACAGTCAGCTCGATGCAGGTGCCAAAATCTCATGGACAAACTCAGTCTTAACCTAGAGAAACCCGAGGCATTAACTGCTCATTTTCATACAGAAGCCACATATATAAAGCTAATCTTGACCACTTTTACAAAAGATAAGCACCCAGAAAATAGATTCTCCTCTGACTGTGTGAATCCTATGTATCATTTAATCCTCATTCTTCAGTTCTTTACCCTCTTGAAGCACAAAGTCTCATAATGACCCTGTGATGAAAGATTCATTCATGCTTTTGGTCTCCTAAAACAATGGCAGAGGTTTTGTGATTTGCTTAGGTATCAAAACCAATCCTGAGAAGTCTAAACCAGAGTTAATTCAGAGTAGAAAAACACAGAAGTAAAATAATGAGAAACAGCATTTAAATTCCTGAGAAGATCTTCAAAATGACTCAGAAAATGAAAATGAAAGGACTTGCAAAGAGGTAAAAAAGCGCATAAAATGCTGCTGCAACGTTTCTAACAGAACATGGGAAAACTGCCCCCTGCACTCCCGTAGGGAGAGGAGCTACTCGCTGCTGACCACGGAAAGGCAGATTCAGGTTTACTCGTCCCAGGATCTTGGTAGATACTAGTGCCAACTGTACTGTAAGGCTTGCTTACTACAGAAATACCATGCTGTACTATGGGTCAAAGTGGTAAGATGCCCATATCCTTTTATCTAAATATTTCCAAGGCCAGAAATCTAGCTTAAGGAAATAATGTGGATAACTTTAGGAATACCCTGCAGCATTATTTATAAGAGTAAAAAACTGGAAATAACTTAAGTGTCTAGTGTGAGAAGAATGAGCAAGTAAGCAATGGCACATCCACACAGGACGTATGTAGTTGTTAAAGGGGACATTTAGGATAATTAGTTTTTTAGTGACCTGAGAAAATGGATCCATTGCTGTATTGAGCAAAACAGAGTTCAAATTATATAGAATATGGTCAACTACTAAAATGGGTAACTATATAAATGACTAAAGGATAGCTGTTGCCACTGAGTAATAGGATTGTGGGTAATATTTTTTCCTTCCTTCTATACTTCCCAACTTCCATACTGTCTAATGAGCATGAATTATTTTGCTAATCAAGGAAAAAAGAAAAACAGGAAAAAAGCTTGTGATGCTTCAAGAACAATTAAAAGAGTAGATAATATTTTAATTTTTTTTTTCAATCAAGCTAGAAATTCAGTCTGGTATTTCAAAATGAAGGAGCATGGCGAACTATTTCTACTCTGTTTATGGATATCAAACTGGGAAAGTATCTGTGAAAATTCTGTATTGTGTTTTGTACCCAAATGTTCATGTAATCCTTAACTATAAGTAAGTAACTTGGCTTACACTTTACTGATTAATTTCATGGTCCTGTGTCTGTGTGTGTGTGTGTGTGTGTGTGAGTAAGAGAAAGAGAGAGAGATAATATACTCTACAGAGGGAGCCTTAAAAAAAAAAAGCAACTTATATCGGGTTTAGATTCTTAGGATGGAGAAATAGGATTTAAACTATTATCCAATGCTTTGGATAAACATCTACAGTATAGTCCTCACTTTAAATTTGTTTTTCTCCTCAACCTCTATTTGTAACATAAAAAATGAACCAAAAAATAAATTAATTAAATAGCCAATAGCTTGAGTGATTAACAGCTAATAAAATGTTTTCGAACTGATGGGAATTGAAATAAACATAATTCAGTAGTTACTGAGCACTTACTAGAGGTAGGTACTGTGTCTAAAGTGCTTATAATCCATTGAGGGAGACAGAGGTAGGCAAGTGCTAAACACCAAGTCAGAGGAATGCAGAGGGGAGGGACGCTTCGGGATTCAGGGATGATTTCTGGAGCGAACAGTGTCTGAGCAAAGCTAAGAATACAGAATCTTCTCCCTCATTCCTTACTTTCACATATTTAATACATCCTTTATTTATTAGCAATAAATAAAGGCCAATTCTGGGTTCACCCAGAACCTACGATAAATTCCCAATTAGGATCGGTGTGTTTATGTGTTTTCTTAACCCCCTATGTTAACTCTACAGTAGCACTACTCACACTGTAGAGTATGAGTAATTGTCTGTTCCCCCACGAGGTTGAGAATTCCTTGAAAGCAGAGTATCTTGTTTAACTTGGAATCGCCAGCACCTAACACAGTGCCTGAAATATAGGCATGCTCTATAAATGACGGATTACTGTTTTCCTGTTATTCTCTCACTTATAGAACTTACCTTCTGATTCTTTACTTTTCTTTAATATAACTTCCAGGTTCCAGAAATTTTTTTATAAGTTTAAAACTTACACATATTTTACATATGTTTCCATGCCCATAATTGCTAGTGAAGACAGTGAGAGCGAAAAGGCAAGCATCTGTATGTTTTATTGCTAGCAGTCCTATATAGTTGGTTAGCGTTACGGACTGAATATTTGTGTCCCCATAGAATACCTATGTTTGAGCTGTGATATTACTTGGAGATGGGACCTTTGGGAGATGATCAGGATTAAATAAGGTGCATGAGAATGGGGCCCTCGTGAGAGAATTAATGTCCCCACATGAAGAGACACCAGAAAGCTTGCTCTCTCTTCCAAACACACAGAGAGGTCATGTGAGTACATAGCAAGATGACAGCTGCCTACACACCAAGAGAAAAGGCTTCAGAATGAAATATACACCTTGCTGGCACCTCCAATACACTTTGATTATATTAACAGTCACGAAGGTACACACTTGTTTGAATTAAAAAACCCCAATAATCAGTAGTAATATTATAACAAGAATGACAAGTCATGGGAATTAAGGATTTCTTTCAACTGGAAAAGAGTTCCAGTCTAGAATCACTAGTTCATCTAACTTACTTTGTTTTTGCCTCTTTTAATAAAGAAGGGTCGTCCGTGGCCAAATACACTCTTCTTTTATCCACTTGCATTCTGCGAGACAGAAGCTGAAAATGTTCTTCAACGTGTACCATGTATTCCTCGATGGGATGGAAGGCTGCTTCTGTTCCTACTTTGTCTGTACGTCTGACGTGTACTCTGAGGGGCAGAGTTTGGAGAAAGTCAGACTCTGCTGATAATGTTCTGATCCTCTGACCCACTGTGTGCTTTTAGGCTACTCAACTTTATATTCTTATTTATGGTGGCATCATAGACATTTAAAACCAATTTTTCTTTCAGTTTTGACACTAGAAAAAATAGAATATTTAACAAATTCAAACACATATATTCTAAATATATTTGCATTTTAACACAATACAAAGAGAATTAGTTATACTCCATGTAGGCAGCAAAATACCAACCAGCCTCCCAGAAAAAAACTGGATACAACTTTTTAAGATTTTTGGCAACAAATGATACCAAGATTCACAGTTGTTATTACAGAATATTAAATATATTGTTTGCAACATTTTGATGCCAACTTTTCTTATTCTTCATTTTACCCTGTATAGTTACTGTAACTGCCAGCTTATTGAATTGAAAATTGATGAGGAAAACACAGACCTGAAAGGATTCTTCCTATAGCACAATCAAGGCAGGTAAACCTTTTAAGAACTCTTACTATTCTAAGTTCATGGAGACATTCTACTCCTTTCGTTATATGCATAATAACTTTCCTTTTGCTGTTTTTCATGCTATCAAACACAAGTAGATACTGATCTCATCTGTCCTACTGTAAAAAAGCTCCAAAACTGTAAAATTGAGGACAAAGATTTACATCATCCTGTGTTGACTTTCACAGTATTTTTCTCTCATCTTAGTGCTTTCAAAGTAATTGTAATGAAAATAATAATGGTCACAGTTTATTTTCGTAAATTAAAACTCTCCTTAAATTGCCCTGCCTGCATCCTCCCCACTCCCCCACCAAATTAGCAAACTACTATTCATATGTGGGAAAAAGAAAAAGGTAAATTTGTTTCCCTTTAGGTCACAGTACATAGGCATGCCTTAGGTCAAGCCTAAGGCCAGCTTTTTATTATGAATCTGGTAGGCGGGTCTGTTTTCACTGCAGTTAATCTGATATCTTTATCGGTATCCTTTGCATTCCAGACTACAGTCCAGATGTGCATACCTTTATATTTACATGTATTCTATCATTGTTTCCTTCCCACATCCTTCTTAATCACTGATTCTTTCTCAGGAAATTGGAATTGTTCACTGTACCCCATAGGGATAAACAATTCCACTGAATTTCAATGAAAAGTTTTATAAGAAGAAACACTCTTGATACTGATTTCACCATGTACGTTCTTTAGCTCTAACATTTAAAATAAAGGTCAATAACTTCTATACATATGAAGACTAAGACACAAGGTAAGATGTTGGGTGGGAAATAGGAAAAGGAACATAAAAGTAAAAACAAAGAAGAGCTGTAATAATGGAAGGAAGAATCAAAGGAAGAGGAGCATATGAGGTAGTGGCAGAGTCCTAAGAAATTTTCTCAAGTCTCTAAATACTCCTGAAATTAGGCCTGGATCAAGAATTTTGAGACGGGCATTATGGACTCTCTGTGGAAGAATCAGAATATTAGCCCTGTGAAAGGTATTAGAGATCATTTTAATTTAATGTAAGGTTTTCGGATATTTAAGGAAACTGATGCTTCTGAAGACATATCAATGAACAAGAAGACAACATAAGGCAAGAGGAGGCTGGTTTCTTTCACATATTTTTCAACCTAGTCTTCACTAAAGTAAAAGTTCTTTGTGTATTTGCCTGATTTTCATTACAACTGACCCTTCAACAACACGGGTTTGAACTGTGCAAGTCTGCTTATACACAGATTTTTTATAGTACAGTACTGTAAATGTATTTTGTCTTCCTTATGATTTTCTAATAACATGTTTTTTTCTAGCTTACTTTATTGTAAGAATATAGTATATAATACATATAGCATTCAAAATCTATGTTAACTGATGGTTTATGTCATGGGAAGGCTTCCAGCCAACAGTAGGCTATTAGTAGTTAAGTTTCGTAGGAGTCAAGTTATACATGGATTTTCAAATGCATGGGGGTTGGCAGTCCTAACTCTGCATTGTTCAAGGTTCATCTGTATCAGATTATCAAGCTCTTTCAGGGCAGGGACTGTGATTTTATTTATTTCCAATAGCACGAAATACAATGAATAAATGAATGAATGTTGTGTAGACACAAAAATCTAATTGTTTAGTACTGTGTGAGTAGAAATCTTATATACCATCTAACTTAGTTTTTTTAGTTTTAAACAAATGAGGAAAGCGTGGCACTCAATGAAGACCTGGAATGATCAAGTATGATACCCAAAGTCACATAACTTGTTAGCAGTAGAAGTTAGATGGGACCCCCAGATTTCTTGAATTCAAGCGTCTTCTCTTTCATTAGCGCACACTACCTCAATGTACAGATAACTCAATTGTCTGTGATACTGCAATTTTCTGTATTTGACTACTCTTAATATGATGGATGGTCCATGGATAATTAGGGTATCTTTCTGGCATGCCAAACTACAGGAAAGCTTTGAAGCAAAGTTAAGATGGTTTGAGTCCTGGTTTTGCCTTTATTAACTCTGGAACCCAGGGCCAAGATTTTCTTTCCCTTAGTTTCCTCACCTATAAAATGCTCACTTCATAGGACTGTGTTACAGGATCAATGAATAAATGTAGTTGAAGGTATTTTGGTAATTTAATTACTAACCTTTTATCTTTCAAGATCCTATTCAAACACTGAAGCTATGAAGACTTTCCTGATACAGATAGAAGTACATTTCTCCCTGGCCTCTCATAATAATTTTTATATTTCTCTCAGAGTATTTATCACATTCTGCCCATATAATGTTAGCTGTGTATGTCTCTTTTCCAATAGACTGTAATAAGCTAGAAGGAGCCATTAAAAAAAAATTAATCTCTTTCCCTTACAGTAGCAGGTATTCAATAAATGTTCTGCAAGTAAGTGAACAAATCAACACATGTATTAATTTAATCAATAGCTGACTTTATTACAAACAGTATAAGCTACAGAATGTCATAGTCTAGCCTACAAGTCTATTTTTGGAAATTATTTTAGCATCAGTCTTTCTGAAAGCTAATATTTTACAGTGGATTTTTCCCACTGAACTAAAATCCTTTTATCCTTCTTATCACATCATCACTTTAAGGGCAGGTATTACCTTCCCTATTTTACAGATGGAGAAATCAAAGCCCAATACTGTTATTAAGTAACTTGGTCCAGAATTAGAAAAAAAGGCAGGAATATTACCTAGGTCACTCAAGTCTCAGTCCAGTACTCTTTCCATTAGGCAAAGAACACTTTCCCCTGGTATGAAATCTGCCACCAGGAAAATTCCTCTTTCCATAACTTTTTATGTATGTGAATAGGAGCACTTGCTTATGCACGAAGATGCTCCTTTGTATTCGTCTTGGTGCTAGGATTTCCTGATATATCTCCTTGAACATAAGCATGAGACTGAATGCATATGTATACGATAACTCCCAAGCGGGCCAGGAGATAATTTTAAATAATAATTTTAACATTGTCTTACATTATAAATAGTATTTTTATTCTCAAAATAGCTTCCAGGGCAGAAAACAGAACACCAAAAAGTGCAAAATAATCATCAGTGGTAATTAATGAAGCCTAACAAAAAGTGCAATAGAAAAGCTATAAATGTGACAGTTTCATCTCATGGTCTTGTTAGGATAAGATAGGAATCACGTATAATATCCAAACTACTCTCAATAAAATAAAATTTTGCTGTTTTCCTCAGAAGAGACAGCTAGTTTCACAAATAAGGGTTTAATATATTTGTTGAATGAATAAATAAGTGAATGAGGGTAACAAAGTATGATGACTCAGCTGTTCTAAGTGAACAAAGAAGAATGACTTCCCTATGACCTAAGGTGAACTCTGGAACATCTGTTTTAGGGTAAGGCTCTGAAAATTAAACTATATCATACAGTTCACAATATATTGTAAAGTACACATATCTCTGCTACTGCACATCACATTATGAGGAATAAATCAGATTCTTACCCAATAACTGGATGTTTGAAGCCAAGTTTCTTAGTAGTCTCTTCTATTTCCTTTTCTAGCCAAGGTTGTGGGCGGATCAAGTATTTGACAAACTGGGACACCCACCACACTGCAGGATCACCGTGGACTCGTACAAGCCGATCTGCAAGGTCTTCCGGTACAGCCAGGGGTAAATATGGTGGACGAGGATGTAGACTGTCTACAATGGGGAGCTCCACCACCTGAACATTTTTGTCCTTCACTTCACCTGTGAGAATATCAAAACGTACCATCACCACACTCTATTTCTCATACAATTCCATTTGAGAACTCACTCTGGATGCTTTCATCCTCATAGCAACTCTAAAGCAGTATTACAGAGGAGTTAAGTAACTTGCCCAAGGTACTAGCACAGAAGTGACAGAGCTAAATTTCACCTTTAGGTTGGTCTGCCTCTCAAGTCCATGATCTTTTTTTCCCCCCGTCATAACATGCTGCCATATCAACACCTCATGCCCCAGATAAGGATGCATCCAGCACTCAAAGCATCTAATCAGAGAATAACCATATTGCTAGTGAACACAGCCAGCTAGGCAAAGTTCTATTTTTTGTAATTGTTTTTGTTTTTGAACCAGGCAATAAAGTATTCTCAAAACTTCCAGATTGCCATCATAGGAAATGGCTCTTGCATTAATTTCATGACAGAGCACAATGACTCTAGAGACACCTAAAGATTACAATTATAAGCCAAGCAGTTTTATCTTTTATAGAAAAAAAAAAAGATAATTCTAAAGTCTTTTTTTTTTCTTGGCCAAATTATTATATTTTCACTTATAACAATAGAATCTATGTTGATTGTTTATCTGGACATTAAAATTAAAGATAAAAATAAGAGATTTAAAAATTAGATGCTAATTTTTGTAGATGACAATTAGTTTCAGAATCCAATTTCTATATATCATTAATGATAGTGCTGTTCTGTCAATTTTATAATGCAATGAGATGAACAACCCCAAATTGGATAAGGCAGCAACCTTAGATATTGAAGACATCTACTGAATACCTATCTTTGGATATTGAAGACTACATAGTAATAACGAAAAGACACAAAGATACCAGGCAGAGAAATTTAATGAATACAAAATGTACTGAATTAAAATTTCAATAACAGAAAATATTAACCTGAACATACAAAATAATTCCAGTTAATCACTGGACCATTAAAGAAAGAATGTACTTGTAGAGAATAAACCTAGAAGACATTTAAAATGTATTCACCAGAATGGAACACAGTCCTCAAATTCTGGTTTTCTGCATATATACAAAATGTTTTATAGTAAATCTCATCATCTGGGAATGTAATCACTCAAACTACATGATTATAAGAAAGTTAGTTGGCATAACTAAAAATTAAAAACATCTGGTTAATATTCTCTCTCTCTGACATGTAAAACTCGGTACAGGATTCTTAGAATAAAGCCCTTGAAACATGACATTTGTTGCATGAATAGAGGGCAATAAATTTTTTTTTTAATTTTTTTTTAAAAATTTTTTTAACATTTATTTACTTTTGAGAGACAGAGCGTAAGCAGGGGAAGGGCATAGAGAGAGAGAGAGGCAGACACAGAATCTGAAGCAGGCTCCAGGCTCCGAGCCATCAGCACAGAGCCCGACGCGGGGCTCGAACTCACAGACTGTGAGATCATGACCTAAGCTGAAGTCGGCCACTTAACCGACTGAGCCACCCAGGCGCCCCAATAGAGGGCAATAAAAAAATTTACCACCAGCATTGCAGTTCATCTAGGGTACCAGTTAAGAGGTGGGCACCTTTATCAGATGAGAAACTATAATTAAGAGGGTAAGGGGAAAGAGTCAGCCGCATTTTAAATTAAGCTCTAATAATCTCCCAGGGGTAAGGGAAATCGGGGTGCTTTCTGTGATATGGACATAAGAGACATAGCACATGAATGAGAGGAAAAAAAGGAAGAGAAAACAGGTTTTTTGTTTTTTTTTTTAAACTTTTTTTTTTTTTTTAAACGTTTATTTATTTTTGAGACATAGAGACAGAGCGTGAGCAGGAGAAAGGCAGAGAGAGAGGGAGACACAGAATCCGAAGCAGGCTCCAGGCTCTGAGCTGTCAGCACAGAGCCCGATGCGGGGCTCGAACTCACAGACCGTGAGATCATGACCTGAGCCGAAGTCAGCCGCTTAACCGACTGAGCCACCCAGGCGCCCCAGGTTTTTTTTATAAAAAGAAGAGAAAGAAAGGAAAAACCTAGCCTCTCTTATATGACCATAAACAAAAGCAAACTTAATAGGGCCCCCTTCCTTTTGTGATTTCTCCCTAACACGGTTATTCTAAGTGCTCTGTGTAGCTCTTTCTTTCACTAAGTACCCCATGGCCTCAACTTTCTTACAGCTAGTCCTATTGATAGCTTTCAGAAATAAATTGAAACTATGCCTATATCTTCAACACAGAGAATGTATTTTTGTGGGCTCTTTGTTCATTCATTCATTCATTCACTTCACTTGTTCAAATATTTATTAAGTGCTGCTCTATGCCAAACAGTGTATGAAGCAGAGTATTCAGTGATAGCATCGTTCTTGCCTTCCAAGATTTCTAGTTCAAAAAACCTCACCCAGAACTGACTGTTTTCAGTGGAAGAAAAAGAAAATAAAATACCATCACCAAAAATGTGTTATCAAAAAGATATCAACACTCAACTGCCTAGTAAAATATTAAGAAAAGGGTATTTATAAATGAAAAAAAAAAGGTTAGCTTCCTTAATAATGATATGTTTTAAAATAAATGAAAATAACATAGTATATGCTAGTTAGGGACTAAAGTTAGGTCCCTTTTTTTTTACTTGGTTTATCATCTAACACTTTATTTTACTGGCATTTATATTTAAAAGAATTTAAATCTGGACAGATCCTAGATTAGAAATGTTCATGCTTAGTGGTTTCTAAACTTTAGTCATTTATGTATTAACTTTATAATTTTTACCATAGCCATGTAGTATCTGTATTAATGTTTTAAAAACTCATTTTAAAACTTACATGAATTTATTTTATAGATGGCAACCAGAAGTATAACTTGACTGAAAATGAAACTATATCATTAAATTCTATATAGATACTATTGCCTATGAAGGGCCTTGAGCTCAAGCCAGATTTCTATTAAAAGAAGAGATTATCGGTGAGGTTAAGGGGGTATAATTGCTTTTCCCCTTATATCTCCTATGAGTTTCAAACCAAACGAGAGACAGAGAGAAGAATAAAATGGCAATCAAAATATCAGGCTGATTACCAAAAAGGACAAACTGCAGAATGTAGTTTTGTTCTTTGCATTTACAGCCTTATGGGTTTCCTAATAGTTTCTACCCAGTCCTAAGAAGAGTCTGTGAACCAAGGCCTACTACACTGGGAAGGAAGATGAGCATGCCTTCTGAGAATGGACTGTGCCATGGGAAGCCAGACAGGGCTATGCCTCGCACGTTTGTTCTTCTCCCTAAACTCACCAGTTGTATACACTACTTTCCTGTCAAGTGGGAGGGAAATGAGATAGACAGAAAGAAGCAAAAAAAGCACTGCAGTACTTTCCCCTTTGAAGGAATGGAATTAATTACCCTTCTATAGAAAGTCTTGAGGAATGGAGGATTCTCAGTACCTGCTCCCACCCATCTCCACCCCCAAACAATTATCCAGTGTTAAAGAACTATTGTAAAGATCCTGATACCAAATTGAGAATTTGTCTGACATAATCAGAAGGACTGAAAAAGAAATAATTTTCTTAACTATTCAATTCAATGTTTGTTTTAATCTTTTAGCAGGAAACTGTCTGAAATCATATATGCCACCTAAATTGATCTCTAGTAATCTGTGGTAGATTCAGAGTTTGAGAAATACAGATTTACTTAAACTCCCTCATTTTACAGAGGAAACAAACTAGAGAGGTTAAGCGAATTTCTCAATACAGCTAATAAAAGGCTCTAGTGTTTACCACATTACTTATATTACATTCTGCTTCCTGGAAACTATATGTATATATTTCAAAGCGTTTAAGTATGTCCCCCCTCCCCTTTTTAGTGTTTATTTATTTTTGAGAGAGAGAGAGAGAGAAAGACAGAGCACAAGCAGGGGAGGGGCAGAGAGAGAGAGACACACACACAGAATCTGAGGCAGGCTCCAGGCTCCAAGCTGTCAGCACAGAGCCTGATGCAGGGCTTGAACTCACAGACCGAGAGATCATGACCTAGCCGAAGTCAGACACTTAATCGACTGAGCCACCCAGGTGCCCCATAAGCATGGCCACTTTTTTTTTTTTTTTTTAATGTTTATTTATTTTTGAGAGAAAGAGACAGAGTGTGAGTAGGGGAGGGGTAGAGAGAGGGAGACACAGAATCTGAAGCAGGCTCCAGGCTCTGAACTGTCAGCACAGAGCCCGACACAGGGCTTGAACTCACAGACCGTGAGATCATGACTTGAGCCGAAGTCGAACGCTCAACCGACTGAGCCACCCAGGCGCCCCAGTATGTCCACTTTTGATCAATTAAGAGTGCCTTGTCATTCTATTAAAATGTTAGTGTTGGGGGAAAAAAAAAAGCACTGCATCAACCTTCCAGGAAAAGAATGTTTTATATGTGAAAGTCATACAAAAGTCAGCACTATGCATTTGTAAAGAATCAAAGCAAACTAGCCTAGGAATTACACAACTGACTACTCGGTTCAACTTAAATGATATGACCACTATTAATCATTTCAGAGACTCATTTTCAAGACCACTTCCTCTTGTTGCTAATTCTGGTCCATAAGGTCATTCTCTTTGCCAAAGGCAGGGAAGACTTAATAGGTTTGCTGGTACACTTAGAGCACTCTGCCAGTAGCATAGGTAACTCTTTGACAGGGAGCATCTCCACAACTGCAGGCAAGTACCTCTAGTAATTCATAGCAACTCCATTTAAAAGCATCATTCTGTTATCATTCCATGTGCTATAAGACAGAGAAACTAGCCCTGGAATTAGTCAACAGAATTATTAATCGTTAGTGGACTCAACAGAATGTCTTAATATCTACCAAGAATGAATAGGTTCTGCTATCACGAAAAATATTTCAAGGGTGGAAAAGATTTTAGGTCCTAGTCCATGAGATTTCTTCTGCATTTACTATCTTCTTTCTTCAGTTCCTACTCAGTGACTGTATCACTCTGACTTGTGAGAGAAACACAGCTAAACTGAGAGGGGGTGGTGGGATGTCTTGAGGTAGACTTCAGACAGCCAGAATCGTCAAGGTAAAGAAGTCTGGGATAGGGTTGCCAGTTGAGAAAAATCTCCAATAAGACATCACTACCTGGAACTTAAATTTTGCTTGGGGTGAGGCAGCCATTATTAGTAACTTTTGATAAGTCTGCACCAAAAAAAGCTGTCTGCTTTCTGGTATCAAAACTCTTAAGAAGGTTGCCTTCAATATCCACATAGGTCCAGGCTTCCCTCAACTAGGTATAGAAGGGGTTTTACGTCCCTTCCTAAGGGTTGCCTTGAATGGTTATAGCCGGTAAATGCCATCACACTCAATGGCCTTTGCAAAGACTGTGTTGACTGCTGAGATTCATGGCCTCACTTGAGGCTAGAACAAGGAGAGATATCAAACAAATATGGTCAAGCAAATGCCTACTCACATGTATGTAGTGCATAGTGATTACAGGTGTGGGCTTTGTTAGGACAAAAACTACTGTTCAAATCTTCTATCACTTCACAGTTGTGTGCCCTTGGATAAGTTATATTTAACTACACCCCAGTTTCTTCATCTGGAAAATGGCATTGATAATAGCAACTTATTCATCTGGAAAATGGGATTAATTATAGTATCTTACTCATTGAGTTATTTTAAGGATGAGTTATTACACGGAAAAAGTTGAGCACAATGCCTGATACACAGTAATTCTCAAAAAATGTTAGTTCTTTGCCCTAGGATCAATTCTGTTGAAAAATTCTCATGAGGCTGGCTAGAATTTGGTCAAGGAAGAGATTATTTGCCAAAATACCATATTCTCTGAAAAATATATCAAAGTGGCCATTTCAGTGAGCCAAAGATATACTCCCAAATATACTAGATATAAGCAGATATTACACCCAAAGGAAATCCTATTTATACTATTTACCACGGGCAACAGAACAATAAGAGCTTTTATCTTTTCAAAATCTTCAACAAATGTTCAAATAAAAGGGTAGCAACTCTGGCTATCTGAAAGTTCTGATATCCTATAATTACTAACTTGATTAAAATTCTATTCCATGCTGGAGGCATGGAATGGCAGTAAGTTGTCTAAACTAGTAATACTTTCCATTCAAACTCCAGTCAGGAGTTTGTATGCATAAATTACATCCGCAAAGACTATCTGCACTTCTGGGATTTACATTTTCTTTAACATTATGTGGCCAAATATGACTGATTAAATTCTTACTCACCTCTCTGAGACTTGTTACAGGAGGCATGAGTAAAAGGATATCAAGACTGAAAGCTAACTAGCTGTGGAGAGACCTCTAGGGGCACCGGGGGTTTTTCTTGATTTTACCTGGACACAGTAAGATGGACATTAAAAAAAATTACATAAATGTGTGAGGTCTGTTCTTCAGGATTTTTAACAATGATGACATTAATATTTATATCTTCATTTAATGACTGTGCTCTGTTCTCGTCTAAAATATGGCGGAAAGATAAACTATTAAAAAGTGAACAGCTGGGCTACTTTCTTTCCTTTTGTTTTTCAGCCATTGCGGCTGATAGAGATTTTTTTCTTGAACTTGAATGAGCAACTGTCGCCTGCCATATGAATTCCATCACTGCTCTACTTAAGCAACAACTCAAAAGACTGTTATTACTGCCAGTTTGAAGCCTTCAACCAATTGAGTGAAAGTTCTAAATTCAATCATATGAAATGAAGTGCAGTGTTAGCAATATTCTTAAGAATTAGCATATCACACTATGGGGATGACTGTGCAGCATTCTTAGGAGGCATTTGCTGCTTTTACTAGCACAGAAATGCCTTGCAAAGGCAACCAGACTCATGTCATGGTTCACTGACCTCAATGTTACTCTGACAGACTTAACTCTGGAGAGGGGGCTGGAAGAATGGCTAATGCAAAACACGTAATATCTTAGTGAGTTATGCAGTTCAGGATAATGCAGGCAGGACAGTATCAAAAGAAAAGAGAGCAAAGAGATTTTTTGCTTCACGTCAGTAAACAGAAGCCTCCTTGCAGTCATTCTGCATGTTCTGAAAAAAATTTAGTCATTTAAATTTTATATACATATATAAGTTACTTTGCTAAGATTCCAGACAGCCGACAGCTTGCTCATAAATGGGACAGTGCCAATAGTTTCTCTGTGATTCACACTGCACAGGCCTGGTAACTCCATGTATGTTGAGCACTGGGTGTTATATGTAAGTGATGAATCACTAAATTCTACTCCTGAAACCAATATTACACTACATGTTAACTAATTGGAATTTAAATAAAAATTTGAACCAAAACAAACAAACAAACATTTGAAAAACAATTGTATGGGAAGCAAAAACGGAAATAAACATGAAGAATTTCCATAAAAACAATAACTCCATGGAGGTTTGGGGGAGTTCTTTTGGTTGTTTTTTAATCATTTAGTACTTTTTCCTAAATTAGAAACTCCTAACTCAATGGGTCCCAAAGAATTCTACAACAGCTTTTCTCATGGGGAAAAAAAACCAAGAAAATAGAGGAATGGAAAGCAGTACAAAGAAGATAAAGCTTAATTTCACCAAATTATTTAAGAGCCAAACTCTGAACTCTCTTTCCCCCATTCTCATAAAAAAAAAAAACAAAAAACAAAACACAATTCCACTTTCATAGTCCTCCTATTTCTTCACCATATGTTATCTTCTGGAAAGCAATAGGCAGGAGGAAGAACCTCCAGGCAATAATAGCCTTTTATCCCTTGAGAGTTCCTGAAAATGATGACTGCGTACACTGCTGGACCACCAGGATCTCACGGCACACAGCTGTGAGCTGGCATGCTATGTTCCCTTTTGCTTTGGGGCAACTTTATAGCAGCCTTTGTGATTAGCACGTGGTTGGAGTTAGGAATGTAATGCTTCATTTTGGACTTAACAGCTCCTTGTGATTTTTCTCATAAATTATCACTCAAAGGTTAAATCGGGAAGGCCTAATTTGAGTTTCCTGATGATAGAGTACAGGTCAATCCTAATATCCGAGAATTATAACTACGACTTCTGGCTATCCCATGAGAGAAGAAAATGAAAATACAGTCATGTTGGAAGTCATAACAAAACAGTTAAGACTTTTGTGGGATATGAGGTAAGAAGACAACGTAAGTAGCAAGCAACGTGCTAAAGCACTATACAAATTGTTGATAAAACAGACAAACATCTTCTAAAACAGGGATTGGAGTAGAAAATCTCCCTTATTTTATATGCCAAACCAATCCATAAAGTACTGGCAGCTCCAAGAGTCACCCTGCCGCCATTCCCATCTTTAACTTGCTGCCACCTCAGACTGCACAATCTGTCTTCTCTCCCAGCTGCCTCAGCTTCCACTGTGGAAAAAGTGGGAAAAGATGGGGGGTGGGATATAGCTTATGTGCCAAGCCTGCTGTCACTGTGGCTGCCAATCTGGTATAAGCCAGCTGACCCTCCCTTTCTCCTCTTCTGGGTTGCGTTAAGTCTCTAGAAAGAAGAGAGCTAATACTTTACAATCTATAGCCTCTGGGGACGTAGCTGAGATAAATACCATAAAGACATGATACGAAAAGTGGCCGTATTTTTTTTTTTTTTTTTTGCTATCTGATTTAACTGGGGGAAGAGCAGGGGATATCCATACACGAAGAGAAAGAACTCTGAGGCAAAAGGCATGAAACCTGAACTAATGGAGCATGGAAAGGGGAAGGAGGAGGAAGACAAACGTAGCAAATAGGGCAAGGAGATGTCTGAGATTATGAGAAGTAGTCCTTTTCTTGTTCCTGCTTATAAAACACAATACTTTGTACAGATTTGATACTTTACACTACCGTTCCTGTGACATTTTTCATGTATACTTTAAAGAGGGATAGCACCACCAAAACCTTCTTTAGAACCTAGACTAGAATGTGCAAAGGAATACTTCTGTCACTTCCCTGCCAAGAAGGTTATCTACTGCTTCTCAACATCTGTAACATATTTTTCAACCTATAGTTATCTATCAATAGGCCCCAAAGTCTTACCTGGTAAATCTTCAAATCAGAGGCTCTTATTTTACCATAATCCTATGTTCATCTCAAATCATAAAAATTCTGGCAGGGATGAGGGTCCAGAATCTATTCTTTTCATATGCTTTCCTCCTTTTCAGTGACCCACGTAGGCTATTTCTAAAAGAGCGCTTGCACCATGGCTTTCCTGCTCAGCTCCCTATCAGCAACTTTAATTAAAGGCTAACATCTATTGTGCAACAACTACATGCCAAGTGTTAACACTAAATGTTTTCCATACATTATCCCAATTAATCCACCAAGTCTTTATGAGGTGAGTTCTCTCTTATCCCCATTTTACAGATGAATTGAAGTACCTTGTTCAAGGTCACCCAGCTAGCAGGCAGAAACAGGAGCTGAAGCCAGACATTCCGATTCTAGAATTTGAAGTTTTACACCATCCTACTCCATTATTTTAAAGTTTCACAGAAAGCAAAAGTGACTCCACATGGAATTTATTAAAAAAGGAGGGAGGAGTAGGGCTCCAGGTGTGAGTTTAAATAACAAGGCAAAGGAAGAGAGCTAATACCAATGGGTAAGGTCCAGATCTCTCTGTACAGCAGGTACCAGAGCAAGGAATTTATTATTAAGTAAAAGACATAAACTTCAAACACTGATCACATGTACACATATTAAGCAATTAAATTGTTGCTAAACAAAACAACTTCAATCATTATCATTTTGGGTTCATACTAGGATCCCTGAAGAAACAAAAATAATAGCTAAAGATAGATTATCTCAAATTTAAAACATTTGTATGAAACAATTAGGGTACTTTTGCTCATGGCTAAGACTTAATAAGACCTTCACAATTTGATTATAAACAGAAGATGAATTAGTCAATCTATGACAGTGTTATTTCCTAATAAATATATAATAATCTTTCCATGAAAGAGAAATAGCCTACTTCAGAACAAAGAATCTAAAAAGCAGTTACCATAAAGAGACTTTATTAAATGTGTAAACCATTCTCATTATCTATTAACACACTTATTTTCACCTATTAAACATAAAAGCAAAAATATTTTGCAGTCTAAAATATGTTTTTTTTTTAAATGTTTATTTATTTTTGAGAGACAGAGAAAGACAGAGTGTGAGCAAAGTAGGGGAAGAGAGACAGAAAGACACAGAATCTGAAGCAGGATCCAGGCTCTGAGCTATCAGCACAGAGCCAGATGTGGGGCTCGAACTCACGAGCTGAGATCATGATCTGAGCTGAAGTCAGCTGCCCAACCGGCTGAGCCACCAGGCACCCCTAAAATATGCGTGTTTAAAAAAGATTTCCTCCTTTCATTTCTTAAGTAGTATATTTATAAATAAATAAAAATGCCCAACTTTCAATTTGCTTCCAAAAATCTTGTAAATTGAAGTATCTACTTCTGATGACATGTTCAAAATTCAGGCTACAATAACAGATGCTTTCCAAAATGAATCAGAAAATAAATATGAATATTTTATATTTTCAGAAACAAATTTCGACCTTGATCATTATAATAATTAACTTTATTCACGTCAGTGGAATTTCTAAAAGATTAAAAAAGATCAGAGAAAGGACTTTTAAAGGTGATATAAAGTAATTAAAAAAATTTTTTTTAACATTTATTTATTTTTGAGACAGAGTGAGAGAGAGCTGGGCAGGGGCAGAGACGGAGACACAGAATTTGAAGCAGGCTCCAAGGCTCTGAGCTGTCTGCACAGACCCCGACATGGGGCTTGAACTCACAATCTGTGAGATCATGACCTGAGCTGCAGTCGGACGCTCAACCGACTGAGCCACCTAGGTGCCCTCAAGGTAATTTTTAAGTTAATTCAATGGATCATTTAGTTGAATATAAATGAATGAGGACAATCACAATTGCGTTTATATATTAATAAATTCATGCAGTTAAACCACTACTTCTCAAGAACAAAGAGAAATAATATTTAGGAGGATGGAGATCTTTCAAATGACAACAGGATGATTCTCATCTACCCGAAAAAAATGAGACCTGAGAATTATGTGCTTAAAGTGTATAAAATCATGGAAGATTTAAACAAGGTGTTCAAAATGTGTTCACCAAATCTTAGAATTAGGGATATTTCACTGGTGTTTCAAACAAGTAGTTTAAGAATAAATAAAATAAAGCCTAATTTTACACAATAGGCAGAATTTTTACACAACTCATTATCCCAAGAGAAGAGAACTTAAACCAGAAATGATATGTTTGGGGTAAAATAAGAATGTTCATACCATGACAGCACAGATGACAACTATTATCTTCTTTCTATAAAATGTCGCCGAGAATTACTGTTAAATCAGAGTACTTAACTGGATTAATCAGTGTTGTGATCCCGAATGCCCTTTTAAGCCTTCAATGCACAGGAAATAACATATACAAGAAAATAAAACTATGTTACATTTTGTCTCTAAAGGATGCTTTTTCTTTGTGTACCAACAAATTATTATCTCTTTTCCTTGCAATATGGAGATAAAAGGTAGGCATACATAGAAACAGAAAAGGGGACGAGGAGGAAGAATAGGATATTACCTTATGCCTGCTGATAATGCTTGATTGGTTAGAGTAGAACATAAAATTCATGAAATAAAGGATATTGGAGTTCTGAAGCTATTACTGCATAGTTGTTTAATTAGAACAAATCTGGTATGTACTACTTCTTCTCACCAATATTAAACAATGAAAAAATATTTATTGAGAACTGTTGAAGCCAAGGATCGCTGGTTGCAAAGAACAGAAACCTAGTCAAGTTAGCTCAAGTAAAAAGGAAATTACTGAAAGAATACAAGGGAATTTGCAGAGAAACAAAAAGCAAGAAGTACAACTGTACCTCAAGAGATGGGAAACCTGCAATTCGCACCATGTCTCTGTGGCCACATGGTCTGTGTGGGTCAGCTAGACCCTCCTTTCTGCTAATTAACTCCTCTCTTGCTCAGGGCTCATCTCGTAGATATCAGTTTCAGTCTACAGATTTTAGACTTAGTTTCGCCCTCAGATAAGCGAGTTTCTGTGTTGTAATAATATTAACATTTAACTGAGGCCATGTGTTAGGTACTATATATAATGCTTATAAATGTTATTTCTTTTAATTACCGAAATGACCCTATAGGAGAAGTACTTATAGATGACCAGTGAAGGAGTTAGAATCCACATCCATCAAACTCCAGAGTTGGAGTGCTCAACTATAAGATTGGGTTACCTCTCCAAAGCGAATCTTATTGGCACAGCCCAGCCTAAAGGATTAGTTTTTCAGGGTCAGGTAATCATGTTGGCCTGCAGAGCTGTGAAGATATGTGTGTGCGTGTGTGTACACGTGTGTATGTGCGCGTGCATGCACACATGTGCAGGAGGGGAGGAGTGGTTACATGATACACACAGGATATAGCAAGGGCTATATTCCCCGAATAGGTGATATTAGATAAGATATAGGGAATTAATAACTGGTATATAGTAAACTTTGGCTTTTAGGAACTTAAAATTTTAGGAACTTAACTTGCACAATATAGGGTAATTTTTAGATTCATCCATTTATATATCTCTATCATTGCATTTACCAACCTGTTTATAATTGTTTTTGTATGACTCTGTCTCCCCTACAAATCTGGAACATGGACATAAACCTTAGCCTATTTATCCTGTTGCTTCAGCAATGACCACTATCCCAGGTACATAAAAAACATAAAGTGTTTAATTGAACAAATTGAATTGAATTGAATATATAAAGTACTGTATTTATTATACATCCCACAGTCTATTGTAGGAGATAATAACTTAGCTAGTTAGTAGATGACCCCACCATTCAGCTTCATGACTTCAATGTTATTGAGAAATTTTGAGATTTGAGAATATCACCAGTGTTACTGCTTTACAATGTAAAACAGTCATTATAACTGAGGTCCTGCCTTTTTAAGTCTCTTAAATAACAAATAGTTGAAAAATGGTATATAAATACTTGCTAAGCTATATTTATATAATACCTCTATTCTTCTTGTTGCTTGCAAAGTACTTGAGAAATATATAAGCATTCTGCTTTGGATCCATTATTTTGAGAGAGAGAGAGAGCGAGCGGGAGAGCGAAAGCGCGCGCACATGCTAGTGTGTGCAGGGGGACAGCAGAGAAAGAGGGACAGAGAATCCCTGAACTCTGGAGCCTGACGTGGGGCTTGAACTCATAAACCATAAGATCATGTCCTGAGCTGAAAGCAAGAGGTTCGATGCTTCACTGGCTGAGCCACCCAGGCGCTCCCCCGTTCTCCATTTTTGAAGTATACACTACTTAAATAGGACATGGTAGGAAAGAAGATAATATTCTTGCTTTTGTTATTCTGTTTTGACTACATGTATACTTTTCCAGGGAGCTGAATCTAATTTCCTGGACATAAAAGATCATTTTTGAGAGTGACAAACATAACAGAATTCACATTTTAGTTATTAAATAATATTAGAATTTGTAGTTAATTTTTACATGATGAAAGCAGCCTGATGGAACTGGAAATTATGCTTGGGCATGTTGTATGTATGTCTTGTTAGGACAAAGTCTGTCCTTTCACTCAGAATTTGTGGCCTTTACATTGTATATTAACTTGAATTAGATAATGAAATTAATTTATAAGAATTTCATGTATAATAGCAGAAAACATACAAATGAATTAAATATTACATTTAAAACTAACATTTTCATATCTCTTGTTAATGCTATTTGTAATCATTACTATCATTCTAATAAGACATATTGTACTTATTTTTACTTTCAGAGAATTTTCACATATTAGCCCAGTTTATCTGCAGCAAGCTTTCTGTTCTCCTTGAGGCAGAACTTAACATACTGAGGTTTTACCAAACACTAACCAACCTGGGGGACAGGAAATAGCCATCTCAGGTTCACTAAAAAAAGACCAATCATAAGACTACAGAATATCCCTTTGCCCATACTATATCACCACATCAATAGGGCTACTAATAATAACAAAGGAGTACAGCTAAAAGAACTGCCTATTTAAGGAGTCTAAGAACATCTAAAAACAACAGAGGAGATAAAAACAGGAATACCAGAGGAAAATTTAGTGTCTGATACACAGCTACAGCTAAGAGTAAACACAGCCTGACTCCTAGCCAAATAAACACGAACCCCACACTAAAGGCCTATCTATGCCAAAAAAACACAAACCTCACACTACAGGCCTACCTACTTTAGTTCCTTTTTACCTGATATATCATGTCTAATTTTCAACAAAAAAACTACAAGATATGTTAAAGGCAAAAATTATGGACTGAAGGGACAAAGCAACTGTCAGTTCCAGACTCATACAAGTCAGAGATTTGGGAATTATCAGACCAGGAATTTAAAATGACTATGATTAATATACTAAGGATTCTAATGACAAAAGTGAACAATATGCAAGATGAATAGTGTAGACAAAGAAATGGAAACTCTAAGAGAGAATCAGAAGGAAATGTCAGAAACCACAAATACTGTAACGGAAATTAAGAATGCCTTTGATGGGCTCATCAGTAGACTGGACATGACCAAGGAAAGAATCAGTGACCTTGAAGATATGGCGATATAAACTTACAAAACTGACTGGAAAGAGAAAAAAAGAATAAGAAGGATGAAACAGAATATCTAAAAACTGTGAGACAATTAATAAAGGTGCATATGTGTAATGGGGATACCACAGGAAACAAGAGGAAGAGAAGAAATATTTGAAGTAATAATGTCTGAGAATTTTCCAAACTTAATGATAAGACACCAAATAACAGATATATGAAGCACCAAGCAGACAGCACCAAGCAGGATAAATATGTTAAAAAAATCTCTATTTAGGAATATTATAATCAAACTGCAGAAAACCAAAAGCAAAATCTTCAAAGAAGTCAGGTGATGGGGTTGGGGATCTTATCACTAGATGAATAAGGATAAGAATCCCATCAACCTTCTCTTTGGAAACCATTTAAGCAAGAGGAGAGTAGAGTGAAATACTTTAAAGTTTTGAAAAATTAATATCATCTACTTAGAATTCTATATTCAGTGAAATTATCCTTCAAGAGAAGAAGAAATAAAGACTTTCTTTGACAAACAAAAATTGGGGGAATTTGTTGCCAGCTTCAGAGAGAATGAAAATGACACAGGTCATATATATATATATATATGAATATATATATACATGAGTTTTAGAAAAGGAATAAATAAAAGGAAAACCTTGTTTTTTTCTTATTATTAATTAATCTAACAAACTATCAGTTTGTTCAACAAAATAGCAACAAAATATTTGGTAGTCACAGCTTATGGAAAAATAAAATAACAACAATGCTATATGAGATGGGAGGGAGGATTTGGGATTACTCTTTTATAAGGTGCTTGCAGTTCCCATGAAGTGATATAGTGTTATTTGAAAGTAGACTTGTATTATTTGTAAATATGTATTACAACCACTTAAAAGAAAAAGTTGTGATTTACATGCTAAGAGAGAAAATGGGATCATATACAATCATCAATTAAAACCAAAGAAGGCAGAAGAATAGAGGAGATAAGAAAGAAAGAACAAGGTCAATGAACAGAAAAGTCACAAAAGTGGTTTACATTAAACCAACTGTATCAATACTCACTTTAAATGTAAGTAGTCTAAAATATACTAATTAGAAGACAGGGACTGATCAGAGGGGATAAAAAAAGCAAGACTCAGCTACATGGTCTTTATAAGAAACCTACTTTAAATATGAAAACACAGATTAAAAGTAAAGGGATGGAAAAATACTTTATGCTAACATTAATCGAAAGAAAGCTGGAGTACTTCTATGAATTTCAGATAAAGCAGACTTCAGAGCAAGGAGAATTACTGGCAATAAAGAGAGGCATTATATAACAATAGCAGGTCAATTCACCAAGAAGCTATAACTATCCCTAATATGCATGCACCTAACAACAAGGTGTAAAAATACACAAGGTAAAAACTGATAGAATTGCAAGGATTAATAGACAAATTATAGTTGGAGACTTCAACACTACTCTACCAGTAATTGACAGAACCAGCAGTCAGAAAATCAGTAAAAATATAGTTGAACAGGACAGTATCATCAATCAACTGTATCTAAGTGACATGGAATACTTCATCCAATAGCAGAATATACATTCGTCTCAAGTTTGCAGGGCATATTCACCAAAACAGACATATTCTGGGGCATAAAACACACCTTAACAAATTTAAAAGAATAGACATCATACGATGTATGCCCTTAGACCCCAATGGAATTAAATAAGAACATATTAACACAAAGATAGCTAGAAAAATTCCCAAATATTTGGAGATTAAACAACACACTTACAAATAACACAAGAATTAAAGAAGTCTTGAGAAATTAAAAAACTTTTGAACTAAATGAAAATAAAAACATTAAAATTTGTCTGATACAGCAAGGGCAGTACTTAGAGGAAACTCTATAGCAGTGCATACACATATTGAAAAAAAAATCTAAAATCAATATTCCAATTTAGAAAACTAGGGGGAAAAAAAAGGAGCAAATTAAGTCCAAAGTAAGCAGAAAAAGATATCAATAAAATTGAAAGCAGGAAAAAATAGAGAAAATCAACAAAACCAAAAGTTGGTTCTTTGAAAAGATTAATAAAATAGATAAGCCTCTATTCAGGCTAACTAAGAAAGAAGGAGAAGACACATATTACTAGCATCAGAAATGGAAGAAGGACCATCACTACTGATGCGATGGACATTGAAAAGATAAATGAATATAATGGGTAACTTTATGCCCACAAATTTGATAACTTAGGTGAAACAGACCAATTCCTTGAAAGAAAAATTCTACCAAAACTCACAGAAGGAGAAACAGATCATTGATTAGGTTTATATCAATGAAAGAAACTAAATAATTAATAACTTTCCCCAAACAAAAAGCACCATATTTAAATAGCGAATTCTGCCAAATAATTAAGGAAAAAATGACACCAATTCTCTATGATCTGTTCCAGAAAATAGAAGCAGAGGGAGCACTTCCTAACTCATTCTATGAGGCCATTACAATAATACCAAAACTATACAAGGATGTTATAAGAAAGGAAACAGACTAATATTTTTCATTAATATAAATGCAAAATCCTCAAGACAACATTAGCAAGTCAAATGTTTAAAAGGAATCATACACCATGATCAGGCAGGATTTATTTCAGGTTAATCAAGGCTGACTCAACATCTGAAAATTAATTAATGTAATCCCTCACACCAACAGGCTAAAGAAAAATCTATGATAATATCAAGAGATACAGAAAAATCCACACCCAAAATCCAACTCTCAGCAAGGGGAATTTCTTCAATTTAAAATAAAGAACATGATAGAAACTCTCAGCAAGGGGAATTTCTTCAATTTAATAAACAACATCTAAAAACAACCTCCTCCTAATGGCATATATAATTGTAAGAAACTTGATGGCTTGTCCCTAAGATTAGGAATAAGGCAAGGAGGTTCCCTCTCATCACTTCTACGTAACATTGTACTGGAAGTCCTGGCTAATTCACTAAGACAGGCAAAGGAAATAAAATGTATAAATATTGGGGAAAAAAAGACATAGAACTATCTTTGTCTTTATTCTGAGATGATATGATCATGTATGTAGAAAATCCCAAGGAACTGACATAGAAACTGCTGGAGCCAATAAGCAATTATATCAAAGTAGCAGGAAACAAGGCTAATATACAAAAGTCAAGGGCTTTCCTATATGCCGCCAATGAGCAACTGGAATTTAAAATTAAAAACATATCCTTACCATCTACATTAGCACCAAAAAAAGAAAGAGTGAGAGAGAAACACATTTAAGTCAAAATATGTATGAGATCTATAGGAGGAAAACTATAAAACTTTGTGGAGAAATAAATAAAAGAAAATGTAAATAAATGGATAGTACAAATTCATAGGAAACTCAGTATTGTTAAGATGTCAATTTTTCACAACTTGATCTATAGATTCAACACAGTCTCAATGAAAATCACAACAAATTACTACACATGTACTAACAAAATAATTCTAAAGTTTATGTGGAGAGGAAATCAAAATATTGAAGAAAAAAGACAAAGTCAGAGAAATGATACTATCTGACTTTTAGACTTAACCAAAAAGCACAGTAATCAAGACAGTGTGATTTGGATTAGAAAATAGACAAATAGATCAAAGGAACATAACAGAGAGCCCAGAAATAAACACACGCAAATACAGTCAACTGATTTCTGATAAAGCAGCAAAGTCAATCCAATCAAGAAAGAACAGTCTTTCAACAAATGGTGCTAGAACAACTACATGTAGACATGCGGGGCTGGGGGGGGGGGTGGGAGGGAAGGAAAGAGAGAAGAAAAATCTAGACACTATTGTATCTTTCACAAAAAATCAACTCAACATGGATCATAGACCTAAATGTAAAACTCAAAACTCTAACACTTAAAAAAATATTTTTTTTTAAGTGTAGTTATTTATGAGAGAGACAGCATGAGGGACAGGGCAGAGAGAGAGGGAGACAGAACCCAAAGGAGGACTCAGGCTCTGAGCTGTTAGCAAAGAGCCCAATGCAGGGCTCAAACCCACAAACCATGAGATCATGACCTGAGCTGAAGTCAAAAGCTGAACCGACTGAGCCACTCAAGTGCCCCTCAAAACTCCAACACTTTTTGAAAATAAATACAGGAGAAAATCTAGGTGACCTTGGGTTGGCACTGTGTTTTTACATACAGCACCAAAAACACAATCCATAAAGGAAAAAAATTGAAAAATTGGACTTCATTAAAATTGAAAAATTCCACTCCATGAAAGACATTGTTCAAAGAATTAAATGAAAAGCCATAGACAGGGAGAAAATTTCTGTTATAAACTTATATCCAAAATATAAAAAGAGTTCTTAAAATTCAACAAGACGACAAACAACTCTATCATAAAATGGGAGAAAGATCTGAATAGACACCTCACCAAAGAAGACATATAGGTGGCAAGTGAGCATATGAAATGATGCTCAATATTAAAGATTAGTACATTGTAAATTAAAAAAGGATACCACTGTATATATGCCTATTAGAATGTCTAAAATCGAAAACAGTGACACCACCAAATGCAGGAGGATGTGGAGCAGCACAAACTTGCATTCACTGCTGGTGAAAATGAGAAATGCTTAAGCTACTGCCATAGACCAAATCTTGTGTCCTCTCTAAATTCATGTGTTGAAGTCCTGATCCCCAGTGTGATCGTATGAGGAGGTGGGGGTCTTTCAGAGGTAAGTAGGCTTGGATGAGGCCATGAGGACTCCCAAGATGGGATTGCAGCCCTTGTAAGAAAAGGAAGAAGCACCAGAGTTTCTTCACTATCATGTGAGGATTCGGCAAGAAGGCAGCCCCCTACAAGCCAGAAGAAGAGGGCTCTCGCCAAGAACCAACGTGCTGGCACTCTGATTTTGGACTTCCCAGCCTCTGGAACGATGAAAACAAATGTCTGTTGCTTAAGCCATCCAGTCTATGTTTTGTTTTCATTAATTAATTAATTAATTAATTATTTGTTATAGCAGCCCAAGCAGACATTTTGGAAGACAGTTTGGCAGTTTCTTACAAAGCTAAACATAGTCTTAACCATACAACCAAGCAAGCTCTCTTGTATTTACCCAAATGATTTGAAAACCTATACTCACACAAAAAACCTGTACATGAATGTTTACACCAGCTTTATTCATAAGTTGCCCCATACTGGAGGCAACCAAGATGTCCCTCTTAAATACAGAGAACAAACTGAGGATTGCTGGAAGTAAGAGGAGTCGGGGGGCGGGGGGGGGGGGCGGCTAGGCTAAATGAGTGACGGGCATCCAGGAGGGAAACTGTTGGGACGAGCACTGGATGTTATCCGTAAGTGATGACTCACTAAGTTCTATTCCTGAAACCAATACTATACTATATGTTAACTAACTTGAAATAAAAAAAAGTCCCTCGATATGTGAATAAAACTGTAGTACATCCATACATTTCAATATTATTCAGCAAAAAAAAGAAATGAGCTGTCAAGCTACAAAAAAGACACAGAGAAACTTTTCTTAAAAAGCATTTAGTCAGAAAGACCTCATAATGTATGATTCCAACTATATGATATTCTGGAAAAGGCAAAATTATGGAGACAGAAAAAAAAAAATCAATGCTTGCCAGAGGTTGAAGGGAGAGGGAGTGAGGGTGAACTTGTAGAACACAGGGGGTTTTTAGGGCAGTGAAACTATTGTGTATGATTATGTAATGGTGGATACATAACATTATACATTCGGCAAAACCCATGTAACTGTACAACACAAGGCTGAACCCCAAAGTATACTACGGACTTCAGTTAATAATAATGTATCAACATTGGTCCACTGATTGTAACAAATGTACCACACCAAGGTAAATGTTAACAATAGGGAAACAGAGCCATGGTGGAGTAAGAAAGAGAAGGAGGGAGCATATGGGGACTCTGTACTTTCTTTTTTAAAAAAAATTTTTTTTTAACATTTATTTATTTTGAGAGACAGAGAGAGACAGAACACAAGCAGGGGAGGGGCAGAGAGAGAGGGAGACACAGAATCTGAAGCAGGCTCCAGGCTCCCAACTGTCAGCACAGAGCAGATGCGGGGCTCGAATCCACAAACCGTGAGATCATGACCTGAGCCTAAGTCAGACGCTTAACCTACTAAGCCACCCAGGCGCCCCGAGGGGATTGTACTTTCTAACAAATTTTTCTGTAAAAATATAACTGCTCTAAGAAATATATAATTTAAAAAATGCATTCAAAAAAGATTAAGAAAGAATATACATACACACATATTTATGTATTTTTATTTTCTTTTGTTACATTTTCTATACTTTCTGGATTTTTCAACAATGGGTGTTCATTGCTTTATATTTTAAAAATTTATTTTAAAATATGCCAAACTGAATGAATAAATTTACCATTTACCATTAACAGAACAACAATCTGATCCAGATAAAATTAAATCCAGAAAATTCTGATTTCTGACACTGATGTCCAGTTAACATAATCTCTAATCCTTCCTTTTCTTGTCATATATTAATTAAAAATCATGCTATCTCCTCTTAGAGTCATTTTCTGGAGAGAATAAATGAGGAAAGCTCTTTAAAAAAAAAGGATATCAAAGAAAGATAAAAATGATTAATTATGGGAGAAGATAAGGTGTTTCCTTTGATTGAAGAGGGAAGCAGGCCTGGAAAGATTTCAATGAAGTCTCTAACTAACAAAGGCTAAATTTATCACAAATTAGAAATACAAAGAGAACATTCTGTTAAATCGCAGGCTTTCTCCGTCCAACTGTAAGGCTACATGGAGGAGCAGCTTAAATTCAATGAAGTATGAGTCATGGGTTAACTGCAACTTCTGCCTTGGGAAGAAGCTTGTCCTAGATGAATGTGTTCAATTTCTACTTCAGTGTAGATGTTTTCAAGTTCACAACTGTAAGGATTTTCTGGTCAATATTGATCTGAAGACTGTAATTTGAGATTAGTGGAAACAGAGCATTTCCAAAGTCCTCTTTCTTTTACGGCAACAGCTACATGAAATTTGTCCTCATATATAATAGTTTTTTACTCTTTACTAACTGATGGAATTTTAAGACTTACAAGAAATCGAAGTGATATCTAATCAAGCCCCTTTCCCTACTTATTGTCTCCCAGACTGTTAACAAAACAAAAACAAAACAACTCTTAAAATTAAACATTTTAACATTAACATTAACATTAACATTTAACAAAGAGTTTAACATTAAAACTCTTAAAGTTAACAACATTAATCCTTTATTGAAATGGCTTTGGTTTAATAATATCTCATAGCCATTAACAGGCCTCGACTATTCATGGCAGCCCATCTAAGGAGCTTCATCTTGTTCCATCATAGTGCTGTGTGCTTTCTTTATGCCAGCACGACATAGCACAGAGATTTATTTCACATTAAACTTTTTTGAATTAAAAAAAAAAAAGGATTCAAGAACAGGTGTCTCAGGCTAGATTTGGGACTGCCTAAGTGAGCTTTGTGTTAGGGGATGATAAGAATACATGTAAAAGTTTAATTGAAGAATGCCAGGCAGCAGAGGCAAATAGCATGCAATTTTTTTAAACGCTAAAAACAGCCAGCTGCCAAAAAGGGCACCATCATGCAACAAAAACACAAAAGCTCTCTATTTCTTAAGGTATGTCTTATCCACATGGTGGACTAAGAGCCTCTACACATCATTTTTGTATCCTGGTGTTAAGTTACCACAGCATGGCATAAAAGTATTCAAAATTAAGGAAGAGTGACTTATTGACTGCACTATTTTAAATGATCTAGAATTACATCTTCTTTGGTTTAATTTAGGAGAGACTGCATTATATGACTGCATTATTCTTACTGATTTATGTAATGGCCACAGACAAAGTGAATTCTTCCACGTAGGGCTGCTGGGGAAAAATATGTCCAAATCCCTTCTTTGAATTGGGAAACTGAGTGGCAGATTGCAAAAATGTGTTTTCTCACATTCCAATGACAAAAGAGATGGTAAAATGTCAAGCAAGGAAAGAAAAAGTCTGAGCTTTTACCTTCTTATTTCTACCAGTCACAAACCTAAACACAGAGAGAAGGAAGGACAGGAGAAAGCACAATGATCTTTCTAAAAACCCAGACCGAACGGTCTTCTAATGTGAGGATTTCTTATCTGTGGTCCTTCATACAGAACAGCATTTGATTAAATTAAACCGATTAAATATAAAACTGGCTAACAACATACTATGTTTTACTAAAAAAGCAATAGCTTGAAAATGCTAGTTTGCCCTTGACAAGAGACAATTCTATCAACGTACAGCTGTGGAACCATTTCCCCTGTTGTTTTTAAAGAATGACATGGCCAGACAGAGGCTTCAGACTATTTTTTAATCGCAATGCAAAGACTTCATTCAAACCTTCTCCAAATGACGCTTTTTCCTCTCTTACTTTAATCTTCTCAGCATTCTCTTAAGACCCAGGCAATTCATTTCAATGGGACAGACTGCAAAATAGTCTTTGAGAAGTGGTATGGCAAATGCAACAATTTGCAGAAGTGTTTTCTTATGCATCTGTGGCCACTCCTATTTTTACTCAATTACATAGGTAATTCCACTACTAGAATAGAGAGGAATATGACCAAATAAATAGTTAAGGGCATACTAACAGCTGTTATAGTAAAACATGTATCAGTCTTTTGTTAACTAAAAAATGCCATCGAATATACATTTTCATACAAAATTAATGCCAAACAAAATACCTGCATCAACATAGAACACAGAAACCAAAACTGCTATTTATCACTAATATATATTTCTTTTCAGGCCACGAAAAATGTTCAAAAAAGAGATTTCATTTAATCAAATGAGAAACATTTAAATTATATATACACAGCAGACTAGGGAAAGGGGAGTCGTCTACATATACTTTAATTAGTTCAATAATTACATCCTAATACTAATGATATTCAGAAAAAAATAGCTCGAGGCTACTGTCAGATTTGTTACATGTCATGAACATAGACATAACATATACTACTCATACGATGGATGCCAGTCTGTACAAACCGTAACTTATCGAATCTTTGCCTCCCCTGACTTTATTTTTGGTGTTTGGAATATTGTTCAGTTGGCATGGAGTCATTTGTCCTTTTCTCTCTTTTTGAGAAAAATCTTTCTGTATCCAACCGTTTGATTAATTATTTAACTGTCATATTATAAATTGTGTTAGCAGGAAACACATCTCCTGATATAGTTTAATACTTTCTTGTGTGCTTAATTTAGAAAGTACAAATCTTTCAGGGTGACATTCATTGTTTATATCCCTGCCATGCTTTACCAAAAAAGGCTGAGTAATAACAATAATGCCAATCCTGTCATTTCCTCAATGTAATTAAAAAATTTTCTAACAAGCAATTCTGTTTTCAGTTGACTGCTTTTGTTGATATTCTTCAAAAGCATAAGTGCATTTATTTATTTTTGTCCCAAATGATTGTTAATGGTATAAAATTACATGCTGAATTCCTATACATAAGAAACCTCTCACAAAGATTACAATTGCTCTGAACGTACACATTGTTTTTCAGTGTCGCCTATTCAATGACAGTTCAGAATGAATACAAAATGCAAGGCTTATTTAACTAAAATAAGCACTATCATTTTCATACTTTTACAACTGAGAAAATACCTAAGTACCCTCTATCAGATTTGTTTTGGTGTCCCTTCAGAAATGCAACATAAATGCTATCAGACCAATTTTTTAGTCATATTCCACTAAAGGATAAATTGAGAAGCGGAAGGTTTAATGCCCTCTTACACATAATTCAGCAAAGGAGAGGCAGAAGGAAGAACAGTGCCCAGGAATTCTGATCCTGTGGCACTACTCTAAATAAGATATGACGGGCACATAGCATTTTTATCGTCGTCTGAAAACCAACTCAGTATACAGAATTCTATACTAAGATTTCTGGTCATTTTACAACTTTTTAAAGACCAGTTCAAAAGCCATTTCCTTCTCATTTTTTTGGGGGGTGGGGCTAGAATGACAATACTTCCCAATCACTTAGGGTCTTGTTTCTTTGTAACATCACCAACTATATTTTGTCTTATGAGATGGATGTTTTAAACGTTTGTGTTAATCTCCTATTTAGATTTGGGATCTTCTTGAGAACAGGGACTCTGTTTTTATCATCTATACTAAGACTGGCAAACTTTTTCTGTAAAGAGTCAAACAGTAAATATTTTATTCTTTACAGGCCATGTACATCTCTGTCACATTTTTTTTAAAAAACACTATAAATGTAGCAGCAACACTACAAACAAACACTATGGTTTACTGATCCTGAGCATAATGTTTGGAGATCAGGTTCTGAAGTTAGTCTGAGGATTTCTTATTACTTCTGGCAAATTACTTATATATATAAAACGTGGATAATGATAGTACCTACGATATAGGTTTATTGTGAATATCAAATGAAACAATATGTGCAAAGTTTTAAGCACTGTTACATAGTAAGATTCACTAAATATTAGCTACTGCTATACATAATACTACTTTCATAATGCCTGAACTGAGAAGTATCTCAATAAAAGTTTACTGAGTCAAAGACCCAAAGAGACAGACATGTACAAACATAGCTGAGACTTTATAAAGGAAAATGCCATTTAGTCCATAAAGTACATTTATTTTTTTATTATTTTTTTAATGTTTATTTACTTCTGACACAGAGACAGAGTGGGAGCAGGGGAGGGGCAGAGAAGAGGGAGACGCAAAATCTGAAGCAGGCTCCAGGCCCTGAGCTGTCAGCACAGAGCCCGACGCAGGGCTTGAACTCACACACCGTGAGATCATGACCTGAGCTGAGGTCGGTGCTTAACTGACTGAGTCACCCAGGCGTCCCCATAAAGTACATTTAAACTTAGCTATGTTTTAACTTAATATTTTTCAGTGTAAGGATTTTCTTAATTATTTTCAGTTTAACTGTTTTACTGAACATATTTTTTATGATTTACTAAAAATATTAGGAATAAAAATTTTAAATTAGCCTTTTAATATTAGGATTATTTTAACTAATACAAATATGTGAAGGTGAAATTCTATCATAATAAAATTTATAAGACACCAAGACTTAAATTCTATTGGAATTTTGTTATTAGCAACAAGGCCATCATATTTTTAAAGCATTTTTCAAATATTTCCATGCCTAAAATAAAATAAATTTTTAAAAAACCATGCTCTTTAAAGAGAAACAAACCTTTTTCTACGCCTATTGCCTCATTTGCTCCTCTCATCAGAAACCTGTGAGTCACATTGATTGGGCTACATTTCCTTTAGCTGGTAGATTTGGAAAGGAGGACTAAAATTTTTCAAGGATCATTTTGCTTAGAGGCAATTTAGCTAAAAATCCCCAAAACAACTGAGTAACTATTGGCCAGTACTATCTGGCAAAAAAGAGACAAAAATAAACTAGACAAGCTTCTCAAAGAACTCACAATATAGTCACAGAGATATATAAACAAACTAAATATACTGTATTTATACGTGAGAACATGAGGAGATCACTTGGAGAGAAGTACCACAAAAGAAATGATACTAAAAGATGAATAGGGCTTCATGCAATGAAATAGAGGAAAGACATTCTAGAAAGAAATAGTATGTTCCTGGCATAGAAATAAAAGTGTACATAACTTTCAAGAAATAAACTAGTAGCTGGACTGGGGAACTCAGGAGTATGGGGAACGTTTTAAGAAGTGGGTGGGATATGAGAAGGGGCTTGCTTACTTCCTAGTTGCTAAGTAAGGAGTTTATACATACTTCTCTAGACACTGAGCAGCCAAGGAAGATTTTAAGAAACAAAGTCATATTTGATTTTGGAAATATCATTTTGATGGCAGTGTGGAGAATGGATTAAAAGGAGATAGATTCTGAAAGCAAGAGGAACAGTTAGGAGACTACTGAAGTAGTTGTCCCACAGAGAGATTAGGCATATGTAGACAAGATAAAGATATGTATAGTTTACTATGACCTAGCAATATACCACTTCTAGGCATATGTACAGCTTTCCAATCAACATGCTGCAAAATTTCTCATGGCAGGTAAAAATTTAAGGTGTGAGGGCAGACATAAATAAAGCAGTGAACAGAATGGAGAGACCAGAAATGTCCATATGTTATCAATTGATTTTTGACAAAAGCACCAAGACAATTCAATGGAGAAAGGCAAATGTTTCAACAGATAAAGCTGGATTGACTAGATAAACATACAGAAAACAATGAATCTCAACCCTTACCTCATACTGTACACAAAAATTAATATGAATGGGATCACAACCATAAACCTAAAAGCCAAACCAATAAAACTTCTAGAAGAAAACATAAAATAATATCTCTGTGACTTTAGGACAGGCAAAGATTTCTTATGATGAAACAGCACTAACTTTTATAGTACTAGAAAAAAAAACTGATAAACTGGACTTCAATAAAACTAAAAATTTTGATCTTCAAAAGACGCTGTTAAGAAAATGAAAAGGCAATCCACAGACTGAGAGAAAATACTTACATATCATGTTTCTGATAAAAAATTTATATCAGAAACACATATCCACACATTCTTCCTATTAATTAAAAATAAAAACATAAACAACCCAATTTTAAAAATTATTAAGACTTGGATAAGGGTGTTGGTTACATTACCAAAAATCATTGAATAATACATTTAAGATCTGTTTATTTCACCATAAATTAATTTTACCTCACATTAATAAGTACATGGAAAATATCAAATTTAAAAAAACAATTCACAAATTTACAGTGTTTGAAACTATATTTGTTTGGTAATTATTATTTTAAAGTAGGAGTCAGCAAACCTTTTTTTGTAAAAAGCCGGACAGTAAGTATTTTAGGCTTTGCAGGCCATATGGTCTCTGCTCCAAGTATTCAACTCTGCCACTGTAATATGAAAGCAACCACACACATGATGTTTACAAATGGGCATGGGTGTGTTCTAGGAAAACTATTTACCAAAATAGGTGGTGAGCTGAGTCTGGCCGAGGACTACAGTTTGCCTGCCCCTTTTTGAGAGTATAAGATTTTATTTGTAACACACTGCCATAGAGATCTCTGTAGCTTTACCATATACCACCTCCTCTCAGGTAATAATACGACCAGTACAGGTATCTTTTAACATATGGTAAGATGTGAAAACCTTTGATAAGCATTGCCCTAGAGAAATACATATACACAAGGAGACATGCACAAAGATATTCATTAATTATTGTTTATAATGGGAAAAACCTGAGATAATTTAAACATCCATCAATAAGGATGATTTGTGAATACACAAATCATGACACATACATACAATAAAATACAGTAGGTGAATGAATTAAATGTTCACTTGTTAACACATGTATAATACAAGTGGGTATGTTTAAGATCGTGACTCATGACGAGCCATAAAGTAATATTTTTTAAAAAATTCCAGTATAGTTAATGTACAGTATTTTATTAGTTTCAGGTATAATATAGTTATTCAACACTTGCATACATCACCCACTGCTCATGGCAAGTGCACTCCTTAATCCCCACCACCTATTTCACCCATTCCCCACCCACCGCCCTTCTAGAAACCATCAGTTTGTTCTCTAGAGTTAAGAGACTGTTTTTTTGGTTTGTGTATATCTCTTTCTCTCTCTTTTTTTCCTTTGCTTATTTGTTTTGTTTCTTAAATTTCACATATGAGTGAAATATATGGTATTTGTCTTTCTCTGACTGACTTATTTGGCTTTTAGTATTATACTCTCTAGCTCCATCCATGCTGTTGCAAATAGCAAGATTTCATTCTTTTTATGGCTGAATAATACTCCACTGTATACATGTGTGTGTGTGTGTGCATGCGCATGCATGCACAAGAAGACATACATATACACAAAGATATTCATTAATCATTGTTTATAATGGGAAAAACCTGAAACAGTACACACACACACCACATCTGTATACATTCATCTATCATGGGCATGTGCACTGCCTTCATAATTTGGCTATTGTAAATAATGCTGCAGTAAACACAGGGGTGCACATATCTCTTTGAATTAGTGTTTTTGATTTATTGGATAAATACCCTGTAGTGTGATTACTGGATCATAGGGTAGTTCTATTTTTAACTTTCTGAGGAACTTCCATACTGATTTCCACAGTGGCTGTGCCAGTTTGCATTCCCAACACTGCAAGAAGGTTCCTTTTTCTCCACTTCCTTGCTAACTCTTGTTGTTTCTGACATAAGATAATCTTTCCTCTGAAATAGAAATACCACATTACTTTTAAAATGTAGAAATCATATTCTTCAAAGGCTATCTTATCCTCTAAACTCAATCCAGGTCCTAATGGCTAGACATTTCTAGACAATGCACATGGAATGCTCTATAGATTCTAAAATCTCAATCTGGCTGGACCCATGGTTCATATTGGACATAATCTTTAAAAAAGAAGACACAGACTACAATGTCTACTTTTGCCAATCCTACTGTTGGATATTCTGAATTGCATGGATTAAGACTGGCTGGAGGTAGAAGCAGAAGCAGGTATGAAATCAGCCTACTCCCTAATTCCATTTGTCCCACTGTCCAATTTCAGTGGATATAACAAGGTAGGTGGGCAGTGGCAACAGAGAAAGGAAAATACTGGTAATTAACCCTTTTATCAGCTGCTTTTTTCATCACGCCTCAAAATCCCATTGGAGTGTTTTAGGGTAGTCCATTTCTAGCCACAGTCTAGACATACTACATCCTCCTAGAATAAAAATAACTTCAAATAAGGTATTTAATATCCCCAAACTAGAGAGGACCGGAATATGATACAGTGCTTCAATACGATGTTTTGGGTTGTTTACCTATAAACATAATCTCTGCTCATCTGGCACATCTAGTTCCATCTAGTTAATAGACAGGTAAGGTACCAGAGGGATGGTCAAGTCCAAGACTCTTATTTTTATGTATTTCCAATATTCAGATCTTTATGATTTGCTCAATTCCATTGCTAGTGTTTTGAAAAAACTTCTTCGCCAAAGTCTACCTCCACTTTTAGGCAAGTTAACTGAAAATTAACATCTTGGGTATGTTCAGATTCCTAAGCATTAATTTTGACACAGCTCCCACAGGCTAGAACCTTCCCTGAAATCTTGTTTCTCTTAGTATTACCTAAATATTAGAAATCCAAAGACAGTATGTTTTATTCAAAGTTCCCCTCTTCCCTCCCCAAATCATCATCCCATCAGCTTAGAAAGCTAAAGAACTAACTGAAGACTAACTGCTTTATCAGGAAGGTGTTCTAATTGGGGCCAGTGCTCTAGCTAAGAAGGCAATTTAGTCCCCCAAACTAAGGGGAATTGGTCAGGTTTCCTTGGCAGGATATTGCTGGTGCCCAATCAGTTGAGACATTGGGATTTTACTGGGAAATCTCAGTAAAACCCAAGAGTAGGGAATGGTCCTTGTGTGGGCTGGGGAACTAAACCTGGTTTTCCATGGAGGGTGAGCAAAGGGGATGGTTATCTTTCCTTTGTCTCTTTATCATACTTTACCTCTTCTGTTTTCATTTACATTTCTGATGAGCTTCACAAAAAGCCACGAGTACTTTTTTTTTAAGAGAGAGAGAGAGAATATCCTAAGCAGGCTCCATGCTAAGTGTGCAGCCTGACCCAGGGCTTGATCCCACAACCCGGGGATCATGTCCTGAGCTGAAATCGAGTCAGATGCTCAACCGACTCAGCCACCCAGGTGTCTATTGAGTACTTCTAAGTTTCATTAATGTTGGTTGCTAAAGTTTCTCAAAAGAAGCCCTTGCTAAAATCCCATGACCTAATTATGTTATTTTATTATTTTGCTTTGTTCCCATAAAGCTAAAGTGCTAATAAAAACACATACGGTGGTTTAAACTATATATAAAGCATTGTCAAATACATTATCACTTTGAATCCTCATAATTCCATAAGATACACTGAACAGATATTAAGAAAGGTTGTGGGACACTACCCTGATTCCAAATCAATGACACTGACCTACTCTCTTTATAGACTATGCCTTTCCTTAGTCTTTTTTTTTTTTAATTTTTTAACATTTATTTATTATTGACAGACAGAGACAGAGCATGAGCTTGGGAGGGGCAGAGAGAGGGAGAGACACAGAATCCGAAGCAGGCTCTAGGCTCTGAATTGTCAGCACAGAGCCCGACGTGGGGCTTGAACTCACAAACCGCAAGATCATGACCTGAGCTGAAGTCGGAGGCTTAACTGACTGAGCCACCCAGGCGCCCCTCCTTAGTCTTTAAAGGCTTAGCTTATGCTCCCAGTGATGCCTTTGATTCCTTTGGCCAGAAACAATTTCTCTATCCTCTGATGACCTAGAGAACTTTATACCTCCCTTATGACACTTAGGTCTTAATATACTCAATGCAAATTCCTGAAGGACTGGGTCTTACTTATCTTTATATCTCCTACAGCATCTAGAAACACCCAAAGGTTTATTTGCTATCTAGTGTACCACCCTGTTTATGTGGGTGATACATGTTCAGAAACTTCATTATAAAAAAATATTATAATTATAAATGTATTTATACCTAATTTATATTTATCCCAAATATGCAATATTTATGTAGCAGTTATACTTAAAAAAATATAAGATGGATGTATGATTTTTTAATCAAGAATTATAATAATCCTAATTGTCATATTATGTCTTTTGGGAAAATCGATTTGACTTATAGCATTACTATCTGCAATTTTTGCTTCTAGGGAATACAATCTGCATTGTTTAAAGGCTACTTATATTAGTAGATTAAACTTTAATTGAATGAAAAGGAGTATCTCTTTTGGAAAAGGCAGGGAACTCAGATCTTTTCCCTTTCAATACTGTCAGGAGTATTTTTATTCCTTGCTTTCAGGGAAGGAAAATAGGAGGAAAAATACTGATCCTTAAAGTATCAGCTAGGGATGTTTATAATTCTGTAACCTGCTTCTGACCTTCTGCTAAAGATGAGGAAAATGTGTGAGAAGGAAAGTCTATTATTTAAATTACATATGCATAAAATATATTTTATACTGTTACCTAATGTATAAACCTCTATTGAGCCTTCTTACTCAGCAACATCCTTTTGCAGGGAAAAAAAGGATATATATCATTTCACTAAAGATCATGGACTATTATTTTTTCCTATTCCATGGGATTATCCTATTATTTATACAAACATGAGGAAGAAAGATAAGAAAATTCTAGATTTATATCATACCCAGAACTCTTGCATATAAAACTAACCAAAAGAGCTAGGAGGCATTCTTAACTTTCTTTAGCATTTCAACAGTTATCTTATTTGCAGAACCATTCTAAACTTGAACATGATCTACATGTTTTAAACACATAGAACTCTTATCAAAATGCTACTGAATGACTGCATTCTTCCTTTTATATACTTTGCTGTGTGGATCCAAAGTCAAATGTGACAGAGCCTCAAAGACTTATATAGGTGTGCCTCAGGAAAACAGAAAAATCCAAACATTTGAAAGAGGAAGGAAGGAAGAAAGGGAGGAAGGGAGGGAGAGAGGGAGGGAGGAAAGAAGGAAGGAAGGGAGGGAGGGAAGAAGGAAGGAAAGTAGGAAGGAACAATGGAGGGAGGGAGGGAGGGAGTGAGGGAGGGAGGGAGTGAGGGAGGAAAGAAGGAAAAACAGTGATGAATCAGGGGACTACTAGATCATATTAGGAGAAAGATTCTTTACTATAGGAAAGGATTTCCTTTGGGAATCCTTTACAAAGCTCCACTAAAATGTTTAAAACATAACTTGATTTATAATAATTCAATTTATAGCAAATCTTTAAGAAACTCACTTGTAACATAACGGTGTATCAGTATTTACAAAAACACTGATAATTTCTGAGACAGGTGTCATGGCTATGTGGCCCAGGTATCCCACAGGAAATAAGAGCACCTGGATTCTATTTCTGGTTCCAGCAACCTTGGACACGTTCTAACTAGACTTAAGGGGACTTTAAAAAACTCTGCCAATGCAGTTGTTTCCACTCCACAATGACTTTGATGCTAATTATATATTGCTACTTCTAAATCATACCTCTTTTTATCTTTGAATTCATTCTGCCAGAACCTTGTCGAAAAAGGCCAGAATATATTGCTAAAAAGATTAATTCTTAGTGATAAATCATTTTTTTTAAAAAAAACAAAATCTACAATTTGGCAAAAGTGCTTCACATAGCGCGCAGGGTAACAGATAACAGATTTGGACCACGATGCAGGAGAGGTGGGTTTGATTTGTTTCTTTTGTTGCATTCACTGTCCTCTGATCAAGTGCTTGGCATTGTGTAAATAACCCAGAATACCTAAGGCCTATTGCCTTGAGTTTCCCCTTAAAGATAAACTAAAAATTCAAATATAGAATGGTGCTTCTTAAAGTTTTCCATCAAAATGCTCCAAATACCAGAGGAGAGTAAATTTAGATACTATTAAGAGTATGAAGCCTGGTCTAAACCAATGGGCTAAAGTTTGATGTTTCACCAAATTTCTCATCTTACACCATTACATATCCTGTTTGTTTTATTATTTGAAAGTAATTTAACATATATACCAGCAAATAAAATTGTATCAATTTTCAAGAAAATGTACCATGTTTATCCTGGCAGTTTATAAATCTCTGACTCATTTTTCCCAGGTTTACATGTAACACAATTTGAGAAGACTTGTAGGATTAATTTGGAAATAAACATCTATGTGGGCTCACCCTGGGCAAGGCTGTTGTGTGGACAAAGCTTCAGCTCCCTAATCCTGTATGTCTGTATTTCATAACTATAAATGATATATCGAAGACTTCTTTTTATGCCCTTAAGTGGGAAGCTCAAGATATAGGAAATGTCACAGTGAAAAGTAGTTTGAGTTCTTCTGAGACATACATATAATCTAACTGATATTTTACATTGCTGAAACAAAGATCTTTCTTTCTTTTATGAACCATGAATAGCAAAACTTTAGTTTCATATATGTTGAAACTAAAGTCCTTATGTACCTGCAATGATACTTGTTAGGTCAATAATTCTCAGAGGAGTGTGATGTTAGGGCAGAGAGACCCATTAGAATCTTGAAGCACGGACAGTTAGCTTTTCAACTACATATGGCACCAACTCCTCTCCAAACCATTCTCCCTATACCAGCACCTTTGGCCCCAACTCAACCAGTTTAAAAATCACTAACCACTGTTAACCTCTCTTATAGTTGGGAGTAAAACTTTTATCTGAGGTGTGTTGGTACAGAAAAAAATATTGAGATAGAGGCTAAGGTAGCTACAGGGGAGACTCTTCGGTCCGGAATTTATTATGATTAAATGGTGGGTTTACTAAGCACAGAGATATTTTAATGTCTAGAAGTTATTCTCAGAAGTTCTTTCTCTGCTCTGGATCTCTTTTAATGTTTTCATTTAATTCTATAATTTTAAAAAGGAAAAACTACATGAAGCTCTTATAAAGGCTTAATTTTCATCTTACAGTAAAAAGATAACTTTCCTGTTGTTGTAAGTTATAATCTAACAATATATTCCATTATCATGTTTGTATCCTAAAATCTGGGGACCAAACATACACAATAAAAATAAACTGTATGTAAAAATCGTCTTAATACCAGTTACAGCTTTTAATCATTTTCCCTTATGATTATAGCCTATAAAAATTGATAGGGAGGTAGGTATGGAGTAGCATGAGCCTTTTGTAGAGCTAAACTGAAGTTCAGAAGCTATAATTAATTGCTGAAATTCAGAAAGCCAAAAATAACAGAAGTGAGATCCGATATGGTCAAACTCACAGTCCAGGATCTTTTCCTCTTCTTCACATTACCTAACCCGAGAAATTAAGGTGTTTTTGGAGTATAAGGGACCTAAATATTATTTGCGTTTATTTGGAGTTTCTATTAGTCAATCATCAAAGGTTGAAAATATTACTGTAAAAATACCACATAGAAGCATATCCATAGTCTATCCTAATAGGTATATTATGCCTATAGACTCTTTTTAAAATATAATTTATTGTCAATTGGCTTCCATCCAACACCCAGTGCTCATCCTACAAGTGCTCTCCTCAATGCCCATCACCCACTTTCCCCTCTACCCCACTCCCCATCAACCCTCAGTTTGTTCTCTGTATTTAACAATCTCTTATGATTTGCCTCCCTCCCTCTCTGTTTGTAACTATTTTCCCCCCTTCCCCTCCCCGATGGTCTTGTTAAGTTTCTCAAGATCCACCTATATGTGAAAACATATGGCATCTGTCTTTCTCTGACTGATTTATTTCACTCAGCATAATACCTTCCAGTTCTATCCATGTTGCTGCAAATGGCAGGATTTCATTCTTTCTCATTGCCAAGTAGTATTCCATTGTATATATATACCACATCTTCTTTATCCCTTCGTCAGTTGGTGGACATTTAGCGTCTTTCCATGATTTGGCTATTGTTGAAAGTGCTACTATAAACATCGGGGTACATGTGCCCCTATGCACCAGCACTCCTGTAGCCCTTGGGTAAATTCCTAGCAGTGCTGTTGCTGGGTCACAGGGTAGTTCTATTTTTAACTTTTTGAGGAACCTCCACATTGTTTTCCAGAGCGGCTGCACCAGTTTTATGCCTATAGACTCTTAGCCACTTTATTAGTTTATCAATGTCAATGTGAGCTTAGCCGTTATTAAGGATACACCTTGGCTGGACCATTTAGATAACTCCAATAGACATCTTAGTATTTTTGTAAAAGTTAAAATCATTAGTTTTGCAGGAAAATTTGAGGTATAATTTAATTTGTGCTTTGCTTGCTAAAGATTTTCCTTTTGATATTAAGTGATATTTGCTTAAAGAGTTTAACGGTTGATCCAGCAATCCCACTTCTGGCTATGTATCTGAAGGAAATGAAATTGTAAGGGCAAATCGGGACTGATTCCATTTTGCTTAAGGGCAAACTGGGACTGACTCCATTGTGTTTTCCTGTCTTCCACCCTGAGTCCCCAGTGCCTGCTCAAAACCTGCAACTTCCCGGTTCCAAAAGAACCACGCCCAGTGACCTATGGAACAGGACCCTTGACCCTTCCTCAGCCAATCGGCTAGGGTCACGACCATCACCCCTCCCACTGCCCCTAGACCCCTTTAAAACTATTGTTTTTGGAACGGGCTCTCTCTCTTGACACACCGCTGCGTCGGTGCAGTAGGAGATTGAGCTCGAGCTAGCTCGATTAAAGGCTCTTTGTTCTTGCATCGGACTCGGCTCCCTGGTGGTTTTTGGGGTCCCCGAATTCTGGGCATAACAAAATCACTGCCACAAAGAGATACCAGCACCCTCATGTTCGCTGCGGCATTATTCACTATAGTCAAAACATAGAAACGACCTATGTGTCCACCAATGGATGAATGGATAAAGAAAATACACACATACACACACAAATATTATTCATCCACGAGAAAGAAGGAAATAAGGAAATCCCAGCATCTGTGATAACATAGATGGATCTTGAGGACATTATCCTAAGTGAAAATAAGTCAGAGAGAGACAAATACTGTATGATCTCATTTATATGTGGAATCTAAAAAAAACTGAACCCACAGAAACAGAACAGATTGGTATTCGCCAGAGGTGGGGAAGGGTAGGGATGGAGGGAAAGTGTGAAGGGGGTCAAAAGGTACAAACTTCCAATTAAAAGATAAATTAGTTCTGAAGATATAATGTACACCATGACAACTACAGTTAACAAATACTGCATATTTGAGAGTTGCTAAGAGAGTAAATCTTAAAAGTCCTTATCACAAGAAAAAAAATGTAAGTATGTGAGGTGATGGGTATTAACTAAATTTACTGCATTAACTATACTTTCACAATATATACCTATATCAAATTATAGATTGTACACCTTAAACTAATATATTATATGAGTTATATCTCAATAAAACTAAAAATAATTTGATCAACCAGGTTAGAAGACTGAATTACACTTCTACTCTTTTCATATAAAATGATAATGCAAAATTGCTGTCATATAGAAATTATCCAATTGTTAAATGTTGGGCAAATAGCATTATATAAGTATTTTAGATAATTAATAAAAACATTATGTGGCTTTTTTCTTAATTTTATGACTTTGTAGTATTTGTCAGCTTTTAAAATTTTACCAAGTGTAAACTCTAAAAAATATTAAAAATGAAACAATAATTTTTTAATTAAAAAAAAGTTTAATGGTTCCTAGCTAATACCAAGAGCCCGCTGAAAGCTGATTAACTTCTAACTTTGCTCTCTCTGATGCAAAAACAAAAGAACTTTCAGTCTTGAATTAAAACCTGTTGGTTTTAGGGAGGAACAAAAGCATACAACCATCAAATGGAAACTGTATAAGTGACACGTGTTTTCAAAACAAAACTTTAGTCTCTCAATAATCAAACTCCACAATGATTTTTTTTTTCTTGAGTTACTCTCCTTGGCCCCAAGGAATGTAATGCTCTTTTGTTTTATGGCATTTAGATAAAGGGGAAGGACCTGGAGCAGATGCTTTGATGGATTTACATCTGAATGGGAGTAGGCTGACCAGAAGTAATCTTAAAGTTGCATCCTGGGGATGGGTTGCACCTCCCCCATTATAGGTGGAGGCATAGCCCCCAAAGCAAGCCCTGATTTCTCCTGTTTACAGATAATTAACATTAAGGCCTTAAGGAAACACCCTGTTCTCTCCCCACACCCTAAATTTATATGTTAATTAACCTGAAACCAATATACAGGATTAAGGAAGTTGCCACCTTGCTGGTGAAATGGATTATTTTTAAAGAGATCAAACTATGGAATGTCACTCATTGATGTGATGTCACTCACTACCTTTAAAAACAAAGACACTGAGACCAGCAAAGCTGAGATGCCAGAATTGCCAGGGCTGCCTGCTTGGTCATCAGACTACATCTCTCTCATGGCTCTCTCATTTCCTTTCGCCTGACTGTCCGTCCTTCGTGGACCCCTAGATCTGCCGGAACAAGGACCCCGGCAACATCTCCACCTGGCTGATTCCTAATCATACTTTGGGGCTCAGTTTAAAAGTCACTTCTTCCGGGTGTGCCTGGATGGCTCAGTTGGTCTGACTTCGGCTCAAATCACGAGCCTACAGTTTGTGAGTTTGAGCCCCGCATCAGGCTCTCTACTGTCAGCGTAGAGCCCACTTCAGATCCTCTGTTCCCCTCTCTCTGCTCCCCCCCAGCTTGTACTCTCTCTCAAAAATGTATAAACATTAAAAAATAAAAGTCTGTTCTTCCAGAAGAATCCCAAATATGTGTTAGGTAAGTGCTTCAGAGTCCTATCAACTTACCTATATCATAACATATTTTAATGGTCCATTCAGCAATCTGCCTTTCTGCCTAGGCTGCCCCTGACAGGGCAGGGACTGTGTCTGTCTTCTTCACATAGTCCAGCATGGTGCCTGGCACACAGCAGGTGTTTTTCCTAAATTACTTTTAAGATTGCCTCCATATAAGGACAACAAATAAAACTGTTTGATCAAAACCTTTTTGAAATGAGGTATGGAGAGAAGGTAACCACACAGTTTAGATAACTAAATAAAGCAAATGGCAATCTACCTGAAGATGTACTTAAATCAGGCACCTCTAGGGCATATTTTATCATATTTAGAAACATTTTTTTTGTTATTAGTCATTACTTTCACTTAAAAGAAAATTCTGGGGCGCCCGAGTGGCTCAGTCAGTTAGGCGTCCGACTTTGGCTTGGGTCATGATCTCATGGTCTGTGGGTTTGAGCCCCACGCCGGGCTCTGTGCTGACAGCTCAGAGCCTGGAGCCTGCTTCAGATTCTGTGTCTCCCTCTCTCTCTGCCCTTCCTCTGCTCATTCTTTGTCTCTCCTGTTCTCAAAAATAAATAAAACATTAAAAAAAAAAGCAAAGAAAAATTTCTAATTCGATTTACCAAATTCAGTTCAATTTATTACATATTTATTAAGTGGGAAAAGACAAGAGAAGGAAATACAAAAAGCCAAAGTGTTTTAACTGCTAATCTGAATACATGTTTAATTTTTAAAATGGAAAAAACAATAGAGAACTAAGTTTAAAAGGTGAAAGATTTATACATCTGAACAGAAACCAGAGTACAGAGAACTAAGTTTAAATGGTTGAGGTTCTTTGTTGCTAAATATCTATTCAAGAGTACTTATATCAATCAGCTAGATAAGCATTTTAGAAGCTAGTCATCATCGTAGCCTAAAATAGTTAACATATATTAAAAAAAAATCAATTAATTGTTAAAAGATACTTCATACCATTAGATACCAAGATTTCATTCTGAATTATCATGAAGAATCTATTTGGAAGAATCTTGGAGTTAGTTCAGGTTTAGGAAACATCTTGTGATACAGAAAAATAAATTGACCAGTTTATCAGTGACTTTACAACAGACACAACATCTATAGGTGATGGGAAAGATTATTATTTTTAACTAGAAGCATAATTTTGAATATTTTGCTTCACTTAACCAAATAACTTACTACAAAGGATATGGTTTCATAAATAATGAAGGAGAAAAACAACTCAACCTACAACAAGGTATGATTTAGCTATTGAAATGATCAGATGTGCATACTAATTCCTGTACTGAAATCCTGACAGATTTCAATAGAAACCACTAAATTCCACCTGCAGGCACATCATGTCAAGTGTGTATAAACAATAATAATTTCATGGCAATGGTGCCAAGGGAAATATCCCAAGATTCTTTATACCAGTCAGTACAATAACAGATGTAGTAGTTGATTTATGGCTAACTGAAGAATTAATGTTAAAGAGCTTATTAAAATTCATTCTGTTTCCTCTAATTCTAAAAATAGGTTAGTTTCTCCAAAAAGTACATATACAGATAATGTATATAAACAGAACCAGAAGTGGTTGGCTATCACAGCTTTTGTAAAAACAAAATATTCTAAGCTCAAACATAAATCTCTTTCTTCTTTTAGATACAAGATTAGCATCTAAATTATTCTAGTTACAATGAGTTCTGCAAATATATGGAAAATAATCACTAGTTTAATTAATTAAAGGTGTCCAACAGGCACAGTTTATTAGCACAAAGAAAAATATATGATTTTATACAATACATGGAGTGATTAAAATTATAATTCTGTGCTACCATGATAAAATGACTTCTTTAAAATCAGGGACTGCAAATGACTGAGAAGAAAATAACTGCTAACTCTTAAGTACTGGAAATTATATGGAAGGTTTGGAAAAAGTTACAGGAGGCGGCGTGGTAAATAAAATCGGTAATTTTATTTAGTTCCTTGATATTCAGCTTAAATGAGGTCTCTATGCCTGTCATTGTTCTAGTGGGTAAAGTGTTTGGCCTGAGTTTATTGGGAAGCATGCAGACTGAGGGCAGGTGGAAGTCAATGTGCCAACCATAGTTCCTTCATTTATAAGCTGTATGATAAATCACCTGGTATCCACTAGGCGTTAGAATCCACATAAATAAAAGAAGGATGATTTCTACAACCTGTTTAACTATAACTTAAAGAAATTCTGCATGTTTCAAATTCAAGTCTGTTTAACCTTCATATCTTGTAGTTACCCCTAACAGACTACAAAATGCATGAGAAAGGATTAAAAATCAAACCAAATAACTAGTTGTAGCTTCTAGGCAAGGCCAAACTATACACTGAATTTGGTAAGACTAGTGAGGCCAACTTTTTACTTTTCTATTAACCAACTACCATCCCAAAAGTTGCCTCTCCCTAGAACAGTTAAACACAAGAACCTTGCCCTACTCTGGCTATGTACTTTCACAATCAAAGAGGCTTGAAATTAAACTAAGTTCCCAAAATGAAAAAGTTTGCCACAATGAGTCGGACGGAACTCCTTTTCCTGTATATTCCTAACCTTGATATCTAATCTGTTTGCACTAGCTGTGAATTACAGACCAGATCAGTGGAGGGTGTAAGCTCAAAATTAAAGCTCAGCTAAAGTTCTAGATTGATAGGTTCAATTTAAAACTTGGTGTTACAAAGAAAAAATATATTGATATATACAATAAGGCTTCTAAATCATCCTAAGAAAGACAAACTCGTATCACAATACTTTAAATTCATATAGAACTTTTTATAGGGCAACTTAAAGCATTTTATAAAAATTACCCAATGAATTTTCCTGCACTTCTATGAAGAGTCAGGTATTATCTGATATTTTCCAACAGAAGTAAAAAGAAAGGAACTAAAGTTACTCACTTTGCCAATGACACAGCTTCTTATTCCACATCTAGTGTTTTAAACTTGTGAACAAAAGATGCTCAGCTTCATGAGAAATTATATTAACAGATATGCCTCAGCCTTTTGAAAAAATGTTGACTTCCCACAAGATGAAACTGCAGAGACTGTGTATTGTCTTCCTTTGCATTTCACCTACTTACTTATTTCAGTATCTGCCACACTGTAGGTACTCAATTGTATATTTATCCAATGAATAAAGGATATTAACAATAGCTAATAATTACTAGAGTTCATGTATCAAGTACTATGCTAAGTGCATTACATACATTATTTTGCTTAATTCTACCAACAACTCAAAGAGATAAGTAAATTATTACCTCTCATTTTACTGATGAGAGAACTAAGGCCTAGGTTAAGTGACTTGCCCAAGATTACAAAATGATACAGCAAGGATTTTAAAAAAGGTAGCCCAACTTTAGACCTTGTTCAAAGACCATGACTGTAGAAAGAACAGTAGATTAGCAGTGAGAAACTCTATACTCTACTTCTTCCATTACTAAATTCTCGGAGATAAAGAAAATTTCTTGATGATCTTTACACCTCTTATAATGTCTAGCACAGTACTTGAATAAAATGAAAACTTCATAAGCAAATTGGGTTTCATTGTCTTCCACTGTAAAATGGATAAAAAGGTACCTGCGTGGTCTGTCTCAGTGGTTCTCAAAGTGTGGTCCCTGGACCCAGAAACTCTGTTAGAAATGTAAATTCTCAGCACCCCCAGATGTACTCAGTCAGAGATAGTGTTTTAACAAGCCTTCCAGGTGATTCTCATGCATGCAGAAGATTCTCATATATTGATCTACCTTATTAGATAATTATGAGTATCAAATTAGATAATTATGTGTATCAAATAAGTTCAGTAATATGAAAGTACTCTAATAAGTGAAAGGTGTATCATCATTAAAAGAGTAAATTTCATTCCTTAAAAAAACTTAGTGATTTTGCGAAGTCCGGATAAAAAATGAACATCAGAAATTAAATAGGTCATAAAGCACTTTTTAAAGAAAATATCATTCTAGATTTTACCTTGGTAATGTTGAGCAGTCATGAATCCAGAGAAAAAGATGACCATGAGCCATAAAGCTGTGCCCAGAAATCTGATAATTTGGAACATGGCAGTTCAACCTAGAGATGTGAAATACTGCACAGGCTTCTTACCTGACCAGTGTCCGGTGGAGGTGCCAGATCTGTCTGTGCAGGTCTCACTGACAGGTCTAAACACAGTTTCCCATCCACCAGTAGCGTAGCGCCAATTCTGGGATTCCAAGATGAGTGTTCGCTGAGTGCCATATGCGATCATGAAGCAGTAGACCACATGATGGAGTTGACAGCCATAGCCACAGCCTTTGTTGATATTACACACTAGCTTCTTGGCTTTGCTGCAGTCCTTGGGGTTCTATCAGGGAGAAAGACATAGGTGAAGAGAGGTCATCTTCTCTTTATAAGTGACAAGTGTCAAAAATCATATAAGAAGCCAAGACCGATCCAGTGTATCTTACTAGGCAAAAACTCCAGCTTTAAGGATTGAATTTCAAAGAATCTACTGAATGTTCATTTTAAAGAGATGGCCGTGAAAAAGAACAGTCGCTTAGGAAACACCACTAAACAAATACAAAACTAAGCAGTTACATTAAAAAAATAATCTTTCACTTCTCCATCACTCAGAACACGCAAGTGTGATCATCTCTGAATTCAAAGTTGTATACATTGATGCGATCATTATGAAAGAAGTAAAATAATTTATTTATGCCAGCTGTACTTCAGCATGCTGAGCTTACCTTCCCAGGTGAAACTTCAATCATTTTAAATGTAAAACTATAATTCATCTATTAATTCCACCTATCTCCACAGAGTTCTAGATATCACAAACAAAATGTATGTTTTCATTATGGAAGTGAAACCACTGAATAAGAAAATATGAGTTCAACAATTATAAAATATCAGCCATAGGAGTAATTTTTTTTAAAGCTAATGATGATAAGCTACTAGTAATTTTCACAATAAAATGTAGAATATGTTCTACATTGGCTGTCTTGAGGCTGTGTTATACCAAGTTTTTAATCTCTGAAGTATAATTAACATACAGTGTAATGTTAGTTTCAGGTGTACAACATAGTAATTCAACAATTCTTTACATTACTCAGTGCTCATCATGATAAGTGTACTCGCCATCTGTCACCAATGTCATTGTAATATTATTGACTATATTCCCTATGCATACTGTTCATCTCTGTGACGATTTTATAATTGGAAGTTTGTACCTCTTAATCCCCTTTATCTATTTCACCCATCTGCCCACCCAGCGTTATGCCAATTTTTAACCAGGAGGTCCATTTTTCTATTTGTATATCTTGCTATAAGATGAAGAACACTTAATACCCTCTAACAGTGGGTTCAATAGGGTTAGTTAATGAGAGACATCTTTTTTATTCTAAAGCTTCAACTCTGCTGTAATTCGTATGAGCTATTGTTAAATATCCCTAGGCATCTTAGTTCTTCAGATAAAATTTTGTGTTGACAAGGACTTTAAACAAGAAGTTTTAAGCTGTTCTGTCTGCGAGGTAAGAGAATGGATGGGGATGGGGAATGGATGTTCTTCAGGAACAGAATCTTTTCTCCCACAAAGCAAGAAGCAAAGTAACCAGCTCTCAATTTATATGAGCCTTGAAAAAAGGCAGTCTCCGAACCACAAATCTACAGCTATTTTCCAAGGGTATCATCTGTTCTGTCAAGCAGAGCCCTAGAAACAAAAGCTAGGAAGGTGAAGGTTTAAAATGATTCTGAAGGAAAAGCTGAGAAGAGAAAATGCAGCAGTTACTTTCAGAAGAGGTATCTTTTACATTCAAATGTGCCATTGAGGCTGGTCTTTTTAGATCAAAATATAACCTATAGCATCAAGATCCCTTATAAGTCTGAGAAAGTCCAGATAAAATTCAGCAAGATTTGGTCAATACTGTTTCCCAAATCAAGTACTGGAGTTGCTGATTCTTTTCACTTAAGACTTTTTCACTTAAGACTCAAGTTGGTTTAGCCACAAAACATTTGTCAGGAACAGAAGGATAGGTGATACGTTATTGAGAGACTAGTATCATTTACTTTTTATCCAGTATTATATAAGGACCTTGGGAATAAGTAACATTCTCAAAATGATCCACAGCTGTATTATTAACTCAATAGTTTATTAACAGGGCAAATAAAGAGCCCGACATTTGTCGGATTTTTCGTGATTTTAAGAAATACAGCACGTGAATATTTCTAAAATTCATATGAATGAAAAAGAAAATATCCTTTATATATTTTTCAATAGACTTTTTCTTTTAGAACAGTTTTTCAATACATAGAATTGTTGCAAAGATAGTACAGATATGCCGCATGCTTCACATGTAATATACCCTATTACATCTTACATCAATCTCCGTATTTTTAAGAAAAAAAGGAGCGAAGGAACAGAATAATTAAACGTTTGAAACTATAGACTTTCTTTTATAAAAAGAAGACATATCTGCATTTAAGACACAGATTAAGGAATCTGTGTTTCCTGAGTTTAATTAGAATGCAATGCTTTGAGCATAAGAACCAAGTCCTAAGAGAAAGAAAGACATGAACGGTTTATGAAATGAAGCTTTATTCAAGAGTTTTAATGTGCCTTAACCCAAGCTAAACTGAGACTGTATTAAATCTTTCTGTTAAGTCATAGGTAACATGTTGAAAAGAAAGAAATCCACTATGTTTAGTTCTGGAATGAAAAAGGTCTACATGTTTACAGAGTAATCAATGGAAGACACCAAGGCTAGCAATAAGAGAAAATGAATGACTAGAATGAGAACAGTAAATAAAGCACTGAAGAAGCTCAGAGCCACAGCCCGATTTTTTACAAAAATATTTAGAAGTGTGAAAAATTCAAAAGATCTTGTTCATAAGAAGGCAGAGAGACATTAAGAAATAGAAAACAAAACAAAACAAAACAAAACCTGTGTGTTTCTAACATAAGATTAGGCTCACCAGAATAAGCATCTAGAAAAAACAAGCAGATGTTAATAAGGTAAACAAAGCAACAATTCTGAGATGGGCAGGGATTTATTCATACGGAAAGAAACCTTACTGGGAAACCCCTTACCTGACCTAAGTCTTTGTTATCCACCACTGCTACAGAGTAGCACAAACAGAGATTTATAGGAGTCTATAAAAGGGAAACAGAGCTGTTGTTACACACACATGGGCGTGCATATATATGTACGCATAATCTTCAAATTTCTTACCAAATAGCCTTTGTCAATTGCCACTGATCCTGGTTTTTTACACTTTCTGTCTGCAAAAGCCTTGAAGGTATGTCTCATCCATAAGCAAGAATATATAGAAGGGCCTCTTTTACTAAAAGCAGCTTTAGTTATGTTGAAACTTTAACAGGGTAGCTATTTCTGATGATAAAAACTGTTTTTCAATTGCTTCTAGTGTGCCTAATGCACTTTCTTCTATATTTCTCTACCAGTTATCCAAGAATGCAGGCATATTGGTTTGTTCTATATGGTGATTCTCCCCTTCTTCCCCTTTCCTCCCTTTTATGACACACTCCACACTCTCCACTCACCACACACACACACACACACACACACACACACCATGTGCATGCACAGCATTTGATATACTTCCAGCAGGAGTGCCACTAGGAAGTACTTCTCATTTCGGAGTAGAAGATGGGGAAATACAGATTGAAAATACCTCCTCCCTAAGTCCCCTGGGACAGAGTCTCACTCACTTCTCCTTCCTTCGCCTTGAGTATCACTCACTGATCACATATAGGTGAACTTCGGTTCATTAAATAAATATCTACTAAGCACTTAATGTATGTAACAAAACTTGGGAGATGACAATCCGAGAGAATAAGAAGTCATATATAAATCATAACAAAAACAGGCAACTTAAATGCAGTAAGACTGTGATAAACAAGAAATTAACGAACAGAAGAGGAAAAAAATCACGGCTGGACTAGAAAGTGTTGTAAATAAAACTGTATTTAAGCTAAACCTTAAAAGATATATTGTTTATGAAATACTAAGTAAAAGTACTTTTTTCATTATTAAATAGCATTCCATATTGTAAAGAATGATAGTTAAGAGCAGAGTAAAACTGTAAACTCTCTAAACTGTATTTATAATGTGGGATTTTTATATATAGCATCTTCTTAAAGTCAGACTCATTAATAGGCACACATATTCTTCTTCCTTGCTGATGATGATGATTATTCAAGCATTAGAAATAGGAGGTCAATTTGTCAAAATTATTTGAAGCAACATACTCTAGTGAAAGAACTTTGCATAGAGAAGTTTATGATAGAATTTTGTTCTAATTCAGGCTCTGTTATGAATTAAATTGTGTGATTTTGCTTCAGTTTGTTAATTTAAAATTGTGACAAAAATTACCTCCTTCCACAATCTCTGCTCACCCATCCGTCCTTCTCAGAAATACTATGAAACTAAATGACATGGCATATGCTCACGGCTAATTCAAACATACTATCTCATTTATCCTCATAATCTCAAGAGACATTATTTCACGCTGGATAAATGCAGTATTTTTTGCATTTAGTGCTATAAGGTGGCCCAATCATGGATCTTTTTTTTTTTTTTTAAAGTTTATTTATTTTTGAGAGAGACAGACAGACAGAGCATGAGCGAGGGAGAAGCACAGACAGAGAGGGAGACACAGAATCCGAAACAGGCTCCAGGCTCCGAGCTGTCAGCGCAGAGCCTGACGCGGGGCTTGAACTCGGGAACGGTAAGATCACGACCTGAGCCGAAGTCGGACGCCTAACCGACTGAGCCACCCAGGCGCTCCCCAATCATGGATCTTTTTAAGCTAACGATGTTATGTAACATTTTAACAGTGATAATTCTGTAGCAAAGCTATTACTATAGTAAATATAAATTAAGAAATAAGGACTTAAGATAAAATAGGGTTCTTCTGTATTCAGTTTCCTTTTCTTCAGTTGTTTTTTTTTTTTTTTTTAAACACTATCTGAGGCATTTCTTCTGACACTGTTAACTTCCAAGAATGACCTTAGATGACCAGAACCGAAAGCCCTATTTGTTCTCATTATCCTAGAAATCAAAATTGAGAAGTATATATTAAAATCAATATGCCTCTAAGATGGTATATTAAGAGAAGCAGCATCTCTTAAACCTAAAGATTACTAATTCACTAAAAGCGTCATCACAATGCTAAAATAGTTTAGTCTTTTTTACTTCGGTTAAAATATGAACATAGTTACTATTGAACATATTTCAAATTAGGAAGCCAGTGTAATTTCTACTTTGCTAAAAAGAATAATTTTAAATCAACTAGTAAACCATAGTTATTCTTATATTATGTAGGCACTGCTAAGATTTAGAGGTTTCCACTGCTTTCATTTAGTAAATTAGTGGTAATTGTGAATTAATGATGTAACATTACGAAATAGAACTGATTCCATGGCTTTTAAATTAAATCACTGATAAAGCCTTTTGCCACAACTATTTAGATTTCTAATACACACAGTAAAAGACTCTTCAGAGAAAAATTTTCCAGCTACCATGTAATTTTCCTCACTTACATGCTTAGATTTACTACAGACCAAAAGCATTGTAGACAAAGGCTAAATTAACAACAAACAAACAAAAAATAGTCAATATAAATTGGACATAGTATCTCCAGAAATCTCTTGCAAAGAGTAAATGCTCAATAACTATTAGTTCAATTGAACTGCATGTAGGGAAACAAAGGTGATGTCACGTCAACAGTGATAAAAATAAATTGGTGGCGATGAAGCCAGAATTTAGAATTCGGCTCTCCCAGTCTATTGTTCAGTGCTCTTATCCATCCTCCCATCATGTCTTTAATACAAAACTCAACAAGAAGTACAGGCTCAGAGCACTTACCTGGTCACTCATCTAGCCTTGGGGATGCATGTATACTAGACAAACAAAAACTGTATACAAACATGTTGATACACACACACACACACACACACACACTATGTAATGATCACCACAATCAAGCTAATTAATATATCCATCACTTCACATAGTTACAATTTACTTTTTGGTGAGGAGAACTCTTGAGATCAACTCTCTTAGCAAATTTCAGGTATATAATGCCAATATTACTAATTATAGTCACCATACTGTACATTAGATCTCTAGAACTTACGCATCCCACATAAGTGGCCCTTCATATCCTTTGATCGACATCTCATTTCCCCCATCTCCTTTCTCCTGGTAATTACTCTACTACTCTCGGCTTTTATGAATTTGACTTTTTTTTAGATCGCACATATGAGATCATGCAATATTTGTCTTTCTGGGTCTTATTCACTTAGCATAATAACCTTCAGGTTCATCTATCTTGCAAAGGCAGGTTTTCTTATTTTTGTGACTGAAAAACATTTCATTGTATATATATACCACCTTTTTTTAAATCCATTTATCCATTGACAGACACATAGGTTGTTTCCATATTTTGACTATTTTGAATAATGCTGCAATGAACAAGGGGGTGCAGTATGTCTTTGAGACAGTGATTTCATTTCTTACAGATATATATTACTGAGAAGCTATATCACCAGTAGTTCTATTTTTAACTTTTTGAGGAATCTCCATACTGTTTTCCCTAATGGCTATACCAATTTACAGTCCCACCAATGGTGTACAAGAGTTCCGTTTGGTCCACATCCTTTACAAAACTTATCTTTTATCTTTTTGATAATTGCCTTTCTAACGTGTATGAGGTGATTTCTCATCGGAGTTTTGATTTGCATTTCCCTGATGGCTAGTGATCTCTTGACCATTTGTAGGTCTTCTTTTGAGAAATGTCAATTCAGATCCTTAGTTCATATTTTAGTTAGCTTATTTGGTTTTTTTGCTATTGAGTTGAATTCCCTATGTATTTTGAATGTTAACCCCCTTATCAGATACACAGTTTGCAAGTATTTTCTCCCACTCTATAGGATGCCTTTTCCTTTTGTCCATGATTTCATTTGCTGTGCAGAAGCTTTATTTTTTGCTGTAGTCACTTGCTGATTTTTACTTTTGTTGCTTTCGCTTTTGGTGCTATATCCAAAAATATCATTGTCAAGAACAATGTCCAAGGAACTTTTCCTCTATGTTTTCTTCTAGTACTTTTATGGTTTCTTACATTTAAGAACCCTAGGAATCCTTCCAGCAACTAACAGGATTCCTTCTCCAGGACAGAGTTAAGTCATAGACACCTCCAGATTTCCAATGAAGAGAGGTCAGAAAAACTAAAGGAATGAGCCACCTAAGTTAAATTTTATTGTGTTCTTTGTCTGCTCTAATCATAAGGCTAAACAAGTTTTTAATCTGTTTGTTTAAAAAGATCTGCAACATCTAGCTTTGTGTTATAATGAAGAAAAGATTCATTAACAGTGTGGTGAAAGCATTTCATTGTATTAGAAACAGTCTAATTTTATTTCTCTAAAATTATTTTCACAACCAAAGCAGAAAAGGTAATGAAGCAAATAAGAGAATTGGAGTACTGCATTGTGGTAATTAAAATGAAGACTCTGGGCATAGTTAATAACCATGAAAGAGAAAGTTAAAAGCATTTTCATTTTTAAAAGCCAGTAATGGAAATTATTGTCTCTTAACATATTAAACAAGAATATTTTCACAGCGAAGTTAAGATAGTATTGAGGTGTCCTTTCTACCCCTCTAGCAAAGAACAATTTGTTGCAAGTAGTTAAGAATAACACAAAAGCTGAGGCACAAGTAGTGTACCAAATGCTGCAGGAAATCAATTTCCCTGCAGGTATTTTATAAAATTTTAAGTGTGGAAACAACGGAGAAAAGATATCAAGAGACAGAGTTAACATACAGACTGTAATCCTGACACACCGCAATCCTGACACACCGCAGCAAAGGCAGATGGTTACTATACAGTTATGGAAGAGGAAAGATCCTGATAATCAATAATTGGCTTATTTTAAATGCATTTTTAAAAGTTTTACTCTGCCTAGAAATCTCTATTGAATGTTCTAAAGCAATTTTTTTTTAAAAAAAGACAAATTCTACAAACCCAGTAGCAACAGCAAACACTATGGGGCATTTCTATCACTGGGTGTCTTTGAGACAGTAGTCTGTCATCTCTGGATATTCCAGGTGATCTTTAAAAAACCTCTATTTCAGGTTCAAAAGATGAGTACACTAGAGCAACTTTGGTAATGTTTTCTGCTACTAAAAAAGCCACAAAAGAAAGGCAGAGAAAGAGTGAGATGCATCCAAGTCTAACTCTCTCAGCCAAGAATCTAATGTAAACAAAAGTCCCTCCAACGCTAGAGAGGAAACGCTGTTACCGGAGAAGCCAGATTTTGCCGATCTTACACAAATGTACAGAGGATATACACCCTCAAGCACCTTCAATTTTTCTCCCTAAGTTTATAGCCTGACTCCTAGGAGTCAGAACCAGCTTAACTGCTCAGTCTAAAAATAACTTAGTTTTCAAAATTAAGGTTGAATGTCAGAAATGTCCTCCACCATTTTACTTAACAGGCCTAATTATGCTCTCCTTCCTCAAAACCAAAATTCAGGAAGGATACAGCAGGTACTCTTTAAATAGATTAAAAAGAAAAAGAAAAGAGGGAGATGGGGAAAGGATGGGGAAGGGATGGAGGAAAAGGGAAGAAAAGGAGAAGAGAGAAAGAAGAGGTAGGAAAGAGGGAAAAAGAAAGAAATGTTGGAGAGAGAGGAGAACGGGGAAAGAGGAAGAGGGAGAAGGGGGGATGAAGGAGAAAAGTAAAAGCAAGTTTGGAACTGGTTAGTCCAGATCAAAAGATGAAGTAGAGAGCAGACACAAGAGAAACACTAGTTGAAACTTTGTTCTTGTGCAAAAGCTGTTGCAAATGTTTCGTTTTGTTTTAAATAAAGGTCAGAATAACTTACACTGTTTTGCCAGCTCTTCCATTCTGCAAAGTGCCATGGGTCCCAGTAGCGCTGGTACTTACAGCACGTGTCTATTCACTGGCTTTTAAATCAAACCGTCAACAATAACTAAACCAGATGTCAAATCCTGCTGCCTCTTCTTTGGACAGAGGCATTGTTCCATCTCTCCACGTAGCTATCCATGCACCGAGAATCCAGTTAGCTGAGCATAAATTTCTTTGAAACCCCCAGTAATTATTTTTTTAAATTAAAAATACTCTTAAGACCATTTTTCTCACGACTCACTTTAATAGTGATCTAATCAATTCAGGTCATTAACTTTTCAAAATCTTTAACACTGTATTTTTTGCTGTTTATTTTTCAATAATTTAAGACCCACAATGAATTGCAAAAATTGTAGAGTTACCATGTACCTTCCACACAGCTTTCCCCAATGAGAATATCTTACTTAACCACAGTTCATTATCAATATCAGGAAACTGACATTACATAGTATTATTAACTAATACATAGACCTTCTTTGGATTTCACCGGGTTTCACATGCACTCTTTTTTCAGTGGGATGGGGAGTAGTGGCTTATAGTACTATCACATTTTATGACTAGACTCATGTAACTAGTACTACAATCAGGATACAGACTGTTACGTCAAAACAAAGAAGTTCTCTTATACTCCCCCTTCCCCAAATGTTAATCTCTGGCAACCACTGATCTGTTCTCCATGACAATTGTTTAGTAACTCCGAGAATGTTATAAATAAAATCAGGCAGTATGAAGCCTTTGAGATCGGCTTTATCATTTAGCATAATGCTCTTGAGATCCATCCAAGTATTTTGTGTATCAATAGTCCATTCCTTTTTATTACTGAGTAGTAGTCTGTTATGTGGATTGTGCCAGTCTATTCCCCCATTGAAGGGCATATGGGTTGTTTCCAGGTTTAGGATATTACAAATTAAGTTGCTATGCATGTGAGTGGACAGATTTTTGTGTGGACATGATTTTTTATTTCTTTAAGATAAATACACAGGAGTATAATTATTGAATCAAACTGTCGCACTGTTTCCCAGAATGAACATACCTGGGAATGAACATATCTGGGAATATATGACAGAGCTAGTGGCTCCAAATTAGCCATTTCTGATAGGGGTGTGGTGGGATCTCACCATGTTTTCGGGTTACGTTTCCTAACGGTTAATGATTTTGAACACCTTTTCATGTGCATGTTTGTTAACCATGTATCTTCCTTGGTAAAGTTATCTGCTCAAAACTTTTGTCCATTTTCCAATTGGATTGTTTCTTACTGTTGAGATCAAAGAGTTCTTGGAGCACCTGGGTGGCTTATTCAGTTTAAGCATCCGAGGGGCGCCTGGGTGGCTCAGTTGGTTGGGCGGCCAACTTCGGCTCAGGTCATATCTCATGGTCTGTGAGTTCGAGCCCCGCGTCGGGCTCTGTGCCGACGGCTCAGAGCCTGGAGCCTGCTTCAGATTCTGTACCTCCTTCTCTCTGTGCCCTTCCCCTGCTCATACTCTGTCTCTATGTCTCTCAAAAATAAATAAACTTAAAAAAAAAAAAAAAAAAGAAACAGTTTAAGCATCTGACTCTTGACTTTGGCTCAGGTCATGAAACTCAGGGTTGTGAGATCAAGCCCTGTGTCAGGCTTTGTGGTGAGCATGGAGCCTGCTTAAGATTCTCTTTCTCCCTCTCTCTGCTCCTCCCCTACTCATGCACATGCATGCATGCTCCCTCTCCCTCTCTTTAAAAACAAACAAACAAACACAACTTAAAAAAGAGAGAGAGTTCTTAATACATTCTGGATACAAGATCATTGTTGGAGATGTGATTTGTAAAGATTTTCTTCCAGTCAAGTCTATGGTTTGTCTTTCCTCCTCTTTAACAGGGTCCTTCAAAGGGCAAAAGCTCTTAATTTAGTAAGTTCAATTTATTGATTTTTTTTCCTTTTAGAAACCATTCTTTTGGTGTCTGTTTAAGAACTTTTAGCCTAGGTCACAAAGATTCATACCAACATTTTCCTCTAAAAGTTTCATAATTGTACATGTCACATTCGTTTTATCTGTCAGATTTACTACCCACTTTCAGTTAATTTTATGTAAAATGTGAGGTTTAGGTCAAGGTTCATTTTTTTCCCTATGAGATGTCCAATTATTCCAACACCATTTATTGAAAAGACTATGCTTCCTCCATTGAACTGCTTTTGCATCTTTCTCAAAACTCAACTGCCCACTCATAGATATATATGCAAAAGAACTGAAAACTGTTACTCAAATAAATGTATGTAGAAACATGTTAACGGCAATGCTATTTTGAAACAGCAAAAGGTTAAAACAATCCAAATGTCCATCAATAAATGAATGGATGAACACATTTTGGTAAACTCACAATAGAATATTACTCAGCCATAAAAAAAGAATGGAGTACTAATACATGCTACAACTTGGATGGAGCTTGAAAAAATTAATCTAAGTAAAGTTAGCCAGATAGAAAATCACATTGTTTGATTCTATTTACATGAAACATTCAGAATTGGTAAATCCATAGACAATGCAGATTGGTGGTTTCTAGGGGCCAGAGAAGAGGAAATGGGGCAATGGAGAGCAACTGTTTAATGAGCATGAATGAGGTTTTCTCTTACACTGATGAAATGCTGCGCAACTAGACAGAGGTGACGGTCGCACAACCTTGTGAATGCACTAAATGCCACTGACTAGTTCATTTTAAGATGGTTAATTTTAGATGGTTACATAAATTTCACCTCAATGAAAAAAAGTTAGTATACCCATGTGAGTCTATTTTGGACTCTATTCTGTTTCATTGATTTATAGGTCTACCCTTTTCCAATCTATACATTATTTTGATTACTGTTGATATAGTCATTAAGTCTTAAAAGTATTAAGTATGATTATTCAGATGTTATTCTTCTTTTCAAAACTGCTTTAGTTGTTTCAGTTCCTTTGGCTTTTTATACAAAATTTGGAATCAATTCGTCTATATAGACAAAAAGAAAAAAGGACTTACTGGGATTTTGATAGGAATATGTTAAGTCTATGGATCAGTTTGGGAAGACCTGACCCTCTTTTCTATGTTGAGTCTTCCAACCCATGAACATAATATACTCATTCACTCATTTAGATCTTTAATTTCTTCTATCATCATTTTTATCTAAGTATTGCATTTTCAATTTTTAGAGCAATTATAAATCGAATTATGTCCTAAAATTCTGGTTTCTAATTGTTTCTTGCTAGGATGTAGAAACACGATTAATTTTTGTGTGTTGATCATATATCCCAAAACTTTGCTACATTCACTTATTTTAGTAGTTTTATTGCTGTGTGGTTGTTATTGTTTGGTAGATTACTTGGAATTTTACTATGCAGACGATCATGTCACCTGCAAATAGGGACAATTTTCTTTTTTTCTAATATGCATTCCATTTGTTTCTTTGTCTTGACTTACTGGACTTCATAGAACTTCCATTACTATGAATAGGAGTGAGAGCATAGGTGAGAGAGGATACCATTGCCTCATTCCCAATTTTAGGGAACAAGCATTTAGTCTTTCACTATTAGGTGTGATAAATGATGCCTGTAGATTGTAAATTCTTTTTTCTTTTTATCAGATTGAAGAATGTCCCTTCTTTTCCTAGTCTGCTGGGTGTTTAATCATGAGTGAGTGCTGGATTTTGTCAATTTTTTTTATCATGTCGATGTATTTTTTTATCATCTTATCTACGTATTTTATTATTTTTATCATTTTCAACCTATTTTATCATATATACATATGTGATATGTGAATATATATGCACACACACACACATGTATATATATATATCATGACCAAGTGGAGTTTATTCCAGGAATGCAAGGCTGGTTAAGTATTCAAAATTCATTCAGTGTAATCTACCATATTAATAGAAGAAAATTCACATAATTATACCGATTCATAAAGTATTTGACAAAATCTAACACCCAATCCTACTTTTCTGTGCATAATTTGAACTTTCAATATTCAACTTTGATTCATTTATAGTGTTTTTAAATACATTTCTTCAGAGTACTGTTAATGACTGTGTACGTGTGTATATATACATGTATATATATATATATATATATAAACTCACACATGTAATTTATTAGTCTGCTCATATTATTTCAAGTGAGATGTAGAAACCTCACTACCTTTATTCTCTCCCCTTTTATGATACGGTTGTTTTAAAGATTGCCTTTATATACATTGAAAACTACATCTGACAATGTTATAAATTTTGCTTTCCCCCATCAAACATTTTTAAAATTTTAAGAGAAGACTAATCGAGTATCCTACATCTACTCTCTCATTTGCATTTTCTTCATTTCTGACATTCCAAGTTTCCTTCTGTCATTATTTTCTTCCCATCTGAAGAATTTCCTTTAGAGGTGCTTGGGTGGTTCAGTTGGTTAACCGTCTGATTTGGGCTCAGGTCATGATCTCACAGTTCGTGGGTTTAAGTTCTGCCTCGGGCTCTGTGCTGATGTCAGCCTGTTTCATACTCTGCCTCCTTCTCTCTCTCTGCCCCTCCCTTACCTGTGCTCTATCTCGGTCTCTGTCTCTCAAATAAATAAACATAAAAAAAAAAAGAATTTCCTTTTTTGGGACTAAGTCTGCTGGCAATGAATAGTTTTATAGTTTTCCTTCACCTGAAAATGTCTTTATTTCACCTCATTATATTTTCACTGGATGAAGAATTCTAAGTTGCCAGTTCTTTTCTTTTGGTACTTAAAATATCTTACTACTTCTTTCTGGCCTCCATGTTTTCTAGTGAGAAATCCACCATTGATCAAATTGTTCCACTACAGGTAATGCACTGTCTCTCTCTAGCTGCTTTAGAGAATTTTTCCTTTGTCTTTAGTTTTCAACAAATTATTTATAAAGTGTCTAGAAATGGATTACTTTGCGTTTTTCCTGTTAGGAATTTGTTCAACTTCTTGAATATGTTGGCTTGCCAAGTTTAGGAAGTTTTCCGTCACTTCTTCAATCCCTCACTCTTACTTCTCTGCTTCTTAGACTCTAATTAACAAACGTAATTGCTGTTGCTCTTGTTGTTGTTGTTATTGTCCCACAGGTGCCTGAGGCTCTGCTTACTTTTCTCCCCCCAATCTGTATTCTCTCTGTTGTTAGACTGGATTAATTTCCACTGATCTAACTTCAAGTGCACTGATTCTTTCCTCTGTCACAGCTATCCCACCATGAGCCAGTTTTTTCTTAGGTTATCACATTTTTCAGTTCTAAAATTTTCGCTTGTTTTTCCTTATATCACCCATTTATTCGCTGAGGGTTTCTATTTCCTCTTCACTTACAAGTCTGTAATTGCTTACTGGAGCATTTTTATTCTTATATCTTCTTTAAACTCTTACCAGGTAATTCCAACATCTGAGTCATCTCGGTGTGCTCTCCACTGATTATCTTTTGTCATCCAATTAAGATTTTCCTGGGTCTTGATATATGGTGAATATTACGTTATAAGACTCTGCTTTCTATTTAAATGATATATTTCAGTAAGCAGCAAACTGTATAGATTGCTAGCTCACTTTTATTGGCTGTGGCTCAAATGTCAATTTATTTATTTATTTTTTAACGTTTATTCATTTTAAGAGACAGAGCGTGAGTAGGGAAGGGTCAGAGAAAGGAGGAGATACAGAATCCGAAGCAGGCCCCAGGCTCTGAGCTGTCAGCACAGAGCCTGATGCGGGGCTTGAACTCACGGAGTGTGAGATCATGACCTGAGCGGAAGTCCGATGCTTAACCAACTGAGCCACCCAGGCGCCCCTCAAATGTCAATTTAAATGTTAAAGCTTTTTCAGTGTTATATTGTTCTGCCCCATTTGTAGTCTAACCAAGAGCCAATGTGAAGCCTAGGCAGTATATTATACAGAGTTCAGTTCTCAAACCATTTTCTGCATTGATTCTCATCAGTTCCATGCATGTGATGTTCAGAGGTCTACCCTGGACCTGAAAAATCCTGATCTCTAAGTCCCTTTTCTCCATATTCTCCTTCCACTCTAGTTGTGAAGAGAATGGAACTAATTATTACAATATGGTGATGGTGGACAGATTTTGTCCAAAGTCTCTGCAGTTGTAACACCAGTTGAGAAAGGTAGGGGTGCCCTCATTATTGCAGGGCAGGTATGGTGGACAGGGCTATGTGCTCAAGCTCCAAAGGTATGGTACCAAGAAGGGCAAGGGGCAACTTTTTCATGACATTCTCCTGGAATAGATGTAATCAATATGAGGCCTTTTTTGGTTCCACCCATTAGTATTTTTAGGTTGGAAGATTCTTCAAAACTTCCAACTGGAATATATAGGAACAAACAAACATAGAAGATTCACGTTGTACAGGATTTTTTGTTGTTATTGTACTTAGCGGAAGAATATGGTATAATGTGTTTACCACATCTTATCCAGAAACAGAAGCCTATATTTTAAGCCCAACATATTCTCATGTAATGCACATTTAATTCACAGCTATAGTGCTACTTGATTATTGGCAAACTGATGATTTTGTGTTTCCAGAGACATTTGCTCGTTTACCTTTCTTTTAAAAATGATAAACCAACCTTTTTTTAATCATTTGAATCTTCAGAACACTATGGTATTATATCTTCTTATGTAAAAGGAAAACATAACGTCTGCTTGAAGAAAAGAACTCTCATAGTGAACATTTAAAAGACTATTCAAAGCCTCAGTGGGATGGAGGCTTTGAACACAGGCAAAACTCCTTCTGTTTAGAAGCCTTTTCTTAGGGTCTGCTTTATTTCCTTTTTCACCCATTATATAAGTACAAAGGGCAAGACACTAGGTCTTTTGGTTGCAAGTCAAATGTAGTATCTATCCTGCCTCTAACCCTTTAAACATAACCAACCCTCTCACAGGGCATACTGTAACCACCTGTCTTTATTTCTCATGATAACTGCAGCTTCAAGGTATGGCTTCCTCTGCTAGCCCTGACACTTCCAAACCTGACAAGTACAGTCAAACTCTAACCATTTCATGGGAAGGGGATTTAGACCAAAATTCAAAATAAAACAAATAAATTTAAAAAAACCTCCACACATGTAAATAAACAAAAAACCACCAACTTCTGACAAGAGAAATGTCCGAAGCTACAGGGCTATTTTACCGGAAGAATGTAAACTAGAATTCTTCCAACAATCCTAGATAGCATTTGATATGCTGCAACTTGATAAAAGAAATGATGGTGTGTGTGTTTGTGTATAAAAGTGCTGGATTTTTATAGGTGATATATTTTGTCTAATGATAAACAATAGTTATGCCAATGAAAAGAGAGAGGAATAAAAAATGCAATAGCTACGGGAAAAACATGAAATAGCTGAGAGAAAACAGTAACAAGAAAAGGTAAAAATAATGACCTGTCTCTATCCATTCAGATACAATCGGTGACTCCCCCACTTTTCCATATTGAAACCTCTGTATGCTTCTTTTTCTATCTGCATCTTAATCTTTCTATTGGAGCCTCTTGTGACAGCATGACAACAATAGCCCAAATATCCCAGAACTTTGCTATAGAGTAAAATAGAGAAGAAAATTATAAAGTAAAACAAAACAAAACAAAAAGTTACTCTTCTTCTCTTCCTACCTCCAACATGTAAGAAATCAAAGATAAAGTAAAATAAAAACTGATTTCATTAGCATAGATGCTTCAAAGCCCTATAGTAGAACCTGATATTATTCAGAATAAATCAAGATGTGGTCCTAATATTTAAGCAGACATCAAATTGCATTTGAAAGCTTCACAATCATTAACAGTATTCTGTATTATATCTTAAGGAGATCACTGTGCTTTTAATAATGATCTCAAGTGAATATGGCCAAAGTCTGTAACAGAGCGAGAGAGTATATTCTTGAGTCCCTACATATACTTCATATCAAGTCCCATGATCTAGCCAGTAAAAACTCTTTAACTCATAAACGAAAAAACAAAACAAAACAAAACTAATTGGGGTAGTTGGGAGCTTCAGCAGGGGCAGACAAAGGCATATGACCAGAAAGCTGATATGTGAAGTACAGACAAGAGCTCATATAGAGCTGAAGGAACAGAAGGAGGAAGCAAAGGAAAACATAAGTCAAGAATATTTAAGAATTATTTCTATCACTGTCTAAACCAGGAATGGCAAATTTTTCCCATAAAGGATCACACAGTAAATATCTTTGGCTTTGCAGGCAATATATTCTGTCACAATTATTTAACTTTGTCATTGTAGACACTGAAAGCAATCACAGACAATATTTAAACAAATGTGCACAGCTATGTTCCAATAAAACTTTATTTACAGAAACAGATTTGGTCTGAGGTTGGTCATTTGCTGACCTTTGGTCTAGGCCAATAAATCTGTCAAATCAGGGTGGCAAAGGAGAGGCAACATTAGACAAAATGGATAAGAATACACAGTCCCTAAGGAAATAGGAACCTATATCTTATTCTGTTTTGTATTCTGATTTGATAAAAACTTTTGAGACCTATTTACCATTAATGAGACACACAGATTTAGTTCTTCAATAAATCTAGGATCCAATACCCACATTACTTTCTACTTAAACTAGCAGTAGTATTTTCCTGAAGTCTCAGCTGCTAAACTCTTGACTCATGTTTCTGAGGACATTTACCTCATCCATAGATTTACTTGAAGGATGTCTCTACTATGTATGGAACAACAGTGAAAAACTGGACAGGAACAAGTGATATTCATTTCTTACCACCTGTAAAGAAAGGTGTTTGATAGATATAATGGGGATGTAATATTTCTTCTGTGAAAAATCAAGCTTTCTACTCAAACTTCTATCTGGATTTTAATCTACTTAGCACATCATTCTACATTCTGCCACCATTAAGTTAAACTTCTTATAATCCAGAGAAAGAAAAATCACTTCCTCATGGCTACTGTTATGATTAAAGACAAAGATAACAACTTTTCGAACATATTTCCCATAGGATTTCCATATTATATTACCATATCTCCTTTTTTCTTCACATTTGTTCATTCCTTCAAAAAAAGATTACATCCTCTGCTGACTTTTGCAAATTCCTATGTGTTTTCATAATTGATAATCTCTTATAATGACAAAGAAGAAATCATCTTAAGATGTGGAAACAGTATATGTAGGCAAAGGCCACTTGTAGAAATTGCACATTTTATGATTCAACTCATTTAGTTATTTAAAAGTTATACTTCACTTTCTTCTATTAACTAGATACATGAGAAATCTAATTGTTTAAGGTTTGTGTGGTAAGGTCTTATGTTGTTAATGATGGGCAGATGCAAAAGGGGATGTGGCTTTACCAGTCAATATTAAAAGCAGCCCTGAAGCTTATATTGTTAGTCACCTTCAACAAAGCACCAGGAAAATAAAACGAACAAAATACTGGCTCCACAAAGCACTTGTTAATGGTGAATATAAAGGCTTGGAGTTAAGACTCTGCCTCTTCCTGCTGCCATTTACTAGGCATGTTACACAAACTTCTCTAAGCCTCAATTTATTCTCCTACACTTGCCTCATACGAGTTTTGCCTACTACCTAGAAATACAGAAAGAGTTTAAAAGCGGCAGTTTACAGACATTACTCATCCTCACAACTTCCTTTAATGTAGCAGGAGAATAGCAAGAAATATCTCCTCCCTTTCAACTTCCAATTAAAGGACTCTAATGAGACTTTCAGATACTTGGATGTTTTATTACCTATTTTCAAAATAATTGATCCCAGTAAATCTTGAACCTAGTAACACACCAATGCGATGACTTGAATGGCTCAATTTTCCATAGAAAAAGTAGAATCAGTATTAACCTTTCTCAGATGGGGTTTTAAAGTGGTATGAGCTGTGCAAGTCACACACATCACCCCCTGATAAGTGTTTATTAAATTGGCATTTTTGGTTTAGGGAGGTCAAAATATGATGGCATTGTACACAGAACATCGAAGCACTCAAACATCCAAGCACTTTTTAGAATAACTACTATAGTACTATAGGCAATATGAGAACTCTCACACCACTTTCTAGTGTCGGATCATATCTATATGCATAGATGTATGCTAAGTAATGAAAGGTGAGAGCCTCGGAAGAATGGGTAGTGAGGCCTACTGAACAGACACAACTCACTCACTGGAAAGGACTCTGTTCCTATCTACGGCAGCCAGGACTTACACCTAGAGCATGGTAGTCTGACACATAGGATGTGAGCAGTCAGTGAACAGTGGCTGATAATCAATTGGAGGCCGGCCAATTTGAGAAAGTGCTGCATACTCTAGTGATTGAAGGAGAGTGAAAGTCCTAGTCAGAGGTTGGTATTCTTTACCATAAAGCTGCTGTTCTCATACCAAATAAAGCAAAATTTTCACTGGAGGCAACCTAGTCTTTCTTTGTTATCTATGTACTTGGGGCAGAACCCACTCAATCTTAAACAGTCGGCATCTATTATTTTTTATCTAATTTTGCAATATGTCTCTATTTCAGGCTTCTTATTATCAGTGGTTCTTAGGTAATCTCATGTCTAAGGGATGGAAGATTCCTTCCTACTTCAGTGAGAAGGGCTTCCTGTGGCACGGAGTGGGTTTACTGACATGTAAGCTGAAGGGACCCTCCTTTGAACAGGTCCCTTCAAAGGCCCTGGGAGGAGGAGGGCTTTTGTAATGTGTTCAGCTGGTCACATGTTTTTGCAAAAATGGCAAAATTTGACCACAGTGAGTTAAGACAGCTGTCTTTTCCCACTTGGGATTCCCTCCCATCTCACTTTCCTGGGGACCGCATTGGGTAGCAGTGAAGTGGCCTTCAGCATTTCTGGGATCCTGTAAAGGGAAAGTTCAGCTGGGGATTCATTTAGTTTCGATCTACGGGGATATATTTATGTGGTTCAGGATTACTTTTGTGCAGTTATTTTTGTGACATAAACATGTACAGGGCAAGAGGATGCACTGCAATATGAGTGGGTCCCAGAGCACCCAGGACAGGACGTGTCAGGTAATCAGAGGACTGGAGTTAGTTCTCAATAACACCTGGTCAACACAGAAGTTCTCTTCTGTCATGAATATCCTCAAAAATGTAGTATATGCAATTCGAAATGTATGGAAACAATTACATGCGTTATTCTTTTTTCCTTTTTTTGATAAGAATCACATAACATAGAATTTATATGAATTCCTTTGTCTGTATGGCACAAGTTTATAGTAGTACTACAAACGTGAGATATGTATATGTAAAATAGCAAATTTATGCAGCACAAATTATCACTTAAAAAACAACTTTTTTAAATCAACCATTTTAGAGAAATATCTGATTCAATCTTTCTAGTCTCTTTATAGAATATATTATAAAAATCATCATAAATTCACTTCATAGAAGATCTAATAAATAATAATCAAAGAGTATGAGCTAAGAAATATGGGGAAAACAGTTTATAAAGAAGTGTCAAGCAATTAATAAGACTTTCACTTTTCCTGGGGCACCTGGGTGGCTAAGTCCAAGCCCTGTGTGAAGCCTACTTCAAAAAACAAACAAAAAAAAGGATGTCAATTTTTCTGGAGTTTGTGTTATGGTATTTGCCAACTTCGAAAAATTTATAATTTGTTGGGTATTTCTTTTTTCATTGTAAGTAACTGATCCTCACTTTTCACAGGCTCCATATTTGCAAATTTGCCTACTAGCTAAAATTTACTTGTAACTTCCAAATCAATACTTGAGGTACTTTCAGGGTCACTTGTGGACACATGCAATACAGAGAAAACGTGAGCTGCCTGAAACACACAATTATCAGCTGAGGTCAAACAAGGTGGCACTTTGCCTTCTTGTTCTAGCTATCAAACAATGAACTAACAGCCTTTTTGTGGTCTATACAGTGTCATTTTTTTCGCCTTTTTGTGCATTTGTGTACAACTCCACTGTTTAAAATGTCCCCTAAGAATAGTGTTGAAGTGCTGTCAAATGTTCCTAAGCCCAGGAAAGCTGTGACAGGCCTTACTGAGAAACTATGTGTGTTAGACAAGCTTCATTCAAGTATGACTCACAGTGCTGTAGGCTAGGAGTACAATGTTAACGAATCAACAACATATATTATATAAAATGCTTTTAAACAGAAACATACATAACTCAAGGTTATATGTTGATTGGTTGAGAAAAAAGTTGTGATCAGAGATTCACAGGAACGCAGTGGCAGTGGTTCACTAATTCAGTATTTATGGTAACTTTATAGAACATAACTGATGCAGATGAGAACTGACTGTAAATATTTACTTCATTATTTAATTTTGTATTCGTATTCCTTTTTATAAATGAGAGTGCCCAAAACTGTAGAAGTTTCAAGTCCAGCCCCCAAATCTGAATCTACCTCTGATCAGTAGCCTGCCTCTTCCTTTCAGGAGCCTAGCTACTCCCCAGTTCTTGCCTTGCTGAGACTGGGATTCTAGAAGATGAACCTCTGGTATGGGACTTGGTAGTCAGGATCAAAATCCCCAATTATAACACTATTCCTATGTGGAAACCAGACCTGCTTTACGATTTGTAAAACTGTTTCTCTCTTTTTTTTTTTTTTTAACATTTATTTATTTTTGAGAGACAAGAGACAGGCAGACACAGAATCTGAAGCAGGCTCCAGGCTCTGAGCCATCAGCACAGAGCCCGATGCGGGGCTCGAACTCACAGACCGTGAGATCATGACCTGAGCCAAAGTCGGCCGCCTAACCAACTGAGCCACCCAGGTGCCCCTGTAAAACTGTTTCTATAACAACATTGTGTATTTTATAACCTAGAACAGAGTCAAACTATAGTGAAATTTGCCACTTCTTAGAAAAAAACGACGTATTTCCAGAAATAGAAAACCACTGAGGAAATGGAACAATATTCAAAACAAGTAGATGGTAGAGCTGATACACCTAAATTAAATAAAATTGAAGTTCGAACTTATATTCTAAAAATTAAAAAAGATAAAATCTTTATTAGGTATTTCTATCCTCAAAGATAAAATGGTTTGGGGGAGTAGCACCTAGAATGTCATCAGTTGCTCATTTTTTTCTAGGTAATAGTTGTTAAGAACCTCATATGCATTCTCTTATATATCTCTATTAAGGACTGACATTTTAAAAGGCTTTTCTTTTAATTTTTTGAAAGAGAGAGACAGTGAGCGCGAGTGGGAGAGGGGCAGATGGAGAGGAAAAGAGAATCTTAAGCAGGTTCCATACCCAGTACAAAGCCTGATGGGGGAGTTTGATCTCACTATGGTGAGATCTTGACCTGAGCCAAAACCAAGAGTTGAGTGCTTAGCCAATTGAGCCATCCAGGTGCCCCTAATAACCTTTCTTAAACTTATATTACACTGTATGTTAACTGGAATTTAAATAAAAACTTGGAAAAAAATCTCAGAAGTTAAATGCAAAAAACATAAATAAATAAAAGCCTTTCTTATTGATAATTAAGAGGATATGGACATATATGTAAGGGTGCCTGGGTGGCTAAGTCGGTTAAATGTCCAAGTCTTGGATAGCAGGGAGGTCTGTGCTGACAGTGTGGAGCCTGCCTGGGATTCTCTCTCTCCCTCTCTCTCTCTGTCCCTACCCCACTAGCTCATATGTGTGTGTGTGTGTGTGTGTGTGTGTGTGTGTGTGCGCGCGTGCGCGTGCGCTCACGCGCGCGTGCACGCTCTCCTGCAAAATAAACATTAAAAGAAAGAAGTTAGTAAACTTGAAAAACAGCAAACTGCTGGTGGAGTTGTGCTGACTACACTGCTGGGAATTTAAAAAGTTCCTCCATAATCATTAGGCATTTCAAAATGTTTTTTAAACTCTTGCTAAGAAAACCTAAAATCCCAAATCAGACTTTGGCAAGGATTTTAAAAGAAGGAACTAAATTTTTGATTTACTGTATGTTATGCTAATAGTAAGTTATACTATTTAATTAAGGTGAATGACTTTTAACAGACTACTGCAAAAATGGTATCCAAATTGAAAATGAATGAGTAAACGTGTTTATATGCATATGGCATGATAATCTATTTGGAAAACCTGATGGAATCTACAAGTAAGCTACTAAAGTTGCAGGACAAAAGACCAATATACAAAAATCAGTCTTTTATAGGCTGAGGTAGTTTCCTTCTATTTTTATTTTGTTGAATGTTTTTATCATGAAAAGGTATTGAATTTTGTTGAATGCTTTTTCTGTATCAAGTGAGATGATCAGGTGGTTTATTTCCTTTATTTTGTTGTGTAGCATATTATGGTGATCAATTTTCGTATGTTGAACCATCTTTGGATTCTAGGAAAACCAACACAGCTGCCTGCCATAAGGCTGGGGCCAGGGGTGGGTAGCTGCTCTGGAGCTAAGAGCTGAAATTAACTGCAACTTACAGTTAAAGGTTTCCTCTCCTGGAAGTTGTAAGCTCTCGGCTGACGCCGGAGTCCGAAATAATTATATCAGATAATTTCTGCCAGTGCAACTGATGTCTGGGTGGGGAGACAGATTCTTGGTGCTTCCTACTCTGCCATTTCTCAGAATGCCTCCATAGATAATCCATTTTTAAGTAAGACATTAAAATGTGCACACTAATCAGAGAAATTTGATCGATGACTGGTTATTTGATATTAAGGAACTATTCTTAGTATGCTTAGGTGTGATAATAGTATGTGATTATTTTTTGAAAAAGTATCTTTGTCTTTTAGAAACTCATTCCAAAATATTTACAAATAAAACGATAAAATATCTGGGATTTGCTTCAAAATGATCCCAGAGATGGTAAGGAGTGGTGCCAGCATAGATGAAACAAAACTGATCATGAATTTATAATTATTAAAGTTGGATAATGGATACAAAGGATCCACTAGCCTCTCACTTTTATATATGTTCAAGTTTTCCATAATAAAAGTGTTTTTTTTTTGGTTTTGTTTTGTAACTTGTATCTGTTTTACTTAGATCTCTGGCCCATAACAAAAGCTTTTTAAAAAGGAGTAATAAAAAAAGCCTGTAGCAAAAATTAGTGTAATACAGATAGGGGGATTAGTAAAAAGATCCAAATAAAATGAGACAGAAATATAAACTTCAAAACAAAAATTTGTAGGAATTAAAAAAAAAAACGTGTGTGTATGCATATTTGAAGATAATTAATTCAAAGATATTCTGAGAATGTTACCAAACTTTAAGCTTTCGGAGGGCAGACAACATACCACATCTGTTCGTTCATCACTAAATCCTTAGCAATATACCTAATGCCAGTACATTCAAATACCTGTTGAATACACCAACTATTCAGTCAGACCTACGCTCTCACATGCGAGGGCTCTGTAAAATCTAAGAATTCAAAATAATGTGGTATTTAATAGTGCTTAGAAAACTACCTTTAATAAGGTAGTTATTTTTCTTCTTTTTAAAAATGTTTATTTATTTTTGAGAGAGGGGGAGAAAGAGCTTACACACAAGCGAGCGGCAGAGAGCGGGACAAAGGATCCTATGCAGGCTCTGTGTTGACAGTAGTGAGCCCGATTCGGGGTTTGATCTCACAAACCGGAGATCATGACCTGAGGTGAAGTCTGATGCTTAACCCAACTAAGCCACCCCGGCACCCCTCTTTTTTCCCTTCTTACCACCACCTTTGTCCTCAGTCAACTTCCAGTAGAGCAAACCCCTCTTTCATTTTATGAAAGCTACCACTTCTTGTTCTTTCTTCATTGAATCTATTTATATCTTTGTTCTTGGGAAAGATATTTTCTTTCTCAGTACACTCTTAAGTCTTAGTTCTGAGAAACTATCTACTTTTCCCTATTTGACCTCTTCTCAAACTAATTAATTTCTTTCAAATGGGGAAAGTTCCTGAAAGTTTCTGCCTACTCCAGTTGTTTTAAATATTTAATTAACAATCTTAATACAACTAAGCTAATGACTTTTCCTAATGAGTTGTAAGTATTACCTTTGCCTTTACTTTTTGGTTGTCATCCCTGTTGGGCAGAAATGTAATTGCTGTCTGATTCACTCAGTAGAACACACTTCACAACTCTGAGAACACCTGATGATGGGTTTGGTGTCATTCACGGTCAGTACACTAGCAGACAAAGTTTATAGTTATATTCTGGCCTTAAATCTATTTTAAAGAATTTGTCCTGTCAGAGAAAAATGTGTCTACATCCTGTGTTGGAGTTAGGTTTGTCTGCAACCTGAAATACATTTCAAGAGCCTCAGTAATGCATTCCTAGTGTGACCTGGCCACTTTCCATTTTACAGGCCATCTACAGTTGCTGGAATCCATACGTAAAAGAGAAATTGCTATTTCTCCAGCTAGTCTGTTATTTTTGAATGGAAAAAACAAATTTCTATCTTCCTTTAAAAAGTAAAATAGTTGTTCTCCATTTTCATATCATTTACTTTTCTATGAAAAAAAGGAAAATTATTAACCTACCAATTTCCAGTAAAAGTCCTATTCACAACATAAACCAACGATGCCCCCAAACAAACAAATAAAAAAAATCTTTTACTATTGCTACTTTTATATATTTTATTTAGAGTCCGCAGAAAATGGGCTCAATATTGCTTAAATTGTCAACTTTGGATCTAGGTGGAAAAAAAACCATCCTGAACCAGAAGACAGATAATTTCAAGTTAAACTAGCAAATGTTTTTTGCCATAGCTATGTGCCCTACCTAACTAGCAGCTCTCACCACCACAGTTGCCAACTTCCAACTGTTCCAAACAAGTTAAGAAATGAAGGTATCATGATGTTTTTCATTCCATTTGTTTAATATGAGCTGAGGAGAATTTAATATGAGCTGATTAGAAGCCACAAAGTATATTCTAAAAATGGTAATGAAAATAGAATCTCTTCCATGTCACTTAAAAGTCTAGAAAAATAACATATTATGGCAAAATGTGGACTTACAAGGAAAATGAGCAATATGAAGTTTTTACAATGAGCCTGGGTTTTATACCAAAAAATAGAAAAATATTTAAAAAAAACAGCACTTTCTTGATTTTTCATGATTTATATAACACACTAGTAAAGACCAGCACAAAAATGGTATTTAAAACAAGCCAATATTACATATTCACTTTATGGATAAAGAACTTTTTACATAAAAATATAGAAAACTAAGACCTGAAGAGAATTACTTGGTTCATTTTACTTGAGTCTAATAGCATACCCAAGGTTGTCCTCAATAAAATTATTATAGTCTTTTAGTCAGTTTTGTCTTTTTATAACATGCCCTAAGCCCTTGAACTCTAAAGGGAAAATAATTTTAACCGAGACAACCATGGAACTTTGTTCCACTGAAGTCTAGTTGCCACGAGTACTTTTTTATTTTGTAGTATCTTTTGTGAAACTGTTCCTCCTAGGTAAAACTAAGGTATAGGATAAATGAATGAAAATCTAAAATTGAGACTAAACTTGAAATACATGACTAAGTCAAGCAAGATTTTCATGAGACATAATGATATTTGCTAAATTCAAAGGACTGGAGAGTTGCAAAGAGGGTTAAATTTAAAATGAAACCTATTATGGATTAAGATGACTCAAACTTGGTTTTTGTTTTTTTTTTTTAACCAGGTTTTGCGTTATACCTTAAATAAATCAGAGTTTAGAAAAATGCTTGTTGGTGATAATGAGAACTGATAATAAATTTCATCAGTAGAAGTACAAATCTAGTAAAACCGAAAATGCTTTCAACTATCCAAACCAATCACTAAAGTAAATTATAAAATCATCTGAGTACAAGAAGGTATTTAAATGACTAAAATCTCCCAAACAGATTTAAACTATTAAAAACATTTGCTTTTATTGTTTCTTTTCTTTATGTATTTCCTAGTTAGCTATAAATTATTATCATTCTTTATATAACTGCTGGCTGATAGGCCAAAGAGAGCCTTCTAAAATCTTCGTTAAGTTTTATGAATGGCTTATTTTTATGTTGAATACAGGTATCAAGTTCAAAGTTTTTTCTTTATCCTCCTTTTCAGATTTATTTTCTAGTATACTACTCAATTGCTAAGCCCTGCAGAAGTCTTTCAGAATCTAAGTTGCTTAAATAGCCTTTTTTACAGTTAATATTTATTTCACTTAAGGCAATGGTCTGGGAACACCAAAACATTTGAATACAAAGAAAAGCTGTAATAGGAAAAAATGTAATCACTTTAAAAAGTGTGTATAAATAGCTCACCTTATCTGATTAAACTCTATAACCCATTTAGTTAAACCAGTAACAAATCATTTTAAAGTAGCTGTTGTGCTTAGAAATACACTGGGAATGAAAATTCCAGTTAGAGAAACCGTTCCTTGCAAATGTATATGTTTAATTTTGTTGGAGTGGGAGAAAGGACATGTGTTCCCCTCTATCCAAAGAAGGGAAAGAGTGAATGACTTGTATTGTTAACCTCTAACAAATAATACGTAAAAATACAGTTCCTGACTTCAAAGACCTTTTAGACTAAATGGAAAAAATGATCACAGATATATTAAATAATTAAAGAAAAATCTTTCTCTAAAAGATGTTTTTTCCTACTGAGATTTTCCCTATCTTGAGTATTAAAAACCACTTTTTCTTTTTCAATGGGAAAAAAAAGAAGAAACCTGTTAAATAGCAATATTTGAAACTGAAAGTAAGGTCCAGCTGAAATGTTGTTTTGCTATAGTCTAAAAGATTAAAAAAGCCAAAGTAAACTTCTTTAATACAGAACCACAGAAATCAGCACATTGAGGATCAAATTTGCACTGCAAGTCAAAGCACTTGGCTACTTAAAAAATCAGGAAAATAAACTAAAGCAGGTGGCAGGTACTTGTTACAGTGCGCAGACTGGACTACGACCAAATCATAGTTTAAATATAACTTCTGTTGAATAAAAATCTAATGAATATGTGGAAACGGAAGAAACTCAGAAACCATAGTTATTTCCATTTTAAATGAGGATGATAGTTCTGCACCACCAGCTGTTTATAGTTCATTGAATGAGGTTCTAGTTGATAGGAGATAATTACCTCTTCCCTACAGGAGGCCAGTGTTTCTCATTCTGCAGACACCTCTGATGAATGGTCATGGGAGTAGGAGACCCAGACAGCATGCCAAGATCAGTTTGGTTTTTAATGATCTCTTTAAACACTTGATTTTCTATTTTTTTTCCTATTTAAGTGTAGGAAAATGGATACCTTGAAATATAGAAGATTAAGTCACTGGCTATTATTTTGCTTTTATAAGACACTTTAGCCTTAGAAGGAAAGCAGAATGATTATACACAGAAAGTATACCATCAACAGTACCAGAAAAGGAAGGGCATGGCTTTCAACTTCAAGCATTCTGAAGTTACTAATTTGTTGTTTTCCTCCGGACTATTCTGAGTTCCCTGTCAGTTAACAGTGTGCCCATTATCCCAGTCATTTCAGCTCCTTCACACACTAGGAAAGGCCTATCGATTCTACCTTCCCAGTCTCTCTCAAACTTATCTCTTCACTTCTAAAGCAAACTGCCACATACCTCCATTTTCTCACCTGCAGGATGGTCCTCATCTCCTAAATGGTCTCCTTGTTTCTAGCCTCTTCCAATACTAATCCAGTTCAGCCAAAACTGAATATTATTATTTTTTTTAATTGTTTTTAAACGTTTATTTATTTTTGAGAGCCATAGAGATAGAGTATGAGCAGGGGAAGGGCAGAGAGAGAGGGAGACACAGAATCTGAAGCAGGCTCCAGGCTCTGAGGCGTCAGCATAGAGCCTGACGCCGGGCTCGAACTCACAGACCTTGAGATCATGACCTGAGCCGAAGTCGGCCACTCAACCAACTGAGCCACCCAGGCGCCCCAAAACTGAATATTATTATTAAAAATAATACCTTCTGATTAACAGCACCACTCTCATCATGCCACCCTTATGTGTAAACACCTTTCGAAAGCAAGTTGTGACTCCAAAACAGAAAAAAGCTTATGGCATTTTAAACAAAAAACCAAAATTTAAGAAGTAAATCAACTCTGTTCTTACAATCATGTAAGATTGGGTATGCATGTTAATAAGAGCTAGAAGAGAGGCACCTGGGCCGCTCAGTCGGTTAAGCATGTGACTTTGGCTCAGGTCATGATCTCGCAGTTTGTGGATTCAAGCCCCGTGTCAGGCTCTGTGCTGACAGCTCAGAGCCTGGAGCCTGCTTCAGATTCTGTCTCTCTCTCTCTTTCTCTCTCTCAAAAAATGAATAAACATTTAAAAAAAAATGAAAACAAAAAGAGCTAGAAGAGAACACAAAAAAATGAAGAGAATAAATTTAAAAGTGTCTGGGACTTGGGGCTGTTTGTGGTTATAATGATGTTCATGCAACAAATAAAATCTTTCAGCAACCACTTGCTGCTTACGCATCATCAAGTATTATTAACCTGCATCCAAGGACCTCTGCAATCTGGCTCCCAAACCTACCTTTTCAGTTTATTTTCCACCCCACCCGTTCACACAACCCAAAACCTCAGACAAACTAAAACAGCCCATTTCTCACTGGGTTCCTGTCCTGCCCTTTCCCAGCTATGGACCATTTCTCATATGCTCCAGCTAGCACACTCTCTTCCATTTCTATGTGTCTAAATCCTATCCAGTTACCCTTTGCAGTTCAATTCGGATAGTATCTTTTCCACAAAGCTATTCCTGACAACTTTGTCCTCCAATGAGCATTTCATCTGCATGTCTCACATAAAATGCAGTACTTCCTACTTCACATTGTAGTGTGCGTGTCAGGAAGTAGCTCCCTTAAGGCAGGGACTTTGTTTACCCATCTTTGCACTGGCAGACATAACATAACATCTTTCTGAATAAATATGAAAAATGAGAAAACACTTTAAAAAAGCAAGGGAGCTATGAAGACTAAAAACCAACAGCAACTCTTACTGTTACTATGATTTTTCTTCTTTTTTCACTCATGTTTATTTCTTTACCTAATTTCCTTACCTGAAGATACGTTATTCTCCGCTGGACCAGTTCTGTCAGATCTTTGGCCTCTTTTTCCCGCCAATCACCCGCTCCATCTGTTTGACTGAGGTAGTATAGATCCGTCATTATAGACCTATTAAAACGAACAACATTTGGAGGTCTAACTTATTTGTACTTCATCATAGAATTACACAAAGTCATAAGAAGAGAGTCAAATTCTTCACAGAGATTGATGCCCACAGTGATGCTGGTTCTCATCCTTTATTTTCTATTAAGCCTGTTAAGTTCAGCAATTAGTTCCCCATATCCAAGATTCGCTCCCATAGTAAATTTTCACTGTTGAGAAAAACGTACTATTTTTCTCCAGTCCAGTCAGCTGCACTCATTTCCCAGCACAGAGCACTACAAAGATCAAGGCGAAATGGAAACCCGCAGCAGAGAAATAGGTGCATTAAGATAAGGGAGAGAAATAAGTTGGTGCCAGGAGTTGAATACTACGTGTTTGTTCTCTCTGTCATTTCCTTCCTCCTCTTAAATGATCTTTTCATACATAAGCACTCTGAGTGGTTGGAATAAAAGATGAGAGGAAAATTCTGACGTAGCTCTTTTTTTAAATGTTTATTTATTTGAGAGAGAGAGAGAGAAAGAACCTGAGCCACCCAGGTACCCCTGACATAACTCTTAAACAATAGTCCAAAACAAAGTTCAGCTAACATTTTTCTGTAAAGGGACAGATAATCAGTATTTCAGGATTTATGGGTCTCTGTTGCTTTTTGTACCAGGAAAGCTGTCATAGACAATATGCAAATGAATGCATGTGCCTGTTTTCTGATAAAACTTTATTCACAAAAGCAGGCTGTGGGTAAGGTTTGGACTTTGGGAGATGCTTAGGTTATAAGGGTGGAACCTCATGAATGGGACTGGTGCTCTTACAAAAAACCCCACAGAACTCCCTAGGCCCTTCCACCATGTGACACCGGGAGAAGGCACTGTTCATGAACAAGAAAACACATCCTCACCAGACACCAAATGTGTCAGCACCTTGAGTTTGGACTTCCCAGGCTCCAGAGCTGTGAGAGATAAGTTTTTACTGTTTATAAATTACAGCCTTCGGTATTTTTGTTATAGCAGCACGAACAGACTAAGACATTGCTATTCAAGCTATAATGCCTCTAAGAGTTGTTTCAGAGATTTTACCTTGTATATGAAGAGTACCTACTAATAAGTCTACAACTAAGAGAAAGTACTCATTGGGTATGGGTGCCAGTAATACGTGGTACTGAAAGCCAGTCAGAAATATGATCCATTGGCAGTGCCTTATAGCACTCTGAAGAGGGGGACTGATCAGTAAGAACTCATTTAACAGATAATGAAACCAGCCTTTAACAACTGTGATTCACCCAGCAATACATGGCATAGCCTCAGTTCTCCGTTATTCCTGGTTCTTAACTAGATGCTAAACCATTTAATAATAAAGCACTGGCACCCCACAGGAAAAACTGAAGTCTTATTTATTACCATAGAAAAGCATTAGAACTACACAAAATTAACCGAGAACACTTAATAATAGCTAGTGTCTTTGAATAAAGCAACACTATTAATAATATACAAATAAAGATTAAAAATCATAGCCATAGTTTAGAATATTCATCCAACTAATAGTGGAACAGCTTTGCACAATGCTTTGGAACAAAAGGGTCATCTGTGAAGCATTTTAGGCGTTTGCTTAATGTATCAATATCAGCGATGCACAGGGCATTCCACAGCTTGACTATTTCCACGTTTGCCCTTTTGAACCAGGACAACAGTCAAATAGGTAATGTTTTGTTTTTATATCTATTATTCTCACCTAAGATTCTAAACATTTTCAAAAAAATTTATTAAAGAGTAGTTGTAATTGGAAAAACCAAACCTACAACTTACTGCCTCCTTAATGAATTAACTTACAGTCTTCCACAATGGAGAGAAGGTCAACTTTTACATTTTTTCAGATTATAAAACTGAGGCCCCTCTGGATTGTTACGTAGCCTACAGTATTCTTTTATAGTTTTACTTTTACTGGGGGAAAGTCATCATCCATATGAAATTGTGTGAGTCGATCATGGAAACATATGAGAAGTCTTGGACTCTAATGGTGTTTACAGGGCTCAGCTGGAAGTTAATTTAAATTATTTTCTCAGTTTTATAACCTCTTCCTCATCACTCTCATCATGCCCATTATATCTTATACTTCAGAGGTTTCATCATATCCAAATGTGGTCCTTTGCTTTTTCCTGCCTATCAACTATGAGTGATCACAAAACCTGTTGTAAGCCTCGACTTTAAATAGGAGCACTCTTGGTGGAGACGTAGTACAGTGAGATAAATAACCAGTCTATCAGCAAATGCCTGTTGCAGGAAAAAAGGAAATTCAATATGCGCTGCATGGCTTTACCATTAAACCTACACATATCAATAGACAAATGGCACTGCGTTTAATTGACAATCATTGTATAGCCTTGAGAAGGTAAAAACTACAGTAGGTCTAATTTGCAGGGGAGAATTCTCTGAAACATAAAAACTGGCATGGTTATGCTTTCACACCATAGTAATCAAGCCATTCCTTAATCAGTGGGAATAAAAGCTAATCTCTGTGTCTTTTAATAAATTAGAAAACATAAAAATGTTTTTACCAAGTTACATCAGTATTAAGTCTTAACAGTTTATCACATCCATCCGAATCTCTATCAAGAGAGTGGGATAACCAACTTATATATAACTAGAGGGCCATATACAATAAAAAAAAAAAAAAAGTACACTAATTTTTTATAACACGGTCAGAGTCTCAACATCTCAACATAAGTTACTCTATTCCAAGAGTCAACTAAAATTAAAAGTTGATTTTAAAACCTTTTTTTCCTGGGGCACCTTGGTTAAGTGTCCGGCTTAAGCTCAGGTCATGATCTTGCACTCTGTGAGTTTGAGCCCCATGTCGGGCTCTGTGGCAACAGCTCAGAGCCTGGAGTCGGCTTTGGATTCAGTGCTTCCCTCTCTCTCTGTCCCTCAACCCCCTCCCCCACTTGCACTCTGTTTCTCTCTCTCTCTCAAAACTAAACAGTAAAAAAAATCTTTAAAATCTCTTTTTCTTGGCCTTCCCAATTAGAGACTATGTAAGGAAGACAAGCCCAGGAAACAATCTTAAATTTATTTATTTTTAAGATTTTATTTAAATCCAAGCTAGTTAACATATAGTGTAATAATGATTGCACAAGTAGAATTTAGTGATTCATCACTTACATATGACACTCAGTGCTCATCCCAACAAGTGCCCTCCTTAATTAAGCCCATCACCCATTTAGCCCATCCCTCCACCCAACACCCCTCCAGCAACCTTCAGTTTGTTGTCTGTATTTAAAAGTCTCTTATGATTTGCCTCCCTCTCTTTTTTTATCTTATTTTTCCCTTCCCCTATGTTCATCCGTTCTGTTTCTTAAATTCCATGTGAGATTATATGATATTTGCCTTTCTCTAACTGACTTATTTTGCCTAGCATAATACACTCTAGTTCCATCCACATTGTTGCAAGTGGTGATATCATTCTTTTTGATCGCCACATAATATTCCATTGTATGTATATATTCCACACCATCTTTATTCATTCAGCAGTCAAAGGACATTTGGGCTCTTTCTATACTTTAGTTATTATTGTTGATTGTGCTGCTATAAACATTGGGGTGCTTGTGCCCTTTCAAAACAGCACTGTTGTATCCTCTGGATAAATAGTGCAATTGCTGGGTCGTAGGGTAGTTCTATTTTTAATATTTTGAGGAAACTGTATACTGTTTTCCAAAGCGGCTGCACCAGTTTGCATTCTCACCAGCAGTGCAAGTGTTCCCCTTTCTCTGCAACCTTGCCAACATCTGTTGTTTCCATAGTTGTTAATTTTAGCCAGTCTGACAGGTTGTGAGGTGGTATCTCATTGTGGTTTTGATTTGTATTTCCCTGATGATGAGTGGAAACAATCTTAAATTTAAATTAGTTCTTTGCAGACTCAATAATGTTTAGAAATTACCATCCTGCAAAATTTGTCATCTTTTAGCCAAAGATATGAGAATAAGCAAACAGAAAGTTATAGATTGTTACTGGGAAATATGATGACTAAAAACCATTATACCGAAATGACTGGTTTTCAGTGACTCTACTCTGAAATGAAATCTCCTAGAAGTGTCTTAAAAGCTGGGAATCTGGCTGTCGTGGTTTTGACTATGAGCGGAGAGAGATGGTGAATCTTAAGGCCTGGTATAAGGGCAGGTTGAAGCCTGGGAAATACGAAACCAGGCAAAATACCAGCAGAAGAGTGCTAGTCACTTGTGGGTAGAGTATAGATACCTGAGAATAACCAGTAGACCAGAATAGAATCTATGATTCTGAGAGCGAGAGCAAGCCAGCTATGACAGGTGTCAAAACTTCTAATTCAAAAGCTGGGCTACATTTATGTTCTTTGCATTTTCAGTTAATTTTCCTATTTCTATATTTTAATATCCACAAAACTATTTTTAAGTTTTAGTCTGTTTCAATTATGCTAATGAAGAACCACAAGTATTTTGTTTATACTTGATTCAAAATGTTAAAGATAGAAATTCCCCCTTAGGGTCAACACAGAGCAGATGTAATTCAAGAAAATCCCAAGGTGAAGGAACTACCATTTATGAAAGTAAATGTGACTGAGGGAGGCTATATTACAGAGTCTAATCCACAGGTAAATCTGGGTCAAGGCAAGAAAACTTACTTGGGTTTTGTCTGAGGCTGCTTTTACTATGATATGCTCCTGGGGCAGAAATAAGCAGTACAAAGGATAAAAATGTGATCTGGAGACAGATAGGGAGACAATATTCCTTTTGCCTCCCTTGTCTAAAGAAGGAATTCTAAGATATTACCTCTTTTCGACAGCCCACATGGGTGGGGAGGAGTCGACAAGAACAACAACAAAAATAGTTTATCATATATGGCCGTAATTAGGCTACTTGGTGAGTGATGTCCACCAGGCTTATGTTTAGATTCCAAACCTTGAAATTCTCGCTGCTGAGCATTATGACAATTTCCCCTTTTCTGTGCTTGTCCTGCAGCATCTAAGAGTTCTCTATTTATACCTTCTTATGGGGCTTTGCTTATGCAGGTCTCACTAGAGCCTACCAGACTCTGCGATGGGTCAATCACTGTGGAAGTTGTTTTATATATTCCCACATTTAACCAACATAATGCTATGATATAAGAATTATATCCCCATGTGTAGAAGAGAAAAATGAATCCCAGAGGAGCTAAGTATTTAACAATTAAGAAAAAGTATTTGAGGAGGGCACTTGTAGGGATGAGCACTGGGTGTTGTATGTAAATGATGAATCACGGGACTCTACCCCCAAAACCAAGAGCACACTCCACGCACTGTATGTTAGCCAACTTGACAATAAATTATGTTTAAAAAAAAAGAAAGAAAATGCTTGCCTGAAAGTATTACTATGATGATAAAATGATGAATGGAGAGTCTTTATTATAATAACTGCCACGTAGGAAATCCTTAGTAAGTGACTATTTTAAATGTCAAATCATTCTTGAGTTTGAAAATCACATCCAGAGAAATGTAAGGTTGGGGGTGGGGGGCAGGCAAAACAGAATCAAAGTCATTAGATAAGACATCCTTTTCCACTTTTGGATTCTCCTTCCAATGCAAACTTTATTTTAGGGGACGATGTCTCCTTACAGAAGATGGAGAATCATGATCTGGCTGATAAAGATTAAGTGATGAGAAGATTAAGGACTACTTCATATGACAAGGTCTCCCTTTGTCCATGGATATTCCAAGGAATGTTCTAGCACCACTTAAAAATAAACCTGGATTCTTTAGGAGAAAGACAATCATACAAAAAATTTTGTTCAAAAGAATTAACAGCTGAAGAAAGAGTATCTACATTCCAGTTTAATGTAAGTCTCAATCAAATCACATCTCAAAGAACTTAAAGTCTTCGTCCCTTCCTCTGTGATGTGTGTGTGTATGAAATAAAAAACAAAGAATGGCTTAAGTTAATTTTTCAAGAAATATCAATTCTTTGACCTTTCAAAGACAGTCTAGTGGAGTCTACCTTATAAAGAGAGTGAGAACACAAGCTATTGTACCACAATAGCTATGATCAGCAATTCTGATTAAATAAATTTGTAAGCTATTAACCTACCAATCTTCCCCGTAACCAGATATTGCACCCCTTATCTGAGTCAAAGTCCTTTCCATCGCTACATAAACCCCTATACACAATATCAAAAAGACAATCAGCATAATTAGGTATAAGTATCATTTATCATTTGGGAAACATCTCACCTCAGTCTTACCAAAGCTGCTTTATATATAACTAATAATGAGATATGCAGACCAGGCAGGGACAATGAGATTGTTGTTTCACCAGATTATTTCTCAATAATTTCAGTCAAGTTAATTGAGAAATAATTCAGCAGTCCTGTAAGCACTCTTGTCCTTCAGTTTGAAGTTTAATAATTGTTATGATCTAAAATAAGAAGGAAGTAGCTCTAGTAACTATCTCATAAACATGGTGTCTGGCATCATAAGGAATGCAAAAAGACCCAAAGCAACAGGGGTTAAGTTAAATATGTCTCAGGCAACCTAAGATGGTAATAAGCAGACTTTTCAATGATACTCCAGAGACTGAGAGACAAATATATACAGGTATAAATCCAAGCACTGAACCTATACAATGACACAAATAATAAAAATAATCACTCTAAACTGCTAATCTCCCTCATTATTTCAAAGAGACACGTCACAGTCAATTTATGATCAATGATGTTCAAAAATAGCAGGTAAATTTGACTGTATTACTATGAAGTATGGTAATATATAATCACTAGAATGAAACTGTCACTTGAAAATCTAGTTTGGCAGTGTCTTATAAATTAAACAGACACTCAACATATGACACACAAATCCCACTCTGGGTATTAAGCCAAAATGAATTAAAATATGCTTCTGCAAAAACATGCATGTTAATGTTTATAGTGGCTTTATCCATAATCACCAAAACATGTAAACAACCCAAGTGGCCTTCAACTGGTGAATGGATAAACTATGTATGGTACATCCGTACAATGGAATATTACTTAGCAGTAAAAAGAATGAACTACCAATATGCAAAACAACACGGGTGAATCTCAGATGCATTCTGCCAAGTGTGCTCAAAAAGCTACCTAATATGTGACTACATTTACATAAAATTCTGAAAAAGGCAAAAATATAGGGATAGGAAACAGACCTAATGACTGCCCAGGATTGAGGGTGGGGAGGGGCTGACTACAAAGGAGCATGAGGAAACTTCTCCGGGCTGCAGCAGTGTTCTGGATCTTGACTGTGGGGTGGTGGTAACAAAACTGTAAGCATTTGTCAATACTCATAACTAGAGACTAAAATATGTACATTTTATTGTACATAAATTATATCATAATAAAACTGATTTAGAAAGGGGAAAAAAGAGGGTCAGTGTTTATATCAGAACAAAGTTCTAAGAAAGAAAAAAATCCTTTTGAAGAAACAAAAACCCTTAAATGTCGTCTCTATTACTGACGTCTTTCTGAACCATAAGCTGACAAGAGAGATTCAGAGGGAAAGCTGAATGAAAACATTGACAGACTCAACCTCTAACTGATTTCTCTGAGAACACAGGCTTTTAGTCCAGAGACAACCTATACACTATATTTGGATAAGTATAAAAATGAAATGAGAATTATTGTGTAATGTAAAAATCATGAGAGGGAAACACAAAACTCTGTTTTAATTTTAATTCTTATACTTAAAAATCTTGAAAATTACCAGTAAGATGGCATATTCTACATGCATATAAACCTTTTCCACTTATACAGTCATAACTTTATGGTTATTTCTCCAACGTCTGGCTATGCTTTTCCATTCTGTATCACTGCATTCTACTCTAGCTGCCTGAAGTTACATTCCGACTCTGTGAAGCTGCATCGCAAGTTCCTTATAGTTTCTGCTTAAAGATAGCAAATCACCCTGGGGTATCTTGGGTACCTTTTCATTTTTATTTTCAGTGAAATATTTAACATGAACTAAAAGGTGGTGTCAGAATCATAACATACTTAAAACAATTCACAAAAATTCAACTCACAAAAAAATTTAACACTGATTTACATCAACTTTAGGGCCCAACTTTTTTCATGTGTACATTTCTTTGTACATATTTTTTCATTTCTACATACAGTCACAAAATAGATGCGCAAAATAATTCTATAAATAATGATTTTAATTTAGAAAATACCTGAAGATTAAATTCAAGTAATTTAATTAAATCGTTCAAACTTTAAAATTAAACACTAAGAAGTCAACAGCAAAATCCTCCTTTAAATACCACATAGTCTGCCTAAGTAAAATTCTCTTCAGATCTGCCTTTTCCTATAAAACCGCAATAAGCAAAGCACACAAGCACACAGTTCCAATTAATAGAATCGTGCCTAGAATTAGTCAGCATTTGGTCTAATGGTCTAAGTATGGCTAAAATTTTCAAAGGGACTGCTGAATGCGCGGCCTAATAATTCAATGCCCCTAATAATTCAGGAGCCCCTAAAGATTCAATGCCCCTCTGCTTACTTCCGTAGATTAATGCTAAAGTGACCCAATAAACTGGTGGATTTTATTTGTAATTTCACTTAAAATAGCAGAGCACTATTTCAAAATACCTACAATATTGCTAATGATGTAAATATATATGAATCTCTCGGTTGTGGGGTAATTCTTTTCCACTTCACAGTGATAGGCTGTGTTAATACAACAATTTTACCGTTCACTAATGAGACAGTAATTGCCATCAGAATCCTACTGGGAATATAGACTTGAATATATAATAAGCCTAAGGACAGTTTCATTGTATTTCTGATGATGCTCAGATATACTGTGTTCTGCATGAATACACCAGTACCAAAAGGTTTTCTTTTCTATGGAACATAAACTGCATATTTTCAGAAATGTGCAAACAGGAGAAATAAATGTAACTAGGGAGATTTCAGAATCTTATGTCTGGCAACTAAGTGGAAAAATAATTAAAAGAATATTCCCTTTTATCAAAAACCTGTTAACTTTTAATTAGAAATCCTAAAAAGGTGCTATTTTAAAGTTTTTAATGTTTGAATTAGAAATGTAACTGCCAGCTTCAGTATGAGTTCCAATGTACTATAATGTAAAACTACATACACTACTTCAATTATTGATTGTATATGAAGGAAATTTACAAGTAGATATTTTAATGTATTACTGGCTGACATCACTACCTTCAGAGTTTACTTAGGGTTATAAAGATATCTAGAAATACATTTTAAATAATATTTTCCAGTGATATAGTTTAGTTGATCGCGTGGGAATTATTGTCCTTAAAAACTCAGGTACTCTTCTGCTCCTAAATATGGTAGGTATCACTCACCATTCAGCAGGAAATTAACAAAAGCTCCAGTTTATATTCTTAGATTGTAATCTTCACCAAAGCCTAAATGAAATGTAAAAAATGAATGGCACATGGATGGAGTGCCTGGTTGGCTCAGTCGGTTAAGCACCTGATCCTTGGTTTCAGCTCAGGTCATGATCTCACGGTTCATGGGCTCGTGGGTTCATGGGTTCATGTCAGGATCTGTGCTGACAGTGCTGAGCCTGCTTAGGATTCTCTCTCTCCCTCTCTCTCTCTCTGCGCCTCCCCCACTCATACAGCCTCTGTTTCTCTCAAAATAAATAAAAACTTAAAAAAAAAAAAGAATAGTACCTTTCACGATGTCCCAAATCTGACAGAAATTCATCTGCATGACTTTGGAGTTCATTTCCTTCTAAATTCTTTAATTTCTTCAATTCACTTTGTAGAAAAAACCAGAGCTCTTTAGCTCCATTTTCAATCCTCCTCCTTAGGATTTCATGATCCTTCCCCAGACCTGCAGTCAAAGAATAAATAGTATCAGCATTGCCAACATTTTGATGAAGGAAAATTTTAATTATTTGTGGTAATATCAATATACTAAAGCAGAAAAACACTATGTAATAACCTACCATTTCTAGTTTGTTTCTTATAATTTTCAATCTGTTCTTTGGCCTTCAAAAGCTGCTCTTCTAAAGCACGAACCCTTCCTGAGGCTGGCCCCTGATCAATGGGGCCTTCCGGTATCCTGCAGTTCAGAAAAGAAAATGCAAACATTTAGCTTATAAATTATGCAACAGAATTAAAGCTTACTTTGCTACAACATATTTATTGGTAACTCTAGAAGTCATAAACCATACATTAGAAGCACGAAATAAAATCTCTCTAAACAATGGAATAATGCTGAACAGAAACAGAAAAAAAATTATCTAGCTCAGAGATCTATGATCTTCTAGGAATAAAGGAACCTTTAGAACTGTGTCCTAAAAACTTTCATCATAATGCTTAGAAAAATACCATCATCAGTAGCCAAGTGGACAATTCTTCATTAGTGTCAAGAGAAGGAGAGGGTGACAAAAAGCTTAAAGGAAATAAGAAAGCTGTATATGAACATATACCTGTGTTCATATAGCAAATACAAATTATTTCTGAATTAATCACAATATCAGGCTATGTAAATCTGTGTTCCAATTCATGAACTCGTGACCTTAGATTACTAAGTATTGCTTTTATACCAGGGAAAGACAAGAGTAGAAGATGAAGTATATCAGAAAAAAATTGAATATTAATATTCCATTTGTTTCTATCAGAAATGAAAAATATAGGTCAACAATATAAAATATTGGAACATGGCAGAAGAACTCCAGGATCTCTTGTTTATGTTATCAATATATACAACTTCTTTCCAAACTGTACTTGTTTCTAACATGTTTTGTTTTTATATGACTTTGGCAGTATTCTGTGCTCCATTCTGGCCATAAAAGAGATCTACGTCCTAATCCTGGAGCTTACAAATGCTACCTTATATGGCACAAAAACCTTGAAATATGTGATTAAGTTAAGGATCTTGAGATGGGGAGATAGTCTTGGATTATCCAGGTGAGCCCTAATTGTAATTACAAGTGTTCTTATAAGAGAGATGCAGAGGGAGATTTCACTGAAAAAGAGAAGACTGTGCGGCTATTAGCTTTAAAGATGGAGGAAGTGGTCATGAGCAAAAATAGGAGGAATGCGGTTTTAGAAGCTGAGAAAAGCAAGGAAACAGATTCTCCCCTACAGTTTCCCAGAGGAATGTGGTCCTGCTGACACTGTGGCTTCGGCCCAGTAAAACTCATTTCAGACATCTGACCTCCCAAACTGTTAAGAGAATACATTTGTATTGTTTTAAGCCACAAAGTGGTATCTGTTATAGTGGCAATAGGAAACTAACACACATACACATATACGTACGTATATACATAGATACATACATACATTTGCATAATTATTGTGAAGATTAAATAATGGCTGATTTTTCTTCCAAAGTCCTATAAAAGGCAATACACTATCAGGACAATAAACTATCTGGGCTCAGTCATGTTAGAGACTGCTGTAATCTTGAAATATCTGGGTATCTTATCTTACCATCACAATTATTTTAAGGGAACTTAATTTTTTTTAATGTTTATTTATTTTTGAGAAAGAAAGACAGAGCACAAGCAGGGAAGGGGCAGAGAAAGAGGGAGACACAGAACCCAAAGCAGGCTCCAGGCTCTAAGCTATCAGCACAGAGCACAATGTAGGCTCAAGGTCACCAAGTGTGGATCATGACCTGAGCCAAAGTTGGAGGCTTAACTGACTGAGCCACCCAAGTGTGTTGGGAACTTAATTTTTAAAATATATTTGGCAGAACTTAAATTCAGATGTCAGCTTAGTCCTTTGATGCAAAGACAAAAAAAGCAGGTTTTTTATACCTTTTCTTATATTTTTTTATATAATAGACTATGGAAGCCGAACTAGCTATGACTTACCTACACCACTTCTGTATACATGCTTAGTAAAGAAGCTCTTGGTACAGCTCTACCAGTGTAAATAAGGTATTCTATAGTTGTAGGCATTAACACTGAATAGGAGCATGAAAAATAACCATTCTCTAATCATGAGTATCCCAGGCTACAAAATTTGAATTACAAAGCCTCCATTTGTATACATACAAAGTGAATAATGATAAAAAAAAGCAGAGCTGTTAGGTGTACAATTACCCAATTTATAAACTTAAATGTGTATATATTCATAAATGAGGCATTTCCTGATATCTAGTTTTTAAAATTTGGTTCTTAATCTCTTTCTGAATTAGATGACTCATTTCAAGGAAATAATTTGAAAACAGAATAAAACTACTACCTCTTGGAATTAATTTTGACAACAATATATCATAAAACAAGAATGTCCTTTTCCCTTAATGACACAAAATTTCACACGATACAAAGATATGTCTAGGCTCTCTGTTTTATCTCTTTTCTTCATATATTGATGGAAAAGCACCAAGGTGAAACAGGCAAGAAAAAAACAGCATAAAATGAGTTCAGCAGATTTCCATTAAATATTAAATTTAATCTAATTTTAATAAAATATACATAATACATAAGTGATATTACATTACATATATTAAATACATAATATAATTATATTAAATAAATAAGTGATATTACATTATTATATATAATAATCTAATCCAACTATGGATAAACTGTTATAAAGAAAAGTAATGGAGAAGCCAGTAGAAAAACAGTACACAATAAGGAGTATTCTTCCTAAAACCTATGGAGAAAAGAGTCAATCTGAAAGGACATTGTCTGAATATTTGGGAATTGAATGCTTTTTATTATTATTATCATACTCACTTTGCAAAAGATATATAGGACATCTTCTGGCCAAGATGAAGCAACAGATTAAATTTACCATAATCCCCGAAACAAATGAAAGCTCAGACAAAACATATGAAACAATGGTTTAATAAACTGGTTAATTCCTGACTGGAATCAGGAGACAGATACCAGAAAGAAAGCAAAATAGGTGGTTCCTAACTTTGGTCCCCTTCAGGGAAAGGGCAACTAGTAATTATCTATAAGTATCTGTCAAGATTCCAGAACATGGGCGTGAGGCTGAAGCAGCCCCTTGGACAACAAAAACCAAGAAAAACATTAGAAGGATAAGAGGAGCGATTTCACTTTGACTTTACTGCTCCTCCTCCAGGTCACTGCAGTGCTACACAAGGGGTTCCCCCTGGACCTACACCTTCTCCAGTGAGAAAAGGAAGAGTGAAGAGGAGACATCAAGCTTCTCCAGCATTCCTGATGCTTCCTGATGCTTCCTGGGAGGCCCACTGAAGTACTGCCTCATGGAGAGTACTGGGGAAATCAGCTAGAGATAGAGAAGGGGAGAGGGACTCACAGCAACGAATGTGCAGATCTTGGCTGACTGCATTCCTGTTGGTGGTGGAACCTGAGAAAAGATCCCAACTCCTGGCTCTGATCATTTGCAGAGCGAGCCAATTCCCCCAACTGGCCAGGGAGTTTAAATGGCAGTTCTGAATGGTTTGGGTCCCCAGCCAGAGGGACATCTTAGTGACGAGCCCTACCTACACAAGGAGCAAGTCAGCAGCCCTGCTCAAATGCTGAGCATAGCCTTCAGCCCTACTTAAGCAGGAAGCCTGCCCTAAGCCGCTGGGCCTCTGCAGCACATCCCATGGCCCACCAGAGCAGAGAAACAAGTCAGTGGCCACACCTAACTGTTGAGCATCGCCTCTAGCCCCACCCGACAGGGAAGCCTAACCAAAGACGTGGGCAGCCATGGGCAGCATACGACACATCCCATGGCCTGCCTAGCCCAACCAAACTGCTCAGTATAGCCTTCATAGCTTCTTGCCATTCCTGACCAGGAATCTTGACTGGGGATTGAAGCAGCCACAATGCCCATTCTACAGTTCCATTCAGGTAGGGAGCCAAGCCCAGCAGAACCAACCTACTACTGAACATAGCTTCCAGCCCTGCTTCACAATGTCTCCCAGCCAGAGACCCTGGCCAGCTCTGGAGCCCAACCTGACAGCCCCATCCAGCGGGACAGATAGCCTACAGCTTCATCCAACTGCGGAGCTTGCAATTCACACTGACAGAATGCCCAGCCAGCCGCCTCACCTAATCACAAAGCATAGCCTATGGATCTACCTGGCCAGTGAATCCAGTGCAACCCAGCTTGAACCCAGTGCAACCATGGAGCACAGCCTCCAGCTCCATTCAGCTGTTGGGTAGCTGGTAGCCCTACCCAATCAGGAAGCCCAGCAAGAGACACTGTCAAATAGCAGAGCACAGCCAGTAGCCTGCTTAATCGCAGAAACCTATCTTATAGCCCCATCCAACTTTGGGGTACAGCCTACAGCCCCATCTGATCAAGGAGCACAACCTGAGTCTCATCTGATTACAAAGCTGTGTATGGCCTTAACTGAATGTAGAGTCCAGCCATCAAGCCAGAGGGCACAGCTTGGTGACCTTGACTGACCGGAGGCAATCACAGAGTTCAGCATGTGTCCTTACCCAGTAACAGAGTGCAACCAGCAACACCACTCTACCAGGAAACATAGCCTACAACTTGCCCAACCATATGTGATTGCAAAGCCCAGGTGGTAGTTCTATGTGAACACAGATACAAGTCAGCAGCTTTGCTGAATGCAGAGCCCAGCCATCAGACCCACCTGACTTGCAGAACAATGGCAGGTCCTCTGACCAACCTCAAAGCACAGACATTGGCCGCATCCAACTAGAGACCCTGAGAGCAAGCACTGCTTGCCCAAAGGTGCTACCAGCTGCCTGCCCAGGATGTCCGGCTGAGCCAAATGGTGAAGGACTTTCCCTGCTGAAGCAAACCTATAAAGGCTCATTCCTCAAATGAGCAAATACCAAAATAAGAATATGAGGATCAGGACGAATCGGTAAGCATGACACCATCAAAGGAAACTGAATCAAATTCCAAAAACTAACCTTAAAGAAATAAAGATCTATTAACTGTCTAAAAAAGAATTCAGAATAAACCTCTTAAAGGAAATTGGTAAATATGAGATAACACAGACAACTAAACAAAATTAAGAAAACAATACATAAACAAAATGGGAGGTTTAACAAAGAAACAGAAACCATAAAAAAATAAGTAAAACAAAAGAGCAATCCTAGAGCTGGAAAATCCAATAATTCAATTGAAGAATTCAATAGAGAGCTTCAACAATAGACTTGACCAAACAGAGGAAAGAATTAGTGAATCTGAAGCAGGTCACTTGAAATTATCCAGTTAAAGGAGCAAGAAGGAAAAACTTTAAAAAATGAAGAAAGACTACGTGAATTATGAGAATCCATAAGAGAAATAATCTATAATTATTGGAGTCCCAGAAGGAAAAGAGAAAGAGAAAGACAGAAACCTTAAAGAAATAACTTCACAAATCTGGTAAGATATTTGGACATCCAAGTTCATGCAGCTTAAAAGACCCCAAATAGTTTCAACCTGAAAAATCTTCTCTAAGACACTTTATGATAAAACTATCTAAAATCAAAGACAGGAGCGCCTGGGTGGCTCGTCAGTTAAGCGTCTGACTTCGACTCAGGTCATGATCTCAGGGTTCCTGAGTTCAAGCCCCGCGTCAGGCTCTATGCTGACAGCTCAGAGCCTGGAGCCTGCTTCTGATTCTGTGTCTCCCTCTCTCTCTGCCCCTCCCCTGTTCACGCTCTGTCTCTATGTCTCTCGAAAATAAATAAACGTTAAAAAAATTTTTTTTTAATTAAAAAAATAAAATCAAAGACAGAAAATTTTAAAAGCAGCAAGAGAAAAAAATATTCCTCACATATAAGAGAACTTCCACGAGGCTATCAGTGGCTTTCTCAGCAGAAACCTTCCAGGTCAGGAGAGGGTGGAATAATACACTCAAAGTGCTGTAAGAAAAATACTACCAATTAAGAATGCTTTAGCTAGCAAAGCTGTCCTTCAAAAATGAGGTAGAGATAAAGAATTTTCAAGAGCAACAAAAGCTGAGGGAGTTCATCACCACCAGACCAGGCTTATAAGAATGCTAAAAGTTCTTCAAGCTGAAAAGATGCTGATTAGTAACATAAAAATATATAAAAATATAAAACACAGCGGTAAAGGAAAGCATATAACCAAATTTAGAATATTGCAGCATTGTAATATGGTAGTGTTTTAATAATTTCATTCTGGTATAAAAGTTAAAAGCCTCTAAATACAATTATTTTTAACCCCTACATAATATAAAAAGGTATAATTGTTACATCAAAAACATAAAATGTGGGGAGGCAGTAAGAAGTTAGAGTTGAGGGTGTTTTGTTTTTTTTTTTTGTATGATCAAACTTAAGTTGTAATCAGCTTAATACAGACTGTTATACCTGTAGGATGTTTCATGTAACCCTCATGGTAACCACAAAACAAAAACCAACAGTAGAGAAGAGAAGAGAATCAAAGAATACCACCAAGTAAAATCACTGATCACAAAGGAAGACAGGAAGAGAGGAAGAAAAGGGAAAAAACTCTACAAAATAGCCAGAAATGGTAAGTGTTTACCTACCAATAAGCACTTTAAATGTAAATAGATTAAATTCTCCAATCAAAAGGAACAGAGTGGCTGAATGGCTAAAAAAACAAAACACAACAAACAAAAAAACAAGATCTAAGTATATGCTGCTTACAATTCAATACTTTTAACATCAGATTTAAGGGCACATACAGACTTACAGTGAAAGGATGAAAAAAGATATTCCATGAAAATGGTAACCAAGAGACAGCAGGCAGACAATAGTTATACTTATACCAGACAGAACAGACTTTAAGTCAAAAACTATAACAAAATACAAAGAAGTTCATTATAGAATGGTAAAGGGGTCAATCCTTCAAGAGCATATAACAATTATAAATTTATATGCACCTAACATTAGAGCATCTAAATATATTAAACGAATATTACCAGACCCGAAGGGAGAAATAGACAGCAATAATAGTAGGCCCCACTACTATTGTGGGGATTCCACCTCCAACAATAGATTGCAAATATAATAATAAATAAATAATAGATTATGCAAACATAAAATTAATAAGGAAATATTGGACTTAAATTATATTTTAGGCAAAATATACCTCATAAACATATATAGACCATTCCAATCAACAGCAGCAGAATACACATTTAAGCACATAGGGAACATTCTCCAGGACAGATTGTATTTTAGGTCACCAAAAATGTCTTAGCAAATTTAGTAGATTGAAATCATACCAAGTGTCTCTCTTGACCAAAGAGTATGTAACTAGAACTAGGTAACAGGAGAAAAACTGAAAAATTCACAAATATGTGGAAATTTAAAAAAACAAAACAAACCACAATCCTGAACAAAAAATGAACCAAAGAAAAAATTAAAAAGGAAATAAAAAATATCAAATGAAAATGGAAAAACAACATACCAAAACATGGGGGATACAGAAAAGCAGATCTAAGATGGAAATTGGTAGTGATAATACATTAAGAAAAGAGACATTCAAATAAACAATTTAAATTTATATTTTAAGGGAAGAGAAAAAGAACAAACTAACCCCAAGGAAGCAGAAGGAAGGAAATAACAAAAATCTGAGCAGAAATAAATGCAACAGAAAAGAGGAAAATAGTAAGATAACTCAATGAAACTAAAAGTTGGTTTTTTTGTAAAGATAAACAAAATTGACAAATCTTTAGCAAGATTTATCAAGAAAAAAAAAAAGACTAAAAAAAAATTAGAGGTTTTTCAGGGCTCTTTGCAAGGGGACTTGGTAAGAGGTTGTAGCAGACCAACAGCTGCAGTTGCCATTGTTCTGTCTTCAGCTTCTTAAATGTTTCCCATGGCCAAAATATGCTCTAAGTGGTCTCCCAGTTCAAAGCATTCAGGCAACAACTCAAGGCAGAGCCACCAGAAAGGATCACCTGATTTTCATGACAAATATGTTAATGCTCCATTAGCTAGTGGAGTCACCTTCCGTGTTGCAGCAACACAAATCAGAATAGAATGGAACCTGTCCCTTGTTGGCTGAGTCATCCCAGCGGAATGGGGAGATCAGTAATCAACCCAGCTGGTATGATACTCAATTGTTTCAAAACCAACTTATAATCGATGCAAAGTAAAAGCACTGTGTACCCATTAAAATATAGCATGACTGAAGAAATAAAGTACATTTAAAACCTTAAGAGATGAAAGAGAAGAGATTACAACTGATACCACAGAAATTCAAAGAATTGTAAGAGACTATTATGGATAATTATATGCCAAAAAATTGGACAACCTAGGAGAAATGAATACATTCCTAAAAACATACATCCTATCATGACATGGATCAAGAAAAAATAAAAAATTTAATAGACTAATAATGAGTAAGAAGACTGAGTAGCAACCCAAAACCTCCCAACAAAGAAAAGTCCAGGACCAGATGGCTTCAAGGGCAAATTCTACAAAACATTAAAAAAAATTTAATGCCAATCCTTTTCAAACTGTCCCAGAAAACTGAATAAAGGGAACAATTTCCAAATAATTTTACAAGGCCAGCATTACTCTGATACTGGAGCCAGATAAGGACACTACAAAGAAAGAAAACTACAAGTCAATATCTCTGATGAATACAGATGAAAAAATTCTCAACCAAATACCAGCAAACCAAATTAAACAGCACATTAAAAGGATCATATACCATGATCAAGTGGGATTCATCCCTGGGATGCAATGAGGTTCAATATACGCAGTCAGTAAATGTGATACATCGCATTAACAGAATAAAATCATATGATTATCTCAATAGATTCTGAAAAAGCATTTGATAAAATTCAACATTCTTTCATGGTAAGATGTCTCAACAAAGTGGGTGTAGGAGAAATGTACCTCTACATAATAGAGGCCATGTATGACAAGCCTACAGCTAACACACTGAAAGTTTTCAGGGAAAAGTAAAACTGTCTTTGCTTGCAGATGATATAACTTTGTATATAAAATATCCCAAAGACACCAAAGGGGAAAAAAAAAAACCATTAGAACTAATCCATAAATTTAGTAGAGTAGCAGGATACAAAAGCAACATACAAAAAAAAAAAAGTTGCATTTCTATATACTAATAATGAAACATCAGAAAAACTTTAAAAAATCTATTTACAATAGCATAAAAAAATAAAATACTTAGGAGTAAAAGGGAGGTGAAAGATTTGTACACCAAAAATTCTGATAAAAGAAATGGAAAAGCACACAAATAGAAAAATACTCATGTTCTTAAATCAGAAAAATTAACATTGTAAATGCCCATACTAGCCAAGCTATCTATAGATTCAACACAATCCATGTCAAAATTCTCATGACACTTTTCACAGAAATAAAAAAAGCAATCCTAAAATTTGTATGGAGACACAAATGACACTTAAGATAAAGTAATACTAAGAAAGAAAAAACTTGAAGACACCACATTTCCTCATTTCAAATTATATCACGAACTACAGAAATTAAAGCAGCATGGTATGGCATAAAAACAGATATATAGACCAATGGAACAGAATCAAGGGCTCAGAAATAAACCCTCGCATACACATCAACGAATATTTGACAAGTGAGCCAGGAATACTCAATGGGAAAAGGATAGTTCTCTTCCAGAAAAGATGCTGAGAAAACTGGGCAACCATAGTGAAGAATGAAATTGGACCCCTATCTTAATCACCACTCCTAAAAAGTAACTGAAAACGTATTAAAAACTTAAATGAAAGACCTGAAACCATAAAACTCTAGAGGAAAACACAAGAGAAAAATGATACTGGTCTTGGGAATGATTTTTTGGATATGACACCAAAAGCGTAAGTAACAAAAGCAAAAACCAACAACTAGGACTGTATCAAATTAAAAACCTTCTACACAGCAGTCAAAATGATCAACAGAATGAAAAGGCAATCTACTAAATGGGAGAAAATATTTGCAAACCATCAGTCTGATAAAGGGCTAATATCAAAAATCTATCAAATACTCATTCCATGGATCAAATAATCAGAAGTACTCCTTTTAAAGTTCAGAACAACAGAAGAAATGTCTGTCATCACTAGTTCTATTCACCACTGTGCTGGAAGTCTTAGCCAAGGTAGTAAGAAGGATAAGTCAATTATAGAAAAGGAAGAAACCACTGTGTTATTCACGGGTGATATGATCTTTAATGTAGAAAATCCAAGATAATCTACAAATTAATTACACTAAGAGTTTAGGGGAATTTCTAGATGTAATGTTCAGGTATAAAAATTAGTTTAATGTTCCTAAACAACAATAAGCACAAATTACAAAATCTATCTTTAAAAGATATCACATTTAAAATAGCAACAAGGGGCATCTGGGTGGCTTAGTCAGTTAAACGTTTGACTTTGGCTCTGGTCATGATCTCACAGCTTGTGAGTTTGAGCCCCACGTCAGGCTCTGTGCTGACAGTTTGGAGACTCGAGCCTGCTTCGGATCCTGTGTCTCCCTCTCTCTCTGCCCCTCTTTCACTCATGCTCTGTCTCTCTCCTTCAAAAATAAATAAACATTAAAAAAATTAAAAAAATTTAAAATAGCAACAAAAACTAATAAAGTACTAAGGAATAAATCTAACAAAAGAGCAATATGATTTGTATGGGGGGAAATATACATTTTTCTGAAGAAGTAATTGTTCCCCAAATTGATCTATATATTATACACAATACTAATAAAAATTATCAAAAAAATTTAATAGACTTTGACAAGGTGATCCTAAAATTCATATGAAAAAACAAAATCCCCAAATAGATTATATAATTTTACAAAATAATAATTAAAACAGTGTGGTATTGGCATAAGGTCAGATAAATAGACTAATGGAACAGAATAAAGCCTTTAGAAATAGATCCCAGCATGTACAACAGAGGGAGCTTCTAAATTACTATGGAAAAGATAAATCATTCAACAAGTGATCACTGAGACTTCTGGCTTCCTACTTAGAAAATATGAAAATTAAATAATATGACAATTAAAACCTTACAATTTTATATTCTTCAAGATCTTGGGAAAGAGATGAATTTTAAAAATAAGATTTTAAAAGTACAAACCATGAAAAGCAGGATTGATAAACCTGACTGCCCTGAATAAGAATTTCTATGCAATATAGTTTATGCACAAGTCACAGATGGACAGAATGGAAAATACCTAATTATTATCTAGATTATTTATATACAGAACTTCAAGTCTACAAAAAAAAAATAGACAATCTCAAAGAAAAATGTGCAAAGTATATGATAATAGATAAGGACTTACTGATTAATACTGTTGAGAAGTGATCAACTTTAAAGTTTTACTAAACAGGATATTCAAATTAAAACAGAGATACCATGTCTCTGTTATATTACACACAAAAAGCGTGATGCTGAGTGTTCGTGAGGATACAGAACAGTGTTTGGAACCACTATATTAGTTTGCTAAGGCTGCCATAACAAAATTTCATAAACTAGTGGCTTAAACAATTTTCCCACAGCTATGAAGGCTAAAAGTCCAAATCAAGGTTTGGTTTCTTCTGAGGCCTCTCTCTTTGGCTTGTAGATATCCACCTTCTCATGTTTGCTCACATGGTCTTTCTTCTGTGTGAGTGACTCCCTGATGTTTTTTTGTGTATCCAAATATCCTCTTCTTATAAGGGTACATGTTAAATTGTTTTAGGGCGAGTCCTGATGGCCTTGTTTTACCTAATAACCTCTTCAAAAGTCCTACTCCAAATACAATCACGTTCTGAGCTACTAGGGGCTAAGGCTTCAACATATAAACCTGAGGGGCAGGAGGAACACAATTTAGCTCATAACATATAATAAAAGTAAAGAGGTAAAAATTAGAAGAATTCATTTATAAAACACTGTGAAATTACTCCAAAGTCAAAAGTGCACATATATTAAGACTCAGCATATGTCCTTCCAGATAATTGCCCTACAGAAACTTCAGCACATGAACACAAGGAGAGATATGCACAAGGAGACACTCGCTATTCATCAACAGAGTAACAGGTATATGTATATCTCCAAGTACCACTTAAGCAAAACCTTGCACAAATATCACAAATGCTGAATGAAAAAAGTCACAGAAGAATACATATATATGTAGAGTGAAACATTCATATAAATTTTTAAAACACATAAAACATGCTTTCATGCATACATACTTACATAATATAAGATAAAAGTATGGACAGAAGATATATATGACACTCAGAACAGTGTTTACCTCTGGGAAAGGAGGAATAAAAATGTGATTGAGGAAGGGAGTAATATCTGTATTTTTTCTGACAATCTGAAACAAAATGTCAACACTTATTCAATATGAGTGACGGGGATATGGGATTACTTTATTTTCTGAGCTTCATGTATGTATTAGAAATACTCTTTAATTAACTGCAGAGACATCCCTTAATGAAAAAACTAGATAAAAATTGGGTAGATGCTCACCATTAATGCTATTTAACTCCTAACTTCTGACATCATGTAATACCACATATTACAATACTGCTATAGAAATATCAAGTGGAATTGTCCTTTATCTAAAAGAGAGTAACCGACATAGATGTTGATTACTAAACTTAGTAACTTTAGTCATTGCTATAGAGGAGTAGAGCTATTAAGATAAAAAGAATTAAGGGGTATCTGGGTAACTTAGTCAGGTAAGTGTCTGACTCTTGATTTTCGGCTCAGGTCATGATGGTTCATGGGATCGAGCCCCATGTTGGGATCTGTGCTGACAGGATGGAGCCTACTTGGGGTTCTCTTTCTCTTTCTCTCTCCCCCTCCTCTGCTCATTTTCCTTTTCCCTCCCTCTGTCACTCCTTCTCAAAATAAATAAACATTAAAAAAAGAATTAAAAACAAGAAAAGAAACAAAGTAATCTATAAAGAGAATCAATGATAGTGGCATCCTATCGATAAACCACTATGACTAACATAAATTTGTACTGCTTATAAATATGAACTAAACTGGTTCGAAATTGGAGTTAATAACTCACAGATACCCAATACTTATTTCAGTTAGAATTTCATGGGACTAAAATATTCCCAGCAAAAGCACAAAATATAATTACATTTATTCAAATGTCAAGCTTTGCCAAGGTTCTGTCAAAAAAGAGGCAGGCCCTCCATCTACAAGGAGAAAATACCATTTTATTCAAATGAACTGCTTCTTGTCATTTTACCTATCCATTTTACCTAATGTGCAGAAATTTGAAATGGAACCCAAGAAGGAGTAGAAGCGTCAAGCAATCATATCGGTTTTAACAGAATAATCACATGGGATAATCTGTATCCAAATTCAGCTCTATGATATTATAATATCAACATTAAATAGAGGTCTCCGGCTCAATTCTCCAAGGAAATCTGTGACCATGTTTATTTTGACAAGTTAAATAGAAAGTGTAAATTAGACCATTCTTTCATCATTCAACAGCCAAAAACAGAACAATCTAGACTTTTAGTTGTCCCTGCTCATTTCAAATGTGACAACATCACCCCTTATTTAAAAAAAAAAAGGCATTTTGGAGAAAACTTACAAATTAGGGTAATGAGTGATTGTTTTAATATATCGAGGTGTTACCTCCAGATTTTTTTTTGACAAAAGTCTATTGCTTATTTATTTGCTTGTTCACCATACTGCTAATTTTTTTCAAGATTATATATAACTAATAACAAGTCTAATCCCCATGGACCCTAGGTAGAAACAACCACTGTTGGCAGTGTCTTATGCATTTTTCTAAAAATGTTACACACACACACACACACACACACACACAGCTACAAAACATTCAATTTATGGAAACCTCATATCTATTTAACCCATCCCCTACCAATGGTAATTTTGTTTCTATAACCACTTACTTTGGGTAAAAGCTGGTTTGTTTCTCCTCTCTGCTACATTCAAACCTGTGAGTGCACTATTTTACATCTAGCACCTGACACATTCTCAGACACATAATAATTGCTTCATAAATATTTATTGAATAATGAACTAACACACAAGCAAATCACCATTTATCAGAGCCAAGGGGAAAAAGAGAAGGAGGTAAAGGAAGGGGAAAACAACAAAGCTCTGTTATATAGCCAGCAAAAAATCAGTGAGAAGTCAAACTAAAGCATTTGTAAAACTGAAAAATGAGTAAACAGAAAATCCAATTACTTCTTCAAAAATCTAATTGCTGCATTTGTTTTCAGTTTTTTTTTTGTTTTTTTTTCAAATTCATACTTTTCATTAAGAATGAACACTTTTAAAGGAAGAGAATGCCCAAAATACAGGTTGTTGTAAAAATTTAGACATTTAATTCTAGGTTATTTTGTTTAAAGTGAGTGTCCAATACCGGCCTTGAATGATCAGTTATTCTGTTAACATCTATTGTTTTTTGGAGAAATTCCTATACTCCAACATTTTTTAATAGTAACAGCTAATTTCCGTCATATACTCAAAAGGGCAAGAATCTTTGGTGAAAATATCTTATAGGCAGAGGATTTACAGATTACTGAATTTTTGTCAAAGCTTATATACTAAGTAGACCTGATAAACTATTCCTGAAAACCTCTTCTTATAAATTAAGAAAGCAGTGAATGGCTTAAGAAATGGAAAGACTTTGGTTATCTGCCAAATCATGATACTACAGATCTTTTAGATGAAAGGTTTGAAGGTAGAATAAAATGATAACACTATAACGATTACTAGTTTCCTAAGTGAAGCAGAACCCTTAGGACAAAATGTTGAAAAGAGACTTGGACATCTTGCAGAAAGTATCTCTGGATGTCTGGCCCAGAAACATAGCCTTGAATTCTTCTAAGCATAGACTTCCTACAAGGTGTTAAGGTCTTTATAGGACATAGGCCCAAACTTGAGTCGCTTGGTTACAACCCTGTACCAGCCATTCTCTAGCATGAGTAAGCCTTTAGAACATTTCAGAAAATACTCATACCAAACTAAGAATATATTAAAGTCAATAAATTATTTTTTGGAAAATAAATTTCTAAAAGGTTACTTCTTGACTCCTTTCAGGTACACCTTCAATTTTTAAGAAATGCTTAAAAGAAATTCTGTTAAAAGCACGCAAAGAAAGGAGAAAACTACAAGTAATTCTCAGTGAGTTTAGGTTTTCTTTTCTCTTCCTCCAATTTCTTTTTATAAAAATGATTATCTTACTTACATGCCTGATAATAGAGTAGCCAACATTTTCTGAAAACATGTTTTCTACTTACTAGTGCTGATGATTGTTATGTTTTTGCTTATTTCTTACTTATAAGGTGAAAAACAACTCAAGCAAAAATTAAGTTTTATGTTAAGAGGCTTGTAAAACTTTTTAAAAAACCATTAAAATATTTGTAAATTTTTATTTAATTTTTGAATAAAATATGTCTTCAGACAATAGTTTAGTCTTTGTAACAAGTAAGCGCACTATTATGGAAACATAACATTATTTTCCTCCACAATTCAATGATGACAATAAACGAAGAAATGAGGATAAGACTCTACCAAACAAAAACACTACAAGCTAAATTAGTCTAGATTCAATAGATGCATATACTTTTTTCTCCCCAGAGGAATGTGTGTGTGTGTGTGTGTGTGTGTGTGTACACACGTACATCTAAAAGTAGGAACACGTACATTTAGATTCATAATAGAATTCTCTGAAATTAAACAAAATAGGTTTCTAATGTTTCTAATGTAAGGGTAGGGCACATTAGTCTGTCTGAATACTTATCACCAAGATGCTTATTTCCAAAAGGCTCAAGTTTAAAAAGCAAGTTCTAAAAAAAATTTATTCCCTACTCTTGTTTCTTCTAATATGAAAAATTAATATGACAATACAGGGGCACCTGGGTGGCTCAATCAGTTAAGTGTCCAACCTTTGATTTCAGCTCAGGTCATGATCTCAAGGTCTTGAGATCTAGCCCGCGTTGGGCTTGGTGCTGGGCGTGGAGCCTGCTTAAGATTCTCTCTCTTCCTCTCCCTCTGTCCCTCCCCTGTGCACGTGCTCACACATGATCACTCTCTCTCTCTAGAAAAAAAAAAAAATATATATATATACATAAATATATATATATATAAATATATATATAGTTATAACATCTAATATCATATATGTACTCCTATTATATTCAAGGCATTGTGTTTAGGCTTTAAGATAATTATTTTATTTACAACTCACAATAATCATGAAAAAAGGAGGTATTCCTACAGATAAGGAAATGGAGGTTCAGAGAAGTTAAGCAACTTTGTTCAAGGTTCCAAAGCTAATAAGCTGTGCAGCCAGAATTGGAATCCAGTCTTCTATTATTCTTCCTTTCTGTTAGTTAATAGAATAAAATAGACCTATTAGCAAATTTAATAAGAGATGGCATGAACTATCAATATCTGACTCAATGTTACCCTGATTTAATTACCCTGATTTAGTTCCCCATATTGGTCAGTGACTAGAGCCAAATAGCCTCAGCTGTTTTAAGATAGATGTTAAGGTTTCTAGGCCTCCACAAAAACTTATATTACATCATCATGCTCTTTTTCCCAAGCCAAACTACTCTAGATGTACACTATTCTAATAAGCACATATAAATAAGCAGATTCATCATTACAATCACTGTAAAGATCCTCCAAATCAGTGAGTGCCTTCTTACCTGCTAGTTAGGTGCATTATGATGGTTTTAGAGTAAGATGGACCTTGACCCGGGTCCTACTAGCTATGTGACTCTATTTAACCTTTCTAAGCCCCTGTTTCCTTCTCTGTACCATAGAAAATAAAAATAGTAACACAGGGGCGCCTGGGTGGCTCAGTCGGTTAAGTGGCCTACTTCAGCTCGGGTCATGATCTGACAGTCTGTGGGTTCCAGCCCCACGTCGGGCTCTGTGCTGATGACTCAGAGCCTGGAGCCTGCTTCGGATTCTGTACCTCCCTCTCTCTCTGCCCTTCACCCGCTCACGCTGTCTCTATGTCTCTCAAAATAAATAAATGTTAAAAAAAAAAATAGTAACACAAACTGTGATCACGTCTTACTTTTCCATGTGTACCTGTAAGATTTTTCCATCATGTCTCAAAGTGAAAGCTTTAAGAAAGAAAAGAAACAAATAAAAACTATAGTACCAAAAAGACCCGTTTTGAAGACTGAATGCTCAAAAATAGGGGCCAAATAAATGTTACCTATTAACATTTGTACTGTGTTTTATTGTGGAATGGCACCGAACACTGTGAAATATCTTTATGGTACATCCCCCAAATTTTAGAAAGATTATAGAGAATATGATTACACCTTCTAGTTAGCTGCTGAGCTAACTAGGATGACTAGGTCACAGTCAAAATTTAATAAAATTCTGCATATCAAAGTCACAGAACCATGCTCAATATACTAGAATATAGTAAGTCCTATGAGAGAAAATAATCACATATATTAAGCTATGATTTTTCTTTACAAAAGAATCACTTGGGTCATCAAAGAATTATGTAGTTTCTCATGTGGTTTCTTATTATGGCATCTTGGAGATTTTAGCTGAAAGCTATCAAAAGAACAATTTAGTAACTTCCCTAGCTATTTTGCACACCTACGCCACAGTCTACTAGGAAAATTTGAAGGAACATGAAAGAAGGATGGCTTTTAAAAACTTCAGTAACACTTCAATAGCTTATCATATAAGAAAGGAAGACAAGCTTTCTCCAGAACAATAGTCTTAATAACTGCTATAAATGAATTAATAGCTTTGGAAAGAATACTATATAAATTATATGACAATACCAAGAATTTTAACTGAACACTGCTGCTGTCAAAGCAATGATTAATAAGTATATTTAATCTTCAAACTACGCATACTCACATCCAAGTAAAAAAAAGTGGTTTCTATTATAGATCTCTAATAAAATCATAACACATCAAAATTATAACTCTGCGTTTTGCATATACATGTGCATGTGATCATCTCTGTGTACATTTATTTAACCCAGTTAAAAAAAATAATCAATCCTAAAGGGCAAAAAAAAAAAAAAAAAAATCAACAGAATCCAAAGGGGCCAAAAAATTAATTTCAATTCAATTGAAAAGGTTTTAGATTTCAGATCACCAGTTTGTCAGGTCATTTATAAACTTCATTTCATTGTTATTAGATAATTTTATACTTTCTAGCTCAGATAATATGATTTATCCTCATACTTTAAGAAACACGCAATAATTACCGGCCATACCAATAATGACCAGAAATGATACAAGAAAATGATGTGGAAGATAAACAGATGACTCTTACTCCTTATCATTCTCTGATAAAGAGTATATGCCAAAGTAAATATAACATGCTAGATCAATGCCATTAACAAAAACTACATATTCTAATTTACATTTAAGAATTCACATTTAAAAGCAATTTTTCACTTTATTTTCTAATTACTTTTAACAGAGATTTCTTTTTAAAAAAGGTTTATTTGTTTGTTTGTTTATTTATTTAGAGAAAGAATGAGAAAACGCATGCACAAACGGGAGAGGAGCAGAGAGAGAGGGAGAGGGAGAGAGAAAATCCCAAGCAGGCTCCACACCGTTAGCACAGAGCCCAAGGTGGGGCTCATCTCACCAACCACCATGAGATCATGACTTGAGCTGAAATTAAGAGATGCTTAACTGACTGAGCCGCCCAGGTGCCCCAAGATTTCTTAAAAGTCAAACTGGCACTGTAAAATTCATTATTAAAGTGCATTTTAGGGGCACCTGGGTTAAGCACCCACTTGGGCTCGGGTCATGACCTCACAGTTCATGAGTTTAAGCCCCGCATGGGGCTCTATGCTGACAGCTCAGAGCCTGGAGTTGGCTTCAGATTCTGTGCTTCCTTCTCTCATTGCCTTCCTCCACTCTAGCCCTGTCTCTCATAGCAAATTTGTGTCTCAGTAGCAGAAAGTGATGAACACTGGGGTGACTAGATAAGATGGAGGAGAGGCAAAGATGGATTTACAGGAAGGACAATGCATGAGCTGTATTTTAAAAGCATAAACGAGAACTAGGCCAAAGGGAGTGAAAACATGCTGAGCAGAAGGAACAACATGTGCACAGGACTGATGGTGTAAAACGGAACGGCAGAGCAGCTGAGTACTACTGATTTTATAGTGGAAGTGGTGGAAAATGAAAGCAAAAAAGTAGGTAAGAGCCAGATCATAAAGACCTCTTATGCCATGCAAAGAAGGTGAGATGTCTATTACTATATGCAATGGGGAGTCATTGAAGGGTTTTAAACAAGTTATGGAAAACCAGTATTGCCAAAAGCAGTCATGTCAGCTGTATTATAGAGAATAGAAGGCAGGAAGGGAGACATCCATCACTACGGCAGTGAGAGAACTAAGGGAGCAGCAATTATGGCTAGAGATGTGAAGAAGTTTGATGGTCTACTATATAGGAAGAATCCGGGGAAAGAGTCTCTTTCTGCTCCTTTACTTTAATAACGAATCCAGAATAAAATTATCAAAAATAACAGAAGTGGAGAGAAATAATGTTCAAGAAATAAAAGGGCTGAGATTCCAGGAGATTCCCTCTCTAACCAATTTATCAATCAAGGATACTGCCTTTAAAATAACAGTTGATGGAATCTTATAGAAAAACAATAAATAGGCATGGAGAGAACAATCATGTTCTTTCCCTTTATGAACAATATCAATCATTTAAAATGGCACAGAAATAGTTATAGTAATAGTAACAATAACAATAAACCTCTGGTAATTCTGATGATCAGCCAGATTTTAAATCGATTCTGAATCTAATATGAAAGAATGTTAAAAAAAGGGGGGGGTGGGGGGACAAGGGTGCGCCTGGGTGGCTCAGTTGGTTAAGCATCCGACTTTGGCTCAGGTTATGATCTCGTGGTTCCTGAGTTTGAGCCCCACATTGCACAGCTCAGCCTGGAGCCTGCTTTAGATTCTGTGTCTCCCTCTCTCTGCCCCTCCTGCGTTTGCACTCTGTCTCTCTCCCTCAAAGAGAAATAAATTTTTTCCTAAAAAAAGGAACAGGTTGATATCATGCTTCTTAATTAATTATACCCATATGCTGGTAGTTCATAAGGCCTAACCCATTTGGCACTCAGCTGAGAGCCATGAAGTGAGCCAAACAATCTTCTGAATAGTAAGGTGGACATCAAGACTCAGCACTGGAACCTACTTGGTAACTGCCAATAAGTCATGGAAAATGGGCAAAACGGGCAACCTACCCACAAGAAGGAAGGAAAATGTGTTGGTAGATTGCATCCAGACACTAGTTCTGACAGTGAATATTTACTTATAAGAGCAAAAAAGGTATCCTAAAACTATTCAATGGAAATTTTATGTTTTTTGACTGAGAAATCAAACAATTATGTCTATCAAGTTAAATAGAAAGAAATATAATGTGTGGAACATGAGTGCCTTGGATTTGAAAAGCAAAAACCACTTTATAAACAATAACCATCTTACCATCTCCAAGGAACTTCTGGAAGACTCAGTGAAGATACTCTACAGCATCAGGTTAAAAATAATATAACTGCAAATTTTATCTGTTACTTTAAAATAAAAGGAAGGGAGGGAAGAAGGAAGGGAAAAAAGAAGGGAAGGAAGGAGGGCAAAAAAACATCCAACATATCCATAAATAATAATTCTCCACTCATAGAGCAGCTACTTTGTCTTATTCAATTCCATAAACATGGCATGGCCCAGCCCAAGTGCTGGCACAGTGTAACTGCTCAAGAAATGCCTATCAAATGATGCATTAAAGAATGACTAGAAATAGTTTCCCAACAAGGAACAGAGAGGGATATTTTCCACAAAAGATAGAAATACATGAAATGCATTGTTCCCAAAGCTGACAACCGACTCAGGTTCAAATAAAGTTAGAATAAATCAACTGATAGCAGATCCATAAGGATTACTTTAGGGGAAAGGTGACCTAAGTATGCCTGAAGATTTTTGAGGTTATATCCTAGAGGATGAACTGTCCTATGACAAACTGAAATGTCTGTTAGTATCATTATTAGATAGAACTAGGCTATTTGCATGAAAGAATGACATTTCTTAAATGGGAGCCCATCTTTTGATAAAGTCCTCTTGCTTTCCACCTAAGGCTGTGGTTTGAACAACCTTTTATATCTTTTTTTTTTTTTTATTTTTTATTTTTTTTGAGACAGAGACAGAGCGTGAGCAGGAGGAGGGCAGAGAGAGGGAGACACAGAATCCAAAGCAGGCTCCAGGCTCTGAGCTGTCAGCACAGAGCCCGACGCGGGGCTGGAACTCACAGACAGCGAGATCATGACCTGAGCCGAAGTCGGCCACCTAACTGACTGAGGCACCCAGGCGCCCCTATATCTTTTATAATTAAGGAAGACCTCACCACCTGTGTATTTTCATTCTCTAAGAGAACACAATTACATCCCCTATAAAAAGTTAATGGTTGAATAAAGGGAAAAAATAGGTCGTAGGTCACTCTCTTTCCCTCACTGAATCTGCTCAAGCTTTTGTTCATGAATTACAAATATAAACTTGTGTTTCAAGTCAAACTCACAATCATTTTTTGTGAATTATTTTCCAGCAGAGAAACAATTATGACACAAAACCAGAGTAAAAAATCCTCATATATATCCAAAGGCATTCAGTGCCTGTTTTAAAAATGGGGCTGACAAAAAAACCAGTTGCACATACAGCTGCAAACGCACAAGGCTGTGCAAAGACTTCATAATTAATCCCTGCATTAACAAGCAACTAGAAACTTCCTGAAGAACTAGCCGGTGGGATCCAGAAGCAATGACCTTTTGTTTATTCCCGGTTAAATTTTTTTTTATTACCTTGTAAAAAATTTTACAGCCTTTTAGTCATACCCAAATTGTGCAAAGAATTGTTCTAATTGTTATAATCAATCTGTGACTTGCCTGCAGTGTTAACCATATCAGTAAAGTAAGCTCCTACAACATTATACATTTCTCTCTCTCTCTCTCTCTCTCTCTCTGTCTCTCTGTCTCTCTGTCTCTCTCTCTCTCTCTCTCACACACACACACACACACACACACACACCACAAAAGCCTACTTGAACAATGCACAGTTCCCTTGGTTAATGTACCAGAATTAAGAGAAATACGACAACTAATTTTCAGCTGAGATATTAAAGATGGGATAAAGCAAAGCCCTTTAGCCTCAAACTGCACTATCCTAGAGATTAAGACCAAGGTAAAAGATTCTCCTCAGCTTCCACTGAAGTCACCAATAAAAAATGATCACTGGTTTGCAAAACCACAATAGTAATAGTACCACTGAACCTTTAATAACTTAACTGCATTTAATCCAATGGTATCAAACTGCTCTGCCAATGTTAATTAAACTATACAAAACTCCAGTGAGGTAAACATTATCAACAACAGAGGGTTAATCCTTTGGAAGAAAGACTTAGATTTTACTTATATATCATCTTGCTGCCTGGCTGAGGTATAAAATAAAATGTATTATAAGCTCCCAGAAGCATTATTTTATGTCCCTTTCATGATCTTAAATACTTCAACCTAAACCTGAACTAAATATCAACTTTTTTTTTTTTTTTTGCTTTTCATAGAAAATAGTAACAAATGACAGGCCAAAAGAAAGCTACATAGACTATTAATAACAAGTTCAAAGGTAAATTTGAGTTTCTATATATTGAAATGGAAAATTTTAAATTGCTAATTGCATACTTATTTAAGTAACAAACGTATTCACATACAATTCTTATGAGGGAACATTTCCCCAAAGAGGCTGGGCTTTGTTTCCAAAGTATTAACCAAGTACTTGCTATTTTCTTCCATTATTTCACAGCACTTTATGTCATATATATGTGTGTTTTAACAAAATGTACATAAAACAACACAAACTGCAGGATATAACATTTTCCCAAGAAAATACTGAAATGCTTTTGTTTTTTCCCCTACAATGAAATGACAAATGTGTAAAATTCTCCAAAATACAGCACTAACACCACCTCTTTTCCCCATGGAGACTTTTATCAAGACAGATGGAGTGGCAGAAGGAGGTGAAAGAACATTACTATCATTTGCCCTCAGGCATATAATTCCAGCCTGAAGTATGAGACCTATTTCCAACAAATACCAGGAGACTGTTAAAACAAAGTTTTAAGCAGGATTTTACTGAGGTACTGAACCCTAACGTTACATGGTAGTGTCTTAAAACCTTCGTCTGGAGTTAAGAATCATAGGTTTTTACGGTGTTCCTACTTCACAAGAGAACTGCGGTTCTCCCATATACTTAAATGTATTCCAGACACTGATCCACTTTTAGGAAGTGAATGAATGACACATTGGGTTCCATCATGCTGCCATCTAGGCAATAAAACCTCTTCCATGATTATTATTCCCCACTGTTTGCTAAAGAGGGGAGAGAGAAAGAGAAAGAGAAAGAGACCTCTCAAAGGACCTTCCCAGTAGTATCTATTCTTTGGCCCCATGATGCAACACAACTCTGCAGGTTAAGTCAAGATGTTTAGCTTTCAGCAAAAGCATAAACTCTACCTCTTTCCTGTCTCTTTTTATCCCCTGTGACAAAGGAATTGCCTATGCTGGCTTGAAAACAGATTCATTGCAAAGTCATTTCCAATTACGAAGACTTAGAATTAATGTTTTCATGTTTTAAGTGGTTATTAAAATATTAAATAGTTTCCCCACGAACTCATAGTCAACAAGTGATTCTTATTTTTGTGAAGTTAGGAAGAAAATAATTTGAATTTATAAGGACCAAATCGAGTAGGCAAAGCTCTCAAACACCAAACACATAGCTAGGAGATATCTCCCAAAGGTGAGGTGACCCATTGGTATGTCATATATTTGTTTCTTTCCTTACAGGGAGGATATCTCTGAAAGGACAAGCAAGATCATGACAGAGGTAATTGCTTATAGGAACAGGAACCAAAAGGTTGAAGAATGAGTTGATGGAGAAAATTATTTGCCACCGTATACCTTTTTATACCATTTGAATGTTTTACCATATCTATGAATCACCTTTTAAAAAACTGGAATTCCCTACTGTGTCAAAAACTATTAAAGTAAATTATATATACCTTTATTACTGTGAGAGGAAGGGAAAGAAATGAGAAAAGAGGTCTTCATACTGAATGAGTGAAGGTGAAAAGCATCGAGTAAACTCACTGAAGGCAAGGCCCTTGACAAGTAAAGGGTAAATATTTGGGAGGTACCATGGTGTTTTCTATAGAATTAAGTCTCTGTGCCAAATTCTTACTTTTAAGTTTACATAGGCTCATTATTCCTTATTTTTTATGTGCACATCAATAAATAATGTTATTAACAGACTGATATTTAAGAGGGAAGTTTCTTTTCTAAAGAGCAAAACTGAAAAGGAGGGGAAAGGGGAAGAAGGAATTAAAAAGGGGATGGAGAGATACAAGAAGAATGAGGGGGAAAAAAAGGAAAGGAGAAAGGAAAAAAATGATAATAAGATCTCTACAGGACTAAGAATCCTAACTCACTCAAAAAAAAAAAAACAAAACAAAACTCAAAAAGAAAAACCTATTTGCCAAGTGCCTGTTATATACCAGGTACTTAAGGACACAAACATGAATCAGAAACCTTACACTACCTGTAACAACAGTTACGATTTTGGTTATGAGGGTTTGGATTAGACCAAGAAGAGACAAATAATGTCTGATGTAGCTGAGGAATTTTAAAATGGCAGCCACATCTAAGCCATCCCAAAAATTAAGGAAGAGTTTATTGGGTGATAGAGGAAGGAAAGGACATTTCAAGAAGGAAGGGCATGACCAAAGGAACAGCAGTATAAAAGGACACACCGTACTCAGGAAACACAAGTGTAATCATATATGGCTGGAGCATATGGTACACAGGAGAATAAGCAGTAAAATGAAAAGTGAGGTTAAGAGGAAAGGAGGTGTAGGGGAAATTAAGCTAAAACAGTGAGCAGGGTCAGTTTCTTAAACAGTAGAAGAACATCTATTTTAAAAATAAATTGTGTAAATATTCCCTGGGGTGAAGATTGGTAGTAGTATTTTAACTTATAAAAACAATTTTTTCAGAACACAAATATACTAATTACTGTTGTATACACAGATAGTTCATATAACCAATTGCCATTACGTGTTGATTGTATCACGTCCAGTGGACTCTCTACTTGAAAATAGTATTTTATCCTTATTTTGGTTTACAAATATAGCGGTATGGCTATATTTATCATCAAATGCTATATAATTCAGTTGTCAACAAACTAATTTGTAATGTATAACTACGCGACAAATATATGGGTACATTTGCTTTTATAAAATCAAGTATGCATACACACTAACTAGTTGTATAAATCTAGACACAATGATATTTATATTTAGCAAAATTTTAAGTCCAAGAATCCATGAGACTCAGTGTTCACACTATGCTGCCAGGGCACCTGGGTGGCTCAGTCAGTTGAGCATCCCACTTTGGCTCAGGTCACGATCTCAACGTTCATGAGTTGGAGCCTCGCATCAGGCTCTCAGCTGTCAGCCTGGAGCCTGCTTTGGATCCTCTGTCTCCCTCTCTCTCTGACCCAGCCCCGCTTGTGCTCTCTCTCTCTCAAAAATAAACAAACATTTAAAAAAAAAAGATTATGTTGCCACCTGGAATGGTATCTTGGGTACGAATAATATTTCTGGATGACATTTTCTTTATTTTAGAAGTGTAAAGAGATTGCTAAAATGGCTTTCAGCATTCACTGCTCCTGGGAAGACGTTTACTAAGAGCCCGATTTCCCCCTCTTTGAAATGATTTGCTCTTTTTTCTGGATACTTGGAGAAATATCAAAATTCTAATTCTATCATTTAACCTAGATATGTCAAGCAATCAAATTCCCTAAGACCCAAAATATTATTTTGACTTCATGATTGTTTATTCTTTTCAGAGAAAACTTCTTTATTGTACCTTTGAACAATTTATCTCTTCCACATTTTCCATTCTCCACATCATGCAATTATCTTAATGCTGGATTTCTACTGGTTCTCCATATCTAATATATTCTGTGCTTTCATTTTCTACTTTTTCACCTGCATTCTGGGATTATGTCAAGCCTTTCTTCAGTGTCAGTAATGTAATGTGTCATTCTAACAGCTCTTTGAAAAGTAAACTTTGGTAGTAATTTTTGTAAGAAATGGTATTAGATTGTTTTGTATTCTGAAAGTTACAATGTATTTATATGAGATTGAAATAAGTACCTAATGCAGTTTACAGAATCTGTCAAGAAAGATGTTTAATACCTCAAATGATAGAAATCATTTGGGGCAGAGATTTGTGATTTAACAAACTCTAAAGATCACTAGGCAAGATATTCTCCACTTGTCATCTCTGATAGGAAAAAATAAAAAAAGAGTGCCCTAAAACCTCTCCTCGCTTTGAAGCTAAGGAAATTTGTTAATAAAGGTTTAGAGGGATATTCCCTATAATATGATACATTGAACTTGAGCCATAACCCTCAACTAATTGATGCTGCTGCTGTATTTTATAAACAGTAATGTCCTTACTAGCCAGAGGAATAGTCATATAGTCACTTTGCTCATACTATTGCAGCTGACCGACTTGCAGTTAACTGTACGATCTCTAAAACCACAGCTGTGCCTTTAACTTCAGGCAGGGCTGCCTGTACAAATCCGATGGAATGACACCGGTCCTTCATGCGAGAGGTAATGCATATCAGTCACAAATCAACTAAATTTCTAGGCTTCAATAGACAAGAAAAAGTGTATTTTTACTTCAGCCTCCATATTCCCATTTTCTTTATGTATTCTGATTTCCTTTACATAAATATCCAAACAAAAATTTTTTATTTGACGGTCATTTTGATATTAATTCCTTCCTCAGTAAATGAGAATGGTCACATATGCATATGCATGTATCAGGCTACTAATATTTGAAAGGTATGTAGTATCACAAGAGTCCCAAAATACCATCTGACTGAAAAAATTATATATATCTGTGTTTGAAATCTATTCAAAAACATAAGAAAATTTTTCTAAAATCTTAAATGTAAACTTTGGATAATGAACCATTATCTGTTTTTCTAACTGCCTTAACATGCATCTTCTATTTTAATCACACCTAAAACTTAGAATTTAACTTTACTATGACCTATAGGCTCTCTTTCAAAGTCTTACATAAAATGATCAATCATCAAAAACTCAATACTTACTCCAGGGGTTATTCCTTCTAGGAAAGGGAGCCACGTATCTTTCTGTAAGTTTTCCTTAGTTCATTGCATATACAATCCACAGCAACATATAAGCTAAAGAAAATATTTCCTCCTTGTTCTGTAACTTTGTCACTTTCAGACCTGCTATAGCAAAATCTGAAAACTGTTTCATAAGACTTAACACCACAGCACACCATATAATGAATTCAATCATCACGGTCTCTTTTTAACTTGCTATCTTATTAAAGAAATCACCACTTGCTGTTATTTTCTTAATATTTCTTAACAAGGGATAATACTCCCTCTTACCTCTTAAAAATAGTCTCTAACCAATCTTTTCTTAAAGTGTTGGAAAAGTCTTTAAAGGATCCAGTGCTGTGTGCATGTTTGAATATAGCTGATAATTTATTCTCTACCATCGCAAAGAGGGAGACCTTCAAGGTTAGGCCTCTACCAGTCTGTGCATTAACTCCTACAATGAATATATACAATGTAATCAACAACTACCTTAATGACTTAAAAAGTCAATGATAGTGCCTACACGTGACCTACAGTTAACAGTGTATTTGCTATTCCACTTTCACGTAGATACAGCAGACAGGGACAGCATGAGCAATGCAATTAATACCCCTGCAGGCCCATCTCTTGGTCTTTCCTTCCTTTCAAAGATTGGCAATGAGACAGTTCAGAAATCTACAGCCCTTGTTATTACCTAATATAGGTTTTTACAATTTTAAACAATCATTCAAGTTTTGAATCGGATACATATATATGCATATATATTTAATAATAATATAAAAAAGGTTTCACACCACATCCCAGAATATACTGTACCAACGACACTACTTACTCTGCTCAGGTGAGATGTGCAGCTCCCATGACCACACTTCGGTATCTACCCTGTAGATACAGTCTGTAATGTTACTACTTTATTCTAACCCATATATATGCCCCCTAAAATGGCATAAATACAAGTGCATCACTAGCCCTCCCATGACTAATATTTCTTATTGGCTATCTGCAACATCTAATGCATATCTTAATTATATGCTTCTTGAGATCAGGGAAAGGCCAAAGTAATTTTGTTGGCACAGCCTCATACGCTATTAGGAATTTAATAAGTGCATTTTAATAAAGAGAAAGAAAAAGCTTACACACTTAGATTCTAAGTCTAAAACTACTTCTCTCTGTGATAGTAAGCGGGTTGCTTCACATCTCCGTGACCACCTATAAAGTAAGTGATAACTGTTCCTTTTGCCCAGAAATATTAAGTCAAACAATTAATATTTGAGGGGCATCCACTTTATGGTGATACATAGTATTCTCTACTAATTCGGCTTCACTGCCTATTAGGAACTCACAGATATTTCATGTGTTATTTAACATAATTATCACAGCAGCCCTAACAAGATAAGGCATTAAGTGGACAGCCAGCAGCCACCTTCTTTCAGCACTAACCCCTGCTACTACCTAAAGAGTAGCCATGTTTGTACTATGTAACCAGCCCTCCCTCCCTTCCCTACAGTTGGTTGGGCAGGATGTATACAACTGAGATAAGCTGGGCCAGTTAGTATCTTTCTCCTGGAAATTTAGAACATATACTGAGAGCCACTACTTAGTCTCAGCTGGTCACTCAAACTGAAATTATGTAAAGTGAGGAGTTGTGGGTTCCCATGTTTGGTCATGTGCACTCTAAAGCAATGAAAAGTGATTGGCAGAAAGAGGGAGGGAGAAGAATTAGGTAGATATACAAAGCCAGAAATGAGATGGGAGAAAGAAAGAATAAATAAAGAAGATAGAGAGATGACACAGACAGATGAGACAGAGAAACAAAGGCAAAGACAAAGAGAGAGACAGGGATTAAAGGTTTGGGTTTCTATTAGCTTTCCAATTCTGTTTCTAGACTCTTAAAAGGTTTTGACTTGCATCCTGCCCTTGGGTTCCAAAGGATATCCATGCACTCTTACAAAATAATCCCATCTTGGGGCGCCTGGGTGGCTCAGTCAGTTATGCGTCCAACTTCGTCTCAGGTCATGATCTCACCATTATGAGTTCGAGCCTCGCGTCAGGCTCTGTGCTGACAGCTCAGAGCCTGGAGTTGGCTTTGGATTCTGTGTGTGTGTCTCTCTCTGCCCCTCCCCTGCTTGTGCTCTGTCTCTGTCTCTCTCTCAAAAATAAATAAACATTAAAAAATTTTTTTAAAAAAATCCCATCTTGTGCGTAAGTTTATTTCTGTGACCTGAAAAAACAAAACAAAACAAACTTTAACCAAGAAGCTTAATTTCTTGGTTTATAAATGAAGAAACTAGGATCAAAAAGAATAAGTAACTCATCTAGTTAATAATTAAATAACAGAGATGGAATACAATTTCACAGTTCTCTAACTATATAGTCTGACTGAATGTATGAATAAATGACTGAACGAAGTCTGACAAACCAGTATGCCAAACGCAAACATACGCAAACTACAGAGTTAAGTGTTGAGAAGATGTGAAAAAAGAGCCTAAGGGAAAGTAAACTATAATTTTCACCTGAAATTAAAGGTAATATATGTAAAGAACCTAGATGCACAGGATGCATCAAGATATTAGAACCTGGCTCCAAATTTACAGGTCTTCAATCTGACTTACTTTCTCTACTTCTTTGTTACCACCTCAACCTCTCACCTTTCCAGTTTAGTTCCATTTTTTTAATGTTCCTGATAAGCAAATAAACAACCATGTAGACAGCAATTTACTTTCTTTAATCTTTTGAATCAGGAGTTTTAAGGTTTGGTGTTGAGAAATAAGCAAAGACTCTTAGCTGCCTAATTTAGATCTAATTTAAAAAGTTTAAAGAAAATAAATGTGAAACACAGTTTTCTTAAAAATCTGCCTACTCTACACAACAAATGTGAGATCCTCAAATGTAAACAAGGGGTTGGAAAGCACCAATGATCTCCATGTGCTGATTAGCCATTAAAGACTGAGTTACTAGGGCGCCTGGGTGGCTCAGCAGTTAAGCGTCCAATTTCAGCTCAGGTCATGGTCTCAAGGTTCGTGAGTTCAAACCCCTCAATGGGCTCTCTGCTACCAGCACAGAGTCAGCTTCAGATTCTCTGTCCTCCTCTCTCTCTGCCCCTCACCACTCTCTCTCTCTCTCTCTCAAAAACAAATAAACATTAAAAATATATTATAAAAGTTACTGTGCTCACTCTCTGTCCCTTCCCCACTTGCGCATGCTTGTGTGCTCTCTCAAAATAAATGTTAAAAAACAAAGTTATGATAGATGCTGAATGCATTACATTTGACTCAGCATTCTCCTTTCTCTTTTATGCTTATTAGGTTCAGCAATCCAAATAATTCAATATCTCTTATATTGTCTAGAGTCTATAAGTCATTTGTCAAAGCTTTATTAAGTCTTCCTGTTGGTTATAAAGAGCAGTTTAGGTTTTTATATTTATCACGGTGATGGCTATCATAGTTACCTGACCTGCAAAAAAATATTATGGTTAATATCTTCCACAATGACATGAGAATGCTAAATTTTGGAAGGAACTGCTATATAATTGCTGACAAGAATTCTCTATCTAGATCATAAACCCAAAAAATCCACAATACAAAGGAACACACAGCCCTAAATGGAGCCCAAATATGCAAAAGGAATACTTTGACCAATAGGGTAAAAGGCAGATCAACAAAATCTTAAAAAAAAAAAAAGATGGTATCTAAGGATGTTAACCTTCAATCATAAAATTACTAAATCTACGAATATGTCTATTGTATGATTTATACAAAACGTTACCCTAAATTCCAATTAACTTATACAACATTCACTATGTCCAAGGTAATATAGAGGATCAAAGATATAATAGGCATGATAAGCACGTCTAAGATGACAGTTATTAGCTGAGAATAGAGGAATGATTTTCAGTTAGATACAAATGCTCCCCAAATCAGTCATGTTCATTTACTTGCTCATTCACTCATTCATTTGTAGGGCATTTTATTAAAGGTACCAACTTCTTAAGTAGGCACTATAACACAGACATGAATAAGATACAGTCCTCTACCTCAAGATACATAAGATTCAGTTGAAGAGACAACTGTAGAAGGCTTTATTATGCTGGGGTAAGTAAAATGACTAGAGTTAGCCACAGGTACTGCGAGAACACACCGACACCCAGAAAAATGAGTGGGATCAGGAGAGGATTCTTAGAGGAAAAGTTTGGGTTGAGTCCTAAAGGACCAGTAAGACCTACTAAAAATGCTTAGGAGAGAGATGGGGCTGACTCATCAAAATAGTAAAATGTGCAAAGGGAACAGAGGCAGGAGCATGGTGCTTCTAGAGAACTGTAAACTGCTCAATAAAGCAGAAGTTTAGAATGCAAATTAGGAATACTGAGAATAAAGGTTAGTGAAGTAAGCTGAGATACCAACACTACTATAAATCTATCCAAAAATAATGAAGTATGTTTTATATCAAAATATTTCAAAATAGCATAATATTTCCAGGAAAAAAAACCACACAAATTCAAAATGAAAGAAATCATATGTGTTCATCATGAATAAAATATGGATATGTAACCAAAAATGAGTATTCATAACTTTAAATATTACTTTAATTGGATAGAAGAAAAAATCTGGTAGAACTGACCATTCTGACACTTATGCCCCTCTCAAGCTCTGCCTCTGTGGAGCAAAGTACACTCAAGTACATCGTTCTATTTCCTATACCTCAGAGGCATATTCAAAACAGTGACTTACAGTTACAGCAATGAGATTCTAACGGCCTCAGCCAGATGTAATGCACAAAATAATTTGTATCCTCTCAAGACTAAGAAAATAAAAACCTGTCCAAATGTCAACACATATCTTTCTTTAACCAAATTTTTGTGTAAATATGTAAAAGTCCTGTTAGAAAACAAAGAACTTGGGGCACCTCTGTGGCTTAATTGGTTGAGACTCCCACTCTTGATTTCGGCTCAGGTCATGATCTCGTTGTGGGGTCAAGCCCCATGTCAGGCTCTGTGCTGACAGTGTGGAGCCTGCTTGGGATACCCTCTCTCTGACCTGCCCCCACTCAGGCTCGCTCTCTCTCTATCTCAGAATAAAAAATTAAACATTTTTTTAAAAAGCAAAGAACTCATAAATAAGAATCTCCATGTTGATTTGGCAATAATGTTATCATTCAAGGAAGGAAACATAGGTAGAACAAAAAAGGTAAAAATGATTGACATCTATTAATAATAAAACATACCAACTCACACAGCACACATAGATTAATTATGAAAAACAATCCTAATAAGTTTTAACTGGAAAACAAGGGCTGGAATAGATAACCTGAAATTTACACATGTTGGTTTATATTCTTTGACATAAACAAGTACAGCAATATTTTATTCACATTCTCCTTTCAAGGCTCTTGCTGTTAATAAAAGCTTTGGTTGCATAAGTAAGTCAATATAAAGCTTGCAAAAGCAGCAATCTTCCTAAAATGAATAAATAGAAGGTTCCAATAAGTGCTTTTGAGCTAATATGAATTCACCTCCATCATATTGTATGAAGTTCTACATTTAAGGGGAAATAAGACGTGAATATTTATTACATTAGTAATTCTTCCAGGTGTCTGAGACTTGTTGGTTGTGATAAACTCCCAAAAATGATTCATTGGTAGTTAACTATTTCTTTTTCTGTTACAAATTTTCTTTGTCAGGAATTTAAATATCAAATTTTTACACTTTAGGTTCTTAATCTTTTTCCATCCCTTTACTTTGAGCCTATGTGTGTCCTTAAAGCGGAAGGCATCTTACGTAAGTAGCATATAGTTGAGTTTTATCTTTCCAACCATCTAGTCACTTTGTCTTTTGACTAGAGAATTCAATACATTTACACTGAGAGTATTTATTAATAAGTAAGGACTTACTAATGCCATCTTATTAACTGTATGTATTAAAGGTATACATCAGATCCATCTAGACTGTTCAAATAAATTACTTAGCCACACCTGTAGAGTTTGTGATTCAGGCCTGGGGGGTTGGGGCCTGAGCATTTGGATTTGTAAGAAGTTCCCATCTAACTTTATGCTACTGTCAAATGACCATACTTTGCAGGGGAAAGTGGGGGAATTGGTGAAATAGGTTTAAGAGTACATTTATCCTGATAAGTGTTGAGTAATGTGTAGAATTGCTGAATCATTATATTGTACGCCTGAAAATAATATAACACTACATGTTAATTATACTTGAATTAAATAAATAAATAAATAAATAAATACCAACCCCACTTTGAAAAAGCACTGTTTGGGGGTGGTTCCATGAAAACAGAGTCTAGTTATAAGCCAATATAGCATCATTCTTCTATTTTTTTTTAATACTAAAAAGAAAAATATTTTGCTCAGATGAACAACACAGAGTACGATAAAATTATTTTCAAGTTTTTCTTTTTTTTTTTTTAAATTTTTTTAACGTTTATTTACTTTTGAGATACAGAGTGTGAGCAGGGGAAGGGCAGAGAGAGAGGCAGATGCAGAATCTGAAGCAGGCTCCAGGCTCTGAGCCATCAGCACAGAGCCTGATGCGGGGCTCGAACTCACAGACCGTGAGATCATGACCTGAGCTGAAGTCGGTCACTTAACCTACTGAACCACCCAGGGGCCCCAATTTTCAAGTTTTTCTTTACATTAAACATAACATGTATAAGGGTGCCTGGGTGGCTCAGTTGGTTAAGTGTCCCACTTCAGCTCAGGTTATGATCTCCCGGTTTGTGAGTTCAAGCCCCATGCCAGGCCCTGTGCTGACAGCTCAGAGGCTGGAGCCTGCTTCAGATTCTGTGTCTCCCTCTCTCTCTGCCCCTCCCCTGCTTGCGCTCTGTCTCTGTCTCAAATATAAAATAAGTATTAAAAAAAATTAAATATAATATGTAAACGATACTGTTTCTCACTTATAAAGTTACAAAAACATTCATCAACTTCAAGGGCAAACCATGGTCATACAAAGCTTTTAAATTTTAAACATCATTAATAACCTTAGCAGTTAAAGTCAAAGAAACATCTCCTAGCCTAACAATGTTAGCTTAGCTTAATATCTTCTTCCCTAGTGACTAGATATTTGGAGAGGGGGAAATGGGATTCAGTAAAGAGAAAAGATACACAATAGCAACCTCCATCGCATGCCCTTTAAACATCCATCCTCCTATAATTACCATCAGTTCCTGACAATTTTTACACTTCGATATAAAGACAAGGATACCATTTTCTTAAAGTCCAAATACTCCATAGAAAATATCAGGGTCTTTCCCAAATTAATTCCAAGAATCTTCCCTTGAAGCAGTTTGGATTCAAAACCAAAAAAATAAGTAAATAAAAACCAGTCAGATTAATCAGGATGATATGAGAAATATCCTTACAATGAATGTCTCTGGGATATTTTGGTATTAAAACTCTAAGTAAATGCATTCCTAAAAATATACTCAAAACTTACTCTGTAGGAGGCACTCCGTTTAATACTGTGGAAGATACAAAGATGAATGAAATAGCCCCTACTTTCTAAAGGTAGTTAGTGCTAAAGAGGTTAAGATAAAAACAAGTAAAATACCTGAGAGCTAGTACTAATTGCTCATCTAACTTAATATTTCTTACCTGACCACAGATTATCCCTTTAAAGATGATTGCTCTACTCATATAATATTGTATATCATAGTTGAGATAAATGGTCATTAAAAGAACCATTTACCTAACTTATTATTTCCAAAACTTGATTTCCTGTAAATGAAATAGATCAGACATGACATCTGCTCTGAAGCAGTGGTCTCTGTATACACGTTACTAAAAATATAACAGAAACCAAAATAAAATGAACACCAAATTAACTTCCCTTAAAGGATGATAATAAATTAATCAGTCTCTATATAACTGTACTACAATGTCAGTAATAAACTTTAAAATACCTTAGCAAATGATATATGCAGTTAATGTATTTGTGTGTATTGGTGTATGTGTGTTCTAATCTACACTCAGGGAGTAATAAAATATTTTATTAGGGAATAAGCCCTTCAAGATTGGCTTATATTTTGCTGCTGAAAATTTTTTTATATTCATCAAGGATAGTGGCCTCTAGTTTGCTTTTTTCGGAGAGTCCTTCAGGGTAATGCTTTTGGTAGCAGGGTAATGCTGGCCTCAAAATAAGTTTGAGAGTGTTCCCTCTTTAATGTTTTGGCTCATACAATTAATAAGGTGGCATTAGCAACTCCTTAAATATCAATAATTACTCTAAGTGTAAATATACTAGATTCTCCAATCAAAAAACAAAGAGTGACTAGATGGATAAAAAAACAAAACCCAGGGGTCAGGGTACCTGGAAGGATCAGTCTATTAAACGTCCAACCTGAGCTCAGGTCATGATCTCGCATTTTGTGAGTTTAACCCCCGCGTTGGGCTCTGTGCTGACAGCTCAGAGCCTGGAGCCTGCTTCAGAATCTGTATCTCCCTCTCTCTCTGCCCTCCCCTGCTCATACTCGATCTCCATCCCTCTCAATAAATAAATAAACATTAAAAATTTTTTTTAAAAATACAGCTCTGATGCTTACAAGAGACTCATCACTTCAAGGACATAAAGAGGCTCAAATTGAAAGGATGGAAAAAGGTATTCCATACAAATGGAAACCAAAAGAGAGGATAGCTATATATCATACAAAATAGATTATAATCCAAAGAATTTTAAAAGAAAGAAAGGAAGTAATTATAAATGATAAAGGGATCATTCCATTAAGAAAATATAATAACTGTAAACATACAGGCACCCACCATCAGAGAACCAAAACACATTAAGCAAATACTAACAGAAATGAAGGAAGAAACAGGCAACAATACAACAACAGTAGAATACTTTAATGCCTTATTTTGAGCAATGAACAAATCATTCATTCAGAAAATCAATTAAGGAAACACTGGGCTTGAACCACATTTTACACAAAAAGGACCAAACAGACACATACAGAATATTACACCCAACAGCATCAGAATCCACACAGCCTTCAAGTGCACATGAAACACTCTCCAGGGTAGATCACTAGAACGGGTCACAAAAAAAGAAAACTGAAATCATACTAAGTATCTTTTCTGACCGATATGATATGAAACTAGAAATCAATAACAGAGAAAAGCTGGCAAAATATAAGGAAATTAAACAACACACTCCTGAACAAACAATGAGTCAAAGAAGATATCAAAGGGAAACAATATCTTAAAACAAGTAAAAATGAGAACATAACTTATCAAAATCTATAGGATGCTGTAACAGCAATTCTAAGAGGGAAAATTACAGCAATATACACATACATTAAGAAAAAAAAAAAACCTGATACAAACGATCTAACTTTACACTGCAAGTAAACAAACAAACAAACAAAAAAACAAACTAAGCCCAAAGTTGGCAGAAGAAAGGAAATAATAGAGCAGAAATCAATGTAATAGAGATCAGAAAAACTACTGAAAATATTAATGAAATTAGGTGCTGGTATTTGGAAAAGACAAAATTGACAAATCTTTAGCCAGACTAGGATAAAGAGAGGATCAAACAAATAAAATTATAAATGAAATAAGAGCAATTACAACTGATATCACAGAAACTCAAAGGAGGGACTACTATTATCGACAAAATGCCAACACAAATGGAATAACCTAGAACAGATGAATTCCTACAAACATACAACTTACCAAAACTGAATAATGAAGAAACAGAAAAATCTAAACAGACCAGTTACAAGTAAGGAGACTGAATCAGTAATCAAAAACCTCCCAACAAAGAAAAGCCCAGGGCCAGACTGTTTCACTGATGAATTCTACCAAACCTTTGAAGAATTAATGCCAATCCTTCTTAAACTTTCAAAAACTAAAGAGGGAGAGAATGCTCCTAAACTCATTTTATGAGGCCAGCAATGCCCTAAGACCAAAGCCAAAAAAGGATTATGCAAGAAGAAAACTACAGACCAATGAAAATGGATAAAAAATTTCTCAGTATAGGCAAATCTAATCCAAGAGCACATGAAAAGGATCACAACCATGATCAAGTAGGATATCCCTGGGATGCAAGGATACTTCAACATATGCAAATCATTAAGTGTGATACACCACATTAATAGAATGAAAGATAAAAATCATATGATTATCTCAATAAATGCATAAAAGTATGTGACAAATTATAATATCCTTTCATATAAAAAATGCAACTAATTGGGTGCATAAGAAACATATCTCAACATATTAAAAGCTACATATGAAAATCTCATAGCAAAACATCACACTTATAATGAAAGGTTGAAAGCTTTTCTCTAAGATCAGCAAGAAGAAAGGGATGCCCATTCTCACTACTCCTATTCAACATAGTAGGGGAAGTACTAGCCAGAGCAATTAGGTAAGAAAATGAAATAAAAGGCAACCAAATCAGAAAGGAAAAAGTAAACTTGTTTTGTTTGCAGATGACATGATCTTATATATAGAAAATCCTAAAGACTCCACTAACAAAACTAGTTTTTAAACTGCTTTAAAACCAATCAACAAGTTCAGTAAAACAGTAGGATACAAAATAAACATACAAAAATCAGTTGTTTCTACATACTAATTACAAAAGGTGAAAAAGAAATTTTTTTAGAAATTCCATTCACAACAGAATCAGAACAATAAAATATTTAGCAATAGATTTAACCAAAGAAGTGAAAGACCTGTACACCAAGACTCTAATGAAAGAAATGGAATAAGACATAAACGGAAAGATATCCCATGTTCACAGATGAAGAGATTAATATTTTTAAAATGTCCATACTACCCAAAGCCATCTACAGATTCATTGCAATCCCCAACAAAATTCCAATGGCATTTTTCACAAAAATAGAAAAAATAATCCTAAAATTCGTATGGAATCAAAAAGTTGCTGAATAGTCAAAACTATGTTAAGGAAGAACAAAGTTGGAGGAATAACCGTTTGATTTCCCACTTTACTGCAAAGCTATAGTAATCAAAACAGTATGGTACTTGCAGAAAAACGCAGACCAATGGAAAAGAATCAAGAGCCCAGAAAAAAACCCCTCACATATTTAGTCAACTGCTTTTTGACAAGGGAGCCAAGAGTACTCAATGAGGAAAAGAGAGTCTCTTCAATAAATGGTGCTGAGAAAACTGGATAACCACATATAGAACAATTAAATTGAACCCTTATCATATATCACTAACAAAGTTGACTCAAAATGGACTAAAACTTTAGAACTGAAACCATAGTGGTGCCTGGGTGGCTCAGTCAGCCAAGCATCCGACTTCAGCTCGTGATGTCGCAGTTCATGAGTCTGAGCCCAGCATCGGACTCTGTGCTGACAGCTCGGAGCCTAGAGCCTGCTTCAGATTCTGTGTCTTCCTCTTTCTCTGCCCCTTCTGTTGCTCACGTTCTGTCTCTCTATCTCTCAAAAATAAATAAGCATTTTTTAAATAATATAAAAAAGAAGTAAAACCATAATACTCCCGGGAGGAAATATAGGGGAAAAGCTCATTTACATCAGTCTTGGCAATGATTTTTGGATATAACAAAAAAAGCACAAGCAACAAAAGGAAAATTAATAAATGGGACTACCTCAAACTAAAAACATAATTTTTTTTTTAAAAAAAAGCTCTACACAGCAATAGAAGTAATGAACGAAATGAAAAGGCAATCTACCAAATGGAAGAAATATTTGCAAATAATGTATTTGACAAGGGACTAATATCTAAAATCTATAAATAACTCATACGACTGAATAGCAAAAAATAATAATAATGTGATTTAAGAATGGTAAGAACTAAATAGACATTTTTTGGAAGAATACATATAAATTACCAAAAGGTACGTGAAAAGGTGCCTGACACACTATCATGGAAATGCAAATCAAAATCACAATAAAATATCACCTCTAACCTGTTAGAATGGCTATTATCAGAAAGACTAGATATAAGAAGAATTGGCAACGCTGTGGAGAATAGGGAACCTTTGTGCACTGTTGGAGGGAATGTGACTTAGTACAGCCACCACTGAAAACAGTATAGAGGTTGCTCAAAAATTTTAAAATAGAACTATCATCTGACTTAGCAATCTCCCTTTTGGATATATATCCAAAGGAAATAAAATCAGTATTTTGAAGAGTTATCTGTACTCTCACGTTCATTACTGCATTATTTATAAAAGCCAGACATGGAAACCAACCTAAATGTCTGTCAATGGATGAATGGATACAGATATGTGGTATATACACATACAACTGAATATTATTGTCATGAGAAAGATGGAAATCTTGACACTTGCGAACATGAACCCTGAGAACATTATGCTAAGTAAAATAAATCAGAGTATGACAAATATTATATAATCTCACATATATATAAAATCTAAAAAAGTCAAATTCTTAGTAACAAAGAGTACACTGGCTGTAGCCAGGGGATGGGGGATTTGGGGGGAATGGAGGAAATGGGTGAAACTGGTCAAAGAGAACAAACATCTAGTTAGAAGAAGAGTAAGTTGCGGGGAAGCTAATGTACAGCATGGTGACTGTGTTTAATAATTCCGTACTACAGGGGCACCTGGGTGGCTCAGTCGGTTAAGAGTCTGACTTTGGCTCAGGTCATGATCTCACCGGCCTGGAGTTCGAGCCCCACCTTGGGCTCTGTGGTAATAGCTCAATGCCTGGAGTTTGCTTCGGATTCTATGTCTCCCTCCCTCTTTCTCTTTCTCTCTGCCCCTCCCCCTCCCTCTCAAAAAAATAAATATTTAAAAAATAAAAAAATAAAAATATTGTATTTTTATTGGATACAATAAATAAAGATTTAAAAAATAAAAAATAATAATATTGTATTGTTATTGGAAGTTGCTAAAACAAATCTTAAAAGTTCTCACCACATATACATACATACACAGACATGGGTAATTAAGTAACTAACCTTATAGTGGTAAACATTTCATTATATATATATACATACACACACACACACATTATATACACCAAATCATCACACTGAACACCTTAAACTTGCTTAATGTTATGTGTCAATTATATCTCCATAAATCTGGGGAGAAAAGCCAATATCCCAAAGGAAACAGTAATATTAAGCTCTTCAGTAGGCTTTATTTCCAATGAAAGACAATTTATTAACTAAAAAGGCTCAAGAAATATTATTTCATTGTTTTAATTAATTCAATATACATGAAAATGTGAACTATAGAAGCATTTTGTGAACATGTAAGAATATAGTAAACCCAATAATCTATAATCTTTGGGATGGTGCATTAGGCTTAGGTTCCAAAACCACACAGTGTCCAGAGGCTGATTCAAATATTCTCTGATACCTGAACAGAAGACTAGCCAAATCCAGTAGTTATAATAATGCCACAACTGCCTTAAGAGAACATTTTATACAAGATATTGCTAGAACACCTAAAAGATTAGAGAGCGTGGACTTCACCGGAGATACAGAATAGATTGTGTGACTGTTTTTGCACCTGCTTACACTGACCTCTAGTTTGGGGAAGATACCAATAGCTATCAAAAATAATCAAATAATAATGAATGATCAACTGGCATAGGTTAGTTTGCAACCAATCTTCCGTGTGTGTCTGTGCGCACGTGTGTGTGTGTGTGTGTGTGTGTGTGTGTGTGTGTGTGTGTGTGTGTGTGTGTGTGTGTGTGTAGGGAATGTAACACTAACAGTACTGTGGAGAGAAGTACTCTCCAAATTACTGGGAAGCCAGAGTAATGTTTATTATTGAAGATACCTTGAAATGAATTTTGCTTTCTTCTCAAGGATCAGAATAGGGTTTTACTGATGTTAGGTGTGGCTCAAGAATGTTTAAGACTCCAAAGCTGGTACACATTCCCTTAAATGGAAATGCATAGATCGTTTATGTACATTCTTCCAAAAAGGTGACATTAGTTCCAGGTATAAAAGGATTACAGTATTAACAGCAAATAAACTTAGAACTATCAAGACAATACCTTGTGTAGACAATTGCACAGGCAGTTTTTGGGACTATCAGACACTCTAAAGGGCATCTATTCCTACTCCATGTGGTCACACCACTTCTAACAGCTTTTATGTGATGGACCAAATAAATTGAGAATTAAGCTAATCTTATAGCATGTGCTTTCTTCCCACAGATCCATGACCCACAATAAAACACAAGTACTGATAATAGCAAACTTCTGTCTGAAATGTGCCATTTGTATTTATTTATACAGACTATAAACTGTTACTATAGTTGAGCTCAATATTAAACATAGCCCCTATATGCTTATACAGGTGTATCTATATAATTTAAAGATCTAATGATTCAAATGGCCATTTCTAATATTGGCATATGGGAACCTCTGATTACATGTAACAATTAGCGGAAGTAATTGTAATATGAAAGAAGATATTTTGGTCATTTTTGGTAGGCTAATAAAACAATGTCCTGAGTAAATACTTAAAAAAAGAGGAACTTGAAAAGGTATAAAAAATGACAGTGTTGACAGTGTACTGAAAATTAGATACAATTTCATAATTCCTTGGAAGATTCTATTTCTGCTTCTGCCACTGACTTGCAGAAAAATGACTAAGTCACTTAGCCTCTGTACATATCATGTGGTAAAAGAGATAATATTTTTGAAGTGCTATTGAATACAAATGAGAATTAATATTTAACTGTACTTCTGAATGTCCCTTTTGTCTTTATTTATTTGCAGATTTGCATTCTGTATTTATTATGGTAACCTCATTTCTCTCTAAACCTTATTAGAATCTCTTATGCCATTTCCGACGTGAAACATCTCTGACAAGCAACACCTTTTGCAGTTTAAAAGAACGAAACCACTAGATTAAAATCAAACTTATTTTATTTGAACTAGCAATAACAACAAGAAAAGCAGTGTGCTATTTTATACTACCTTCTAGCCATTTTAATTCACAGGCCAACTATAATATGTTGAAATCTTATTCTCCTTCAGAAAGCTTTGTTTAGAATATTAACCTCTGAGGGCGCCTGGGTGGCTCAGTCGGTTGAGTGTCCAACTTCAACTCAGGTCATATCTCACGGTCTGTGAGTTCGAGCCCCGCGTCGGGCTCTGTGCTGACAGTTCAAAGCCTGGAGACTGCTTCAGATTCTGTGTCTCCCTCTCTCTCTGCCCCTCCCCTGCTCATGCTCTGTCTCTCTCTCTCTCAAAATAAATAAATGCCAAAAAAAAAATTAAGAAAAATGAATATTAACCTCTGAAACTAAACAACCATTTTTTCATGATTTTAACTGAATGAATTATAAAATGTCAATATGACAATCTCAAAAATAAACATCTTCATAATGAAATAAGTCTTCCCAAAAGAAATATGAGAAAGAGCCCAGAAAGTTGTTTTTTAAACAACTACTAAATTATGTGCTATGTCTATATAAATCAGATGACACCGAAATTGATGACTATAGCTGTATTTCCTGCTATTATTATCTTCAATTATCAAGAAGTGCTTGGAGCTATTAGCAGTTCCATAATACCATGATAAAACAATAAAGGATAATTTGTAAAGAATGTTTAACCTAGCCCTAAACTCAAATATGCATACATTTTAAAATTCACTTTGTCTCTATAGAATTTATAATTTTTTTTATTCATTTATTTTTTGAGAGAGAGAGAGTGCACATGAGCAAGGGATAGTGAGAGAGAATCCCATGAGGTGCAGAGAGAGGCTGAGACAGAGGGCGACAGAGAAGGAAAGAAAATGTGGAGCCTGGGCTGGGGTTTAAGCTCACCCAGAGTGGGCCTCAAGCTCACCTGATGCAGGGCTCGAACTCCCCAACCGTGGGATCATGACCTGAGCTGAAGCTGGATGCTTAACTGACTGAGCCACCCAGCCATTCCTCTATAGCATTTATATATGGAAAATAATTCAAACACAAAGTTTAAATTTTTCAACTGAGTTATTTAAGATTTTAGTATTTTTATTATGTGACACCTTTCTCAAAGAATGATCCATTCTTCTCCAGAGACCTTTTAGACAGTGATAATAACTAAAATTCCTACATTTTAAATAAAGCTTAAGATGGGGAATTTTAATTCCTAATTTTACAAGCACCAACCAGCTAAAAATGTATATATAATTCAGTAATGAGAACCAAATTATAAGAAATAAAGCCCATTCTATGCTTCTACTTAACCTAGTGTATTTAACTATTTTGTCTCTGAAAAGACAGACAGATCTATCAAATGTATCATCTATCCCAATCGACTTCCTACATAGTTTTGATTCTAGGCCTACAGAGGTTAAGTAATTTTCTCAAGGTAAAGAGTTACTCTAAAGAATATGTAGGTTTCTGAATTCTAATCCATTGTGCTAAATATGTGACATAAGAGAATTCTTTCTGTTAAAAACAATGGAAACAAGTATTCTGAATTCTATAAGGTCATGTGCTTTTTAGATTATTAACTACCATTAGCTAAAACTAGATTATCAACTACCATTAGCTAAAATTACTATTTATTGATGAACTACTAATACGAAGGAGGTCTTCTCCATAAGCTTTTAAATCTCATTTAAAGCTTAACAATACTGCAAATAGAGATTATTACAGCCATTCTGCAAATGAAAAACCTGAACATCAGAAAGACTAAATCTTTTTAAAGGTCACTTAGTAAGTAGTATACTTGAGATTCAAATCCAAATCTGAGAAACTCACACTCCTTTCATTTCACCAGACTGTTCTTTCTAAATATATTCCATTTCTTACTCATAAATCCCATTTCAATTCTAAATATAAGCTGTTTCAAGAGGCAGACCAATGAAAATATGGAATAGGTGAACATACAGTAAAAGCATAAACAAGAGGAAATGAAAGGTATAAAGTAAGTATATAAAGATTTATAGTAAACCCAAATGTAAGAATAATTCAATAATTGGGCTTTGACTTACTTTCAGAGCATGTTAATACCCACATGCAACATGCCTAACAGTTCAAAGATTAAGAGAGATAAGAGTTAAAAATGAGGACATCCTTATTCACACAAACTTTTGATCAGCAAACTTTGTATAAAGGGCCAGATAGTAAATAGCTCAGGCTTTGTGGCTACTTATGGCCTCTGCTGCATGTTCTCCTTGGAATTTATTTCTTCACCAACCATTTAAAAATGTAAAACCCTACAACCCAGTAATTGCACTACTAGATATTTACCCAAAGGATATAAAAATGTTGATTCGAAGGGGCACATACACTCTAATATTTATAGCAGTGCTATCAACAATGGCCAAATTATGGAAAAAGCCCAAAGTCCATCAACTGATGAACAGATAAAGAAGGTGTGATATACAAATACAATGGAATACTATCTGGCAATCAAAAAGAATGAAATCTTACCATTTGCAAATAATGTGACTGGAACTAGAGTATATTATGCTAAGTGAAATAAGTCAGTCAAAGACAGACAAATATCATAGGATTTCACTTGTATGTGGAATTTAAGAAACAAATGAGATAAACATAGGAGAATGGAAGGAAACATAAGATAAAAACAGAGAGGGAGACAAACCATAAGAGACTCTTAAAAGACATGAGAGCCTGGGTGGCTCAGTCAGTTAGGTGACTGACTTCAGCTCAGGTCATGATCTCACAGTTTGTGTGTTTGAGCCCTGCGTCCGGCTCTGTGCTGACTGCTCAGAGCCTGGGGCCTGCTTGGGATTCTGTATGTGTCTCTCTCTCTCTGCCTCTGTCCTGCTCCCGATCTCTCTCTCTCTCTCTCTCAAAAATAAATAAAACATTTTAGGGGTGCCTAGGTGGCTCAGTTGGTTAAGCGTTCAACTTTGGCTCAGGTCATGATCTCGGGGTTCGTGGGTTCAGGCTCCATGTCAGGCTCTGGGCTGACAGCTCAGAGCCTGGAACCTGCTTCGGATTCTGTGTCTCCCTCTCTCTCTGCCCCCTCCCTGCTCACCCTCTGTTTCTCCTGCTCACTCTCTGTCTCTATCCCTCTCTTAAATATGTACAAAATTTTTTTAAATAAATAAAACATTTAAAAAAAATAGAGACTCCTAAGGACAGAGAACAAACAGGGTTGTTAGAGGGGAGGTGGGTGGAGGGATGGGCTAAATGGGTGATAGGCATTAAGGAGGGCACTTGTCATGATGCACACTAGGTATTATACGCAAGTGATGAATCACTCAGTTCTACTCTGGAAATCAATATACACTGTATGTTAACTAACTTGAATTTAAATAAATAAATTTAAAAATGAGAGAGAGAGAGAGAGAGAGAGAGGGAGGGAGGGAGGGAGGTAAAGAGGGAGCCATACAACTTTTAAAAATAAAGAAAAAAAAGAAAAAAAAAACCACAACAACAAAAAAAGGTGGGGGGAGAGCTGGATTTGTCCATTAGGCATAGTTTGCCATTTAAAGCCAAGCACACATACACACACACACACACAAAACCCCAGAGATCCAATCATCTTCAGCAAGTGAGCTACCATAAGGACCCCTGGTAAAAAGGTAGCCAAATTTAATACATACTTCAATAGTCTGTGATTATTCATATGAAAGCTATACTTACTTGCTTGTGTTCAACTGTTGACTACTTCGGGTTATATTTTTATCTATATTTTGAAATCTGAATTAAAAAGTATTCATCAAAAATACCTGCTTCCTAATCAACAGTGATAACTTGTCATTACATGAACAAAAGGATAAACCACCCACAATGGGAACTTCCTGCATTTATACTTAATTTAAATCAATGCCCATATTTGAAAGATACATATGTATACATATAATTACAGGAAAAACCCAACAGTACAATAAAGGCAAGTTCAAAATAATCATATACATAGTGCAGCAATGTAAAGTAAGTTTTATCATCTTACTCTTGCCATATTCAATCACTCTCAGTTGGACTTAAGGAAAAAAAGTATCCCACTTAGAAATTAAGCAATATACTCTTAAATAACCTGTGGGTCAAAGAAAAAACAACAATAGAAATTTGAAAATATTTTTAAAAGTTTTAATTATTTTAATTACAATTAAAATAGGACATTGTCAAAACTTACGAGATGCAACTTAAAACTGGTACTTAGAAATTTAAAGTTCACCAAGCATATATTAGAAAAGAAGCAAGGTTTAAAATCAATGATATAAAATTCTTTCTGAAAAAGTTTTAAGACCAGCAGCCAAAAAACAAAACAAAACAAAAAACAAAAAAAAAACACACAAAAAAATAGAGAATGTAAGAAATTATCAAAGAGTAGAAATCAATAACAATGAAACAAATATATAATTAGAGAAAAAAGCAAAGCAAAAACAAAAACCACCAGACTAATTCTTTGAAAAGGTAAATTAAAATGATAAACTCTTAGCAAGATAAAAGGAGAAAACAAAAATAAGCAATATCAGGAATGAAAAAGGGGACAGGTACCACAGGTATGGAGAAGAATATTAAAAAGTCATTATGAACAACTTTATGTTAATACATTTGAAAATGCTGATAAAATGAACACATTCCTTGAAAAACACATCTTACCAAAATTGACATAAGAAAAAATAGAAAATCTTAAGAATCCAATTTCTATTAAAAAGATCAAATCCAGAATTTAAAACCTTCCCACATCTTCTTTCAGTCCCCACCTTAACCCTTGCACCCCTCTCAAAAGACTCTAGACCCAGAGGTCATTCTAGAATAGAATACCAATCTTATACAGGACCTTCCAAAGAATAGAATTACCCTGCATAACCTTGCTATCAAAACCCAAAGACATTGTAAGAAGGAAAAATTACAGGTATACAAGGTTTTGTTAACATAGAAAAAAAATCTAAAATTAAACATTGGCAAATTTAATCCAGCAATATATAAAAAGGCTAGTAAAAATTCCAGGGAGGAAGCATTTGTTTGTCAGACTGGAAAGGCTAGGAATCTTGTATACAAATCTCATTAAAATATTCTCATACAGGGAAGCAGTAGTTTCCCTAAGAAAAAATAAGATACTCTTAATAGCATAACGAATAATGGATGCAGGGTTGCAAAAATGAAAACCACATAAATAAGGGAAGGTTACAAGTAGATGGCAGGTGCTCTATACATTCCAATCCTTTCGCTTGTTCTAGGAATATAAGTGTACTCTTTACATGAGAGATGAGCAGTTACAGAGAAGAGAGCCTAGAGCAAATTTTCCAATCAACCAACAGGAACAAAAGCATCCCATTTTCTAATACCAACTTCTCAAACAGGAGAATATCTTACTTCTATGACCTATGAAACACCACATCAGTTTCCTTTCTACCCATGTCAGCATTCCACACTCCTGTTGTCTCAGTCAAATTTTTCCACCAGAACAGTCATGCTTTGGCTCTAATCCTTCTGGGAAAATTATTGCATAGCTCAGAAATATAGATAATCCACAAATTAATTATACATTCTTGTGGTTTGTAAATTTACAGTTTACAGCTAACATCTAAATTCCAGAAGAAATTTCTTCTGTTTTCCTGAATCAAACAAACAATCTTATTAATAGGTCACAAAGTCACATTTGAATTTCATTTACGTTGTAATCTCAAAAATAAATGGACCTAGAACAAAAATGATTTAAGTCAAAAGGAAAAATACTCTAGATTTTACAAGTTCTGTCCAATTCTAACATCTGGCCCGCTTATGGTGTACTACTCAAGAGGTTTTGAACAAGTTTCAATAACTTTCCAGGTATTTTCTACTAAATGTCTACCCTGACTGAGAGGCAAAGTGGCAGATTCAAATTCCGAGAAGCAAAGATTCTGTGAGCTGACAGTAACTTCACATTATTAAAGGTTGAGATAAAAGAAACATGAAATATGTAAAGGCATTCCTAAAGGATAGCAGGCTGAGAAAGTGATGATCTCTAAGTTCTTAAAAGAAAAGACTACCTACCACACATTTAATTAATGTGCTAGCAATTAACAAGTAAGAAAGCGATGTCTGCGGAAAGCCAAATAAGAGCAAAGAGAAAACATGGGAAAATAAGCAGATGTACGTTGGTTCCCAAGCCAAAAAATTCAATCATTAATTTAATCTAGGTAGCATCACCTCATGTCTAGATAATACTATGGTTCCTAGTTAATTTCATTCCAATGAGGCGCATGTCCCAAATCCATCTGAAAATCTAAAATCCTATTCAACCACTTTTAATGTGTCATTCCTCTGCTAAAAACCCAACCATGCCTTCCTATTATCTATCAACAAAGTCTAAACTAAACTCTAGCTGTCAGAACCACAATGATCTGACCTCATCTATTACTTCTAGAAAGGAGAATGGTGGGTTAAATATGGCTACAAATTGTTTGCAGTTCCTCCTTCTATTCCCCAAATATGGAGTGTCCCTTTCACTTCCATACACTAATAAAATGTGGCAGAAGGGACAGTGTGTGGCTTTGGATACTTGGCCTTTTTTTGCTCTTGCCCTCTTGGAACACTACTATGTAAGAAACCTGGGCTATCCTGCTAGAGAAGCTAAATGGAAGGGAAGCAACTGATAGCCCTAGCTAATCATCAAACATGCGAGTAGGTCATCTGGACTGCCTTACCACAATGTAGCAGCCATAAGAGCAACCCCAGATTAGAAAAACAATCCAGCTGAGGTCAACTTAAATTAATGAAATTTTGTTTTAAATCACTGGGGTTTTTACTTTATCTTATAACACACACACACATATAAATACGTATATGTGTGTGTATAATTTTATGTTGTATATAAACCCAATTTTTAAAAAGGATGCAATAAGAAAACAAATTTTAATATATAAACTCAATTTTTAAAAAATAAGCAACAATTGTGAACAGACACTTCACTGAAGAATGGCAATTGAGCACATAAAAAAAATGTTCAACATCATTAATCATTATAGAAATGCAAATAGAGGGGCAGCTGGGTGGCTCAATCCATTAAGTGTCAGACTCTTGACTTCTGCTGAGGTCATGATTTCACAGGTTAAAAGTTCGGCCTGCAGTGGGCTTTGCACTGAAAGCACAGAGTCTGCTTGGGATTCTATCTTTCCCCTTCTCTCTGCCCCTCCCCTGCTCATCCTCTCTATCTCTCTCAAAATAAATAAGTATTAAAGGAAAAAAAAATAAAAGAAATGCAAGTTGAAGCTAGCGTGAGATAATACTACATTCCTGCTAAAACAGCTAAAATAAAAATAACTAACAACAGCAAGTGCTAAAAGTAAGAGCAACTGGAACCCTTAAGCACTGCTGATAGGAATGCAAAACGATGCAGGGAAACTGGAAGACATAGGGGCAACTTCTTAAAAAATTAAACATGTGCTCAAATGCCCCTCAAATGCTCAAAAATCCACTCCTAGATATTTACCCAAGAGAAATGAAAACTATGTTCATGCATACACCTGCAGAGCAAATGCTATAACAGCTTTGTTCATAATTGCCAAAAAACAGAAACAACCCTAACATCCTTTAACTGGTCAATACATTAAAAAAAAAAAAAAAAAAGACCACAATACTGTGATCCATCCATACTGTGGCATACTACTCAGCATTATAAAGGAATTAAAATAATACTCAGGAAAAAGAAAAAAAACACTACCAATACACAAAAGGCTACATGCTGCATTATTCTACTTAGGAACAGAAAAAAATATAGTACAGAAAATAAATCAGTGGGTACCACAGACAGAAGGTAACGCTAGAATCTGACGACAAATGGGCACAACGGAATTCTGGTGGGAGGTAGAATTCTTCTACAATTTGATTGTTGTGGTAGTTACATGACTGTAAGCATTTGCCAAAATTCATACACCTATGTGCTAAAAAAAAGTGGATTTTACTGTATAAAAATTATTCATCAATAAGTCAGAATCAAACACACACACACGCACACACACACCAACCTCCTAAACATTGTACTGAAACATCTGCATCCCTCAGAATAATGATTTTTAAATTATTTTCCTAAATATGTAGTACAATCAACAAAATTAGCAAATTCTAGCTGGAGTATTGGTTAAATGTTTTTAAAATTAGTGTCCTAAATCTTAAAACTTGTAATTTCAAGCTTCTGGGTTGCTTTCCAAACCCAATCTATATGCCTCATCTTAAAGAAATGACCTAGTTTTACAGACATATGAATTACTCCTTTCTTAGCTCATGAACACATTTTTTTTTAAATAAGAAAAAGACATAGCAAATTGGGTACAAAATGTTACAATGAGAGGGAGAAAAACACCAACATCAGGAGCACATCTACTGTTCTTCCTTTTACGCCAGGGTTTCTAAGATGAAATCCCTCTGGCTGAAACACAAATGTCCCTACCCGTAAAGTTGATGGAAAAACCTGAGGAGGTTTTCATCCCTAATGAGGGAGAATAATTACTTATTTATTTTCCTAAAATTACAGCTCTCTATATAAAAATTGACTCAGTGTTTTCAGATTATATTTACAATATTACAGCACGACGTACTGTCTCAGCTCTTAGTTGTCTCTACATTTGAATGCAGTAGTTGAGAATTTAATTTCAACACAAAAGAATATAAAGAAAGTGACTTATGAAACTCAAAGATTATTCTACAGAAGAAACAACTATTATAAGGCAAGCTTTCTTTCATGCAATAAAAACAAGATACTTGGCAGTCAGAAATAAGCCAACTGAAGTATCACTATTGAAGTTGAAATGAGGAGAAAAATAATCAATTATTTACGACTCTAAACTGTTAAGAAGCAAAATCTTTTCCAAGGAGCAACGATTCCCAGCACGTAAAACAAGATTTTACTACAATCAAAGCATATTCCAAAATCAATTAGCACTGCAGCTACTCTTGGCGATCTCCTACACGAGACTTTTGAGTTGAGATTTCTGAATCAGTGACTTCTCGGATAAGGTAAGGGAATGGGAGAACCACAGAAGTCTCTAAAGCTTCAAGACTATGTATGTGACACTGCCAACTACATTCTTCTTTCACAGAGTGCTACTCCGCTTCCACACTCTAGCACTCTCCCTCTCTCCTCCCCCATCTGCTCTGAAGGCTCTGGGCACAGCAGGATGCTTTCACCTTCTATTCCTCAGTGTATCTGGTTCTCAAAGGAAATGAACTCTGTGTTCTTTTTCTCCACACTACCTCTCAGTTACCAACTCTAGAGGAATGACTCTTCATCTCAAATCTTCAAATTCTAGCTCGAGAGACAGCAGGCACTTAACACATAATCACCTTCATATACAAAGCAGAGGAACTAGAATTTAGGAATTATTTGTTCCCTGAAAATGTAACATTTTATTTTTCCAAACAGGTGATGCCTTCTAACACACATGTCACATTTTTTAGGAGACAAGAAGTAGCAGCAATAACAATGCCCTAGGTTCCAGATCCAATTGTTTTACTTAATGATGAATTTTTGTTTCTTCATTTTAATAAGTTATAATTAGACTAACTCAACCTCCCAATTATTATAAATGTCTTTGTTGTAGTCCATATAATAAAAATTTTAATATGTACTAATTTAAATCATACAAAGTTTGTATTTATCAAAATTATTCAAAATGCTAAAGACAACTATAAATGAAGTATAAAAACATAAATGGCATGGTTTTTCTATATTAAAATCTATATGCAAAATAAGATTCGACACTATGGAGAAATTCTCTGTTATATAGAATTGGTATAAAAAATCTCTCATTAAAATACTTAAATTTTTACAAAACAGTTTAAAGAAATCATTAAGTATTTTTTAATAGGTGAATGAAGCCCTGCAACTAAAAACAAAGTACAGTACTTCATCATTCTTCCTTCATTTTTTCAGAACCTACCGGAGAGATTCAGCCATTCGCCTCAAATCTTCATTTTGCTGTTTTAAGCGTTCAAGCTTTGCCAGAATCTTGGACAGTTCTCGGCTAGAGTGATCAGGGTGGTCATTATCTCGTACCAAGTGACCACCTATATAAAACAGCAAGGTCCCCCAGGCAAAAAGAATGAGCATAATCCAACGCCAGGAACCAGTCCATGGCCGCATTTTCAGATTTTCAGCTCACTCCCCTGGCTTCCTGGAGTTCAAAGAATTGAAAACATCTTAAGGTTGTTTGTAGCTAGCGTGTAAGCAGTAGCCTTCTGTTGTTTCAACACATCATGCTTCAGAAAATTTGTGTCTCTGGGAGTCCTGTAGTGAATCTTTCAAAGAGATCCTCCTGGTGGTATGAGTAAGAAGCTTTACTGTCTTGTGCTTCATGGACTCTACATGCTGTGGAAAGAGTAAGAAATGTTATTTAAATTATTTAGGATACGGAAAATAGCATATGCTGAGATTCATGGAGGTGAAGTAAACACACTGGTGTTGACTGGCAGAGAACCTAACTGCCTAATAATAAGTAAAAAGCAAAAGCTTTCACGTCTGCCTATTAAATCACCCAAGTATACCAGGGCTCTACCAGATAAATTAATTAGCTCTAAGCTTGAAAGTCCTCTAAGTGCCATCATCACTTTTCCTTCATACATCATTGTGCAACAGATCATATATGGAGATCAAAAGACTGTATCTTTGAATAAGCAATCAAAACCGCACCAAATATATTCAACTACATATTTTGGTCTAATGTTTCCATTAACTCAAACAGAAACATGTTCTCTGTATGAATGAATTCATTCCTGTAAAATCTCGACTCCATCCCCCTCCATCTCACTACTCAACTGCCTTTATACTAATTAACCCTGCAGGTGACAGGCAAGGTAAAGTGTCACTGATAAATTCTAAGAGTGATGTGCATATTAGCTAATAAGCAAAGGTTATCGCAGCCATTAAGCAGCTGGTAACCATCCATATATCACAAGCAAAGGCTCATAAAGATTAGCTAGATTATCCTTTCTTCAATTTATTAAAAAATACCAATAAACTGCAACATAAGTCTATACCAGTTATATCTTAGTCACTGTGCATCTTAATTACAAATGCACATACTTTCTCAGGCTTGGCTATGGGTTTCATTTGTCACTTTATCATTTGGCTTAGAATTCCCTTTAGAAACAAAATGGTTTTTTCCCCAAAGAAAGAAATTATAGGCAGATCAAAGATGAGTCATATATGCCTACTTTTTACGCGATATAGAAAAATGCAGGTATTCAGAGTTTACTAATTAAAAGGCAAATTAAAAAAATGAATCCACTGATGGTTTAAGGTATGGATTTAATTCAGTAAGTCACCAAAAGAAGCTAACTATTAACATTTGAGTTAATAATATTGTGGGTGACAATATATGCAACTCTGTAAATTGCTCTTATGCCATATGCCGAAACCATAATATAGCCTAGTTAATTTCAAGCTATACCAAGAAGATACTAATTTTTTAATCTTCCCCTTTATAGCAAAAGTTAACTTAGAAAGATAACTGTGATAAACAAAAGATAGCTTTCTAAAGGAATCATTTAAATAACAATAAAAATGTGCTGTAACATTTTATTAAAATTACAATAAAAATTATAATACTCAAAGCCAGCAAAACTATAACTCAAACAGAAACAAAAGTCCACGGAAATATAAATTTGTTATTCAAAATACCTTAAATTCTTATAAACCATCATCAAAAATAACCAAAATATTAAATTACTACATTTTACAATGTAGTAATATCGACATTACATAGCTGTAAAAACTCATTAAAAATTGTAGGAGATGGGGTGCCTGGGTGGCTCAGTCGGTTAAGCTTCTGACTTTGGCTCAGGTCATGATCTCATTGTTCATGGGTTCTAGCCCCACATCAGGCTCTGTGCTGACAGCTTAGAGCCTGGAGCCTTTTTCAGATTCTGTATCTCTCTCTCTACCTCTCCCTTGCTCGCACTCTATCTCTCTCACTCTTAAAAATAAATAAAAACATCATAAAAAATTGTTGTAGGAGCAAAACATGGTCATTTTCTTAACAGCATCATTTGCACTCTTTTTCTTTAAAGTTTATTTATTTATTTTGAGAGAGAGAGTGCGAGTATGCAAGCGTGAGCGGGGAGAGACAGAGAGAGAGAGAGAGAAAGAGAGAGAGAGAGGGAGAATCCCAAGCAGGCTCCATGCTGTCAGCCCAGAACCCGATGCCGGGCTCGATCTCAGGAACCATAAGATCATGACCTGAGCTGAAATCAAAAGTTGGACACTTAACTGACTGAGCTACCCAGGCACCACTGCCCTCTGTTTTTGGAGAGGATGTTTCCCCAATTTTATTGTTCTTAGCTAATATTTAAAAATGAAATCAGAAAAAACAAGCCAAGCTGAAAAACCAAGTAGTTTTTCTATGTAATTTTTCTTAGAATGGTTTAAAAGTTGGTATAGAATTTTTTACCCAATCCATAATGAATGCCTGCTTCCTTACTGTGTTTACTGCCTGTTGTTTGAACTATGTCTGGTAAAATGTAAACTCCATGATTTCTCCATTTTCTTCACTGATGTATCCCAAATACTTAGTGCAGTGCTTGACCCTTAGTAGGTACTAATAAAATTTTTGAATAAATAAGTGAATGAGTAAGGATATCATACATGACATATGCTAGTATGATATATTACACAATTCATGCACATTGGCTTCAAGTGCCATTTTATGCCCTACTTAAGAAAGCAAATCTGAATGTAGAAAGTAAGCCAGAGTTTTATAAGGAAAACAGTTCAAAAATAAAGTTATTCATTAGCTTTAGGATTTATTATTATCAACACATATCATATGAGACACCCTCAAATATTTAACATAAACTGGTCTAAAAGGTCATAACATCAACTTATGGTTACCTTTCAAACATGAGAAAATGATTTCTCATTATTTTGTCTTACTTGCCTCATCTAAAAGATTCACTTTAAGGAGCGCCTGCGTGGCTCAGTCAGTTGAGCGTCCGACTTTGGCTCAGGTCATGATCTCGTGGTTTGTGAGTTCGAGCCCCATGTCGGGCTCTATGCTGACAGCTCAGAGCCTGGAGCCTGCTTTGGATTCTGTGTCTCTCTCTCTGTCCTTCCTCTGCTCACTGTCTCTGTCTCTCTCTCAAAATAAATGAATATTTAAAAAAAAAAAAGATTCACTTGGCAAAGACAGTGGGATGACTGAAGAAAGTATGTACAGACGTTGATAGGAAAGCCACTCAATTTATCTGTGAAAGAATTTATTAGTGAAAATATTTCAAATTTATTAGTAAAAATATTTCAACATTAACTACATGAGCTAACTTATGACTAAAATTTATATACTAGTGTTTGTTGAGACTTCTAGGAATAGGTTAAGTATTTATAAATTCATTCTTATTTAAGATTCACATACTACCTTTCATCTGAAGAATACATATTTTTTTCAGAATATTAAGTAGATTGAAATGTGTCAGACTTCCTTACACAAATTTATTTAATTAGTGATACCACTTTTTTTTAAGGTAATAGGGATTCAAATGATTTTTTTTGTATTTACAGAGATTCTTTGGGTTATTATTTATTTAATATCTCTGAAACAAAAAAATATATGTAATTTTTCAAAGTAATTTCTTGAATCTGAAAGCTAAAGTATATAATCAGTAAAACTGAGAGCTTTAATAAAGTTTCTCTGAGGCTTAGATGGTGTTAATATATAATGCACTTACTATAACGCTGAGCCCCTAAGAGATGTTCAATAAAAGGTAATACTATTTTAATGCTGATAAGATATGGAGATTAAAATTATGGGTACTAGAAGAGGCAAAGCCTAGTCTTGTTCTGCTATATCACAGCTAGGTAATCTTTCTTTTTCTGTAAAATAGATATAATACATACTACTCCTCCCACAGAATACTAGAAGAGGCTTAGACAAAATAATCTGTGGGAAGCAATTAGCATACCACTAGCGAATTGTTCTTATGTACATATGTTAATGCTGTTACATTATTTTATACACCCATTTATAATATTTTGTAAAATTTATATACCATGTGTTATTATAGGCAGTTTCTAAAATAGTCACCAATGATCCCTGGGTCCTGTACTCATGCCCTGTGTAATCTCCATCTCCTGAATGTGGGCTCGACCTAGTGACTTCCTTCTTAGATAGAATACAGCAAAGTGATATGATTTCACTTCTGAGATAAGTTTACAGAAGACTGATGCGTCTATCTTGCTCACATTCTCTCTTGTTTACTTTGATGCTGCCATTTTAAAAGGCCCATGTGGAATGGAATTGAATCTGCCAACAACCACATGAGTAAGCTTGGAAATGAATCCTGCACTTGTCAAACTTTGATGTGACTGAACTTTGGTTCACATTTTGATTTCAGGCTTTTGAAAGACCATAAGCCAAATGATCTAGCTAAGTAAGCCATGCCCAGATTCTTTACCAGCAGATAACAACTATTTTAAACCACTCAATATTAGGGCTATTTGTTATGTAACAATAGATAATTAATATACATGCTTACTTCCTACTGGGACTGAGTGCCTGATCTTCAGTTCATGTGTTATTCTCTCTGTCCCCAGCAAGTTGTACAAAATCTAAGGCACAGAGGAGGCATTTAAGATACCAGGCAGAAGTGAATCTTAATCACATTTTCTTATACATCCTGCTAATACATCTTATAAACATTAATACATCTTATAAACTAATACATCTTATAATATAATATATATAAACACTATAAAAATTAAACTCAATGTATAGCTTAGTTTTATACCATACCAAAAGTTTAAAAGCATTTTTATTAATGTTTGCTAAACAGAGTTCCACTTCCAACCATGTCAGAATAACTAATACTAAATCTGCCCTCACATGTAAACACCTAGAAAATCTAAATATTCAGAAAAACTGTTTTCAGAGATTGGGCAACTGTCAGACAAAACTATGATGCCTGAGAAGAGATTAGCAAAGCTAAACCCTATAATCACTCCAGCTTTCTGCCTAAAATCTACTGAACACCCTCACAAAAGGGGAGAACCCAGGCAAAGCACAGCTATCTTCCTGAGTTGATAAGATAGAGACTAAAGTTTAGAGGATCTACAAGCCAATATATTAAAGAGGAGGGAGTTGCCCAGAAAAAAAGATTAAAAAATTTGCACAGATGATCCTTTAAGTCTCTGGCTAGATACTAAGCTCTACATGCAGAAGTCTCACCAGGCTGGCAAAGAACAATTATCAAGGAAAGAAAAATTAAATACTAGGTAACTAAAAAGTGAACATCTCTCAGAGATTGTATAACAGGGAAAACCTAGGAGTTCCACCCAAATAAAATGAAAATGCCACATAGAAAATTTAGGGCATTCAGTAGAAGCCAAGAAATAAAACTCCTAGAAGTTAAAGTTAAGTAAGCCCTAGAGTAGGGATCAGAAAATCTTCTCTAAAGAGCAAGATAATACTTATCACAAGCTATGTGAGACACACGCAGTCTCTATATTTTTGTTTTTATTTTTGTTTCTTTATAGCCCTTTAAGAATGTAAAATCCAATTTTAGCTCGAAAGCTATACAAAAACACGCTGTCGATCAGATTTAGCTCATGAGCTAAATGACTCCCAGCCATAGAATAGACGAGGCTGACAAAAGCTATCACAAAACTTAAAAACAAGCTACAAAAGGATCAAGGTAATCTAAAGGTAAATTAAATGTCTATCAAAATAAAACTCAACATTCTTTCAAGAAAGACAACAAAATTCAGTCAACAATATAAAGTTCACACTCTCCAGCAACTAATCAAAAATTACGAAGAATATTGAGCGCGATCATCTTGTGATGCAGGCATCCAAAGACATGCTAAAGGCTAAGGATGGACTAGAATATTGAGCAAACAATCTTAGCACTCCGAGGCCCCACACCAAGAATAAGGTAGCAGCATTCAACTACTGCAAAAGTTTTAAGTCTCTGATTCAGTGAAGGTAACAACTCCAAAAACAACGATTCAATTGCTGACTGGAATGACCCCATCCCCATCCATATATAATAAACAGCCTCAAAGAAGAAAGGTGTCCATTTCTGGGCATAAATACCATTCACCTGATCAGCCTTTACTGCTCTGTACTTAAAATGTCTGGCACACAACATAAATCATAAGACAAAAAAAAAGCAAGATGTAACACCATTTTCAAGAGATAAAGCAAACACCAGAACCAGACTCATAAATGAACTAGATGTTAGAACTATCAGACAGAAAATTTAGAATAATTACAACTGATACATTAAAAAATCTGTGATACATGTGGACAACATACGTGAACCAATGGAGGATTTAGCAGATGAAATACCAAATAAATAAACAAAAATAAAATAACGGAAGACTTTCGACGGGCTTATCAGAAAACTGGACATAAGTGAAAATGAATTCGTGAACATGACAAGAGGTCACAGATATTATCCAAAATAAAAGTCAAAGAGGAAAAAAGATTGGGGGAAAAAAAAGGAATCCGAAAGCTGTGGGAGGATATCAGATGATCTAAAACCCCTGTAATCGGAGCTGCAGAGAGGACCAAAAATGAGGCAGAAAATACATTTTAAAAGATGTTAGCTGAGAATTTTCTAAAATGAATGAATGATTAACCACAAATCCAAGAAATGAAGAGAACTACTGGAAGGATAAATTTAAAGTGTAGGCGAAGCTGCTGAAAAGCAAAGATAGAAAATCTTGTGAGTAGCTAGGGAAAAAAATTACATACATAAGAACAAAAAATAAGAACACACTTCTTATGAGGAACAATGTCAACCAGAAGACAATGGAGCAACATGCTTAAAATACTGGGTGGGGAGGATGGGAGTGGGGAGAATGTCAACTTATAACCAGTGAAAATATCTTTCAAAAAATAGTTGTTTTCAGGGGAAAAAAGGAGGGTAGGGGGCGCTGAAAAATACTCTGTGCCAGCAAAATTGCACTACAAATAAAAAGTTAAATGAAGTCCTTCAATTAGGAGGAATAGGATATTATATAGAAATATAGATCTACACAAAGAAAAAAATAGCACCAGAAACGGTAAAATCTAAAGAAAATAAAGATATATTTCCGTGTAACCTAATAACAATAAATAAATAAATAGCTAATTCACAAATGGCAATAATGTATCACTAGGTTTACAAATCTGTAGAATATATGATGGCAAAACACAAGGAGAGGAGGGAAGAAATGGGAGTACACTATAGTAAAGTTCTCACTGTATATTAGACTGATAACTTAAAAATGTATATCATAAGCCCTAGAGCTGCACTGTCTGCTTCACTTGTCACTAGCCACGTGCAACTATTTAAATTTGAATGGAGTGCCTGGGTGGCTCAGTCAGTTGAGCTGCAGACTTCAACTCAGGTCATGATCTCATGGATTCATGAGTTTGAGCCCCGCATCAGGCTCAAAGCCCACTTTAGATCCTCTGTCCTCTTCTCTCTCTGCCCCTCCTCTGCTCAGGGTTTTCTCTCTCAAATATAAATAAACCATTTAATTTTTTTTAAATTAGGATTAAAATTGTAAATTTATCCTCAGTCACATTTCAATTGTTCAATAGCCACATGTGCCTATGGCTACCTCTGTGAAAGGTACAGATTTAGAACATTTCCATCATCTCATTAAGTATCAGCCAGCATTTATCCAGAGCAACAAATAATTCAGAAAATAAAAATAAGTATAAAATATACAATAGTGGAGATAAAATGGGACAAAAATAAAGGCATAATTCAAAACATGAAACAGAAAGGATAAACATAAGATATCTGACATAAATATCTTTGGGCTTTCTGAGAGAGGAGATGATTTAGTATCTTGAGAAGAAAGGGGAAGTTTCACAGTTACAGTAGAGAAGGGAGCACATTTGAGATACGAGAAATGGTATGAGCAAAGGTCTTTGCCCATTATGGTGATCGTTTTTGAAACAAACTCTCCCGTGCCACCAATAAGTAGTTTACCTTCTAAGTTACTTCACTCAGTATAGTTATTTATATATTAAGCTCTATTTACTTTAAAATATATAGCAAGGTTCTTATCAACATTTATAATGGAGAACACGTGGAACAAACCTACCAGGAATTTTACCTAATTCTATAAAACACCATGACTCAATCAATCATTCACTCAAAAAATACTTAATAAGTCTCTATCACATAAAAAACACTGTCCTAGGCACTGGATTATAGCAGTGAACAAGACAGACAAAAATCTCTGCCCTCAAGAGGTAATATTCTAATTGATTCTAACTGCAAAGGGAAGTAATTGAACAAACAAGCCTCAAAAGGCTCTTTTTGCAGCAACCAACATACTGAGTGATACAGTGAGAAACTGAATATGGACTATACCATCTAATACATTTCTAAAAGACAGAACTAGTTTAATCATTCTATTAAAAATAACAACAAATACAGTACCATTTATAACACTGTCAAACGGACTGTTCTTATCTCTAACAAATATGAAAATGACCAATAGCCACTTCCTTTAGATATGACTATGTGCAGATGTTTCCAAGAACTACATTCAAGTGGCTTCAATTTATTGCTAAAGCCAAAAGATGAGCATATATAAATATGCTATAAAACTAATTAACTAAGGGTCAGAACAAATACTTTTTCTGTTATGAACCACGTTCATAAGAGGCTGGTCTTCTAAACTCAAAAACCAATCAGCACTTATTTAACTAATGTCAGTATGTATACACTTATACACTGTGCAAAGGGAAATATGGCATTATATATCTAGTATTTACATAAACATGCCCTTTGATGAGAAATTCCACTAGCAGGAATTGATACTAAGATGCATTTTAACGCATGAACAAAATGCATTTACAACATTTTCCCAATATTTCCACACTGGAAAAAAATATATAATTGCCCATCAACAGAAATATGGCTTAATAAATTATGAATTACTTTTACCACCATAAAATTGTGTTTTTACCATGATGCCAATAAGGAGGAAAATGTGACTCAGAAGCAAGAAGAAAATCAGTCAATTTAAAATGAATCCCGAAGACAGAGATAAGGATAGCATACAAGAAAGCTTAAACAATTACTAAAAATATATGCTAGGATTTAAATATGAAAACTGAAATAAAAACTATAACAAAAAATGCAACTTCTTTAACTAAAGAAAAAATCAAAACTTTAAAAATTGTCTTGGAAGGGATTAAAGAAAAGATTAGATACCACAGAGGAGAAATTCACTGGACTTGAAAACAGAATAATAAAAAAATCCTCATCACAAGAAAAAGACAATTTAACTACTGCATAGTGACAAATGTTAAGGAGACTTATTGTGGTGATTATTTCATAATACATACAAATATCAAATCATGATATTATATACCTGAAATTAATATAATGTTATATGTTAATTTTAAAAAATTATGCCAAGAGAAAAATATTCAGAAAAAATATATGAAGGAGACTTGAAAAAAAAGAAAATTTTAAAGCTTCCAATTTATAGCACTTATCTTTAGATATTACGGTACTGCACAGCTTTTACCACAGCTGTACCACCTTATAGTAACTATTATCATGAACTGAAAACTTTTGGGCGTAAATAAAAGCCATCCATCATAGAAAGCAATTTATATCATCAGATTCAGGGCCAGGAATCTACCGGCATTTCCCCATTTTGGCACACTCAGCTTGAAAAAGGATTTCTCAGAACAAAATCTGTCATCAAATTTATTGTAAGGTACATTGCAAATAAGCTTAGTCACGGGCATATGCAGAATTTCCAATGTTTTACAATGCAAATAAAATCATAATTTAGAAGGAAAAAATAGTCTCACAGAGAAAAATATAAACATGGTAAAAAGAATTTCAGGGACCTTCTCAGAAAAAAGTACAAATTAGTGGACAATGGAACATCTTTTAAAAGTGCTAAAATAAAATAAATGGCAAAACTATACTTTGTTATGTAGTGGGAATATTTTCAAAGATAAAAGCATTTCTCTGTGAAGTTAAGTTTTCACTTAACTTGGTTAAATACCTCAGAGTGGGACTGTTGTGTCATAAGGAAAATGTACGTTTATTTAAAAAAAAAAGTGCCAAACTATACTTCAAAGTAGCTGCTTATTCTGAGTTACCACCAGCAATGAATGAGAGTTCCAGTCACTCCACAATCTTCTCAGCATTTGGGACTCTCAATCTTTTAAAGAAATTCTAATATTGTATAGTGGTATCTTGGTGTGGTTTCAATTTACATCCAGTTTCCCTATTAACAAATGACATTAAGAAATGTGATTATGTTTTCATGTGTTTATTTGCCATCCATATACCCTGTTTGGTGAAATGTCTATTGTGATCTTTTTGCCATTTCTTTTTTAGACTGTTTATTGTTGAGATTTAAGAGTTATTTATATAGTCTAGATACAAATTTTTTATCAGGTATGCAACTTTTCAAATATTTTCTCCATGTCTGTGACTTATTTTTTCATTCTCTTAAGAGTGTCTTGCACACGACAAAAATTTTAAGTTTTCTGATGAAATATGATTTATTCTTTTCTAACTGTGGTTTTGGTATTATATCTAAAAGTTCAATCCCAAATCCAGGTCACATACAAATTTATGTGTTCTCCTGTTTTCTTAAAGTAGTTTCAGGATTCAAAGTTAAAACTACACTTAACCCAGATTGCCACTCCTAGGTATCAACTCAAGAGGAATAAAAGCTTATGTTCTCACAACATTTAATATTCAAACATTCATAGCAGCTTTATATACAATAGAAAAAAGGCTGAAAAAAAATTGAGCTGGTCTTCAACAGGTGAATGAATTTAACTCTGATAAAACAAAGGAATACTACGCAGCAATAAAATGGAAGGAGATTGAAAACGCAAGGAGAGGCTGATTACAAAGGGGCCATAGGGGAAATTTTTAGTGATGGAATAATTCTAAATGGTACTGAAGAAGGGCACATCGCCTCTGTAGTATTCATCTGCAAACCTGTAACTTCTTTCTAATAATGAGAAAAACATCAGATAAACCCAAACTGAGGATCATTCAACAAAATACCTGACCCATACGTACTCTTCAAAACCATCAAGGTCATAAGAAACATGAAACAACTAAGAAACTGTTGAAAGATCTGAAAAGACCAAGGAGACATAATGAATAAATGTAACACATTGTATCCCAGATTGGATCTTAGAAGAGAAAGGGACACTGCCCCAAATATGATCTGTAGTTAATAATACTGCACCATTGTCAATTTATTAGTTTGACAAATTACCAAAGCGGTGTAAGATGTTAACATTAGGAAGACATGGGCAAAGAGTATATGGAAACTTCTTTACTTTCTTTGCAAACTTTCTGTAATTCTAAAATTATTCCAAAATAAAAAGTTTCTTTAAGATAAAGGCAAAAGAAGTACATTTTCAGAAAACGAAAGGTAAAAGAACTTGTGCGTGGCAGATACACATCACAAGATATATGTAAAAGGATGCTTTTTCAGGCTGATTGTAGTTGGAGATGTGAACATAAACAATGGATTTAAACAGACATATTAAATGTATGGTAAGTATAAAAGAAATTCCTCATTTTAATTTATTTTAAAATAAATGACTCTTTAAAATAATGACAAAGTATTATGAAACATATAACAATGTCATAAAAGGTATGACAATAATAACAAAGGATGACAGACAGAAAAAGGAAAGATACAGTTTTCAAGTTTCTACATTATCCTTCAAGAAGTATGACAATATTTGAAAGTTTGGTGAAATAGGTAAAAGGTTCAAAATGTAAAGCCTATCCATGAAATAGAAAACAGATAAGCATTAGAAATGAAAATGGATTCAAGTTCTTTGAAAAGGTCTATAAAATTAATAATATTTCAGCTGAACTAATTAAGGGAAGAGAGAAAATAAGACATAAGTTGCCAATATTAGGAATGGAAGAGGGAGCATTACTATAGATGCTATAAAAAGAAAGGAGAATATTGTAAGCAACTTAGTGTCAACAAATACGAAGCCAGACCTGAAACTGGCAAATTTCTTTCTTTCTTTCTTTCTTTTTCATAAGTAGGCTCCATGCTGGGTGTAGAGCCCAAGAAGAAAGGTGCAAATTTCTTAAAAGAAACAAAAACAGGGGCGCCTGGGTGGCTCAGTCGGTTGGGCGTCCGACTTCGGCTCAGGTCATGATCTCGCGGTCCGTGAGTTTGAGCCCCGCGTCGGGCTCTGTGCTGACAGCTCAGAGCCTGAAGCCTGCTTCACATTCTGTGTCTCCCTCTCTCTCTCTGCCCCTCCCCCACTCATGCTCTGTCTCTCTCTGTCTCAAAAATAAATAAACTTAAAAAAAATTAAAAAAAATTAATATACAATCTTAAAAGCTGTATAGCCTCATAACTATTAAAGATGTTGAATCTTCCCAAAAAGAAAACTCCAGGCCCATTTGGCCTTATGTGTGAATTCTACTAATCATATTTATAGAAGATGTAACAGGAATTTTATATAAGTTTTTCTAGAAAAGTTAGACAGCTTCATGAAAAGCCAAATATATTTTGCCATATAACTAAAGAATTCCACTCTGAAGTAGTTACAAGGGAAACAAAGACCTATAAAAAGTCTTGAACAAGAATGTTCACAGCTATTTTATTATAAGAGCCAAAATTTTGAAAAACTCCAAATATCTACCAATATTTGATAAACTCCAAATATCTATGAATGGATAAACAAATTATGACACATTCATATAATAGAATAGTATTCAGCAGTAAAAAAAACAAACTACTAATATACACAACAACATGGATGAATCTCAATAACATGCCTGGTAAAAGATACCAGGGACAAAAAAGAGCACACATTAATATGAAATTTTAGAACTAAGAAACTAATACATAGTGTCAAGGAGCAAGCGGTGATGGACTAAAAAGGAGAATGGCAGGAACATGAAGTTATAAATTTGAGAAAAATCATCTAACTGTACACTTAATATGCGTATATTTTCTTGATGCAAATTATGCTTCAATAAAGTTGAAAAACATTTTAAGAGGAAATTTAAACTGTCTCCATTTTGTGAATGTAATTGAGAACGTCAATCACTGAAGACAGCTAATTCACTAAATGGCTAAATTATGTGACTGAATCTTGGATATCAATGAAATTTTTTTTTCCAGCAAAATCATTGTACATTATTTTCTTAGTAAAAAATTTCAAAGGTAATTATTCTATTTGATATAATCAATTCCCATCCAAATGTAATGTCGTATTTCTCATACATTTTAAAAACAGTAAGGATCAATTCAAATCACTAGTAATATAATTAACAAACCATAGAGAAATTATGTTGAATCTTTGAGTAGTCTGACCCTTTCTCAAAACAAAAGAAATATTCAAATGATTCCCTAAATTAAAATACATACTAGTTATTATTATAATAAAATATATAGTTCAGAGAGTTATCATCTTGAGAAGAATTTACTTTCTTAACTGGAAAGAGTAAAAACCAAATTATTATTACAAACTGCTTCTTGAAGTGATTCACTGTAGTAAAATGAAAACTACAACAGAAAAGTAAAATCATTTATTCAACAAATTTAAACAAATTTAATTAATGACTACTATAATGTAGCAGGGGTTAAGCATAACTATTACATTTTAAAGGCATCAGGTTAATAAAGGGAAACATAAATAAAACTTTTAGAGAAAAGCTAATTATGTATTATAAAGTACAAATATTTAAAAAGCCCCTGTACATACATAGTTCAATTCAATCCTAGTTACCAAATACCCAGGACTTAAACGTCTTCTCATTTGATCTGTATTCATTTTCAAATTAAGTACTGTTACAGAATTTATTTAAAATGTTTCTTACTGTCTAGTCTCCATATGTGGAAAAAGGGCAGTTTATAAAATTATGTTTATTAATTTAAGAAAAAAATAGAAAAAAAAACAAGTAAAAACAGTATCATAAATTAAAAAGGCCTTTAACGTTAGTTGAAAACAACTTTTATTTATGTTAAAGCACTTGGTAAAACCAAATAAACTGAACTAAAATAAAGGGAAGGAAGAAAAAAGTGGAAAAAGTGAGGCATGAATGCCAAGGAGAGGAAAGCAGGGAAGGGGAGGGAAGGACAGAGAAGGAACTTTTCCTATAGCCCCTACCAAGACTATAAAATTCATTACTTACAGAGTCATCTATCACATTTTCACACTGCTTATCAGTAAGGTCACAGTATATGCACGTATGAATTTTAAATGCTAGACATCCTGAATACACAAGCACGAAATACTCTATTTTAATTCACTGAAACCGGCTGGTATCTTAGAAATTAATCTTCCTCATTACGAAGTGCAAACAAATAATCACATTTATGAGGTCTCTATCAGGAGTATCTCGCTCAACTTAACTCAAGATAACACACCAGGTTGTGTTTACTGATGCAGTTAATTGGTACTATTCAAACGGGTACAGAAATCTGGCCTTGGCATCTATACCTTTGGCCCTGAATAAATTAAAACTGCTAAAAAGTGGTACTACTAAAAAATTCAAATAAAATGTATGCCTTTACCATTTTATCTGATTACCCAGTATTATGCAATATTTATTTGATTGGCAGCATGATATAGGAGAAGCAGTAACCATTTCTTTAATGACTGGCTATAAATACATGGGCAGTTTACCCAACTATAAAATGGGAATAATAGTATACTCTCATATAACCATAAAGATCACATGAAATAATGTATGTAAGGTGATTTGTAAACTGTAATGCAATTTATAAATATCAGTTACTACTGTCTTTCCCTTGGTCAATAGAAACTCGGTGTAACGACCCTTCTTCCAACTTCTTACCTATCATAGGACCTTCATTCTTGCTGTTCCTTCTACCTGGACTGCAATTCATTCTTATAATTCAGATCTCTACTTAAATAAGGGTCATCTCTTTTCAGAGACAGTTCCTGAGAACCTTTATCAATTACAATATATTAAGATACAAGTTAGAGAAAATCTAATTCAAAATAGCTTTAAAGATAAGGAAATTTTAATTTCTCAGTAGATAAAAAGTTAATTTAGTCTCTCCAAAAATTGATTTTCCTCTTTCTTTTCTACCCCCTGGCATGTCAGCTTCTGTTCTTAGGCTAGCACTCTTCATGAACAAGTTAGCTGCCTCAATCCAGCTACACGTAATTATGGTACATTACCAAAGAACAACTGGTAATCTCCTTTAGTCTGTCTCATTTTAAGGAAGAGGAAACTACTGACAGAAGTCTCCCCCAGAAGATCTGCACATCTTATTATCCAAGACTGACTCACCTGTGCCTCACAAAATCAATCACTGACAAATGGAATGGGGTTACCATTATGGCTCAGACTAATCAGGATTTATCCATAAGGATAGGCTTCAGAACAAAACTGGGACCCTGAAAGCAAAAAAGAAGAATGGCTAACTCTATAAGAATGCTACGACACCGTTTTGAAAAAACACTCACCATCCTCCATTATTCTCTATCACAACACTTACTGGCTTATTTATTTCCAATATTAAAAGGTATGCAGTCCCTAGTAGAACAGGGACTTAGAGCACAGTGTCTAAATCAGAGCAAGCCCTTTATTAATATTTGTTGAATGAAAAACTAAATGCATGAATATTACCCAAGTGTGCATATATTTATTTAATACCTATAGTTAAAATCCTAGGCAAAACAAAATTAGAATCAAGTCTTCAAATTAAGATTAGATAAAGATTTAGAACTAAGATTCAAAGGCAATTTCATGTTTATTCATTCACTTTTATATGCAGAAAATGTCAAAACTAGATGATCACCTGTGCCTCACAAAAGCCCAGGGAAGGAAATATATCCAAAATAATTTCAAACCAAAGAATTGCATTCAAACCGATTCATGATAAATTGCAGACTTCAGAAAACAAAATAATGGAAAATAATGAAACTGAACAAGAGAGAGAAAGAATAATGCAACACAAAAACAGACTTAGGGAACTCAGTGACTATATCGAAATCAATAATAGGAGTCCTAGAAGAAGAAGAGAGAGAAATTTTATTTCAAGAAATAATAGCAGAAAACTTTCCTAATCTAGGGAAGGAAACAGACATCTAAATCCAGGAAGCATGAGAAGGCCCACCAAAATCAACAAAAGCAGAGACGGCTAGGTGGCTTGGTCGGTTAAACATCCAATTTTGGCTCATATCATGATCTCACTGTTCGTGGATTCAAGCCCCACATTGGACTTTGTGCTGACAGCTCAGAGGCTGGACCCTACTTCAGATTCTGTGTCTCCCTCTATCTCTCTGCACCCCCCATTCATGCTTTGTCCCTCTCTCTCTCTCTCAAAAATAAATAAACATTTTAAAAAATCAGCAAAAGCAGGGTTATACCAAAGACATACTGTAATTGAATTTGCAAAATATAGTGATATTGAAAAATATTGAAAGCAGCAAGACTAAAGAAATCTGTAACTTACAAGGGAAAACCCACAAGGCTAGCTGGAGATTCCTCAACAGAAACCTCAACAGAATTCCTCAACAGAAAGCCAGAAGGAAGCATGATATACTCAAAGTGCCAAATGGGAAAAATCTGCAGCCAACAATACTCTATCCAGCAAGGCTATCATCCAAAAATGAAGAAGAGATAAAGAGTTTCCCAGAAAAATAAAAACTAAAGGAGTTCATGACCACTAAACCAGCCCTGCAACAACTATTAAAGGGGACTCTTTGAGTGGAAAGGAGACACCAAAAGTGTCGAAGAAAGAATTGGAAAAAGTCTTCAGCAACAACGACAAAACAAGTAATAAAATGACAATAAATATATATCTATCAATAATTACTTTGAATGTTGTTGGGAGCCATTTTGGGCTCGCAGGTTGAGACCCCTCCCTGTGTGGAAAAGGTTGAAGCAAAGCTCCCACCAGCCTAACTGGCGCCTAGTCTTACCTCCTTCTAAATAATCTTTCAAGCCTGAATTTCTTGAACTGCTCTCATTGGCCTAAGGGATATAATGTTCTTTGGTTTTATGGCATATGGAAAAGGGGACCTGGAGTGCAATGTCTTGATGGATAAAATCTGAATGAGAGTAACCTGGCCAGAAGTAACCTCAAAGTTGCCTCTTGGGGATAGGTTACACAAATTGATCATATAGAATAGCAGTTATGAGTTGGCTAGAAATTAGTAGGCATTAGGCCCCAAGACTCCTTGAACCAAACTAGATTTTCCCTGCAGGTATTGCATTGTGTTAATCATCCCCTCAGCCCCACCATAAAACCTCAAGGCACATCTCTATAAAGCTTCCCTCAGTATTTGATTAACAGACTGACAGGAGAGACTGTAAAGAAACTTAGGACCTTCCCTGGAGGTTAGCCTAGCCCAAAAGTTAGAAGCACTGTTTATAGATAAGGTACAAACTAAAGTAGCTACACATACCTTCATTGATCAGCAGCAAATATTGAGCACCTTCCTGAGGTTAACATTTCACAAATCCTTTTGTAATTCTCATCCCCATGCTCCCGTATAATAAAAAGGCAATAACAAAATACTCTTACAAAAGCTACCATAAGCCTATAGATGACTAACATAGGTCTTGAGGCAACAACGTATGTTAAGAATGCCTTGTCACTGATGTAATGTCACTCGCTACCTTTAAAAATAAAGACACTGAGACCAGCAGGGCAGAGATGCCAGAATTGCCAGGGCTGCCTGCTTGGTCATCAGACTCCATCTCTCATGGTTCTCTCACTTCATTTCGCCTGACCATCTGTCCTTCGTGGACCCCTAGATTCGCCGGAACAAGGACCCCGGCAGAATATAAAATGGACTAATCATTCCAATCAAAAGACACAGGTGGCAGAATGGACAAAAATATAAGACCCATCTATATGCTGCCTACAAGAGACTCATTTTAGACCTAACGAGACCTGCAGATTGAAAGTGAGAGGGTGGAGAAACATTTATCACACCAAAGGATGTGATACCCTGAAAAGAGTAGCAATACTTAGATTGGACAAAGTAGATTTTTTTTGTTTTTGTATTATTTTTATCCTGCTTTGGTATCAGGGAAGTCCTAGTCTCATAGAATGATACTGAATATACTCCCTCCATTCTATATTTGTAAGATTTTGATAAAGATTGCCATTAGTTATTTTTTTTTAATGTTTGGTAGAATTCACCAGTGAAACCATGTGGTCTTGGGCTTTTCTGTGCTGGGAGATTTTTTATTCCTAATTCAACTTTCATTCTTATTATTGGTCTAAGAAGATTTCCTATTTCTTAGATTCAAGATTCAGGATTCAATCGTGGTAAAAATTTGTGCACTTTTAGGAATTATGTGAGCTTTTTTTCTAAGTTATCTGGTTTGTTAGTATACGATTGTTTACAGTAATCTGTTATCACAATATGTATTTCTGTGGTTATCTGTTATATTTTTTAACCTTCCATTTCTCATTTTTGCTTTTTAGTCACCTTTATTAGCTAATGTAGTTAAAGCATTGCCAATTTTGTTTATTTTTTGTTTGTTTATTTTTGCAACGACTGGTCATTACTTTCAGTGTTATGTTATTGTTTATTCTGGTCTATATTTTATTTATTTCTGATTTTTCTTTGTTATTTCCTTCCTCTATCATACTTCACCTAAGTCTCTTTTTTTTCTTAGTTCCTTGTGGTATAATGTTGTTTATCTGAACTTTTTTATTTTTTTTAAATGTTTATTTATTTTGAGAGAGAGAGAGAGCATACAGGAGAGGGGCAGAGAGAGAGGGAGAGAGGGGGAATCTCGAGCAGGCTCCACGCTGTCAGTGCAGAGCCCAATGAGGGGCTCAAACTCATAAATCGTGAAGTCATGACCTGAGCTGAAATCAAGAGTCAGATGTTCAACTCACTGAGTCAACCCTGAACTTTTTTCTTAATACAAGCATATACAGCTTAAATTTCACCTTAACATTTGCTTTTGCTGCATCCCATAGGTTTTGGAATATTGTGTTTTCTTTTTCTTTTGTTTTGAGACATATTTTGATTTGCTGTTTGATTTATGACCTGGCCCACGGCTTGTGCAGTAGTATGCTGGTTAATAGTTACATATTAAATATTTAATATTTAAACACTGTAGATTTTTCAGTTTTGTTTTACTGTTGATCTTTAGTTTTATATCATTGTGGTTGGAAAATATACTTGGTAGGATTTCAGTCTTCTTAAATTTATAATATTTGTTATGTCTCTTTTTATGTGATTTAACCAAGAGATACTTCCGTATGTACTTGAGAAAAATATGTATTCCACTTTTCTTGGATGAAATGTTTTATATATATCTGTTAGAATCATGTACTCTGACATATGCTTCAAGTAAAAAAAATTCTTTTTGAAAAAAAAAGTAATAACTTTAACTGAGTGTACTCATTTAAAATAATGCATCTCAGAAGGGAGGTGGATAGGGGGTTAGGTAAAATAGGTGAAGGGGATTAAGAGTATACTTATCATTTTGAGCACTGAGAAGCGATGTACAGAATTGTTGAATCACTGTATTGCACACCTGAAACTAATATAACATTGTGTTTCAACTATACTGGAATTAAAATGGAAAATGTTATTTAAAAAAGCCAGTGCATCAATAGCTAATAAGAGCACACAGATGTATTGAAAAATTCCAAGTCATATCCAATACAAATAATGAATAAAGATCCACAATCTTTCTAGAGAATTCTTTCTAAAGAACAGAGATTACAAACTTAAGATTCACACAGATTTAAAACTGTTTCTAAAAATATAGGGCAGATTCAAAAGGGTAATAAACATTTTATGCTATAGAAAATTTTAGTGGGATATATTTCTTTTTAAAAAAAAAAGCACAAATTTAATCTTCATGTAAGAGGCATGAAAGCCCTTTAAGGGCTAATCTTTACTACTGTATGTCTGAAGAATATTATAACAATATTATTGGCTAATAATTCACTAATATGTGAGCCAGATGGGTGACAGAGACAATCTATATATTCTAAAAAAGAGAAGTTTAAATAAATTATGGCATAACCATTGGTGAGATATTATGGCTCAGTTTAAAATGTTAAGTATGAAGACAAATACAAACAATATAATATTAGGTGAAACTGCAGGAAGCAGAAGGATTTGATGTTGATAAGTAGATAGCACGATTCCTTAGAAACTGTAAGCTCTAAGGTCAGACTGAACTGGGTCTAAATCCTGGCGGCACCAATACAGAATCAGGCCAGCCAAGAATTAGGCATGGCATTTCACCTTCTCTGAGCCTGAATTTTTATCCTTAAAATGACTGTAATAATTCCTCTTATATGGGCCTATTATTCTAAGTATAATGATGATAATAGCTACATTTATATGGTGCTTCCTGAATGCAAAGTATTTTTCCCAGTACTGCACCATTATAATACTACTTAATCTTCTCAACAACCTACTGATGTAAGTACTATTATGCCCATTTTACAGAGGAGGAAATTAAGACAAACTGAGTTCAAATAACTTTTCCAAGGCTATAAAACCAGTTAGTGGCAGAACTAAAGTCAGTGATAGTTACTTTTTTGTTAATGTTATTAAGAATAGCCTGCTGACTTTAAGAATTACAAGAGAAGCTAGAAAATCTCCTTCTCCCCATACTTTTTAACTCAAGTACAAGAAACGATAGAACTAGGATATGTCAAGTACAGTTCAATCTAGAGATTGAAAGCCTCAAACTTTTCCTCCCAAATAGCATACTATTAGGAAAACTAGATAAAACAATTTATGCTTAATTTTTTTTACATTTAATGAAGTGACTTTTGGTTCCATTCCAAGATGATAAAGATGGTCTCCCTGTGTCTCTCACTAAGGATAGCTAAAAACCCTGGACACTCTGTATGAAACAAATATGAGAAGACTGTGAAAGATAAAAAGAAAAAGCAGAGCTGCTAGTAATCTAGGAACTAAAGGATTAACCTAACAGTGAATTCTTTGAGTTTTCTTTTTGCCTCATATATCTCAGAAGGAAAAAGAACAGAAAAAAAAAAAGGCACGAGTAAACATAATAGAATTTTCCTACTTTTCTTGAGTGTTCTACATTCTATTTTGATAATGTATTTTATGGTTTTAAATATATGCAGAGGAAATGTTTAAGACTATTATAAATGAAAGCTAGTAATGGGACTTCAGAGAGGTAAAGTTTCTATACTTCCCTCAAACTAGTAAAACATCAATGCCCTAGAGGGTGATAAATTATGGACCTTTAAGGTAATACTTAAAGCAACTACTAAAATATCTATACAAAGAGATACACTTAGTAACATTTAGCAATATAATCATTAGAGGTTTAATAGAGAGTGAGTTTTACAGTCAACTGGAAGAATGTTTACCCATTTCACCTATTTTTTTAGCTGTGACTGTGACCAAATTAATCTCTTTGTAAATTAGTTAAGAACATTTATTTTAAACCAATTAAGTTAGAACATATTAGCTATAATTATTATAGCTATTATTATAATATTTTGATTGAACCAGACTATTAACTCTGCCTGGTTTATTTATTTTGCTAGTTTATTTTTTTTTATGTTTATTTAGTTTTGAGAGAGAGGGAGACAAAGTGTGAGCAGAGAAGGGGCAAAGAGAGAGGGAGACACAGACTCAGAAGCAGGCTCCAGGCCCTTGAGCTGTCAGCACAGAGCCCAATGCAGGACCTGAACTCACAAACTGTGAGATCATGACCCAAGCCAAAGTCAGACACTTAACTGACTGAGCCACCCAGGTGCTCCTTATTTGCTGGTTTAAATGAGTATTTATAGTAGTCTTGAACTGAGATATTTGTATAAAGTGCTAGTCATAGTGACTAGCATGTAGAATGGGCTTAGTAAATAAAAGCTATGATTATTTATTAGTAAATAAAAGGTACTGGGTTGGCCTTTCTTTATTCCCATAGATTCTCAACCACAAGATCATATAACTTCCTTTACATCGGTCTTGGAAATTAGTTTTTTGGATTTGCCACGAATAACAAATGCAACAAAAGCAAAAATAAACAAATGAGACTACATCAAACTAAAAAGCTTCTATGCACCAAAGGAAACCATCAACAAAATGAAAAGACAACCTAAGGAATGGGATATTATGTTTGGTAGACATATATCTGATAAGGAATTAATATCCAAAATATATAAAGAACTCATAAAAGTCAAGAGAAAAAAGCCAAACAATCCGCAGAGGATCTGAACGTACTTTCCCAAAGATGACATATAAATGGCCAACAGGCACAAGAAAAGGTGCTCCCTGTTGGTAGGAATGTGAAATGGTGCAGCCACTCTGGAAAAACAGTATAGAGGTTCCTCAAAAAACTAAAAATAGTACTACCCTATGATTTAGCAATTGCACTATTAGGTTTTTACCCAAAGGATATAAAAATACAGATTCAAAGGGGTACCTGCACCCCAATGTTTATAGCAATAGCCAAACTATGGATAGGGCCCAAATATCCATCGACTGATGAATGGACAAAGAAGATGTGGTAGATGTAATACAAGTGGAATATTAAATAGCCATCAAAAAGAATGAAATCTTGTCATTTGCAACAACATGATTGAGCTAGAATGTATTATGTTAAAGTGAAATAAGTCAATCAGAGAAAGACAAATACCACATGATTTCACTCATATGTGGAACTTAAGAAACGAAACATGATATATAGGAAGGGGAAAAAAGAGAAAAGAGGGAAACAAACCACAAAAGACTCAACAATAGAGAACAAATGGAAGGTTGATGGAGGAAGGTGGGTGAGAGATGGGCTAGATGGGTGATGGGTACTAAGGAGAGCACTTTTTGTGACGAGCAATGACTATTGTATATAAGTGATGAATCACTGAATTCTACTCCTGAAACCAATATTGCACTGTATGTTAACTAAAATTTAAATTTAAAAAAAGGTGTTCCCCATCACAAATCATCAGTAAAATGCAAATAAAAACCACAATGTGATATAACTTCACATCTGTTAGAATGGCTATTATCAAAAAGACAAGAGATAACAAGTGCCGATGAAGATGTAGAGAAAAGGGAACCTTGTGCACGGTCGATGGGAATATAGATTGGTGCAGCCACTATGGAGAATAGTATGGAAGTTCCACTAAAAATTAAAAATAGAACTACTATATGATTAGCAATTTTACTTTTGAGTATTTATCCAAAGGAAACAAAATCAATATCTCAAAAGTACATCAGCATCCCCACTTTCACTGCAATATTATTTACCATAGCCAAATGAGAGAACCTAAGTGCCATCGACAGATGAATGGAAAAGAAAATGTGGTATACAGTCGACCCTTGAACAACGTGGGTTTGAACTTCATGAGTCCAGTTATTTGTAAATTTTTTAATACATTATATATATATATATATATATATATATATATATATTTAATATATTAACACATATTAGTTATACTTGTGACAACATGGATAGACCTGGGAGGTATTGTGCTAAGTGAAATAAGCAACACAGAGAAAGTACAAAGTATATGATTTCACTTTCATATGGATCTTAAATAACTCAAACTTATAGATACAGAGAATAGATTGATGGTTGCCAGAGGTAGGAGTTGTGAGGTGGGCACACTAAGTGAAGGTTGTCAAAAAATACAAATTTCTAGTTATAAGATAACTATGTCCAAGAAAAAAAACCTTGTAACAATATCCCTGTATTTTTTTAAAAAGTAAAGACAAAGTATTTTATTGTTCTATATATGTAGGATGCTATATAATTTTTATGCTTTCAATTTATAATGTATCCCCCCCAAAAACTATCAGTTATGACTACTACCCTATTACAGATGACAAGCTGTAGCTCACAGGTATTAAGTAATTTGCTCAAAGCATTTACAAAGCTAATTAATATTTGCTACAGTCAGAATACAGGTCTTCTGTCTCTAAATTTAATTCCCTTTTCACAACACTATGCTGCCAATCGATATGAAAACATATTTAAAGTCACAAAATTAGTAACTAGAGGATACAGGATTCAAAACCAAGTAGGTGTGTCCTTATGCCTAAGACTATATGCTGTTGATACAGATGATTAAAATATAGACAGATGTTCAACCTCATCAGCATTAAAGACACACTAAAGCACAGCAGATTAGAAATATTCTATATATCTTATTAGCAAACATGCACTAAAGACTAAAAAATTAATGATAATACAATGGAATATTATGTTGCCATCACCAAAGGGAACTTATTATTGAAGAAGATATTCTATCCCATAGAATTGAGATTTGAGGGTATGTAGTTCTTTTCCACACCACTTGAGTTCTACATACCTCCTAGGAAAATCTAAAGATAAAAAAAGGAATAAGATGACAAAAAAATGACATGAGTAAAGTATGTACTGTAATTAATATTTGTTAGCCTTTAAATAAAAATTAAACAGGGGTACCTGGGTGCCTCAGTCGGTTAAGTGCCCAACTTCAGCTCAGGTCATGATCTCACTGTCCATGGGTTTGAGCCCCATGTCGGGCTCTGTGTTGACAGCTCAGAGCCTAGAGCCTGCTTCAGATTCTGTGTCTCCCTCTCTCTGCTTCTCCCCCTACTCATGTTCTCTCTCTTGCTCTCTCTCTCAAAAATAAACATTAAAAAACAAATTAAAAAAAATTTTTAAATAAAAATTAAACAGCCAGAGATAAATGGAAAGGAAAGAAGAGACCCACAAGGTAAAAACAAAGGTAAAAATACATATAGCACATCTAATAAATTACAATGAAACATGACCTTCTATAGTCTTTCTAGACCTGTTATTCCATACTATCCAAATAAAACTAAAATAAAGATTGGGCGACATGACTAAAGAAACTGTAAAATTCTCAAGTAAGGCATCTAAACATTTTTCCATCCAAAGCTACTGAATTAAATGTGTCAAGTCTATTATTGTGATGTCACAGAAACTATTAAAAAGTGAGAGTCCAAGTATGAGAGCATATATAATTTTTTTGGAATCCTCTTTATGTAAAGAAGTGAAAGAATATGGGACTCCTGGATGGATCGGTTGGTTGAGTGTCCAGCCCTTGACTTCTGCTCAGGTCATGATCCCAGGGTCATGGGATAGAGCCCCATGTCAGGCTCCGTGCTGAGCACGGGGCCTCCTTAAGATTCTCTCTCTCTCCCTCTGCCATTCTACCCTGCTTGTGCTCTCTCTCTCTAAGAAATAAATTAATTAATTAAATTTAAAAATATATCAATGATTTGCTGTGTAAGCTCCAAAATCTTTTCTCAACCTCTTCCACAGAAAATGGCTAACTCAATGTTTTCAACATTTTTTTCGTATTTGCCAATCTAAAATTTTGAGAGAAGACACTTGAAGTGTCATGAATAAAAAGGAATTTACCAAGAAGAAAAATCTACAAAGTTATATATATGTCATTTAACAATGGCAAAACAAACTAATAGTAACCCTATAAAAAGCTGTTAATATTAAAGACAAGAATGACTTATGGCTCACCCACTGATTTCACCAGCTCTTCTAACTACCTCCAATATCCAACAAAAGGTGATTTGATAACTAGTTGTACACATGTCATTGAATTATTAAATATTTTATTTTTTCTCATAAGTTTTATATTTCCTATTAATCTAATAAAATTTCACCAGTATGATCAACGTAGATCCACAATCCCTTAGTCAGTCTTAGTCTCCAATTCTCCTTATGTCTTCACTCCCCCCTCCACACATGCCCGTAACACAAACCATTAAATCTCAATAGTGCTTTTTTATTCATATTGTTTCCCCCAGTAGAAGGATATGGTTTCGCGCATTATGGTTGTGCCACAACACGACAGTGGCTTGGCTAAACAAGATTGAGGTTTCTTTTTCCTTTTGCAAAAAGCCTCTAAGGATAGGTCATGTAGAGATGGTGGTTGCACAGTATCCTCAGGGACCCAAGTTTCTAACTTTCTCTTCTACCATTCTCCATGCCCAGCTTCCATCATCGAGATCACCTCGCAATCCAAAATGTTTGCTAAAGCTCCATTTACCATGTCTTCAATAAAAGTCAAAAAGGAGAAACTGAATGACAAAATGGGACTGCCTCCAGCTGAGTTAAATGACCTTTACAAGCACACGCACACACACACACGCGCGCGCGTGCATGCACATAATACTTCTGCTTTTATTTCTTTGCCAGTACTTAGGTCACTTAGCTAGGAAATAGTCTTTCCTTCAAAGCTTCAATGTGACTAACTTCGAAAAAAAAATCCATTACTATAGAAGAGAAACAGATTTTAAGGTAGAGGAGAATACTAGCAGCCTGCATCATACATCCCTATCCATCTTTCACATCTTCTGAGTAACCCTCGACATTGGGAGAAGTTTTGTATCACATCTTTAATCAATACAGCAAATGTAAAAGCTTTCCCCAATAAGTGCTTTTACTTCCTTGGCCACCTATGGAGTGTGGCCAATCCCAAACTATACTGATGCCACAATAGATACAGTAAGATCACAATTCTGAAGCCTTATTGGATAGAATTTTTCATCTATCATATCTTGTGCGCTTGCTGGAATATAGAAGTGTATCTGTTTTGCACACGTGACCTAATAGAATGCTGGAACTCACTCTATGTGTCTCAACCAATTAGCAAATCAATGGAGCTCCAATGTGGTATCTTTTGCTATAAACCTTGGATCTTTTTCCACAGACACAATTACTGCATGATCACAATTACCATCAATCCAATTCTAATACCTCATATACTGAACATGTAGTAGGTTCCTGTGCAAAGTGATCTATTTATTCAATCAGGCCTCAAAATAACCCTATTATGTTATTTTTGTTCATTTATAGAAAATAATAATAGTAAACATTTATTGAGTACTTAGTATGTGCCAGGCTTACTCAAAGCATTTCATAGATAAGTACTATTATTATCCCTAATTTACAGATGAGAAAGAGAAGGCAGTAAAGTTAGTAACTTGCCCAAAGTCACGTAGCTTATAAGTAGCACAGCTAGAATGCAAATCCTCACAAAACTCTCCAGAACCCACTCAATTAACTACTATACTATAATAATATCAAATAAACCAGCAGAGGTTAAGTAACTTGCCTAAGGTCACAAAACCAGGAGGAGCCAAGATTCACAGTCAGATCTATCTTTTTGATTCCAAATGAATCAAAGCAATATGGTTTGATGGACCAAGGAATCATTACTCTTTAGGGGCAAAGTTACGAGAGAACACCACTATCAAAATAACAAACATAATCCATAAATTTCAATGATAAGCAATTTAGGAGGATTAAATGCAGTGCATCTGTGCTGCCTAGGCAACACCACGGGTAGACCCATCTCTTTTAGTAACAGACCAAAATAAAAGCAGCTTTGGCAAATGTTTCTGGTGACTACCATACATTAGTTTGAATAATCATTAGTATCTAAAAGATCTTGAATAATTAGATGTCTGTATTTTACATCTGTTGTCAAAAAACTAAAGAGTAAACAGTCTTCTACACCACACTCAATGCATATATCTAAAAGCAGTAATTTTTAAAGACACCAGAAAAAAATTTTAAGAAATAATAAAAGTAACAGAATCACACATTTTGTTGCCATCCATCAGAACTAATGAATTTATAGTTCTCTCACCTATAATTACAACCTTGACCCTCATCTTCTGGGAGATATGTATATAATGGCTATAAATTTTTTAAGTATTTTTTCTTAAGATTTACAATGTACATTCTATTGCCAGAGTCAAAATGCCTGTGTTAAGCCTGAGCATACAACGTATAAATCACAAAGCTACTACTGGCTCATTTTCAAACACCCCCTAAGAACCACAAGTCTCTCTTCCAAGAACAGCACAGACATAAAACGACCATCAGAAGGAATACCCTGCACGTAGCACAGTAACTGAAGTACTGTAAGTATTAATGATAAAGAAAGAAGCTCATGTCACCAACTGAATCAAACACAAGCATGTCAGTCATTCACTTTTTCCTGAGCACCTCATATGCTATAAAAAAAATTTTATGCTCAGTATACTGTTCTTCATCAAGCACATCTTTTTTTTCATTATTCTAGACTTAATGAGACATTCTCAATTAACTTTGTATCAGTTCATGTTTATACTCTATTTCCAATTACCAACGTTTTTAAACTCATTGGAGGAATTTTAAAGAAATAATGAGAACTGAACTTATACTCTTTCACTGTATCCTTAATAGATGAAACAAAACACTTAAAAATATTTTTAGTATTTATTTATTTTTGAGAGAGAGAGAGAGAGAGAGCAAGAGAGCAGGGGAGGGACAGAGAGAAAGAGTGGAAGAAAGAGAATCCCAAGCAGGCTCCATGCTCAGTGCAGAGTCAGACATGGGGCTCAATCCCACCACCGCAAGACCACAACCTGAGTCAATATCAAGTGTAGGCATTTAACCAACTGAGCCACCTAGGTGCCCCAAACATATTTTTATTAGTAAAAAGTTACTATTTATTTTAAGAGTTTTTTCTTTTTTTATGCTGATTCTTGTTTAAATTAAAAAAGAAAGAAAGTATCATAAAATAGCCAGTGAGGCATAAAAGTACCAAAAAAGAATCAGCTATTATAAATCATTAGAGTTACACCAACTTTAATTTAATGCATCAGTTGACTGGTAACTAATATTAGATGAAAAGCAGCCAAGGCAGCTTTTATTTACAGCTATGTGTGGAAGAAAAACAGAAATGTTGTTGCTAAGATCAATTTAATTTAGGCAACATTTAAAAATGAATTTTTACACATAATGGTATTTGAACACAATTCGAAATGGGCTGGATGTATCACTTGCTAAGAATATCATTCTTCATTTTAAAAGTGTTTAGAAATCTCTACTTTCACTGCAAGGGAGTAATAGGACCCAGAATTAAACTTCCAAATGTAAACAACTAGAAAACTGGAAAAACTATGCATCTAACTTAGGAAAACAGGCAGCAAAAAAGGATTCCTTTTAAGAAAAAAAAAAAAAAAGGAGGAGGTGGGGGCAGGTGAGACCTATAATAACCTGGGATTCCTTCCGAAAGTACTTTTGGGATTACAGTATGTTGAAGGCGAAATCCAAATAGAATCTAGTACATTACTGAGTTGAAGGGACAGAGGTCAGAGTACAGAAAGACCAAGACAACAATTATTTGGGGAGAAAGTCCCTAAAGTGAGTGAGCTATGCAAAGACCTATTTTCAAATTAAAAAAAAAGAGGAGGGGGGGGAGAGATTCCCCTTAAATTACCTGAATAACAATCTGTACATGCATAGGCTGAAAGCCCATAAGGCTGAGCTAAAACATGTTCTAGGAAAGAAAAATTACCAGGTAGCTAAAATTGAACAAAATTATTTGATGATACAAGAGCTCACAGAAGGCCAGGAATCATTCAAGTTCTTAAAAGCAAGACAGAATCCACTGGAATCCTTGGGACATTCAGTAAAGACCCAAAGAGAGGTTCACCTTAAGGAGGCTAAGAAAGCACAAGAGTAAGAGTTACCTCTAGACCTGCCCGAGAAAACCTTAAACACACTAATATACATGCAAAGGGAAGAGGGAAGGAAATAAATTTGCTGCCACTGTGTCTCTCTCAGAAAAGCAGAGTCTGAAAACTCTCCTGCAAATGCAGAGTGCTACATCGCACTGCATGCTAGGTCATTCCATGTGCCAACTGGAAGAACAGCTGCCACTACAATCATAGGAAAGGAGACCCTGATGCCATGAGGCATTGCCATGACCAAGAATATAGGTAAAGGAGGTAAAAAAAAAAAAAGGTACAGGGGTAAGAGTGAAAATGACCCTGAGAAAAGATGGTGTGTAAACAGCACGAATAAGTACTATTCGGTAATCAAAATGTTGAGAAATGTATGATTACAAGCAAGTTAGCAACGTGTCTTGATGATGTGAAGAGGTTATGTCTTATGAAAGGAAAACTGAGGAAAATAACTTGAATAAATACCTCAGACATTATATTGGTCTGCCAGATGATGAGGATACAAAGCTGATGTAATTTTAAAATACAACGCAGATGAAGGTATAAATCTGAAGGCATGTGGCAAGCTTCCAAAACAAGCTGAAATCAATGAAACGGATATATTTGGCACTAGAGATGATGATGAAATCCAGGTTTATGATACTAGAGATGATGATAAAGACCATGATGATATCTAAATTGAACTCAATGCTTTATATTTCAAGTTTTCTCAGGATTAAATCCCAAAGGAATTCTGGTGTCCTTGTCTTTTAAAACTTAACCAGATTTTTAAGTAGCTTAGTCATTTTATCATGGCATCCCTTTCCTAAATGAACACATGAGCTCCTGATGCTCAAGTCTTGGGAGCAATTCTTATGTCTTCCTGATTGTTCTCTCATTAGTTAGATAAAAATGTTGATTCATGTTAACAAGTAACTTTAAGAAGTAAACTTTTAGAGAACCCAAGTTGTCTGATTCCATATTCTTAATCATAACTCCCTTTTAAAAGGAAGGAATGTCTACATGATAGTATTTTAGAAGATTAATGGGAAATCCTCATGCAAAAGAAAATGTTTATGGTGTAAAGAATACTGGAATAGGATTAACAATATCTGTCTTACAGATAAGAAAACCAAGGCATTTACAGGTAGATTAATGAATTAATTTTAAGGTGTTAATGATGTCACACAGCGAGCAAGTATCAAACAGGCATTTCAACCCAGCTACCTGATTCCAGATTCTACTGCAAGGTTTTCGACAGCCAAGTATCTTCCCATATCTAGACCAGACATCTGAAACAAAAGGATCCCTATCGGTAAGAATAAGAGATAAATCTTTGCCATCCCAAGAACACTACTAATTAACGGTGACTTTGGAAGAATCATTCTACTCATCTAAAGAACTCCCTTCTTTTCTATGATCTGCAAAGACCTCCACAGATTGAAATATTTATAGTATAAACTTTAAAAGGCAGGGATTTGAAGGAGGGATTCCTTCAAAATTCCCCTTCCTCATTCATGAATTTATCCATATTTATCCACTGCCCCACTGCCTACCATGTCCTTGGCACTACACTAAGTACCAAGCATACAATGATGACAAAACAGAGATAATCCCCTTTTTAATGGATCACAGAATCTACTGGGAAAGGAAAAATGAAACAAATAAGTACACAATTAAATTCTTATGTTCTAAAATATGCAGAGCCTATACCCAACACAGGGATTTTGAACCTGTTGTCTCAAATACACTTGTCCAAATATCCACCATAGTTCTTTCCTCACCAAATTCAGGTCATCACTCAACTATCGCCTTCTCAATAAAGTCTTCCCTGATCATTCTACACAAATCACTCAAAGTCTAAAATAGTGCCTACTAGACACTGAATATTGTTGACTAATTAATAAATAAGTGTAATGAAGGAAAGTCTGACTGTAGTGACAGTGTATAAAAGCAGAAACTATCCAAAAACCATAAAATACCAAGGAATAAATCTAACCAAAGAGGTGAAAAATCTATACACTGAAAACTATAGAAAGCTTATGAAAAAAATTGAAGACACAAAAAAAATGGAAAAATATTCCATACTCCTGGACAGGAAGAACAAATATTGTTACAATGTCAATACTACCTAAAGTAATCTACATGTTCAATGCAATACCTATCAAAGTAACACCAGTGTTCTTCACAGAGCTAGAACAAATCTTAAAATTTGTATGGAACCAGAAAAGGCCCCAAATAGCCAAAGCAATCTTGAAAAAGAAAACCAAAGCTGGAGGCATCACAATCCAGGACTTCAAGCTGTACTACAAGGCTGTAATCATCAAGACAATATGATACTGGCACAAAAACAGACACTCAGATCAATGGAACAGAATAGAGAACTCAGAAATGGACCCACGAACGTATGGAGCTCATCTTTGACAAATCAGGAGGGAATATCCAATGGAATAAAGACACTCTCTTCAGCAAATGGTGCTGGGAAAACTGAACAGCGACATGCAGAAAAATGAACCTGGACCACTTTCTTACACCATATACAAAATAGGTGAAAGACCTAAATGTAAGGCAGGAAGTCTTCAAAATCCTAGAGGAGAAAGCAGGCAAAAACCTCTTTGACCTTGGCTGCAGCAACTTCTTACTCAACAAGTCTCCAGAGGCAAAGGAAACAAAAGCAAAAATGAACTATTGGGACCTCATCAAAATAAAAAGCTTCTGCACAGTGAAGGAAACAATCAGCAAAACTAAAAGGCAACCGATGGAATGGGAGAAGATATTTGCAAACGACATATCAGATAAAGGATTAGTATTCAAAATCTATAGAGAACTTATCAAACTCAAAACCCAAAAAACACATAATCCAGTGAAGAAATGGACAAAAGACACGAATAGACACTTTTCCAAAGAAGACATCCAGATGGCCAACCTATACGTGAATAAATGCTCAACATCACTCATCATCAGAGAAATACACATCAAAACCACAATGAGATACCACCTCATACCTGTCAGAATGGCTAAGATTAACACCTCAGGCAACAACAGATGTTGGCAAGGATGTGGAGAAAAAGGATCTCTTGCACTGCTGGTGAGAATGCAAACTGGTTGCAGTCACTCTGGAAAACAGTATGGAGGTTCCTCGAAAAATTAAAAACAGAACTACCCTATAACCCAGCAACTGCACTACTAGGTATTTATCCAAGGGATACAAGTATGCTGTTTCAAAGAGGCACATGTACCCCAATGTTTATAGCAGCACTATCAACAACAGCCAAAGTACAGAAAGAGCCCAAATGTCCATCGATGGATGAATGGATAAAGAAGATGTGGTATATATAGACAATGGAGTATTACTCAGCAATCAAAGGGAATGAAATCTTGCCATTTGCAACTACGTGGATGGAATTGGAGGGTATTATGCTAAGCGAAATTAGTTGGACAAAGACAAATATCATATGACTTCAGTCATATGAGGACTTTAAGATCCAAAACAGATGATCATAAGGGAAGGAAAGCAAAAATAATCTAAAAACAAGGAGGGGGGCAAAACATAAGAGACTCTTAAATATAGAGAACAAACAGAGGGTTCCTAGAAGGGTTGTGGGAGGCAGGATGGCTAAATGAGTAAAGGGCATTAAGGAATTTACTCCTGAAATCATTGCTGCACCATATGCTAACTAACTTGGGCGTAAATTTAAAAATAAATAATTAATTAAAAAAAAGAAGAAATCATTTATTTCATTTAGACTAACATATACAATATTATTACTGTCTTTATATATGTAAATAATATTATTTATATACATGTCATCATGAAATAATTAAAATACCAATTATAAATGTTATCTATCATTCATGTATAAGGTATTAATTTTGTTTCAGTGTTTCTCTAATTCCTTTCTTATATTTTAAACATTTAAAGTATAACAATGATTTACTGCTAGATTCACATTTTTATTCTAGAAGGGAGTCAACATCTAACAAAATGACTTATTCTCCATTCTATAAACTATCTCACCTTAAAACATGAAGACAAGATGAGATGAGATGTACTATTCTACTCAGATTTGATATTACCATACTCACTGAACTGGAACAGGCATCTTATTTTTCAGAAATGAAAAAGTTAAAAAAAAAGAGAGAGAGAGAGAGAAAGGAACTTAAAATCATCTAAGGTTTACAGTTTGATCTCTTTGCTTCATATGCTCACTGTGTCGAGATTTTATACAATTATGGCACTTATAGCTAAACATCTAAAAAAAATCATCTCGAATTTAGTATATCACAGTACAAAGAACTACATGGCCTGACAAAACTCGTGTTTTGAAGAAGAATGGTATTTCTTTTATACCTAAAGCAATGTTAACCTATCATTTAAATAAGAATGTAATAATCATTTAAAAATAATTTTAAAAAGATAAACAGACCCTGAAACAGTTTTCAAATTCAATCGCTTATCATTTGAAGCTTTAATAATTATAGTCAACATGATCTTCCAGAGGATAAAAGAAAGTGAAGTTGCTACAGTATTTCGAATAAAATTAGTTTGTTATGAATAATCTATGAGTACAATGGAATTTTTCATGCATTCTCTAATGTCCTGATAAAAACACAACTTATTGCAAGAAATTAGAAAGACAACAGTCATGACAAAATAATTTCCTATAATCTACCCTATTATACTTTGAAAACCTAAGAATATTGGCCAACCATAAGCAGGACTCCCAAAACACATGTATTCTCTCCTCTAATTAAGAAAATCAGTAATCCTACTAAGCAAAGAAGAAAGCAAAAACAAATCTTCAGATAAAAACTACAGTTCAATCTAATAATATCTATTAATATCTACATCCTTGGGGCAACTGGGTGGCTTAGTCAGTTAAGTGTTCGACTTCGGCTCAGGTCATGATCTCACAGTTTGTGGGTTTGTGCTGATGGCTCAGAGCCTGGAGCCTGCTTCAGATTCTGTGTCTACCTCTCTCTCTGCCTCTCCCCTGCTTGTGTGTTCACTCTCTCTCCCTCTCTCTCAAAAATAAACATTAAAAAAATTAAAAAAAGAAAAACAATATCAACACTGAAACTGAGTTTTCGAACATACAGAAAAGCTAAAGAATATTCTCAGTTCTCCATCATCTACTTATGTAGACATTCCTCAAAGTATCTATAAAACAAAATTAAAATTACTTTTAAATAGTTTCCTACTATTACACACATTTAAACATGTTACTATTCATCTTAAAAATATACCTTCAGGGGCACCTAGGTGGCTCAGTGGGTTAAGTGTCCGACTCTTGATTTTGGCTCAGGTCATGATCTCATGGTTCGTAAGATCATGCCCCATGTTGTTGGGCTCAATGCTGACAGCACAGAACCTGCTTGGGATTCCCTCTCTCTTACTCTCCCTCTGTCCCTCCTCTCCTCATACTTGCTCAGTCTCTCTTTCAAAATAAACAAACTTTAAAAAATTTTTTAAATGTGTATATATATATTTATATAAGTGTTAAAGATAAAGTGTTAGAGATAAATAAATTTCCATTTTTTCATTTTTTTACATAAGTTGTCTAAAATACAATGAATGGGACACTCCATACTTCTTCACTAAAATGCCCCTTACTCCAAAACCTGCTTCACAAAACAGAACTCATTTATTCAAATATTTTTAAGTGCCTATTATGTTCCATTCACTGTTCTAGGCAATCTAAGTTTTCTGTAAGTGGAGGGACTGATTCTATTTCAATTACTGCTTTATTTCCTATGTTTAGTGGACTGTCTGGTACATAGTAAACTTTCATATATGTGTTGAATGAATAGATGATCATACTTGTTCATTCATCCTTCACTTTTTTTAAGTTTTAACTTAGAAATTAGTTCCATTTTCATTTTTTTCACTCTGCAGAGTAATAAGCCTGTAAAAGGTCTTTATCACTGACAATTCAGGCTCACTTCTGGAAGGACAGAGAGAAAAAAATAATATTACAGCATTATCTTTTGAAACCTATGTTCATTTGTGTTTAAAATTTTCCCAAGTTCCTTTTGAATTTCAAAACATCATCCATAGGAAATGTGACTCTAAGAGCCAGTTGGTCTCTAATATTTCAGTGGAAAAAGAGAGGTAACCCTCTCCAAAAGGTCCAGCTGGCACACACAGAAAAAACTTAAAAATCCAACTAAACTGCAAAATTATGATTGAATTCATAAAAGATTTATATTGCTTTTCAGGGAAAAATACTTTGAGAGAAAGAAAAAGACCACTGAAATACCAACACATAACAAAATGCTTATAATCTGATCAAATTTCAGCCTTTAAAATGACTATGAAATAGATCTGTTGAGAAACCTTATTTAGAGGTGTTACATGCCTATTCTGTTTTCTCTCATTTGGAAAATCCAAATACTAGAGAGATTAAAATTGGAATCACAAACCTGTGAAGAACCTTGAGACATATGGAGTTCATCTTTCTGCCTTTTACTCATTTACACTTATGCCAGTTTACATCCATAAGAAATGTATCCACAACCAAGAATTATTCAGAGTGGGAATGGGGTCAGAGTGAAGGTGGGAGTCTGGGAAAAGAAATGTAAGTTACTCCCCTAAGGATGTTTTCATTGGAGAAAACTGTTTGGATGAATGTCATGATCCAACTTCCAGTTTAATATGATCACTCCAGAATTTATGCTTGAATGTTAAATGCATCTGTTAAATACATATGCTTGAGTGGATTATGCATGTTGATTATGGCCATGTATTATGCCTCCTCACTGGTGAGGATGACATGCAAAATTTAGTGAGAGAGCATGTTGGTTTGCATTAGATTGTGAATACCTCTTCATGTTCAAAAAGTATAAGCTACCTAGCCCTGTGTTTTGTAAATATACCCTATTATTATTAGATTACAGGTTCTTCAAAAACAATATCATGATTCTATAACTCTTTATATCCTCACTACTAAGAATACACATATAGGTATTTAATATTTGCTGATTATCGCTGAAAATATAGATATTTATCTGGTCCATTTAAACAGAATTTCATTACCATGAAAATTTTTAAATATTAAAAAATATATAAAAACATATCAGCACACTTGAATAGATACTTGCACACCAACGTTCATAACGGTATTAGTCACAACAACCCAAATATCCACTGACATATAAATCGGTAAACAAAATGTGGCATATCCATAAAATAAAATATTATTCAATCTTAAAAAGAATGAAATTCTGATATATGGTGAAATATTGAGGAACCCTAAAGATACTATGCGAAGTGAAGGAAGTCACATAAGAACAAATATTACATGATTCAATGTTGGAGACCAGAAGACATTGGTCCTGGTGACATTACCTAAGGAGAAGACTCAGGCTCATAAGACAGTGCCCTAGACCGGGGCCCTCATCCGTGGATGGGGGTTCCCTGAAGCATATGCCAGGTTATAATACAACAAGAACATAATTATGGCTGGTTTGACTCTGAAGGAGGGCTGGTTAGCCAAAGACGGGTAAGATTCCTCAGGGAGGGACAACCTAAGACGGGCACAGTCGCAGTAAGCATCACCATGACACCTGGCTATAGGATCACTGGGCCTTTGTGCTGATTTGCGATTCATCCTAATATCTCCTGAAGAAGATGGGCCATAGAAAAATAGGAGTGCTCCACAGCTTCCTCCCCTATTAAGCCAACATATGATGCTACACTTTATTAATAGTAAAATCATGTTGAGAATCATGGAAATAAAATCCTTAAGAAATCAATGGAGTTTAGAATGTATTATTGATCTATTTAGAGTGATGCCAGACTCTCAGGAATGTGATTATTGCTGTGAGTCTTGGGACATAATTACTAAGGAAATAGAAGTTAGAATATGTTACAGAAAAATAAGGATGTTTTTCACATATCTTTCAACTGTAACCAACAACCTATGAATAAAACCTTTGTGCTTTGAACTTGCTCTTTCAACCTATACCACTTATTAGAATGTACCCATTTGTCATACCTTGCTTATGTGTGAACTGTTTAACCGAAACTGTTTTAGAACATTTCTATTGTAAATCACGGGGACAATCATGGGGGCTGAGATCATTTTGTTAATCATTACAAAATATACATCTGTACTGCTTCTAAAACTACATAAAAACCCAGAGAGAAAAATAAACTCTGAGCAGTCTCCAAAAGAGGCTGTCTCCACATCTTTGTGTGTCTTTGTCTTGTCTTGTCTTTATGTTTCAGCCCTACTTAGGGAGCCCCGGACCAGTCCTGATATGAGGCTAACTCCGAGAGACTGACTTCACGTCTTCTCTTGCGCCTAGACCAACCATCATGCAGGTGAAACCCTGGACCAGCTGGAAGCCCTGAAGTAGGAGCTGGCCTCCTCTCAGGGCGACCCCGGCAATTCAACTCATATGAAGAATGTAGAATAGTCAAATTCATAAAGACAAAATAGAGCAATGGATATAGGGGCTGGAGATAGAAAGGAATGCAGAGTTAATGTCTCATGAGTACAGTAGTTTGGGAGAATGAAAAAGTTCTGTAGATGAACAATGGTGATGGCTATACAACAATGCAAACGTACTTAATGCCACTGAATTACATACTTAAAATGGTTAAATGGTAAATTTTATGTTATGTACATTTTACCACAATAAAAAAGGTCAAAAATATTATACTATTTTATGACAGACATGCCCAAATAATACTTTATAAATGTATAATCATGGAATCCTAATAGTTCTCAACAGTAAATTATTAAGAAAAAAGGAAGTTAAAAAAAAAAAACAGTCAATTTTATATGTATCTGGTTTCTTTATAAAATAAACACAATATCAAACAAAACAAGCCCTTGAAGAAACCAAGTTATTTTTATTTCATTAATATCGATAAAACATGCATTCGTTCTCACTTTGCAAACCCTTTGCCTTATGACAAAATTACTTCAACTTAGCCATAATCAACATATCCATATGTCCTTAATATTCACACACAAATTCATCTTCACTTTCTCAGCAGAAGCTTGAATGCACTTAAATGTTTTTGCAATTTAATTTTGATTCTATTTTCTGATTATCTTTTCCCTTGCAGCTAAAAACAACGCATGCGAAAACTATTCCCTACTTTCTGCAACATTTTCAGGGTGGTTAACAAACTTATAATAAGAAATATAGCATGTCAAATAAAATAATAAACTGGGAATTCTCAAAAATGATTAACACTCTCTAAACTAAATTATTTCCTAACTTTTGGGAAATGTGTAAGAAAGGAAGTTAAAATTTACATTCATCTGAACATATACAAATCTAACTCAACTGCTTCAAGATACAAAGCTAATGATATTTTTTGTGCTAATTATTTACAAAAGTGATTCACATTCAAACAAATCTAACTGAAATTCATGGGAACTACATAATATCCTTAAAAATACAAAGTCCCTAGTTCAATACAATATACCACACACACACATCAATTTTTATTCTATGATTATGTCAAAAAAATAATGTTGATTTAACACATAGTTAAATTCAACAACACTGATTTAATTCATAAATCATTTAACATGATTCATTTATGAGACCTGACCTTATTTCACCAACTAAACTTTAATATTGGTTAATTCATTCTTTCTCTGGTAATTAACAAACTAGAAAATTTTCAGCACTGATTAATTTTCCAAGGTCTTCTCACAAAACCATTATTGTGTACTGAAGTCTCATTACAAATGACATCGCTTAGGATAAAAAGAATAAAAACAAACAAAGAGTTATATTCAAGTGTCTGACTTCCTTAATAGCCTATGCATATTCCTTCTAGAAATAGCTATTTCAAGTGAAAATAAATCCTTTGGTCCATAATTTCCCAACTTTCCCAATGAATCACATTAAGCAAAAATTAAGTAAACTATTATAGAGTCCTCCCTAAAAAAACACAACCAGAAATTTAGTTTTCCTTTTTGTGTTCTGCTTAGTATATATTCCACATATTATGTGGATTTGGTGTCCAAAAGATCTATCCAGCAAAACTCACATACTTATTTAAGTTTTCAGCAGTTTAACATTCACATTTAGCTTCAACAAAAACTTTTTAGACTACAAGAGGAACTGAATTCCAACCACAACTTTATAAAGTGGGTTTTAATGATCCTATGTTAAAGGAAAATGAAGTTCGGAAAGACAAAATAATTTGATCCCACAATCAGTTACCAGTGAACTCAAGAGATGGAATCCAGATATTACTGATGCCAAAAGGGAGGAGGAAGGGAAATGACACTTGCTATATGTCAAACATGAGCTAGGCACTCTGTATACATTTCCTCATTTAATTCTTATCATTGCTTTGTAAGGTAGGCACAATCTGCATTTTAAAGATGAAGAAACTCAGGTAAGAAGTGATTTGACTTGATCAAGGTTTGTACAGAAAATCAGCAGCGAAGACAGGACAGAAACCCTGGGATTACATATTGATTGATTTTTGTCCTTAAACCACTACTTGTGATCCAAGGAAAGAGTTCATTTGATGTACTGTTTTATTTTTGTTTGTTTTTCTACAGAAAAGGGAACAATTTCGCCAAATTCATTTTAATAAGATTTCTAATTCCTTTAGAGAATCCTATCTATAATAGTAATCCCTGTAAGGTTACTATCATGAGTCTACCAGGCAGACAAATGATAACAATGATACAGCATTTAACATGCAACTAGATGTCAACCGGATATTATTCCAATAATCCAACAGGAAAACACTGAATGCCTTTTGTCATTAGAATAGCTTTGCTAAGAATCAGCCACCTCTAGAAGAGGGTGCCAATTCATGAAAACCACTTTGAGCAACGAAGAATGAGAATTAAAATTTAGAGAAAGAAGGTGAAATACTTCTCCCTATTCTACCCAACGACCCTAACATTCCACTAATTTAAACCTATGATCCTGCTCCCCACTAGCATAGCTCAAAAGGACAGCAAGAGTAGTAAGAAAAGGATGAAACATCAACCATTTCAAATATAAAATCAAACTAAAGTCATTTTCATCTCTCCTTTAGGAAGTTCAGCAGTTTATCATGCAAAACATCTGTCTTCTACTAGCCCAGAAAACCTTCTAAAATCCAGTTAGAATATTCACTTCCTTTACAAATTCTCACCCATTCTTTTTCATGTGCTTCTGTTCTTCCTCAAAAGCATTCAAAAAATATTAAGGCAGTCAGACATCTAGAGCTCTATTATTCAGGAAAAAAGGTCAGTAATTATCGAATACTGGCCAGGCCTTAAGGGATTCATATTTCACAGTAATTTTCTAATTTTGCTACATGGAACCAAAGAGTTGTACGAAATATCTCTAGTAGCTTATGGATGAGAAACTGTCAGGTAGGCTTCATTTATAAAGTATATAACTCACATACACTCATTCATTGTACCAAACTTGAAGCCAGAAAAATGTGTATCACAATAAAAATGAAATTATAAAATTCTTACCCTACATTTATTTAAGAGGTAGAGGGGGGGCAGGTGATAATTTGTTGTATTTTTTTTAATGAGTTCCTCATCATTCTTTTTTCTGATCTTGTTTGCATCAGCAAATCCTACAGGAAACAAATTAAAATCTAAAATGAAATCTGAAATTTCTGAATAATACCATCTTCATTTTTGAGAAAATGTGTATTCTTCTTCTCACACTGGTGTTTTTGGATGAAATCATCTATAGAGGTCAGTCATATCTGGTTGATTGATAGTGCTGTTGACTTCAAATATATCCTCACTGATTTTGTCTGCTAGATCCGTCCATTTTTAATAGAAGAGTGCTGAGATACCCAACTACAACAATAGTGGATTCATCTATTTTTCTTTGCATTGCTATCAGTTTTTGCTTCACATATTTTGATGGCTTGCTGTTAGGTGCATACACAGTAAGGATTATGTCTTCCTAAAAAATTAACCCCTTTATCACTATATAATGTTCCTGCTTATACTGATGAGTTTCCTTGCTCTAAAGTCTTCTCTGTCTGAAGTTAATACAGCTACTCCAGCTTTCTTTTGATTAGTGTTAGCATGGTATTATCCTTCTCATCCTTTTAATCTATATGTGTCTTCATATTTAAAGTGGGTTTCTGTAGATAACATACGGTTGAGTCTTGTCTTTTGACTCACTCTGACAGTCTCTCTTAATTGGTTGTATTAAAGTTGGCATTTAAAGTAACTACTGATATACCTGGATCTACTCTATTTTTTACTGTTTTCTATTCATTGCCCTTATTCTTCGTTCCTGTTTTTCATCTTCACTCTTTTTCTGTGGTTTTATTTAAGGATTTTATATTACTCCATATACTCTCCTTTCTTAGAATGTCAATTACACTTCTTTTTTCACTTTCTTTAACGGTTGCCCTGGAGTTCACATATATTTTCAACTAATCCAAGTCCACTTTCAAATAACACTATACCTCTTCATGGGTAGTGAAGCACAAATATCTTAGAATGTTCCCAATTCCCCCTTCCCAACCCTTGTATCATTGCTCATTGCTGTCATTCATTTCACTTATATTTAAGTTATACTCATTTAAAAAACTGTTGATATAATTATTTTAAACAAATTATGTTATATATTAGGCCAATTAAGAAGAAACAAATAAAAGTTATTTTAAAGATATTCAAAAGTTATTCACCTTCAGTTAATCTTTCTCTAATGTTCTTCCCTTTTTTAATGTAGATCCAGGTTTCTGGCCTATACAATTTTTCTTCTCTGAAGAACATCTTTTAATATGTCTTTCAAGGTAAGTCCATTAGCAACAAATTTTCTACATTTTTGTTATCTAAGAACGTCTTTATTCTCCTTCACTTTTAAGGACAATCTAGCAAGATAAAGAATTCGAGATTGTTGGGTTTTTCTCTCGATGCTTTTAAGTATTTCTCTCCACTCTCTTCTTGCTTGTATGGTTTCTGAAGAGAAGTCAGAAGTGATTCTGAAGAGAAGTCAGAAGTGATTTTTACCCCTTTTTCCCTCTGACTTCTTTCAAGATTATTTCCTATTTCTTTGATTTTCTGCAATTTGAATATGATATGCCTAGGTGAAGCTTTGGTATTCTCTGAACTTCTGAGATCTATGGTTTAGAGGCTGACATTAAGTTGAGGCAATACTCCATAGTTATTTCTTCAAATATTTCCTCTGTTCTTTTTTCTCCTTCCTCTACTCTTGGTATTCCTATTTAGTATATATTACATCTTCCGAGGTTGTCCCACAGTCCCTGGTTACATTTTAATTTTTTTTTCAGTCTTTTTTCTCTTTGCTTTTAAATTTTCGAAGTTTCTGCTAACATATCCTCAAGCTCAGAGAGATTTTTTTCCTCAGCCATGTTCCATCTTCTAATGAGACCATCAAAGGCATTCTTCATTTCTGTTACAGTGCTTTTTTATTTCTAGCATTTCTTTTTCTTTCTTAGAATTTCCATCTTTCTACTTACATTATCCATCTGTTCTTACATGTTGTCCATTTTCTTCATTAGAGCCCTTCGCATATTGGTCATAATGGTTTTAAATTCCTGGTCCAATAATTCTAATATCCCTGCTATGTTTGAGTCTGAAACTTATGCTTGCTCTGTCTCTGTAAACTCTGTTTTTTTGCCTTTTTAGCATGCCTTGTAAGTTTTTCATTCAAAGCCTGAAATGATGTACGGCATAAAAGCAACTGTGGTAAATACGTACTTAGTAATGTGGTAAGATTTATGGGTAGGAGAAGTGTTCTATAGTCCTATGATTGGTCTCAGTCTTTTAGGTAACCTGTGCTCCTGAGTTATGACCTTCGAAGTTCTTCTCAGGCCTGTCTGTCTGTCCCCCCAACCCAGACATGTGTGCACGCGTGCACACACACACCCACCCCCCACACCCCTAAGGTCAAACAAGATGGCTAGAGGAGACTGGAATTGGATATTTCTCTTCCCCCACACAGAAAGCTAAAACAGGCTAGAACTGGGTATTCCCCTTCCTCCAGTTTAGTTAGGCGCTGATAATACCCTAATAGGTTAGGCTCTGATAAAATACCTTTCCTTTAGAAAAAAAGAAAGTGCCTCAGCACATTTCAAAATGACCGCCTTCCCCTTCCCCTGTAAGAAGTACCAGGGCATTTTTCTCTACTACTCACTGTGAAGACATGGTAGAGCTCCTGGAGGTAAAACCATGCAAGTGTGGCCCTATAACTGGGCCCCCTTGGAGTTTATACCTCAGACTTGTCCACACTGAGCCTCTGGCAATTCATTAATTATACTTCAGGCTCTTTCCTACCCAGTACTGGTTCCCCTGGAGGTTTCTGCCTGAGTTCTGCTAGGATAAGTTGTCATTCTCTGTATTTGCCTGTCTGCCTCGCTAACTCAGGGATAGCAGCTTGCCCTGTGACCTTAACTGTATGAAAAATCTCAGAAAAGTTGGCTGATTTTTCAGTTTGTTCAGTTTTTTTTACTTATTGTTATCACTGAGTGATTGACCAAAAACCACAAAAAAAATCTCCATTTTCAATTTTTACCTTCACATTTTACTAACTGATAAAGTGAAATATATAGCACTCCTATGCTATTACGGAGAGAGAAAAAAATAGAGATTTGAATTTGTCTCAATGGCACACAAATTACCTAAAATATGGTTGATCATAGGGTTCACCCTGTAATACCAAAATGCAAATTATTAAGCAATATATCTCATTAACAAAGGTATTTCACCCTTCCTTCTGAAGCTATGAAAACGCATATACAACCAAATATTATAGAGATTGTTTAGAACCTGCATTGTTATTACAAACTAAAATATTTCCTAAATAAAGACCTAAATATTAAATTTCCGCAGGGGCTTTTTAAAAATTTATGGGTAAAAACTGTAATTCACTGATATTTTTACCACTCAATTTGCATAAAAATAAAGCCTGCTTCTTAATTCCTAAAAGAGAATTATAATGCCCTCCAAACAAACTTAGGTTTTCAGATTCTTCCTCTGGAAGAAAAAAAATCAGTAAAATACTAAAATGTGTACGTGAAATTTGACATTTAGATGCCAATTCTCAACATTTGCTATTGCTGTGGAATTAATCTTTATCAAAATTAATTTACTCAGGAAATCTTAGTCCACTGTATAGGGTTGCCTACTATTCTGATAGCAAGAAATACAGCTATTTTTTTTTCCAAATCACACTGTAAAACAGTTCATTACTCTTTATATTATTGACTTAAATTTTATTCAACTGAGTTTTAACATAATCAAAGGCATGCTGGTTAAATAAGATAAACATATCTAATTCATCTTAAGAAATTTAAAAGCATGTTGCATATAAGCTCCCAAACACAGTAAGAATGTCACAATGACCAAACCCAAGGAAACGTATTAGCAGTACCTTCACTTTTCATAAATGTAACTATTTTATTATTATTATCCACATCTGTGATGCATTAGGTATAACAGACATTTCTGAGCTCTTAATACATTAAACGGATGGTGAACCATTACAAAATTAGGACCAAGGGTGAAATCTTAAAGAATTACTAATAATCTTGTTCTTCAGCCAGAGAAGAGCTGCAAAGTTGGACAATTGTCCTATAAGGATAATGAGGAATTCGGGTGAAACACATAGGAAATGATTTGTGGATGGTCACAAAAAGCACTGGGAAAAGTGACTATAATAACAAGTAAAAAAATAATATAAAACTCCTGGAAAAAAAGATTAATCAACCCAAAAGGAGGCTGTCAAATGAGAATCAAGACAGATGCTTGTGAAAGAGAAAAGAATGCTCTAAAAGTTCCATTCTTAATTTGCTAAATATAAAATGGCTGAGAACCCACATTTCTGAAATCTCAAAACAAAGCCAACTTTTTAGCCTAACTAAAACTGAGACTTCATACTTGGCATAGCTTATAGCTAAAGTAGTAACCTATAAAAATGGAGTCAATTATGTCGGTTTACAAGAGACAAAGAAATGAAAACATCAAAAGCAAAAAAACAAAAATTAAGACTCTTTAGTCATGTCAAGTGGTTATATGTGTAAACACAAACTATCCAGGTGACAATGGCTATGTAAAAGAGACAAGAGCTTAGTAGAGCACGGAATGTATTCTCGCTCCAAAAGAGTCACATGATTTTTAGAAAGTCACTGATTACCTCCAAAGCTGAAATAATGTATTCTCAGTGGAATCTTTTGAGGAACAGTGATATAGCATTTATAAATAATATAGTGTTTTCTGGGTGAAGGGACGCTACCTAAAGAGAAAAGGATTTCCTAACTTTTAAAGAGAAAAATTTTATTTATTAACAAAGTTATTTCAGTATTGACCATGAAAAACGGCTTACCTTCCTTCCACTAGAACACAAGTGGACAAAACCACATGGTATTCCCAAAAGGAAGATATTATTGCTTGAATCTGGGTCACTAAAATTATCACTGTTCAAAATGAGACAAAAGAAAGGGGTAACATTAATGGTCTACAATTACACATTTTCTTTGTTGTTAACATGAAATATCTCACATAAAATCTCATAGACCATTCAAATGAGACACATGTCCCTAGGTTTGAAATCTCAAGAGATAGCTCCTTTGAAGACTGAACTAATAGTTTAAACCATTTAAATAATTTCTAATCACCGAATATGAATAAATTTTTTTCTAACTAAAAAAATTTATTATTTGCTGTTCTCACACCACTTTAATTCCCCCCCCCAAAAAAGAATATGGAAATTCAGCTACACAAAAACGGCCACTGTAAAAAAAGAAAAGTGGGGAGGGAGAGATATTCAAACAGCTTCAAGGACAAAAAGCATGTTCCACACAAGATCGTATTTACAGTTCCTCATCTAGAATTCAACTAACATCCAACTGCAGCAATCAGCCAAGCTTGGCAAATTAAAATAACAGTAATTTTGATAGATTATCTTCTATAAATATTCAAATATGGGCGTTTATGTGCATGTAAGGGTCTCTATATGCCAATCAAAATGCTTTGTTTAAGATCCTAAAATGGAGCTTTTTTCACCCTTCTTTTCTATAGGAATCCCCTGAACCCTTAACTTTCATTTTAACTCTTTCACCTCAGCTGATAAAGAGGCCAACTATTTCTCTATTCATGGCCTAAATTATTACTCATAGTCTGAATTAAAAATTTAAGGATAATATTCATATCAGACAAAAAGTACCTACAATCTTAGAAAACTAAGTCTGTAAAGAAAACAGAAAAGATCCAGGAATGGGGATGAGGCGGGTGCAGAGACAGAGTCTTGAAGGATGGCAACTGAAAAAAGATTAACTTTTTATTGATGTGACCAGGAACGGCTTAGTAAAGTAAAATCCAAATGTAAAGAGCAATTAACAACTTCATAAATTTGGGCTGTATTCAAAGTTACATTAAGACAGACTATCATTTATTTGGTTCAAGGCAAGACCCTATGCTTTGATGACAAGTTTAAGTATATGAAAGTGCCAAAAGTGGGGAAATGCAATTAGTATGAAATTCAAACCAAATGCAATATCTGAAATTCACAGATAGCCCTATTTAATCAAGAATAATGGTTCTAATGAAGGCAAGATATCTGATGCATGCATTCGTTAATTGTCCTCCTATCCTATCTCCCATTAGTCAGTTCCCCTTAAACATATATACAATTACTGAAAAGCCTCAGATGTTCCAGGAAAACAAGTGATAGATATGCCTCTGCATGCAGAGCAGACGATGCAGTAATACAAAATTATAGACAAAACCCAACCTATTCAGAGGCCTATGCCCTTCTAGTTCCACCTGGAAAGAAATGGCTATAAATCTATTAAAATTGCTCAAAATATTTCTAGAAAGTTAGTCAAGATTTCTGGAAACTTTTACTTATGATCATTCACCAACAACCACTCAAACCCAGGTCCAACAGTGGATCCAAGCCATACCAGTGGTTTTCAAAGCAGGATAGGGAGAAGGGAAGTCTGGTGGAGGAAGCAGTAGCTTCAGCCTCCCTTGGAGCTTGTTAGAAATATACAATCTCAGGCCCCTATCCAGGGACATACTGAAGCTGAATTTGCATCTTAACAATCCCCCCAAAATTCAAATACATATTAAAATGTGAGAAGTTTTTCAGGAAGAAGAATATTAGAATGAGAGAGAAGGTATAATCTTCTGTTCAAAGACTGGGTTCCTACTGCAGGCCACTGTTTGGCCAATAAGCAACCAATTTTTAACCTCTGGTTTTATAGCATCATTATTCCTCCCACAATTTTTGTATTTTAAAATATAAAACCCCTCGAGAGCCAAAGAAATTAGTATCTGATTAAATCTCAGGTCCCCAGAAAGGCTGTGACATCATTATCCTAGAGCAGGTGGTCCTGTCTCATACCCCTGAATCACATCAACTAGACAAGTTAATTTAACAACAACTCTTTTCATTCCAAATCCTAGACTCTAAGAGCGTGTGAGGTCCCAATAGCTAAGAAAGAGATTAAGAGACCAAGAGCCCATGTCATCATGTAACCAGAAGAGGAGAAAGCTGTATGTGGTTGTTACTCAGCTATTGTCTCTCAACTCCAAATCCACCCTTTCCTACTCAGCATAGTGATGCTGAAAAAAGAACTCTGGAAACACCTTTTTCTTTTGCCAGCCAGCTTCCTCATGTCACTAAGAGCAGTAGAAGAAACTTGCTTTTTCTGGTCAGCACTGCCCCAGCGAAGGCCCTCCACTCCAGCTACAGCAGTCGGTGACCACCACCGGTTTTTCCAGCACTCTCAGAAGCAGCAGCAGCAGCCAGAGGTTTTGAGCCTCAACTCTACTCCCAAGCCCTTCTTTGTTCTCCCAACCTTATTTCTACTTTGTTCTCCCAACCTTATTTCTACTTTCTGTAATAATTGTCTCTGTGTTACTCTAGTGTTCCCCTTTTGCTTTTTCAACCCTCCAACTCCTGTATAACCCATCCCTTATGTTAAATTTCTTTGGCAGAAATATCTAGTGTGTATTATTTCCCTGTCTGTATTCTAATTGATACATCAGGCTACATGAAATAAAATCTACCATGATCTTCATCACTTTGGAAAAACAATTTCCCAAAAACATGGTAGTCCATGAGAAGGTATCTACTGCTCTCCCTCAAAATAGGTGCAAGATGGGAAATGGATGCAGTAAGTATGACTGAGGAAAAAAAGATGAGGAAACACAACTTAGAAAAGTAATATAGTGAGCAAATATCATGACAAAAAGAAAACACATTTTAGTCCCCAAAAATATTTTTTAAAAGGCCAATAAAAAGTCTAAGACAAATGTAAGTTTTCCACTTTACAAAATAAAAATCTCAGAACTTAAGAAGTGGAAAAAACTATATTCCTCTGCCTTTGCCATTGTTTAGTTGTATTAAAGTAGTTTTCTACTGAGTTTGAGATACTGTATTTTCAAGAAGCCATTGAAAAATTAGGGAGAGTCCAAAAAATTACAAAAAAATGATGAAGCAACAGGCAATACGATGCATGAGGAGAGATTCAAGGAATCAAACTTCCTAGTCCTGCCCAGGGAAAAGAAAACTTCAGGTATTAGCTGTCTTCCAGCTAAAGAATTATTTAAGCTGTGCTGCACCTTCCCTACAGATGCTTAAAATGATAGAAGATAAAGTAAAGGAAGACATAAAATAGAGCTTCTTAGCTTACTCACTTTCCTTCAGTTTACTAAAGTAGTAGCTCTTAATGCTATTTACACATGAGAGCGAATATTTTTTACAAAAAATATAAAATAGTAATAATGATGATGCCCAGAACACTAATGCCAAAGATCTAACTTACCTGGTCTGAGATAGAGCCTCGGCATACTTAAAAACAAAAAACAAACAAACAAAAAAAACGGGGCACCTGGCTGACTCAGTCAGTAGAGCCTGTGTGTCTTGATCTCGGGATTGTTAGTTTGAGCCCCACGGTGAGTATAGAGATTACTTAAAAATAAAATCTTAAAAAAAGAAAAAAAAAAACACCCAAGTGTTTACAAAGTACTGACAGAAGAACTGAGAACAACTTAATGGACTATTTCATAACTCTAATACCCAAAGTATGGTCTAAGTACTTAGCTACATCCAGAATACCAATGGAGCTTGTTAAAAAGGCAGCATCTCAGACCTTACTAAGTAAGAATCTAACAAGATTCCTGAGTAATCTATATGCACATTTAAGTGAAAAAAACATCATCCTATAACAGTTTGAAAAGGGTTTGAGAGTGGGTGTGTCCAAACTCCAACCTAAAATTAACTAAGTAAATTTAAGTTTTAAATAGTTTTACTTTTTTTTTTAAAGTAATCTCTACACCCAGCGTGGGGCCCAATTCAAGTTGCATGCTCTACGAACTGATCCAGTCGGTCGCTCCTAAGTATTTTTACTTTTAAAGTCTATTAGAATTTACTGAGAATATGATTTTAGTAAGTAAATAATAACTTCTAATAACATGTAATAATAACTAATACTTATCCAGTCTATACAATCTGTAGGTACTTTTCTTTATAAAATGATTTAATCCTCAACATATATCTATAAAGTACATAATTTTATAATTCCTGTTTTACAGATAAGAAAACTGAGGCAAGAGTTATATGAAATAAATAGCTTGCCCCAGGTCACACAATTAGAATGTGGCAAAGCTGAAATATGAACCCAGACAGTCTTGTTTAATAGCTTAAACTTAACTGCAAAATAATACTATGTTTACTAACACCATCCAAAAACATTCCAAAATCATTCAGGAGAAAAGTATAATCATTGGTAATAAGACTGCTATAATAATAAAGGGAAAATCATGTGATTTTCTCTGGTTTAAAAAAAAAAAAAGATCAACAGAGTTGTAATAGTGATATAGTTACCTCAACACTGTTACAGGTCTGCGGCCCACTTAAAACAGAGAAGAACATGACAGAGAAGACATTTGATAAGTGATAAACATACAAATACTGCACATGAGACTATATCATGGAAGAAATATTTTGGGTAATAAACACTTTGTTATCTACATTTGGGAAATAACCAAAAGCCCATATTAGGAGATACATTCTCCTCAAGGCCTCCTTAATCCACCTCTACAACTGCTCCTGCTATCACCATCAAGAAAGTAAAGTAGAGAAGGATATGATTATTTTTCACAATGAAACAGGTTAGTCTGACCTTTCTCCTCTTCTGTACTCCACTGTTCCTAACTTCTCAAAAAAAGTCCACTCTCTGCTTGTGTCATAACAGAAGTAAAAGTTCCAGGCCAAGTAAGACCCAAAAATTACTTTTGAAAATACTGAAGACAGCTTTTAAAAGAAGTCAGACAAAGGCGGTCAATTAAAGGCCTACTGGTAAGTTGTAACAATTCACGTGAATTCTAAATAGCATGATAGAATAACCAAAGTTCCCAAAAGTAAATAATATTATTGTACCAGCAAACAGATTGAATTTAGAATATGCAAAATTATATCCTATGAATATTTAAAGCAAAGCAACAATTTTTAAGATGTCTTAACTTCATTCAGTTCAAGCATACTCGTAAAATAAAAAAAAAGTATATGGCACCTTTTTCATTAATAATGACAAAGTTCCAGTGACCTAGTTGTTGAGAATGAACAAAACCATAGATATTAAAAATAGAGTTGCTTATCCCATAAGAGTTTTTACAGTGGCCACTAGTGCCAAAATGATTTGGGGACTAAAAATACCAAAGCTAAGATGCACTTAAATGCAGTCTTCTAAACATCTAAGTTTAAAACTACGCTTGAAGCAATTCACTGGTTCGTTTGGATATGGTTTGGACATGAGGTCCATGTGAAGCACTGCCGGGGCACAACTTAATTTCCCAAAGAATGGAGGAAGATTCCCAGGAAGCCAACACTGACAAACCCAAAAGAAGCATGTTCTTAGGAGGCAACGCAGCTGTCAAAAAACACAGAAGCTAAGCATTCCTGATATGACTTTCATTAACTAATATGACTAACAAAATTACCCATACCAAAACTCCTTGAAAATTTCCATCAGGTTTTAATTATCCATATTAGTTATGTAAATAATTTCTAGTTATTTAGTTATTTTTTCCTTCTAGTTAGAACCAGAAATCACTCTCTTCATCTCTCCACCTACCTCCATAAAGTATGTGTTCTCAGTCTGCCTTCCTTTCCTATCCTATTCCAAAAGACTACATTTGAATAATAAAGCAAAATATGATATATTTACAAAAAAATAAAATATACAGTATATTTACTAAATTTGAGTTGAATGAATAATCGCTACTCTTTCTACCCTTATAACATATAAAAGTCATATTTATTATATATCATCTCTAAAAATTAAATGGAAAATGTTTACCACCCCCATCACCAATAAAATAGAAAACTTATTGTATCGAAGAAAAAAAGAAAAAATAAGTATTTAAAAAACACTAGAATCATTTCCTTTTAAGCATCAGGAATAATAAACTTAAAAAGATGATTCTCAACTTCACTGTGGATCAGAATTACATACTAAAGTCATAAAGCTGCAGACTCTGGGGCCCATGTCCAAAGATTGTGAATCATAAAAAGTCTGAGTTTCTGGGGATGAACCCAAAACTGTACATTTTTTTAATGTTTATTTATTTTTGACAGAGAACACAAATGGGGGAGGGGCTGGAGAGAGGGAGACAAAGAATCCAAAGCCGGCTCTGTGCTGTCAGTGCAAAGCCCAACACAGGGCTCGAATCCACAAACCGTGAGATCATGACCTGAGCCTAAGTCAGATGACCAACTGAGCCACCCAGGCGCCCCCACAAACTGTACATTTTAACAAGTTTCCTAAGTGATCATGATGCAGATTATCCTTGAACCACTCTTTGATATATATCTCACCTTCAAACCACTGTCAACTTCCCAGAAAGTCCTTTAGGTCTGATCGCACAGCCCGTTCCTATCTCTCATCTTAACACCTTCAATTTCTAATTAAACTACATGCTTGGAACTAACACAGAAAAAAAATAACAGCAACCAGTTGTTGCACATATACTACCATGGGCCATGAACTTCACATAATCTATTACAGACACAAGAATTAAATGATATATTGCATGTAAAGTCTGTAACACAGTTTCTAGCTAAAATAGATGCTCATTACTAGCTGCTAGTAGAAAACTAATGTTCACACAAAACTCTGCCTATGGATGTTTAGAGCAGCTTTATTCATAACTGCCAAAACTTGGAAACAACCAAATGTCCTTCTGTAGGTAAATCAGTAAGTAAACTTTGATACATACAGACAATGAAATACTGAGCACTAAAAAGGAATGAGGTATCAAGCCATGAAAAGACATGGAGGATACTTAAAGTGAAAGAAGCCAATCTAAGAAGGCTACACACTGTATGATTCCACTATAGGACACAGAAGAAAGGCAAAAGTATGGAAATGGTTAAAAAAAAAAAAAAAAGCAGGAGTTGTCCACAGTTGGAAGGCAGGGAGAGAACAGAGATGAATAGAAAGGATTTTTAGGGCTGTGAAAATACTCTGTATGCTATTATAATGATGGGTACATGTTATATGTTTGTCTAAACCCACAGAATGTACAACACCAAGAGTGAACCCTGAGGTAAACTACAGATGTTAGGTGATTATGAGATGTCAATGTAGACTCATCAATTACAACAAATGTACCATTCTGGTGAGGAATGTTGATAATGGAAGAGGCTATGCATGTGTGAGGGCAAGGGATATTAAGAGATACTTCTGTAACTTCCTCTTAATTTTGCGATGAACATAAAATTGTTCTAAAAAGTCTTTATTCAAGGGGCACCTGGGAGGCTCCATTAGTTAAGCATCCAACTTCAGCTCAGGTCACAATCTCACAGTTCATGGGTTCGACACCCGGGTCCCACTCTATGCTGACAGCTCAGAGCCTGGAGCCTGCTTCAGATTCTGTGTCTCCCTCTCTCTTTGCCCCTTCCCTGCATATGCACTCTCTCTGTCTCTCAAAAATAAATAAATGTTAAAAAAATTTTTTTAAGTAAAACTCCTATCATCCCTGGCAATAGATTATTTTGTGGGGGTCATCTTAATGACCCTAAGACGTGGTAGACGTTGTTGTTACTTATTTCCAAGTTGTAGGTGAGGAACCTAAGTAAGGTTAATAAGCCCAGAGACAGTTAAGGAGCAGAAAAAAGGATTCAAGATACTTGTGACTCCAAAACCTGAACTCTTTACTTTGACCTAGGCTAACTTCCGAAAACAGAACCTAGGCTAACTTCCTGAAACAACAGGGCAACAACAGTTGTTACAAAACCATTCCGTAGTCATAACTATACTTTTAAAGAATTTTCCTGAATCATTCCCAGGTCAACCATGACCTAGGCATGTCTCACAAATGTTCCTGTATGACTAATAACTGAACGACCAGCATAATACTATGATGGGTGGCTAAGAACAGGTAATTATAATAAGCAAAATTAAGTATGGGTTAATGAATGGCCTACTTTGTATTAAGGAATGTTCTAATAAATATAATATTTAATATTTAAAGACTAATGTTTTCACAGCACTTTAAAATGATAAATTAGCAATAACTCCATGATGAGGACCACTATGACAGTTAAAACATTCCAGCAGACAATATGAACATACAGGTAAATGAAATCTAGTCTAAGTCATTAAGCTGTTTAAACTTAAACACATTACAAACCCAGTATCATGACTTCCCACATCTAAGGACTGTGATCCTTAGTTAGGAGTGTAAGAAGCTATAAGGGGGTCAATTCAAAACAACCAAAAGACTTCTACATTTCATTCACATAAAATATGAACATAATAAATATAAAATTCGAAGTTCTGTAACTTGATGCTTTTGACTCAATTTCTGTAAAATCTGATTGTATTCCTAGTGATTAAGTTTTGTGTAAGAATATTTTTAAAAATTCTGAACCTCTTCCCAAAGTATCTGTTTTCCCCTCATCTCAGTTCCTCCCAAGTGGCTATCATTTTCTTCCTCCCAAATATAGTTCTAGTTTGTCTGTTCCAACCAGCTATGCCCTCAAATGGTAAGCATTGGTTTCCACAAACCTCCCTTACCTCCACTTGATCCACATTCATAATAAATAAGACACAATTAGTCATGAAAAAAATATATATGCACTGATGACATCAGCATACAACCAAAACAACAAATTCAGAAAATGGAAATTACTAATGATAAAAGCACATTCTTTTCTGTTAAAATTGTATGAAGCAGCAAAAGAGTACTTACCTTTTAGCCTAATAACTTGCAACAAGTTAATAGAAGTCTCATGGCTGTTATTTAGTTTTCTAGAAATATTTTTAATTAAATGTGTTAAAAATAAGTTCTTAGCTAAATATAAATATGATACATAATACAGAACGATATGCAAATATAACTCAGCCAGGAAGAATACACATCTTCCATTTGGTCACCCTTTTGTCCCATTTGCTCACCCTTTCCTTTTTTTTTTTTAAGTTATTTATTTATTTTGAGAAAGAAAAAGAGCACATATGAGAGCGAGCATGAGCAGGAGACGGACAGAGAAAGAAGGGGAGAGAGAGAATCCCAAGCAGGCTTCAGGCTCCACGCTGAGCCCAATACGGGGCAACATCTCACAACTACGAGATCATGATCTGAGGACTGTGAGATCATGACCTGAGCCTAAATCAGTAGTCAGATGATTAACTTACTGAGCCACTCACTCAGGGGCCCCTTGCTCACCTTCTCCTAACGAGAGAGTAACTATCCCATACAAACCAGAGAGGCTCTGATTCACTGGAATGCTACAACTCAAGGAGCCCCAGTACTGAAAGAGAAAGTCAAAATGGTAACGCTTCCTTTCTGCTGGAGATCTGTTGATTAAACACATAAAAGTAGGTATCTCCATTATCTAAATTTTTACAAAAAATGCATATTACACTTTTACAATTATTAAAGATTTATTGTCTTTTTTTGATGTGATCAATTTAATTAGGTAGTTTGTTTTTTTGGAGGAAAACGCAGATTTAGAAATTCCCCCAAGGAATGTAACCTTAAACACATTACATACCACAAAAAGCAAATCAGTAAGATTGTGAAAGGTTCCAGATTGAGACACAAAGCCCCTGACTAACAAACACCATGTTTTAAAGAGTAACAACTGTGTGCTTCTCCTCTATAGCTCTATCTACAGAAAAAGCACTATGTTTTACATAAAACCAGAACTTAGGAGGTAGCAGAAATTCTCTGGAGAAACTCTCTGGAGTCCCCTGGAAGTCCCTCTAACTATGCAACACACACAGAACCTCGAACAGCAAGAAGTCTAAACACTTGGTAAATCCTTCTTCATCCCTTCTTACTAAATATAAAAAATATATTCTCCTCCTGATCAGATTCTCTGGACACACTGAATAGTGAGCGATCGCTTTTTGGCCCCAGATCAACCTCCTCTCTATACGTGCTATACACAGAGGGAGAATAAACTATCTATTTATAATTCAATCAGAACTATTTTATGAACGTAACAAAAACAATCTTTTAATGGTACATGAACGCACTGTTCAGTAAGGTAGTCAGTAGCCAAATGTGGCTATTCAGCATGCAAAATATGGCTAGTTTGAACTAAGAAAATCTGTAAGTGTAAAATACACACTGATTTCACATTTGGTAGGAATAAAAGAATGTAAATAATTTCACTGATATTTTAATGTCATTTAGTAGTTGAGATAGTATTTTTAATATTAGGTTAATATTAATATGTTAAGTTAAATAAACTGTATTATTAAAATTAATTTCACCTGTTTCCTTTTACCTTATTTAACGTGGCTGCCAGAAAATTTAAAATTACATGAATGGTTCACATTACATTTCTATTGGAGAGTGCTAGTCTATAAACTAGTGATCAATCATAAGCTCTTATGAAACTATTTGTCAACCTTTCATGCCTATATAGCATCATAAAACCTAGATATTATAATAACCTAACCAAAATTCCCTTTCTTGCTGATTTGCAAAGTGATTATATTCATATTCAGGTTCCTTCCTTTCTGATACCTTCATTCAATCTTAAAATGTTGAATAAATTCTATAGTATTTCACCTCCTCCACCCTATCTCTCCCAACCAAGTTAATGGCCTTGAAATATTCATCTCTCATCTCGAACAAGTATCATACTTAGAAAAGGGGAGGCTAAGAATTTTTCCCAAAAGGGCCTCCAGGTTATCTCTAGTAGGCATTATGTGGTACCCTTAGGGTTTTGTATTTAAAATCAAATACCGCTAGCATGGACCCTGCCTCTCATTGTGCAAAGCACCATAGCTCAGCTCCCTTGTCTGTAATGAAGATAATTATTATTATCATTTAACATTAAATTTTCATTTAACTCATATTTAATATTAAAATATAAATACCATAAACTGTTATAATATGAGAATAGCATTTAGAACAGCACCTTAAACTTCAACGTTAATAAGTATTAGCTATTATCACTATTTCCTTTTTTGACCTGCTTCCTGAATCTATCATTCTCCTCTTCTATTTCTGGCTACACATCAACAGGTTCTCTCTCCTCATTCAAGCTTGTTGGCATAGCTAATAAAATGTAAAAAATACAAAACAGCAGATGGAGCAGAAGGTTATTTGATCTGACAAAAACAAAGAATTCCAAACACAACAGCCCATATAAGAAAGTGTACTTCATCACATAATAGAAAGATTCCTCACTATGAGAAACAGTCAAAATAATTCTGGGACCCTGTAAAAGATACCTTCAACAGGGTTGGAATAAATGTTGCTCCCAAGTTTCACTTTAATCTTCTATGTCCCTGTAAATGTATCTAACCCAGATATTAAAATCTAGAACCTATCCCATTGACAATTCTCATCAAATCTAAAACTGCACGTTCTTTGTGACACTTTGACTCAAATACTGATTTATGGCTCATCACCTAAAAAATCAACAAGCTCCTACCTGCAACTATTAGAGAGCCCAAGTTTAGACTTTCATCACCTTGCAACACAAGTTAAAACTCTGTCCACTCTTATCTAAAGTCTCAAAAAGCATGAGATATATAAGAAAATGTCAAAATGCTCACTTTGTCACTTGTAGCAGACCAAGCCTCATGGACTTTGAGCAGATTCAGGTAGGTAGCTTTTTAACTTAAGCCAAAATCTGGGTCAGTCTCTCATTATTCTCTGTCATCCATTGTAGACATTTGCATAACACATTTTATTTGTATTTCCAGATCTGCGCCTCCAGATCTGCACTCCTACCCTTTCCATATCTTCCAACCAGATGACAAGGTACTTGTATCATAGTTCGTGGTATCCATTTTTTGCTATTTTGAACATGACCCATAGTGCAAAATGCAGCTTCTTTTGTGACCTGGAACCTACAGATACCCACATCTGCTACCCTTGTAACATGCAATGGATGCCAGTATTTTTGTTGCACTGGAAAAAAAAGGAGGTCTTAGAGAACACACTGTACAAAAATAGGTGAAACCAATCTGTTAGAAATCAGGATGGTAGTCCCCAGGCACCCTAGGAGTAGGAGGGAATTCAAGGGAGGGGGGAAGTGTCCTAGGGAGACCTCTCGAGTTCTGCCTCTTGATCTAGGTGTGTTCAGCTGCCGAAAATTCAGAGTGCATTTTTACAATACGCAAGCTTTCCCCATATGCGGTAGTAATTCCATAAAAGGGAAATACAAATTACACTAAACATATCTTACAGACAAGGACTATATCTTCCTGAATTCAAAAGTCCACAGCCCTGGTTCTGATATAATGGATACTCAACTATTTGTCATGCTGGATTGAATCTATAGTTATAAAAACAGTATTATTTGCCTTTGTGAAGTCTTCTGTTTTTAAAACATTTTTATGCGATCTCATTTGATTGTCTCAACAACCTTACAGTCACATCTAAGACCTAGTCGCCTTTTTCATGAAGTACCTTAAACTGAAGCTCAGAAGATGATGTAACTATTTCAAAATAATTTACTTTTGTATGTCTCAATAGGAACACTTTTAGTACAAGACCATGCTGGTCGTTGGTGACAAAGCCAGAACTGCACTGAACTGTATCACACCACACCACACTAGAGCCTTTTTCAGAGAGAACCAGTAGTGGAAGGAAGAAGACGAAAGAAAAGACAGTGACAACCGGCAAGTTTCGGTAATGAGATAAATGGATAGCCAGTCCTTAAATAAAATTAAATTACTTTTCACATTTCATTTTTCCTCTCTTATTAAAGTCTCAAAGTTTTATTTTTCTTCCTAAAAGTTTCTATTAAGTTTCTTCCTTTATCTTCATATAATTAATCATATCTTCATCATCAAAATTATACTCAATCTCAAATAAGCTAATCTATGTTTTAAAAGTTATTATAATTTGGGGGCTCTTGGGTGGCTCAGTCAGTTAAGTGTCCAACTCTTGGTTTTGATTCCAGTCATGATCTCACAGGTTCATGAGTTTGAGCTCCGGTCGGGCTCCTCACTGACGGTGGGGAGCCTGCTTGGGATGGTCTCTCTGGCCCTTCCCCACCTGTACGTGCATGCAAACACACTATTTCTCTCTCTCTCTCAAAATACGTAGATTTGAAAAAAAGTTATGTTATTTTGTAAACATAATTTCTTTATTCTGTCTTAATTAATGTATTTGACTACTTGTTTGAATTCACCAGTATTCTCTGAAATGGCTTTTGTTCAATTTTCTCTCTCTAAAAATACCATACTATGTAAGGCCACATCCTGCTGATTCTCCCAGTTAAACTCATGTGAGGAAAAAACCAGCAGTTTCTCTCTAAAAGTACCTACAAATGAGCAATTAATCGACATTAGCTGACATCCAAGATTACCAACAGCAAAGTTGACCTGCTACCTTTCCTCACTCCTGAGTTCATATTTAGAATGTCCTATAAATCTGTTTAATCAATAACTTAATGTAATTCAACTTCTTTGAATCTGTTTCCTCCTGTATAATAAGAAAATTGGTCTAGATCTATGGAATTTCTTTAATATCTAAAGAGTTCCCATGGAAATCTACCCCCAAAACCAAGAGCACACTATACACACTGTATGTTAGCCAAGTTGACAATAAGTTACATTAAAACATAATAATAAATAAAATACTGGACAGATTAAAACATGAATTAAAATTAAATAAATAAAAACCCTAAAAAAATTTTAATAAAAATAAATAAATAAATAAAGAGTTCCTAAGTCTAGAGATTTAAATCACAGTTTATTTACCCTCTAAAAGTTGATTTCTTAAATTAATGCACATATTTGCACCTTTTCTACCCACTGTACCTAAAGGTAAGAACCATACTTTTTTTAACATGGTAGTATATACATATAGATATGTTTCATTTGCTTTTCCTACCTGAAAGTGTTAAACTGTTAGCTTTGACAGAAGACTCTTTAAATTTCCTTTTGTGTGTTTCAACAGCAAATGACTACAATTTTAACCAAATTCTGAAAATATAACACTATAAAATTATGGTTAGAATCCAAGCTACATTATATAGCCCATGATCAACATTCAGCATAACTAACATCTGCAAAAGAGATGCAATTAATTGAGACAGTGAGACTGGCCCCAAATCTTGCTCTTAGCCACGGTTTTCATAATGCTCTTATCCAATCCTTGACTGATTAACGGAAAACCAGATGTTAGAAAGACATCTATATCCCTAAATCATAAAACTACAGAAAGAGAGAGTGAGGGAAGGACTAACAAGGATGTATATTTAACTTCTGGTTTATAACAGAACCTGTTCCAAAAATTAAGAAATTTACCAAATTGTTTTTAGACACAGTTTCCTATTAGAGTAGAATTTGAAGAAATATTTTTGAAAAAATTTTGAAGTAAAATTTGAAAAAAAACATAGATGTAAGGTTTTGCAGATATTTCCAGTCAACTTGTAATAATATCAACGTTAGGTCAAATTTAAAATTAAAAACTATTATTCCCCTAAATAGTTTTAGCAGATGCCTCAGCCTTGATAAAAATCACTGAAGTGTGTTTGGAACACATGTATATCTGTAAAATTAAATACAGAAACAAGCTGATAAAAATCATTTAACTGTGCATAGAGCAATAGAACTGAAAAAAGGTTCCAAAAACCTTAATGAAGAGTCACATATAATCATCACATCTGCATGCAGCTAAACATATGGCACTCCAGTTTCGGGAATCCTGAGCTCACCAAAACTTTGACAACTAAATTTGGGTTACTTGGGGTAAGGGAAAGAGATGCGAAAGGGGAGTGAGGAGCCTTTAAAAACCCCTATTTTGACTAAATCTGCAGCTGTAATTACAGCTGTTCTGAAGCTTTCTTGGAACTGCCTAATTACATTTTTTTAAATAATAACAACCAAAAGTAAGCTTAACGAACTGAAGAATGATAGGAGGACTTCATAGTTAAAAGCTATTTTTTATATAAAATTAATTAATTTCCTATTGGTTTTTGCTCTGTGACTAATAGATAAAAATTGTTATATAAGTGCAAAAAGCTTTCTCAGCTTCCTTGGGTTGTGGAATTCTCAATTTTTTTTTAACATTAAAATGTACACAAGAAAAGTACACTGTGCTTCTTTCCTTTGGTAATTTTGCAGAAACTCTTCATTTTATGTTTCTTCTCTTTCACCATGCCATTTATTTTATGTAACTATGAGACAAGTCTATGACACAAGTTAGATTTATGTATGATATCAATAAACAACACAAAGAATCCTTTTGCTATCATTCCAAGCATACCATAGTCTCCCCCCTACTCAAAACAAGCATATACATTTCAAGACCTACAGTGGACTGAAACCACAGATAGCACCAAACCCTATATGTACTATGTTTGTTCCTATCATGTAGACCTATGATAATGCTTATAAATTAGACACAGTAAAAAATTAATAACAATAGCTGAAAATAAAATAGATTATAACAATATGCTATAATAAAAATAACGTGAATATGGTCTCTCTTTCTGAAAATATATCTTACCACCCTTTTTCTTGTAATGATGTGAGATGATACAATGCCTACATGATGAGATAAAGTGAGGTGAACTATATAGGCACTGAGACACGGCATTAGGCTACTACTGACCTTCTGATGTCAGAAGGAGGATCATCTGCTTATAGACTGATTGGCTATAGGTAACTGAAACCATGAAAAGGAAAATTGTGGATAAGGGGAAATTACTGGACCTACTGTCTTCTCTAATGGTATATTTACTAAACAGAGTTACATCATCCAGTAAATAAAGTTAAACACCTCTTAAGACTCACTTATGTGTTATATTTTAGATATGACTGGCATCCCAGTTAATTCACTGGATTATTAGTCATTCAAAGGGATAACATTTGAAAATCACAAATCTGATTCCAGTCAAAGATGGTGACAAGATCTCAAACTCACCTCCTCCCACAGACATATTGAATCTACTGTTAAACATGAAACAAATCCCACTGAAAGAAATCCAGAGAATAAATAAGAGAAAACATACATCAAATGGGTAGGAAAAGCTGAGAAACACTCTCTTCATAAACCCCACTCCCAGCAGACCGAAATACGACTGGAAGGGAATTCACAACTACTCCACAGGAGTAAAGGGTTTCAACCCAACATCTAGTACCCCAGTTTTTAAGACTTCCAAGTCAGGGATGAGCCCCCAAAACACCTAGCTCTGAAATCCAATGAGGTTTGTGTCCCCAAGACCCAGAAAACTATAGCAAACAAAGAAACAGTTCTTGGTGGGTTTTAGGGACTCACTATAGCTATGCCCCCAAGACTCAGCACAGAGGCAACAGACAAAAATGCCCATCTACCGGTCTTTTCCTGAAACACGCCTATTTGCCTATCTTAAAAGGTGCAGCTTTAGGGTCAGGCTTTTCATTTAACACACATCTAGGGATGAATTATAATCCTCTCCAGAGGCCAACAAGGCCAATGGGCACCATTTTTGTGTCCTCTCTCTGCCCAGCTCCCAGTCACTGATACCTTCCTGAAAGGAATTTGTGTACATATCAGTGCCTGGGTTTAGCAACTGCTGCCCAAAACACACCTTGTAACAGCCTAACTCTGGTGGCCAGTGAGGCCTGCATAGCAGACTCAACAGGATTGTAGCAAACAACGAAATAGTTCTTAAGTAGCTATCTCCCCAGGGCTCAACATACAGGAAGGAGACAGAAACACCCATTTCCCAGTCATTCCCAGAAAGAGGCCTATTTACATACTTTAAAAGCTGCTGCCAGAGGATGAGGCTTCTAATTTAGCATACATCTACAGACAGATATCAGTCCTGCATGAAAACTAGGAAGCCGGCAGACACCGAATCTGCATTCCCCCAGTAGATCACTACTAAGCACAGCTTCCTGGAAGGAGCTTGTACACACATCTGGCACCCTGAGTACTGTGGCTGCCACCCAGGGGATACACTACTTGATTGCTTGGTTCTGGTAGCAAGCAGGACTGCATTCACAACTCCCATAACACAGTGGCAAAAAAAGAAACAGTTCTTAAGTTTCTTAATTGGCTAAACCCCAGGGCTCAGAACAAAGGGAAGAAACACCAAGAAAAGACACATCTGTTTGCATACTTTAAAGCTGCTACTTGAGGGTCCAGCTTTCATTCAGCCTGCATATTGGTGGTGACTGATCCTCCACTTGGGGACACTGAAATATGCTCAACTACTGAGAGCCATGAAGAAGGCAGCTTGGACAATCCCAAAGTCTGAAAGACAACCAAGAGCTAGGGCTAGGCTGAATGTTAAGATTCATCGTCTACGTGAGACCATTCCATCAAGACTGGGACATGTGACTGTTTTATCTAATGCACAGAAGCCAACACAGAGAATTAAGAAAAATGAGAAATATGTTACAGACAAAAAAAATAAAACCTCTGAAACTGATCTTAATAAAAGGGAAAGAAGTGATTTATCTGATAAAGAGTACAAAATAATGATCACAAAGATGCTCATTAAATGAAAATTTCAACAAAGAGATAAAAAATGTAGGAAAGTACCAAACAGAAATCACAGAGCTGATGAATTAAATAAGTGAACTGAAAATTTCAACAGGATTTAACAGCAGATTAGATCAAATGGAAGACAGAATCAGCAAACTTTGACAGGACAGTGAAAGTCATCCAACAAGAGACGTAAAGAAAAAAAAAGAGAATGAAAAAGAGTGAATGAAGCTTAAGGAAATATGGGACACCATCAAGTACATCACTATATGTATTATGGGGTCCCAGAACCAAATAAATAATGGTTGAAAACTTTCCTAAAACAGGAAAAGAAACAGAAATCCAGATATAGGAAGCCCACAGAATTTCAAACAAGGTATACCAAACCAAGATACACTATAATTAAATTGTCAAAAGTTAGAGACATGAACAGAATCTTAAAGGCAGCAAAAGAAAACTTATGTTAAGTAAAAGGGAATCTCCATAAGATTATCAGCAGATTTTTCAGCAAAATCTGAAAAATGTTTGCAGATAAGAAGTTCAATGAAAGTGCTGAAAGAAAAAAACTACCAACCTAAAATATTCTACCCAGCAAAGTTGTCCTATAGAGTTGAAGGTGAGATAAAGTTTTCTAGGAAAGTAAAAGCCCTTTAAGGCATTCATCAATCCTAGACCAGCTTTCTAATAAACGTTAAGACGACTTCTTCAAGCTGCAAACAAAAAGATACTTATTAGTAACAAGAAAACAAATTAAAGAACAAATCTCCCTGGTAAAGGTAAATACTGTTCACAGTTAAAATCAGATTAATATAATTTGTAATAAAAGTAGATAAATCATAAATAAATGATAAATGATAAATCACATAAATCTAGTATGAAGGCTAAAAGACACAAACAGTAAAAAATACAATAATTTGTTAATGGATACACAAGGTAAAAAGATGTCAATTATAACATCGAAAACATAAAATGCGGGGCACCTGGGTGGCTCAGTCCGTTAAGTGTCCGACTTCGGCTCAGGTCGTGATCTCAAGTCTGTGAGTTCAAGCCCCACGCTGGGCTCTGTGCTGACAGCTCAGAGCCTGGAACCTGCTTCAGATTCTGTGTCTCCCTCTCTCTATGCCCCTCCCCTATTCATGCTTTGTCTCTCCTGCTCTCAAAAATAAATAAAACATTAAAAAAAAAAAAACATAAAATGCATGGGGGTATAGTAAAAACAGATAACTTTAGGGGAGTCTGGGTGGCTCAGTCGGGTGAGCATCCAACTTCAGCTCAGGTCTTGATCTCACAGTTCATGAGTTCAAGCCCCATGTCGGGCTCTGTGCTGACACCTCAGAGTCTGGAGCCTGCTTCGGATTCTGTCTTCCTCTTTCTCTGCCCCTCCCCTGCTCACACTCTGTCTCTTTAGCTCAAAAATAAATAAACATTAAAAACATTAAAAAAAAAAACCAACAGATAACTTTAGTGTGCATCTGACAATAAGTTGATACCAACTTAAAATAAACTATCATGAATATAAAATGTTTTATATAAGCCTCATGGTAACCACAAAGCGAAAACCTATGTCAGATATACAAAAGATAAAGAAAAAGAAATCTAAGCATACTATGATAGAAAATTACCAAATCACAAAGGAGATGAAACAAGGAACAAAGGAATTACAAAAACAGCCAGAAACTATTAACAAAATGGCAATAAGTCCATATCCAGCTATAATTACTTTAAATGTAAGTGGCCTAAGTTCTCTTATGTATCTTAGGGATATATACAGATTGAAAGGAAAAGGATGGTAAAAGATATTTCAGGCAGAAGGAAACCAAAAGAAAGCAAGAATATTTACACTTACATCACACAAAATAACCATCTAAGCAAAAGACTGCATTTGAGACAAAGGTAATTATATAATAATAAAGGGGTCAATCCAACAAGTGGTTGTAAGATTTTAAAATATTTATCTATCCAACATAGAAGCACCTAAATATATAAAGCAAATAATAACAGATCTGAAGGGAGAAATAGACAGCAACACGATAATAGTAGAAACCTCAACACCTCACTTTCAACAATGGATAGATCATCTAGAAAGAACATCAATACGAAAACACTGGACTTAAGACAAAGTACACATTAGACCACATGGACTCAAAAGAAATTTATAGGATATTCCACTCAACAGTACACATGGACATTCTCCAGGATACATCATATGTTAGGCCACAAAACAAGTCTCAATAAGTTTTAAAAAATGAAATCATATTAAGCATCTTTTCTATAGTATCAAACTAGAAATCAATTACAAGAAGAAACATGGAACACCGACAAATATGTGAAGATTAAACAACATGCTACTGAACAACAAATGGGTCGAAGAAATAAAAAAATATCTTTATACAAATTAATATGGAAATACACAGTACAAAAGCTTAAGGGATACAGCAAAAGCATTTCTAAGATGGAAGTTCATAGCAATAAATACCAACATTAAGAAATAATAAAAACCTCAAATAAACAACCTAACTTTACACACCAAGGAACTAGAAACATAAAAACAAACTAAGCCCAAGTTAGTCAAAGAAAGGAAGAAAAAAGAAAAGGAAGGAAGGAAGAAAGGAAGGAAGACCAACCAACCAAAGGTCAGAGTGGAAATAAATGAAATAGAAATTTAAAAAAGAAAAGAATAGAAAAAAAAAAATTGATGAAACTAAAAGCTGGTTTTTTGAAAAGACAGACAACATTTAGTTAGACTAACCAAGAAAAATGAGAAAGAACTCAAATAAAATTATTAATGAATGAAGAGACATCACAACTGGTATCACACATATCCAAAGAATCATAAGAGATTACTACAAGCAATTACATACCAACAAACTGGACAACTTAAGAACCGGACAAATTCCTAGAAATATAACAACTTACCAAGATTGAATCAAGAAAAAAGAAAATCTGAACAGAACATTTACTAATAAGATTTAATAAGTAGTCAAAACTGTCCCTACAAAAAATTCAGGACCAGATGCCTTTACTGGTAAATTCTACCAAACAGTTTAATAAGAATTAATACAAAACCTTCCCAAAAAATTGAAGAGAAGGGAACAAATTCATTTTATAAGGCCAGCATTACCCTGATATCAAAACCAAACAAGGACACTACAAAAAAGAAAACTACAGGCCAATATCCCTCATGAACATGAATGCAAAAATCCTCAACAAAATTATTAGCAAACAGAATTCAACAACATATTCAAAAGATCATTCACCATGATCAAGTGGGTTTTATTCCTGGGATGCAAGGAGAGTCCAATATAGGAAAATCAATAAATGTAATACAGCACACACAAAATGAAGGTTAAATTTCATATTATCATCTCAACAGATGAAAAAATATATTTAACAAAATACAACACTCTTTCATGATAAAAACTCTCAACGAACTGAATATAGTGGGAACATACCTTAAGAAAATAAAGCCCACAGTTAACACCACAATCAATGGTGAAAAGCTGCAAGTTTTCCCTCTAAGATCAGGAACAAGACAGGGATGCCCACTCTCATCATTTTCATTCAACACAATTCTCTCTTGGAAGTCCTAGCCAGAGCCATTAAGCAAGAAAACAAAATAAGACATCCAAATTGCAAAGGAGTTTGTAAAACCATTTGCAGATGACATGATATTATATATGAAAAATAGTAAGACTCCACACACACAAAAAAAACTGTTAGAACTAATCAACAAAGTCAGTAAAGATGCACGATACGAAATCAATATACAAGTATCAGTGTTTATATACGCTAACAACAAATTAGAAAGAGAAATTAAAAAAATCTCATTCACAATTACATCAAAAAAAATAAAATATTTAGAAATAAATTTAGCAAAGGAGGTGAAAGATTTTTACATGAAAGCTATAAGACACTGACGAAAGAAACTGAAGAAGTCACAAATAAATGGAAAGCACAAAAAAATCTGTGCTTATAGACTGGAAGAATTAATATCGTTACAATGGCCAAATAGTCTAAAGCAATCTACAAATTCAATGCAATCCCTATCAAAATTCCAATGGCATTTTTATCAGAACTAACAAATCATAAATTTTGTATTGAACCACAAAAGACTCCAAAGAGCCAAAGCAGTCTTAAGAACAAATCCAGAGGCCTCACATGTCCCAATTTCAAATTATACCACAAAGCTATAGTAATCAACACAGTACAATACTGGCATAAAAAAAGATGGGGTGCCTAGGTGGTCTAGTCTGTTAAGCATCTAACTTTTGATTTCGGCTCAGGTAATGATCTCATGGTTTGAAGATGGAGCCCAGTGTCAACCTCTGCGCTTCTTGCACAGAGGATGCTTGGGATTCTCTTTCTCCCTCTCTCTCTGTCTCTCAAAATAAACTTTAAGACACAGAAACCAATGAGACAAAACAGAAAGCTCTGAAATAAACTCGTCAATTAATAAATGACAAGCCAAGAATATACAATGGAAAAAGGATAGTCTCTTCAATAAATGGTCTGGGAAAACCTGGACAGCCACAGCCAAAAGAATGAAACTGAATCCCTATCTTACACTATGGACAAAAATCAACTCAAAATGGATTAAAGACCTGAAACCATAAAACTCCTAGAGGTAAATAGGGGGCAAGCTCCTTGACATCAGTCTTGACAATGATGTTTTCAATTTCAAAACACCAAAAGTAAAGGTGACGAAAGCAAAAATAAACAAATGGGACTATATCAAACTAAAAAAGTTCCTGCATAGCAAGGGAAATCACCAATTAAATAAAGAGGAAACCTATGGAATCGGATAAAGTATTTTCAAACCATATACCTGATAATGGGTTAATAATCAAAATATACAAAGAACTCATACTACTGAATAGCAAAACAAAACAAAACAAAAATAACTGATTAAAAAACTGACTTTTTCCCACAGAAGACCTACTACAAATGGCTCTCAGGGGTGTGAGAAGGTGCTCGGCATCACTAGTCATCACCAAATGGTGATCAAAACTACAATGAGATATCACCGCACACGTGTTAGAATGGCTCTCATCAAAAAGAAAAATGCTCTAACAAGTACTGGTGGCACTGTAAACTAGTGCGGCATATCATGGAGAATGTGTGGAGTTTTACTCAAAAAACTAAAAACAGAATTACCCAAATGATCCAGACATCCCTCTTCTGGGTATACATCCAAAGGAAATGAAAACAGGATTTCAAAGAGATACCTGTACTCCCATGTTCACTGCAGTATCATTCTCAATAGCCAAGATACGGAAACAACCTAAGTGTCTATCAACAGATAAATGAATAAAGATGTGGGTGTGTGTGTGTGTAATATATTATTATTCAGCCATGAGAAAAAAAGAAATCCTGCCATTTCCAACATAATGAATAAGTCCTGACGGTATTATACTAATAAGTCACAGAAAGAGAAAATACTACATAGTATCACTTGTATGTGAAATTAAAAAACAAAATCAAACTCATAGTAACAAAGGGTAGAAAAGTGATTTTCAGAGATGGGTGATGAGGAAAATACGGAAAGGGTGGTAAAGGAGTATAGACTTTCAGATATGAGACAAATAAAGTCTGAGGATCTCATGTAACGATGATTGCTATAGTTGATAATACTGCATTATACAATTTTAATATAGAATATATGAAGTCACCATTATGCATACTTTAAATATTTTACAATATACGTCAATTATACTTCAATAAAGCAGAATAAAACTGAAAAAGATCACGAATCTATGGAACTTTTTAAATAATTGATTTGTTAATTTTTAAAATGTCCTAAATGACTGAGATTTTATATTGCATGTTTTCATTTCTGTCTGTGCGTAGCAGGAATTTCTACAAAAACATCAAGAGTAAATAAAGGTATTTTCTTGAAAAGAAATAAAGGGTAAAGCAGCTTTTCAGAGTTCCCAAGATTTAAAGATATGGAGACTACATAAGATACTTTCCAGAAAAATTAAGAAAGCTATGATAGTGGCATTTGTATCATACTACCAAATGTTACAAGTGGAAGAGAATGAGATTTAAGAAGCGGAATAATTTATTAGGTAGAAAAGATTCCCACCAATGACATACTATTTAGTTGTAGATAAATGGTATCTAACTTCCGCTGAATATCAAAAAAGAACGCCACATTATGGAACTTTTTGTGATATTTTGCAGAAAAAATAAAACTATAAACGACATTCTCATAATTTACAGAAAGTGCTTAACTATACATGAAAATACTAAAATATTGATTATATCTGAAACATTTACTTTGAGAGCTTCATAGTAAATCAAATATATTTTCCACAGTTATGGTAAGTACATCCATGTAGAAATAGCAGATATACCATACCATTCTTCATATATATATTTTTTTTCATTTGAGCCAGTTTAAAAAGTACAAGGTCTATGGTGAGCTTGGTTAGGAAAAAATAAGAAACTTGCCTCCCTTTCTATATTCTGAAAAATTAGAATGAAATGCCCCAACAATCCTAAATATAGTGGCCAAATATTCATACTTTCTTAATGTCTGAAGAGGCCAAAGTCTTCCTTGGACACTAACAAAGGCAACCTTGTATTTAAATTAAAAGCTAAGTAAGCATTACAAAAGGAACACAGGAAGCCACAAAGCAAGAGGCAAACTATCAGATAAAAGGATTTATGTATTCGAAGAGGACAAGGATAATTTAATTTCAAACCACAGATTATAGTTACAGGAGAATGGATCCACCTAGAGTCAAAAAGTACCTCATAAAGGCAAAGAAATCACATGAAGCACCAAACTCAAGAATGAACAACGTTAAGTACCAGCTGCTAGAAACCAGCAATGCATTAAATACACACAAGAGAAGAGATGATCCATTTAGTCACAAGCTGAGCTCCCTGAAAGCAAAGGTAGGCTTTGAAAGGTTGGCTGCAAATACCAACGTTCGCAAATCAGCTATCAAAAATAATTTCATTTGACTTCTACTAGAATCATCACAAAAATATAAGGCAAACTTTAAAAAAAATCAATTGTTAATTCAAGTTGAACATGTGTCATCAACTAAAAAGCTGCTGCAAAACCCTATTCAAATCTCCCTTCCAGCCATGTGTCTCCTTTGAAGCTTTTCATTATCATACGTTACCATTTCCTCTACTGCAGAGCACCTACATAACAGAATCCAAAACACAATGCAAAGAAGGCAGGAAGAAAAGACTGAAAGAATTTTCCAGCACTACAAAATACTTAATTCCTTGTACTTTACAGTTTCATAAAGGTATTTCCTCTGAGATCAAGAGCTAGAAGCTGTCTAAAATCATGACCAGGATAATGGAAGGGCCCTTACACTATGGTGGCGGAGGGGGAGAAAACTGCAAGAGCCAATGATAGAAAAATCTACTGTGCAGACACTAAAAACCTGAGAATTGGCCATTGGTTCTCTCACATCCTTGACCCCCACAGCTGATTCTCCCCAAAATTCTTGATAAAATCCAAACTCTCCAATGGCTGCTACTCTAACAAGATCAATTCTCTGAGAGCGATCCTTGACCAACTATTTCCCCAAACTATGCCTAATCCCTCCTGCTAATGCCCTGCAAAAAATTCTGCCATCCTTCCTCAAGTTAGAACTCTCCTTCAGAGCATTTTCTAATACAGGCTTATGCTGACAGTGCTCTGGTTAGTTTTCTTTGAAACTATGAAATTTCAGGAGGTCAACACAGCAGGAACTGGCTTCATTTTTTTATTTCCTTGATGGGTTTCAAGGTAATTGTGGACACTACTTCTGTGTCTAAACATAATCACCAGGGAAACAGGCAACAGAATAGTAAAGTTTCCATTGGTCATTAAAATATATAATAAAGACAAACATTTATTAAGCACCTAACTATACTACTATGCACTTTTATGTAACTGATTCTATTTAATCTTCATTACAACCCTTGGGATATTCTTATGTTCATTCTCCATTATCTGTGTCCCATGAAGGCATTCTGCTACAAACCCACACGAGAGGTACAATGAGAGGCCAGCCTTGGGTCACTGGCTGCTGGGCTACTGCAGCCCTCTGAACACTAAAGAAGCTTAGTGCTGGTAAAGAACTGTACACTAAGGAAGCCATGTGGGCTAATTCTAGAGAAGCTGAGTATGCTGCTGGAGCCTGCCAAGCAAGCACACAGAAACCAAGAAGCAAAACTCTTTCCTCTTGCAATGTCTCTGCAGCACTCTCTATTGACAAAGCTCACCACTATGCCGGCTGGCAGAAGACAAATACTAAACAAGCCAGATCCATTTTCATAGAAAGGCAAAAAGGGCAAATCTGGAGCTGATATGCAATAAATCAATAACCAGCACAATAGCCAAAATAACACTGAAAAAGAAGAACAAAGTTAGGTGAGTAGCACAACTTGGTTTCATGACTTCTTATAAAGTCACAGTAATCAAAACGGTAGGAGCAGTGAGACAGACAAGAGATCAGTAGAATGAATTAGGGAATCAGAAATAAACCCACACATATATGATCAACTGATTTTAGACAAAAGTGTAAAGGATAGCCTTTCAACAAATGATGCTAGAACAATTGGATATCACAATGAAAAAAAAATGAACCCCTATTCAATTTTCACTTCACGTAAAAAACATTAACCCAAAATGCATCATACTACTAATCATAAAACCTAAAACCATAAAACTTTCAGAAGATATCTAAGGAGAAAGCTTTTATAACTTTGCATATCTTAGATACAATAACAAAAACATGATCTACATAAGAATAAATGGATATCCTGAACTTTCATCAAAATTAAAAATTTTTATTCCTTAAAAGATACTCTTAAAAGAATGAAAAGACAAGCCACCATTCAGGAGAAAATCTCTGCAAACCATAGAATCAAAAATATATAAGAAGCATTCAAAACTCAAAAAAAAAAGCATTCAAAATTTAAACCTCAATAATGAGAAAACAACCCAATTAAAATAATGGGTAAAAGATTAGAGCAGATATTTTACCAAAGAAGATATACAAATGGTAAATAAACACAAGAAATCATGCTCAATATCATTAGTCATTAGAGAAATGGAAATAAAAACACAAGGAGGTAACACTTTATACCTACTGGAATGACTTTAAAAGGAATAACCAAACCAAATTTTGATGAGATACAGAGAAACTATCACACACTGCCAGCAAAAACAAAAAATGGTATAGGCACTTTGAAAAACTATTTGGCAATTTCTTAAAAAGCTACACACATACCTACTAGATGATCCAGTCATTCCACATTTAGGTATTTACCTAAGAGAAATTAAAATATATGTCCAGGGGCACCTGGGTGGCTCAGTTGGTTGAGCATCCATGATCTCGTGGTTCACAAGTTCAAGTCCTGTATTGGGCTCTGTGCTGAAGCTCAGAGCCTGGGCCTGCTTCTGATTCTGTGTCTCCCTCTCTCTCTGCCTATCCCCCACACGTGCTTACTCTCTCTTTCTCTCTCTCTCAAAAATAAATAAAAACATATAAAAATTTTAAAAATACATATGTCCATACAAAAACCTGTATATTAATGTTCATGGCAGCTTTACTTCCAAGAGCCAATAACTAGAAAGAACTCAGATTGTCATTCAACAAGTGACTGTATAAACAAACTCAGGTATTATCCATATAAATCCAAATGGATATCCATATTATCCATATGTGCCAGTTATCAATTTATCGCACCTCAGTTCTGAATGAAATCTTTCGAGGTATGTTTTGTGATAAACAACAAAATTCCTTTAAATAGTCCTTTCTTTAACATGAGCACCATGCTAAGCTTTTTCAGTAGAGGGCACTCAAGGGACACTGAAGTAGAAAAAGGCTCTCCAGCAGTTTACAGAAGGAACTTGGTGAGAAGGAGTACTGAATATGTGGGTGAGGACTTCTAGTGGGGTGCTGTCCCAGGCACTCAGAAAGAACACGATCCTCCTGCAACCTTGAAGTCTCAGCCTGATAATAAACTGTCAACATCCTTCTGCACGTGGGAACCCCAGGCGCTCAGAAGAGCTCTTGTCAGTGCCAGCACCTATGATCCCTCTAAAGCTCCCATTCAGACTGAACACAATTGTCTGTGGCATAGAGGGACACACACCACTTACACAGAGTTCCTAAATCCCTTGAAATTTCCCGATAGGAGCATCTTTTGTTCTAATGAGGATACTCCTGGTGGGCTCCAGGATAGCTTCAGTATAGTGGCTGGTCATCAGAAAGACCAAACCCTGATTATAAGCTTGGAACTTTCACTCCCACTCTTTATCCTCCAGGGAGAAGAGAGGGGCTGACACTGATTTATAACCAATCATGCCTGTGTGATAAGAATCCCTACCAAATACAGGGTTAGAGCATCCAAGCTGGTACACATCCATGTGCCAGTAGCTGTGCACTCAGGATCCTTCTGGACCTCATCCTACATATCTCTTCATCTTGCTGTTTATCGTTATCTTTAATTATATCTTTTATAATAAGATGGTAAACATAAGTGTTTCTGAGTTCTGTGACTCATAATACCCAATTATCAAACCTGAGGAAGAAGTCATGGGACCCCTCCCAATTTGTAGTCAAGTCAGAAGTGTGAGTAACCTACCCACTGCTTGCAATTGGCATCTAAAGTGAAGGGTAGTTTTGTGGGACTGAGCACCTAACCTCCGGGGCCTGTGCTAACTACTCACTGGTATCCTCAGAGAATTAAAGAGTAGCTTGGTGTGGAAAACCCATACATCTGGTGTCAGAAGTGTTGTAATTATGGGAAATGAGTTTTCTTTTACAGGGTCAGATACTACTACAAAGCACTACAGACACAAAGATAAAAAGTCCCCATAATTAAGAATTTCTGTTCTATCATATTTACACATAGGCAAGAAATCAAAAGAAATAGTTGTGTCAGATGGCATCATTAATGGCATTATTTCAAACTGATTCCAATAACAACCAGAACCAAATATAATAATCGGTTTTTCAATAAGAGTAGCAAAATATCTAGTTTCTTCATGTAAGAAAATTTTAAATCCAATTCCTCCACTCTCAAACTGAAAAGGAACATTCCAAAAGCTCCCATTTATGAGAGAATGGATGAAAATATGTACAAGAATCTTGCAGATCTGTCTGTGACAGATTTAATATTTTTGCACCTATCTGTACCAGGCACAACAACCAAAATCACCCCACCCTTCTGAACACCAATTCCTCTTTTTAGTCATTGCCTTCTATCCCTATCATTCAGCATGCTGCTGATCAAAACCAAGAACCTTCGGTGTGTGAGAGAACAGGTATCAAGAACAGGCAGGGGCATCTGGGTGGCTCAGTTGGTTAAACATCCAACTCTTGATTTAGGCTCGGGTCATGATCTCAGGCTTCCTGGGGTCAAGCCCCTCATCAGGGTCTGCACTGACAGCCTGGGATTCTCTCTCTCTCCCTCTCTCTCTGCCCCTCCTCCTCTTGCACTCTCCTTGCCACCCCCCCCCCAAAAATACATTTAAAAAATTGTGGAAAATCCTGACTCTCACTCACAATTACAAACTAAAATAGGAGATCTTTTTAATCAACTGAGAAATATTAAAAGTTGAATAATACCCGGTGTAGAGAAAATGTGAGGAAAAGTTTGTACATTGGTGCAACTTTTCTGAAGGGAATCTGTTCCTGTGAATCAAACTCTAAACAATAATTCAAATCTTTTGAGCCAACAATTCTATCCCAAGGAGTTAATGCTAAGGAATAACTAAACAAAATCCTTTGTATACATTAATGCATATTCTATATAATTTTTATGCCTAGGATATCTGTATTTTTAAAAAAACTCCTGAGGGAATTCTTAATGATCATCCAGTTTGGGAACCATGCATCAAATCTATGTATTAAAAGAATTAAAATCTAATCAGTAACTTTTATAGGCCCAGTACTATACTGACAAATACATTATTATCATGTTTAATGACAACACATTAGGAGCTAGAAGGGCTGTTTTAAAAGCTCCACATTCCTAAAATACTGATAGTAAAAGCCTTAAAAGGAATTTTCACACAGTTCTATTCATTACCTCCCTTAACAAGATTAATGTTCTGTGTTACCTATAAGGACAATTTCCAATTACTATCTCAAAATTTCCCATTAAATTAAATTACAAAATGGAAGCTAGTCTCAAAATCAGATAAAAATGACATTTTAAAACTGAATAACAAATTTAGTGGAATATCCATGATATAACAGAATAATCAAAATATATTTCATATACAAATGTCTTACAAAAAAATACGGAGAATCTTACCCTAAAAATCATAATTACCTGGATCATTAAAATCTGTAAGAAAAAATGTCTATCTCAGGTATATCTGCAAGCAGGAAATGTTCTATATCTACACTGTCCAATATGATAACCACTAATCATATGTGGCTAGAGAACACTAAAATATGACTAGCGAGACTGATGAGGAGGTACACTAAAACATTTAAGTATACTCATCAATTTTAACATGTATTAAAATGAGGAGTAGATCTTCAGGGAAAAAAAACTAAAAGTGAAATAAAAACCTAGAAAAAATCTAGACTAAGCTTTTTTTTTTCTGTTTACATTAGTAAAAGGATAATTTAATCCACCTCTTATATTCCATGAGATAACGAGCAAAGGCAACTTTGAGTTTCTTCATGTCCAGCAAGGACTTAAGTAATTTTTCATTGATACCAACCCAAAAAAGGTTTCAAATCACTAACTGCAAGAGAAAAGCATTAATGACTCACCCTAATCCCTTAAATCAATCATTATAACTTTATAAAACAAAGTAATAAGATTTATTTAGCAGGACAATTAAACCCTATGTAACTTTATTTAAGGTAACTTCACTAAGAAAATGGGGGCACCTAGGTGGCTCAGTCAGTTAAGCATCTGACTTCAGCTCAGGTCATGAATTCACAGTTCATGAGTTCAAGCCCCGCATCAGGCTCTGTGCTGACAGCTCAGAGCCTGGAGTCTGCTTCAGATTCTGTGTCTCCCTCTCTCTCTATTCCTCCCCTTCTTGCACTGTCTCTGTCTCTCTCTCACTCTCTCTCAAAAATAAAGATTTTTTAAAAATTTTTTAAAGAGAAAACAAATACGAGACTTTCTATTTTAGCATTAGTGCATTGGTCATAGACTAAAATTTTGGCTACCAGAATTTTTAAAACTAGGGAGGCCTGCCCTCTTTCATGAAAATTCCAACTATAGATAAGAATAATGCAGAAAATAATTCAAAACATTTTATTAGCAAGAGTCATAAGTACGAATTCTGATCCCTGACCCCAAAAGGTCAAGGGAAACAAAGAAAAATTATGTAACCACAGCTATGGCTGAAAAGTTAGAGAAAGAACACTCCTAAATAATGTCTGAAGTCAGCTCTCCAGCATATACTACCTACAGGTTAGGTTCACTTTTGTCAAGAAAAAATTTTGTGCAGAGAATACTAATTGCCAGCTGAGCACTGGGGATAGCTTTGAACAATGTGAACTTAGTCATTGTTTTTAAGGAGATTGCATGATAGGTCCAATACAGTCTAATTCAACAGTAGGTTGAAGATAGTATTTCCGGGTTCCTGCATCTTGTGAGATGTTCTTGGCTGTTCTTGGCTGACGACATTTAGCCTCAGACTGGCCTACTGTGTCAATACCTAGTTTACTTACAACCGAATTTTGTTCCTTTTCTCCTTCAGATTCTAGAATAAAAGTCTACTTCAGAGATTTTGCTTTGACTTTTTTTAAGGCTTTTACAAATACTTTATCTTAATGAAGCTAGTACAATGTCCATTTAAAACCCATATCCCAGACCAAAAAGTACAAATAAAATTAAAAAGAACCATGTTCTGTTGTATATACTTCCGCATGAATAACTCTATTAACTGCTAATGAAAATTAGAATTTTCCAGGTCTTCTGATAAGACTTTTCTATTATCTTAAAAAGCTTTCTCTTCAGTGAAGCCATCTTTGGAGTTGGTCATTATTCTCACCATTTCCATCCTCTCAACTCCAGCCTGACATTTCTCTTCTTTCGGTCCAGACCCTCAAATTTTAAAAGTAGCTTCAAGTTAAGGAAAGGTCATTTTTTTCCCCACTTCGGTTCTCTGAAAAACGCCCATCTCTCACTGAAAGTCACAGTCCAGGAATAAAGCTATCACATGCTAGAACTTCAGGGCCAACTGGAAAGTCATTATAAACACTCACATTGGTCAATCTTACCTATCACAAGCTGAAAATGCAGTCCTGAAAAAGGTGGCGTCTCTGTGCACACATGTAATTTTTAAAAAGGAAAGGGCGATATGAAAGGGGCTAAGGTTTGATCATCAAAAAGTAGCACAATGAAAACAAGTGATAATGAATAATGGGCACTAGAATTCAAATTATCAGATATTTTAAAGAGACTGGGTGCCAGTTTTCTATTTCATTTTGAACACTACATTACCAAAGAACTATTTTTAAAAATAAAAAAGGACTGAGGGCAAAGAAAAAAAATAAAGAGAATCTAAATCACTGAATGACTCCATTTGTTCCTGATAAACGTCAATCACATCTTCTCCTTCCATTCCCAATTCTTCTGCAGTGTGATTATCAGTAATTCTCTGACCTTCAAAGAGAAACCTGAGTGAATTCATTGGAACTCCCTGTCTCTGACGATACGATTCTTTGAGTTACTTGAGAGGAGATGTCATTTTCACCTTGAAACAAATCTCAATGCTATCCTGTCCAATGTTGAGTTTAATGTATTCTCCTTCCTTCTTATCCCCCAAATCCTCAGTTGAAGGTTTGCCTCCTAGTCAGATATGTTGATGGTGGCTTCACTCAGGGTCTCTGCACAGCAGCAGCCTCAGGTAGATAGAACCTCACTCCAGGATTTATAAATCCATCTCTCTTTACCACAGCACAATACCACGTCTGGAGGGACTTCCACAGGCATCACACCTCACTCTACTTTGACTTTTTAACTTCTGGAGATTTCATGGTATTCAAGTTTTTCTAAAATTTTAATTATAATTTTTATTACAAACATTACTACTCTATCAATCAAAATTTCTCTTGAACTTTTAATTTAATTATCACAATTTATATTTTCCTTTAACAGGTTACAATGATGAAAACTAACAAGCCTTAAACCTAATGAGTTCTTAATTTTCATTTTTTAAATGTTGAAATGTATTCCTTCATTATGCAAATAAACTTTCCCAGTATAGTCTTTATGAAAATGAATAACTTCAAGTTATTTATATCTCACTCAAATCTGATCCTTGCCACTCCTCCTCTCAAAAATAAATAAACAAACAAACAAATAAATAAATAAATAAGAAAAAAAGAAAAATCCTCCATGAAATATTCATTGATCACCTACTAAGTATCAGGTGCTATTTTAGGTGCTCAGGATATATCTTGAAGGGTTGGCTGGAAGGGTTGGCTTAGTGCCCACCCTTACCTCTGGCTCCATTCCAGTTTAGCAGAATCCTTCTCTGGTATATTAATCGATTACCCTCCTTTGCAGGGCATAGGACTGGCCCAACTATGAGCAATAGCTGCTCTGCGAACATGAAAAGGAGGCAGCGGTTTTCCTGGGTTTAGCCAGGCATTCAAGCCTTTAACAAAGCCCATTCACAGCTCAGGCCATGTACAGTTAAGCATCTAATAAATATTCTTCTTTAAAAACAAAAAAAAAGAACTCATGGAACTTTCATTCTGGTAATAGTCAATAAACAAATACAAACACATGTACACACACGCACAAAGTGTCATACATAAGATATGATAGAAACTAGGTATTTATTTTAGACTGAGTGATCAGGAAGAGTTCATACGAGGCTGTCAGCTAATACAATCTCTCTGATAAAGTGTCATGTAGAATACTACCACTCTACAAATTCCAGTTGTTAACTCAACGGTAAGTATAACTGACTAACTAGATGTTTTGTAAAGCATCCTCTAGAATCTAGAATTAAAACAAATAAAAATTCTACTTTCGGGGCGCCTGGCTAGCTCAGTCCTGAGCACAGGACTCTTGATCTTGGGGTTGTGAATTCAAGCCCCAGGTTGGGTGTGGAGCCTAGTTAATTAATAAAATTAAATTAAATTAGCTCTACTTTCATTTACAATTATTCAAACTGTCAAGTAACTTATTGGTGTGTAAAAGAATCCAATTTGTTTTTAGTGATCCCCTTCCCCATGTAGCACTTTTTTAAAACTCCCAAAATACAAAGTACACATAATAAACAATCATGAAAGTACAATTCTCCTAGGATTTGTTTGTTTGTTTGTTTGTTTGTTGAGAGAGAGCACAAACTGGGGAGAGGGGCAGAGGGAGAGAGAGAGAATTTCAAGAGGGGTCACAGGCCTTGATCTCAAGACCCTGGAATTGTGACCTGAGCTAAAATCAAGAGTCAGAACTCAACCAACTGAGCCACCTAGGTGCCCATCTCCTAGCATTTTTAAGAATGTTTCCATATGACAAGTCACTACTAAAGAGTGATACAGTATTAATATTTTTAAAATGAGATTTATATTCCATTCAAATTTTCTCAAGCCAGTAACTCAGAACCTAAGCCATGGTAACACTATTGCTCTAAAAATCTACGTCTCTAAGACACATAACTATCTGGAGTGGAACACAGAATGTCTCTTTTCAGAACAGTAACCATATGAAGAAAGGTTTCTCTGACTGTGAATGCACTTCCAACCTCTACTGACCAAAAAGAAAGACAAGAAAAAATCAGAGCTCTCAAGCATTTGAATATCATGGAGTACCCTTAAAGTGTTCTCAACAATTTGTAGACTTGGTCCTAGAACTTAGATCTTCTAACTAAATATCTAAGTTAACTACCAAAGCCCAGTTAGTATTCATATTAGGAATCACACCACACCTGCCTTATTCTATAGTTCATGCTCTCTAAAGCAATTCTAAACCACACAAACACCCTGACTGACCTGAATGTCCACGGAAATATCAAGGGTAACAAAAAAAAGCATACACTTAAGTAGAAAAAAGCTTCATATATAGAAATAATTTTTATTTGGAATAAATCTAATCATAAAAATTCAATCCTATTATCATGCATAGAATAATACTTACCAAGAAGCATGAGGAAAAAGGTAATACAGGATAACCCTTCATAACTAGAACTTAGAATTATCAGAATACTTTTTGAAAATGGGGATAATTTTATTAAGTTTTTATGAAATAGTCACTTTTTGTTAATCAATTCCCTCGAAAATCCTTCCTAAAAGTTAATCTTATCTCCCATCTTAAAACTGTAAAGAACTTTAAAAAACAAAACTATAAAGGACTTAAAATAGGTACACCTGGCTGGCTCATTGGGTACAGCATATGACTCTTGATTGGGGGTAGTGAGCTCAAGCCCAATGCTGAACATAGAGATTACTTCAGATAAAAAATACATTAGGGGCACCTGGGTGGCTTGGTTGGTTAAGCATCCGACTTCAGTTCAGGACATGATCTCATGGTTCATGAGTTCGAGCCCCACATGGGGCTCTCCACTCTCAACAAGGAGCCCACTTCAGATCCTCTGTCTCCCCTTCTTTCTGCCCCTCCCCTGCTCTCTCTCTCTCTCTCTCTCAAAAATAAATAAAAACAAAGGGAGTCCTGGGTGGCTCAGTTGGTTAAGCGTCCAACTTCAGCTCAAGTCATGGTCTCACAGCTCGTGAGTTCAAGCCCCATGTCAGGCTCTGTGCAGACAGCTCGGATTCCGCGTCTCCCTCTCGCTCTCTGCCCCCCCCCCCACTCACTTACACATACACTCTCTCTCTCTCTCTCTCTCAAGTAAATAAGCATTAAAAAATTTTAACAAAAACAATTAAAATTTTTAACTAAAAATTGAAAAAAAAAACCTTGAAGTGGTTCCTCATAAAAACAAGTAGTACGGAGGAGGAGGAGGAGGAGGAGGAGGATGAGGAGAAGGAGGAGGAGGAGGAGGAGGAGGAGGAGGAGGACGAGGAGGACGAGGAGGACGAGGAGGACGAGGAGGACGAGGAGGACGAGGAGGACGAGGAGGAGGAGTGGTGGTAGAAGGAGGAGAAGGTGTAATAGCATTAGAACACTGTACTAATAAAAGTACTAACGGTAATGACAAGTAATTACAGCAGCAGTAGTGGCAGTACAGTAGTATTTATAGTAAAATTACTAGTAAATATGCCAAGAAAAATATATATTTGTTTCATTGAACCTGAACCATGCAAAATCTGAGGGTCCTTATTAAATGTAGTAATTCTTGGGGTGCCTAGGGGGCTCAGCCTGCTAAGAATCCAACTCTTGGTTTAAGCTCAAGTCATGATCTCACAGTTATGTGAGTTTGAGCCCCACATCTGGCTCTGCCCTCACAGTGCAGAGCCTGCTTCTCGCTCTCTCCCTTTCTCTCTGCCGCTCCCCTGCTCATGTTCTTTCTCTGTCAAAATAAACCTAAGAAAGAAAGAAAGAAAGAAAGAAAGGGAGAAAGAGAGAAAGAAAGGAAGAAAGAGAGGAAGGAAGGAAGGAAGGAAGGAAGGAAGGAAGGAAGGAAGGAAGGAAGGAAGGAAGGAAGGAAAGAAAGAGAGAGAGATTTTCTTTGTATACATATGTAACTATGGGAGACTGTAACTTAACCAGTAAAGTCTAGAGTTAAAGAAACTAAATTTAGAGACCAGGTACTTGAAATTTAGCTTTAAAAGTATCTCTGTGGAGTGCCTGGGTGGCTTAGGTGGTTAAGCATCCCATTCTTAGCGTCTGACCCTTCATTTCAGCTGAGGTCATGATCTCATGGTTCATGAGATAGAGCCCCACATTGGGCTCCATACTGAATATGCAGCCTGTTTGGGATTCTCTCTCTTCCTCTCTCTCTGTTCCTCCCCTGTTCACACTCTCTAGTGCTTTCTCTCTCAAAATAGACATTTAAAAAAATGTTTAATTTTAAATTTTAAAAAAAGTAAAAGTATCTCTGCTACCAACTCAATTATCCTCTCCATCAAGCACTATTCTCAAACTCCTTAATTCTCCACTCTCAGTATATCATCACTCCTTCCCCATTCTTACAAAGCACATTTTTAAGAGCAAAATTCCCTATTTGTCACAATTTTAGAGGTTTCTGTCTTTCCTCTGGCCTTTTGCCTTCTTAAGACTTTAACTCATGTTGTATGTTGTGGGTGTCTTGACATTCAACACAGTACCTGCATCTTATGTTCAATTAATAGTTATCCACTTAAAAAACATTCAATCATCTAATGTATAATTCACAATGAAAACTTACTACGGGCAGCTTAGAAGCTGCTGAAGTTTGTGTGTGAACAACTGATGTATAAAGATATTCAAGAGATCTCAGTCCCAAATATGTATTCTAGACAAAAGTTTTTTCTGATCTGAGTAAGGTTTCAAGGTATCAGTATTACCAGGCAGAAACTTCCACTATTAGATCTACTTTTTTTTTTATCTTTTAAATGTTTATTTATTTTTGAGAGAGAGAGAAAGAGAGAGAGACAGAGTTTGAATGGGGGAGGGGCAGAGAGAGAGGGAGACACAGAACCCCAAGCAGGCTCCAAGCTGTCAGCACAGAGCCCAATGCAGGGCTCAAACTCATGAACTGTGAGGTCAAGACCTGAGCTGAGATCAAGAGTCAGATGCTTAACTGACTGAGCTTGCACCCCTACTTTTATTATTTTTTTTAATTTTATTTATGTATTTTGAGAGAAAGAAGGAGAGAGAGAGCATGAGCAGGGAACGAGCAGAGAGAGGGGGACAAAGAGAATCCCAAGCAAGCTCCGCACCATCAATGTAGAGCCTGATGAGGGGCTCAAACTCAGGAACCATGAGATCATGACCTGAGCCAAAATCGAGAGTGGGATACTTAACCGACTGAGCCACCCAGGCACCTCATATTAGATCTACTCTTTTTTTTTAAATGTTTTATTTATTTTTGAGACAGAGAGAGACAGAGCATGAGTTGGGGAGGGGAAGAGAGAGAGGCAGACACAGAATCCGAAGCAGGCTCCAGGCTCTGAGCTGTCAGCACAGAGCCTGACGGGGGGCTCGAACTCACGGACTGCAAGATCATGACCTGAGCCGAAGTCGGACGCTCAACCGACTGAGCCACCCAGGCGCCCCTAGATCTACTCTTAAAGCCACCATTTACTAACAAGTTCAAGTATTCCCTCCTCTGTAAACCCTTTCATTACCTTCTAGGCACAATTTATGACTCCTCCCTGTGTGCTACTATTGAGTTTTACAAATACATTAATTGTATTTACCACACTAAGCAGACCAGGACTAAACTTCATACAACTCAACACATTTCACACATTACAGACTGATACCCACAAACTACCTTTAGAACACCAAATTCAGTCTCTTACATACTATTTTATTAATGATTGTGAGTTACTTCATGAAGCTCTAATAGCTCACAATGCTAAGGAGTTCGAAGAAGTTTGAAGCCAGGTCTCCCTGAAGTACAGATAAAAATATTATCCTGGCCTATGATGAAAAAATATTAACTCGCCCTACCTTATTTCCGTGTCCTACCACAGACAAAGCCTTGGCCACATATACATAAAGCTGGAATGGTTAAGGGTGAGGGGATGACTAAAGCTTTCATTCTAAAATCCTGTAGGGTCAGTGTCCTCTTGGCTGGCCTAACTCTTCCCAAGACCTATCTCCAGCAGTCCTTGATTTCTCCCTTGGGACAGTGTAGAGTTATAGACATGCTGGGTTGCAGACATCCTAGGTGATCTAATATGTGAGTGGGAAGCATCCTTTAAGCGCCCAGCTCATATTGTCACAGCAGGGTGAGAAAGATCCTTTTCCTCACAGCTTCATATATCTACCATCCCAGTAACAGGGCTCAAGTTCCAGAGGCTGCACCCCCCTCTACGAGGAGCCAAAGCTGGGCCCAAGATCCATTTGCTCAGCCCAAGGACACTGGAAATCCCACTCAGATACTTTTGATGTTATGTACCAACGAGAATTCCTGGTCCCAAGAGAGACAACGTGACCAGAAACTAGAATTAGATGCTTTATAATGACACATTTGGCTCTGTGGAGTAACTCCCCATAAAATACCCAAATACCTCCTATGTCTCTGCCATGTGAGTATTTATTTTCAAACACATTTTGGGGAACATATTATTATATAGGAAATTAGGGGGCTTCCTACATTGCAACTATTAACTTACATTTCCAGCTCACCTACTAAATTATCAGCTTCCTAAAGACAAGGGTCTTAATCATTTTGTGTTCCAAACTCATAGTAGTTGTGCATTAAATTTGTTGGAGAAAGGGCAAGAAAGCAAGACTAGGAAAAAGAAGGCAGTAAGGATAGAAAGAAGTAAGATGAGCACCTTTGTATACAACACTTTAAATCCCACATCAATACAGATATTCCTAAGTGATATATGTATTTTTAAAATCCTATCTCCCCTAAAAATATCACAAAGAATAAGAACAAATTTCAGTTACAGAATTTTATTACTTTTAAATGAATGAACCCAAGAATTGTGCATGATCTTTTCCTTCCCTTGGGTCACCTACATCTCAGTAGAAAAATTATTTTTTTAGTCTAAGTATCTTGAAGATGACAAGAGTAAAAAAAAGTTCAATACTTTATAAAATGCCTAACTTAGAAAGCAAGATGGGAATATGCAGTATAGAAGGTCTTTTGACAGCTTTTATGGGTGAAGAGGTGGGTTCAGAACCATCACTCACTAAATGTTTCTAGAAGTTTCTATCACTACTGACTTCCCACTCAAAAGACTAGACCCAATTCAGCCCTAAACACAAATGATAGGGCAGAGGAAAAGTCAAAAGAATGCAGAGAAATCTAATAAGGAAACCTGACAGACATCAAATTAAACCCACTATTATAAACTCAGTAAGGAAAAATTCAATTTTTAAGTACAACATAAAATATTAAATTATTTGACTATATATAATTTATAACCTAAGTATGAGAGTCTAGAATACTAAGTTTGACACATCCAGGAGAACATTTTTATCAACTAGTTACAAATTTCAATTTTTAGAATAGATGTGAATCATTGTGGCAATATAAGTCCTAAAGCATTGTTTTCTAATCATATAAGAAAAAAATTACATTTTTCAAGACCCAATGAAAGTTAATTAGCCCCAAGGGAAAAAACATAAAATACTCCTTAAAAGAAAAAGGAAGAGAAAGACAGAGAGACTGAGACTTCTGAAAATCCAGGCAAGGAAATGGCACATGGAAAAGCTAAGTCAAAAGAAATGAAAAAGCTAAATGTACACACAGCTCAATCTGACCAACCTAACTACATCACTCAATAAAAAAAACACTATAATTAAAAACACAATGATGCAGAATGTGGAAACCTACTACTAACTATAAAAAGCACAAATTTAAGGGGCGCCTGGGTGGCTCAGTCGGTTAAGCGGCCGACTTCGGCTCAGGTCATGATCTCACGGTCTGTGAGTTCGAGCCCCGCGTCGGGCTCTGTGCTGATGGCTCAGAGCCTGGAGCCTGCTTCAGATTCTGTGTCTCCCTCTCTCTCTGCCCTCCTCCTGCTCACGCTCTGTCTCTATGTCTCAAAAATAAATAAACATTAAAAAAATTTAAAAATTAAAAAAAGCACAAATTTAAAAAGCAATTATGATCACAACTATGTAAAAAAAATCTATATATGAAAAAGAACTAGAAGGCACATATACTCACATAGTTAACTATAGTCATATTAAACTGTGGGATTAAGGAAGATTCTCTTATTTTAATAGAACAGTTGCCTGAATTATCTAAATATAGTGATTTTTAAAAACTTTTTTAAATGTTTATTTATTTTTGAGAGAGAGAGACAGAGAGAGAGAGAAGAGAGGAAGAGACAGACAGACAGATAGAACATGAGCAGGGGAAGGGCAGAGAAAGAAACACAGAATCCGAAGCAGGCTCCAGACTCTGAGCCTGTCAGCACAGAGCTTGACGCTGGCTCCAATTTATGAGCCATGAGATCGTGACCTGAGCTGAGCCACCCAGGCACCGCATATACTGATTTTTTTTTAATGTAAAGATCTTTCAAAAGAAAATAAACTACATTTTACATATAATTTACAACACTTTCTCTTTTCATACTTCTACCAAAATATCATACTTCTACAAAGCACTAAATTCACAATATCTAAGCACTAAATTCATGATGTGCCTTAAATTGCTTCACCACATCACAGAAAATGTAAGGATTAACATTATTACTCTATTCTCTGCTCATAAAATAATTAGTGGGCAGTGTACTAATTAAATTAAGACACCCAATCTAAGTGAGTCATCCAATTAATTAATCCCATGTATCCAAAGTATCAGCACAAGGTTTTAATAACCATCCCAGAATCATCAGTATAGTTATCAAAAGTGCAAATTAGTGAAACTTGACATGACCCTACATACACCCAAAAAGGCTGTAAAAATGAAGTATTTTTTGTATGGTTTAAGATAAAAATGAAATTCTAACTACCCACATAGGAAACAAAGGCTGTCACTGTCCCCAAACTATATTTGCAAACAGAAGAACAAGAAATGGGCTAAGAAGGAGTCATTTCCCCAATAACAAGAATCACTCCAAAGATCAATGTTCCTCTGAAAAAGTCCTTTACTCATTCCTGCAAATTAGAATACATTATCTCAAACTGTGCAAACTTAATGCCAGAAGGAAATCAAATTCCAAAACACTGTCAAATCAGACAGAGGATATTATACCAAGTCTTTGCCATTACAAAGCTGTCAAAAATAATCTTCAATCAGATCTGACATATAAAGAGCTTGTAGTTCATCACTTCTGTTCTCACTACAAAAACAAACAAAAAACAAAACCGAAAAACTTGAAAAAAATGAAAATGAATGACTTAGCTCCATCAGAGAACTGAGCTCAAAGGGAAAACCGCTGCCCCGAAAACTGGAGAGACAGGCGGATACAGAAAATCACAGTGTGGGAGACCCAGAAGCCCAGGAACATAAGCCTTCAGCTGAGCCAGTATCAACAGGAACACTTTAAACAATAATTGGCAGTTTGCTGGAGGCTCTGTGTTGACTAGCTTAGAGTGAAAAACTGAGAGGGAACACAGCCTTTGAGAAGTCCCCACATTTTCTTGACTTTTTACCTTCAGGAACCCTAGCAGGTTCTCACTGGGAGAATCTGAGAAAAATGTCTTATTTCCTGAAGGGGGAGGGGAAAGTAACCGTCTTGAAATATGCCCAGAGCTCTCTTCTTAAAAAGGTGTGCCTCAAAAGAAAACTATTTTCAATAAAGCCTAACAAACTGGAATTTTATAGAGCCTAACCAACCGGGTTTTATAGTATCTAACCAACCTAGGGAAAAAGAAATATCCAACTCCAGCCCCTCTATCCTTCAACATGAGGTAAGAGATAACCAAATCGAGTTCACTAAAACAACTGAGACCTAACCTGATCCTTACCCCCACATCCATATAATTCCTGTACAATAAGAGAGCATTACAAATAAAAGAACTGCAAGCCTTAGACCCTATTAAAGGATCCTCTGCAAAACCCAAAAACGACAAAGCAGCAAAAAACAAAACACTACAAATTTTAGTCTCCGAAACCACTGCTACAGCATATAGTAAACATAGCCTAACTCTTGGTCAGATAAACATAAAACCTCAAACTGCTACAGCATATAGTAAACATAGCCTAACTCTTGGTCAGATAAACATAAAACCTCAAACTAAAGGCCTATTTTACTTTTTTACCTAACATAACATGTCTGGCTATCAACAAAAAATTACACAGCATTGTAAAGGCAAAAACCATACTCTGAAGACACAAAGGAAGCCTCAAAACCCAACTCAGGTAGGATAGAGGTTTTAGTATTATCACTGGGTTTAAAAATAGCTATGGTAAATATGCTGAGGGTACTAGTGGAAAAAGTAAACATGCAAGAACAGATGGGGATTATAAGCAGAGAAATGGAAGCTCTAAGAAAAAAATCAAAAGGAAATGCTACAAATCAACAACATTGTAATGGATAAAGTATGTCTTCCATGATAAACAATAAACCAGATCCGTAAGGATCAGAACCCACCCACACATAAATACTATAATACTTAACACCTAGGCATATTGTAATAAAACTCAAAAAACCAGTTGAGAAAATCTGAAAAGAATCAAGAGAGAAAAAGAAGCAAAAAACCTTCCCTAGACAGGAGAAAAATAAGAATTCTATAAGAATTTCTCTTCGGAAACCACGCAAGCAAAGTGAGTGAAGTGAAAAACTTCAAGTGTTAAAAGAAAAATCACCAATCTAGATTTCTGTACCTGAGAAAATTATCCTTCAAATGTGAAAAGGAAATAAAAGCTTTCTCTGACAAAAATTGAGAACTGAAGGCCTACTGGCCTTCCTTGCAAGAAATATTTAAAAAGTCCTTTGGAGGGAAGGCAAATTACAAAGCATTATAAGTACAAGTTACAAAGGGTCAGAAAATTTGGATTACATAAAAAACAATGAAGAGCATTAGAGAAACAATTTAAAATAAGGTAGTGGCGCCTTGGTGGCTCAGTCAGTTAAGCATCTGATTTCAGCTCAGGTCATGATCTCATGGTTTGTAAACTGAGCCCCTCAATGGGCTCAGCACTTGTGGTGGGAAGCCTGTTTAGGATTCTTTCTCTCCCTCTCTCTGCCCTTTCCTATTTGTGTTCTCTTTCTCTCTCAAAATAAATAAATAAACATTTTTTAAAAAAGGTAAAATTAAATCTTACTTTTCTTACTCTTAATTGATCTAACAAGATAACAATTTGTTAAAAATAATAATAGCACAATATATATTTAGTGATCACAGCTTACAGATAAACGAAATGAATGACAGCAATATTATAAGATAGGAAAAAGAAATTAAGAATGCTCTGTGATAGGTACCTGCACTACCCATGAAGTAGAATAGTATTATTTGAAAGTGAACTGAGAGGCCCCTGGGTTAAGCATCTGGCTTTGGCTCAGGTCATGATCTCATAGTTCATGAGTTCGAGCCCCACATTGGGCTCTCTGCTTAGCACAGAGCCCACTTCAAATTCTCTGTCGTTCCCTCTCTTTCTGCCCCTCCCCTGCTCGTACACACTCTCTCTCAAAAATAAATAAACATTAAAACAAAATTAAAGGGGCACCTGGGTGGCTCAGTCGGTTAGGCATCTGAATTAGGTTCAAGTCATGATCTCACAGTTCATGACTTCGAGCCCCACGGGGTTCAGGCTCTGTGCTAACAGCTCAGAACCTGGAGTCTGCTTCGGATTCTGTATGTGTGTCTCTCTGCCCCTCCCCCACTCACATTCTCTCAAAAATAAGTAAACAAAAAAATTAACTAATTAATTAATTAATTAAGGAAAGTGAATCAAGATTAGTTGTAAATGTAAAATTACAAACTCTGGGACAACCACTAAAAAATCTGTAAAATAAGTATAATAACATACTAAGATATGATAAAAAATGAAATTATATAAAATGTTCAACTGAACAAGAGAAAGCAGAAACAGACTGGAAGACAAAAAAGAAACAAACAGCAGGGACAAGAAACAGAAGCAGTTAAAAATATGGCACATATAAATCCAAGTATACAAATAATTACCTTAAACATCAATGGTCTAAATACATCAATTAAAAGACAGAGACTTTTCGGGGTGCCTGGGTGGCTCAGTCGGTTAAGCGGCAGACTTCAGCTCAGGTAGTTATCTCATGGTTCATAGATTTGAGCCCCATGTTGGGCTTTGCTGACAGCTTGGAGGTTGGAGCCTGGAGCCTGCTTCAGATTCTGTGTCTCCCTCTCTCTCTGCCCCTCCCCCACTCATACTGTGTGTGTCTCTCTCTCTCTCTCAAAAATAAATAAACATTAAAAAAAAAAAAAGACAGAAACTGTCAGCCAATGATAAAGGCTGGGCATTACACAATGATGAAGGGTCAATTCTCCAAGAAGATACAATTTCCCTTACATGTATGCACCTAACAACAAAGTATCAAAATGTATGACATAAAAATTAATAGAACTGCAAAGAGAAATACATGAATTCACCATTATCTTTAGAGACTTCAACACCCCTCTATCAGTAACTGACAGAACCAAAACACAGAAAATTAGTAAGAATATGGTAAAACTGAATAGCACCATCAATCAACCAGATCTAATTGCCATCTATACACTGCTTTATCCAACAAAAGTATACACATTCTTCTCAAGCTCAAACGGAACATTTACCAAAACAGACTACATTCGGGGCCAGAAAACACACCTTAGTCATACAAAGTAGGTTCTCAGACCACAGTGGAATTAAACTAATAATTAATAACACAAAGATAGCTAGAAAACATGCAAATATTTGGAAATTAACAACACACATAAGTAACATGTGACTCAAAGAAAACGTCTCAAGAAATTAATATTTTAATCTAAGTAAAAATATAAAACATTAGAATTTGTGGGATGCAACAAATGCCCTACAGTATTTTCTCTCTCAAAGAAAAATTTATATACCACTGGAGGCATATATTAGAAGAAGGAGCTAAAATCAATCACCCAAGCTTCTGCCATGGGAAACTAGAAAAAGAAAGACAAATAAAATACAAATAAGCAGAAGAAAACAAATAATAAAAATCAGAGCAGAAATCAGTGAAATTGAAAATATGTTAACAATAGAGAAAAAAGCAACAAACTAAAAAAAAAACTGGTTCTTTGAAAAGATCAATAAAATGGATAAACCCTTAGACTTCTTAAGAAAAAAGGAGAGAAGACACAGATTAGTAATATCAGAAATGAAAGAAGTGCCATCTCTAGCGATCCTATGGACATTAAAAGGATAATAAAGAAATATTATAAATACTTCAAGGTCCATAAATTTGACAATTTAGATGAAATAGAACAATTCCATAAAAGACAATCTACCATAGCTCACACAAGGAAGAAAGAGATCACCCATATAATGCTATAACCACCAAGTGAATTGAATAAATAATTAATAATCTTTCAAAACTGAAAGCTCCAAACCCAGATAGTTTCACAGGTGAATCCTACCAAACATTTAAGGAACAAGTAATACCAATTGTCTGTAGGCTGTCCCAAAAAGTAGAAGAGGGAGCACTTCCCAATTCATTCTATAAGGCCAGCATTACCCTAATATTAAACTCAGACAACGAGGAAACTACAAATACCTCTCGTAAACATAGATACAAAAAACCCTCAAAAAACATTAGCAAGTCTAATTATGTACCACAAATAGGATTTATTCCAAGTATATAAATCAAGTTCAATATGTAAAAATCAATTAATGTAATCAATCACACATCAATATGCCATACAAGAAAAATCATGTGCTATCAATACATGAAGAAACAGAATATGTAAAAATCCAACACCCATTTATGATAAAAACTCACAGCAAAATAGGAATACAAAGGAACTTCCTCGAGCTAATAAAGAAAAGCTATTAAAAATCTACTGCAAATATCATTCTTAATAGTAAGAAACTAGATACATTCCTCTTCAGATTTTCCCTTTCAGCATTCCTATTCATATTATACTGGACATCCTAGCTAATGCAATAAGACAAGAAAAGGATTATCAATGATATACAAATTAGGAAGGAAAAAATAAAACTGTCTTTTGTTCACAGATGATATGATCATCTACATGAAAAGTCCTACAGAATTGGAAGGGAAAAAAAACAAACCTGGTAATAATAAGCAATTATAGAAAGATGGCAGGATATAAGGGAAGTCTGTTCAATTTTTCTCTGAAGGTAAAACTACTCTTAAAAAACAAACAAACAAACAAAAACCTTCTACCAAATAACTTAAACAGTAATCTGTTAATCCTGAATAAGTGTTTGAGGAGAGAAAAAAATGTGTTCAACATGATTTTCCTTCTTCCTTTCCTTTTTTATTTTTTTCCTATGAGGCTGCAGGAGTAGCTGGTTGAGGAATATGGGGTAGGAGATTCCTCTAATTTCTCAAGCCTCTGTGAATCCAACAAAAATGAACACCGCATAGGAAATGAAGACTCCGAACCATAAAATAAACATATCCATACTCTACTTTTCAATCTTTGCCAATTCATAATTCTCTGAAATTGGAAAATATTTATTACAAGAGGTAGAAACTTTATCTCGTTGTTAAATATTAGCAGACCAACTTCAAGGTCTAAAATGAGAAGGGGAAAACTGCAACCAAACAGAGCTCAATCCAAACCTGAATTATCAGCCACCATGTTCACCCTATACCCCACTCCCCCCAAAAAAAGCCCGCCATGCTTTTTTCATTCAACAGAAAGGGCCACAAGTCAAAAAATCTTGACTTTTTCTCACTGATGTGGACAGCATACTAAAAAAAAAAAAAATACAGTCACAACATTCTCTACTCTTTTCATTGAAGGATGGAAATGTGAACAGAAAATATGATTCAGAAGGTATTCTTATTACCATAATTACAGCACCTACTTACATTAGTTTTTACATTATGATCATTTTAACATATTTTATTTCAAGTACTGCTTTATACTCTAATATGTCTCCTAAAATTTAAAAAAAGAAATCAACACTGTTGCAGTATCCGGTGATGGTCTCTGAATCACCCAAATACCCACGCTGAAAACAAGAACTTGGGAAAATTTGTCTGTAATTAAAGAGCAGTATGTAGGAAGATCCTTCAGTTCAAGTGTTGAGAGATTCCCAGGGTTTCCTGGAAGATGGGTTTGATATACTACTGCATGGAATGAATCAAAAATCCATTTTCTTCCACTTCACAGTCACTTTCATGCAAATCCAAACGTACTGGTTCAACCTACATTTATACTTACCACCAATACAAACACATTGTTGATATGTACCTTGAAAAGGACAAGCATAGATACAATCACAGGTGGTTTTACTATTACCAAAAAAAAATGACCTATTAAGCATCAACAACATGTGTATTTTCAACATTATTCAAAGAAAGAATTCAAACAATACTGCAATGACTTATTCAAAACATAAGAAAAATCCAATGGAAGAAGAGTCACACCTAGAACTCCAGCACCATGCTCCACTTCACTAGGCTATTACCATTCTCTAGTAAGAATTTTTCTCAGATCACCTGACCTCAGGAATATTATGATAGAGAAATGTGGACAATGAAGAGATAGCTACACTCTCATGGCTCACTTCATAAAAGGTTATTTCATTTTCTGAACTCAGTTGAGAGAGTGCAGCAAAAACACATTTTTCTAAGTTCAAGTGAATTAACTGACCTAAAGAATGTCTCCCAAATATACTATTTCGAACTAATAGAAAAATAAAATATGGTTAAGTCAAAGAGATCAGGACTAACTCTATGTTTACCTAGTATCTTCATGAGTGATCTTCACCCAATAATAAATAAAATTCACCCATAAATAAGGCTACATTCACAAGTCAGAATCTATCATATCAGTACTTGAAGCATTTTCTATTTCCTTTTCTCATTTTGTCACTCCAACAAATTGAGCACACACTCAAATAGCACATACTCAACAATTACCAAACTTCAGAATCTGAGAGCTAGAAAGGTCCTTAGAGATCATTTGATCCGTTCCTCTTTTTTTCCAGACCTTCCCATTTTATCCGTTAAGACACTAATAGTTAGAGAAGACAGTAACTTTCTCAGGGTTAATAGCAGGGTACAAACCAGGACCAAGGCAACTTCATTTCCATACTGGTATTCTTTCCACTATATCATGCTGTTGTCAAGAACTCAGAAAAGCCTGAGATTTTATTCTAAATGCAAGTTAAGCAATCAGCTTGGACAGTGTCATGAATATTGAGAAACGAAATCATCTAGCCATACACAACTTAGATACTAGGGACTGAAACTACATACTCCTGTGCACTGGGCTGAATAATGTCCCTCCAAAATTCTTCACTGTGAACATAACCTTATTTGGAAATAGGGTCTTTGCAGATATAATCAAAGTAACATGAGGTTATAGTGGATTAAGATGGGCTCTAATCCAATGACTGGTGTCCTTATAAGAGGGAAATGTGGATACAGATACAGAGGGAAGACCACCATGTGAAGATGGAGGTAGAAATTAGAGTTATGCTGCTACAAACTAAAAAACACTAAGGATTGCTTGCAAACAACAAAAGTTATGAGAGGAAAGGATTCTTCCCTACAGCCTATTTTTTTAAGCCCATAAGTGTATGGTAATTTGTGATAGCAGTCCTAGAAAACTAATATAACCACCTACACATACAACTTCCTGTGTATGTTAACAAGACTTTAACATACCAATGTCCTCGTTAGCATACCTCTACCATTCCAGGAGACTCTTGCATGAATATAACTTGATTGTTCATTACAGAAGCTTCAGGAAAGACCCATCAACTCTTCAACAAGAAGCATCAACAATTTTCAAATCCTTGCCTTGCTGTTTCACCAGTTCTAAACTATTATATCATGCTATTCAATCCTAATCAAGCCCCATCACCACCACTGTTAAGACTCAAACCAAACTTCAAATTCTCAAATTTTACCCTTGACTTTGCTCCTCTAAGTTATCACCAAAGCTCTTGCAAGATGGTATTCTCCTTCACAGCAATAAGCCATACACTCAGCTTTGTTTTATCAGTAGGTTGTGTTAGTGATACTTGGTTAAACCAGCATCAGATAATCTTGGCAGAAGGTATGACACTCTTGGGTCAGAGACAAAGAATAGTTTACTACTCAAAACAACAGTAGTAGCCAGAATATCATCATTTGCACTGGTTTCCCAAACTCTAAAATGTTTGTGAAAATAGAGGTCTTATTTAAATCTTATACTTTTAAATTAATCTACATAAAAATGCTTTCAGGTAGTTATATTTAAATCTTTTTTTACATCTGTTTGAAAATTAAGATTGTATCTAATACCATTTCAGTAGTGACCTGTTCTAACTTAAAGTCAACTGAAAAAGAAATTAAAACTGAATTTTATAAACAATTTTATTTTTATTTTTTTACATTAATTTAAAACTTGGACAGTGTTCTGCATCCTGGGGGGAGTGAGGGAGGAAGCTGTATTAAAATGTCTTTAGAATTGTCAAAAACTTTAATTTCCAAATCGCATGCAGACATAAATAGTATGTTTAAACTGTAAACAATTTTAAATCCAGCAAATTAACTTTATCTCTACCCTTAGGTCAAGCAACAATCCCAGAATAAAGAAAGGCAGGGTGATGAGTAAAATGAGCCACTACACTACATGTCTCCAGCTGGCTATATGACTAAAAGCATATCACTTCATCTCTCTGGATCTCCTTTTTCCCATTTACCAAAAATAAATAAATAAATGAAATTTTTAAAAAATTTTAAAAAACCCACACAGAGGCATTAGACTAAATATTTCTCAAGGTCCATTTTGAGTAAAAATTATGCAAGAAGTTTTTGCCCTTCTGATAGGTTCCATTTTCTCATCCTTTCAGGAAACTCACTCCTTACTTTCTTGCCCTGCCAATCTTGAAGAATCCACCACAGACACAAGGTACTCTAATGAACTCCAAGTAGTCCATGGATAGTTGAGACTAAATTATGCATTCAGCAAGTTGTAATACTTACTATAGGAATACTTCCTTCAGAAAATACCAAAATCTAAAATAATCACTGCTGACAAGAAGCTCAATCATCTAGCGGTGCCTGGGTAGCTCAATTGGTTGAGCGCCTGACTTCAGCTCAGGTCATGATCTTACAGTCTGTGAGTTCAAGCCTCGTGTCAGGCTCTGTGCTGACAGCTCAGAACCTGGAGTCTGCTTCGGATTCTGTGTCTCACTCTCTCTCTGCCCCTCCCCTGCTCGTGCTCTGTCTCTTCCTCTCAAAAATAAACAAACATTAAAAAAAAAAAAGCAGCTCCATCATGTAAGCCAAAACAATCTTTAGAATGAAGAGCAAAGCGAGAGGTACCACAATCCCTGATTTCAAACTATACTACAAAGCTGCAGTAATCAAAACAGTATGGTTTTGGCCCAAATAGAGACTTATCAATCAATGGAACAGAATGCAGAGCCCTAAAATAAGCACACACTTAAATGGCTAATTAACCTATGACAAAGGAGGCAAGACTATACAATGGGGGAAAAGCCAGTCTCTTCAATAAATGGTGTTGGAAAAACTGAATTGCTACATCCAAAAGATTGAAACTGCATCACTTTGTTATACCACACACAAAAACAAACTCAAAATGGATTAAAGACCTAAATGTAATATCTGAAACCATAAAACTTAAGAAAAAAAAAAACCTGCAAAGATATCTTCGACATTGGCCTTAGTAATATTTTTCAGGATATGTCCCCAGGCAAGAGAAACAAAAGCAAAAATAAACGATCAGGATTACATCAAACTAAAAACCTTTTGCACAGTAAAGGAAACTATGAACAAAATGAAAAGGCAGCCTACTGAATGAGAGAAGATACTTGCAAATGATATAGCCAATAAAGGGCTAATATCCAAAACATATAAAGAAGTCATACAACTCAAAACCAAAAAGAACAAACAATCCAATTAAGAATGGGCAGAAGACCTGAAAAAAGATATATACAAAGTCAACAGAAACATGAACATCACTAGTCATCAGAGAAATACAAATCAAAACCACAATGAGGTATCACCTTACACCAGTCAGAATGGCTAATTTCAAAATACACACACACACACACACACACACACACACAAACAAGAAATAACGAGTGTTCACAAGAACATAGAGAAAAGGAAACCCTTGTGTACTGTTTGTAGGATTGTAAATTGGTGGAGCTACTATGGAAAACAATATGGAGGTTTCTTGAAAAATTAAAAATAGACCATTCAACACAGCAATTCCACTTCTGGGTATTTATGTACAGAAAATAAACATACTAATTCAAAAACATGTATGTACCCGTATGTTTATTGCAGCATTATTTATAATAGCCAAGATATGGAAGCAACATAAAATTCCACTGACAGATGAATGGATAAAAAGATGTGATATATAATATGTATATATACACATTACTCAGTCATAAAAATCACTGAAATCTTACCATTCCTGACAACAATGGATGGAGGGTACTGTGCTAAGTGAAATAAGTCAGATGGAAAAAGACAAATACTATGTGATTTCACTTATATATAAAATCCAAAAACACAAAACAAACAAATGAAAGAAACAACTCATAAATACAGAGAACTGGTAGTTGCCAGAGAAGTGGGGAGAAAGGCCAAAGAGATGAAGGGGATTAAGACATACAAACTTGCAGTTATAAAATAATTAAGTCACAGAATGTAAAGTATAGCATAGGGAATGCAGTCAATGTAATGTGATAAATTTGACTGATATAATCACCAAAAACTAGAAACTCTCCAAATGTCCAACAACTGGTAAATGGATAAACCAAATGATGTATCACCATACAGCAGAACATAGCTCAGCAATAAAAAAAAAAAGGAACAAACTACTAGTATACACAACATGAATGAACCCAAACGCATTATGTTAAGTGAAAGAAAATTGATTTTAAAAGCTACATACTAAATGATTCTAGTTAAATGACATACTGGAAAAGGTAAACTATAGGGACAAAAACCAAATCAGTGGTTGCTAGGAGTTGAGGTGAAATGAGAGGTTGACTACAAAGAGACAACATAAGTGAATTTAAAAGATTATGGTGATGAGTATACATTTGTCAAAACTCAGAAATTGAACACTGAAAACAAATAATAATTTTAATCGTATGACTAAAATCTGGACAAGAATCCAACCTTTAAAAGTCAGCTATCAAAAATGTCAAAAAATTCCAAGATGAGTTGTTTAGTTTCAGCACCAAATACACCACACAACAATGCCAAAAGTACAATGTACCATGTTCAGCGACTTGTTTTATCCAGCCCCTTACTTTATAGTACAAAACTATTAAACAGGAGGTAAAACTTTTTTTTTAATTTTACAGATTTAATTTTTACAGATTATACATGGTAGTCAGAAAATGTTTATTAACTAATACACAATTCAATAGAAGTTAGACTGACCTCGTCTTTCTACTTTACCAGTATATACATACATGGCTTCAAATACAAAATTATCCATTTCTCAACATATTACTTTATAAATAGAACAGAGAAGCGCTGTCCACAAATATACTAACCTGAATTTGTTCAGTTAATCAATAAAGGCAATAGGATCCTTTATCTTGAATGAAAATACCATCAGGGTCATGGGTACTCTCTTAGCAAAAGCAGCAACCTGGAACAACAAAAACAAATAAATAAATGAAATTCAGCCCTACTCACGGCTAGAATACCCTCAGTTATTATGCCATTTAAAAAATTCATTTTTCCACCTTATAACATGTTAAAACATGTGAAACTTTTATATTCTCACTTCTGCAAGCAGTGTTCTTCAAATCCCAATAAAGAACGGGTTTTTACTTTGCAAATTACAGTCAAACACAGTTAACACTCAGTGTCTTCATTTGCTTCATAGTTTATCTTAAAATAAGTCAGCACCTATAAAACTTACTTTGTGAACACAAAATCCTTTAATTTTGTCTACTTTTTAACATATAAGACAATCAGAATTACCTCTCTTTTCAGACTAATGCTAAAAATCTTCTACAACCCTCATACCCCAATTAGGTCTACAACCTAATTTCTGCCTATCTTCTACAGAAAATTCCATTCAAGCCAATTTAATTTGCTTGCTTTCCACAGAATAATTTTGTCATTCTCAACTGTCACCCTGAAACACACCATTCCTTCTTTTTAGAACAGGGACTTTTTCTCCCTTATCCTCTTGGTGAATCAAGCATATCCAACAATTTTATCAAAATCCAGCCCCTCCATTTCTCTCTGAGAGCTGATATAATCACTCTGTACTCCATTAATCTTTCCAGCATATGTTGCTGCCTTATACATGTGCCATCTCATGTGATCTTCTGATAAGGGACCCTATCTCCTATTTCTTTTGCCTCCCAATTATCTTCTACTATGTCTGACATATAGAAAATAATCATATATGACTGACTGACAAGTGAATGGTCTTAATAAAGATTCATACATCAAATGTTCACTGAGTATGTATGTGCCAGTCATTAAGTACAAAAACCCAAGAATAAGACAGTGACACAATACATTCTTCCGAAGATGTCTTTCTGCCAGGTATTTTATTGTTATGTGAGATTTAGGACTGACATTATTATTAATTATGAGAAGCAGTCTTTCTCCAATGACACCAAAACCTATTTAAAACCAATTTTTTCATGATTAGAGATAATATTAAAGGTATCACCAACAATTCCTCCAGCATAAAGGTAATCCAGCTATTTTCATTTTAAATTCCAAAAGTCAAAAACCTATTCTGAGGCAGAACAGTTTATTAATATTCAGTAAATTACACTAAAAATAATAAGCACATTTGTATAGTGCTTTACTATTTACATTATCTCGTCTGCAAAATCTGGTCGAAAAAGACAAACTACTACTAAGTTAACTACTCCAAGGGCCCATAAACAAATAATTCCTAAGTGGCCACTAACTAGAAAGATCAGCTAAAGGTTCATTGTCATTTCTTCTTAAACTTCACCCAAAAGTCTTTACCAACCTCCTCCTCTACAATAATCCAGTAGTTTAGGATTTATGCTTCTAGACATTATGGAATAACTAATACCGCATTTACCCTCAGACAGTAAGCAACTGCAAAACTAGACAAAACATATGATGAAACAGTTTATAGGCATTGGACAATAGTGTAGCTATGCATTCCCTGAGTGAAGGAAACAAGCTAGATAAGCCCTATAAACAGCTTGACTTTCTGCCAAGAGACATGTTCTAGATACCACTGAAGGCAGGGAGGCTCAAAGCATAACACAGCAATCTACTTAACTTGAAAAGACAAAGATCTAAATTCAGGAAGTTATAGGTAGCAGGAATTACTGGAATAAGGAGGCATTATGCAGAAAAAAAGCTCCATCTACGCAGGGGTCCACTTGAGTCTGATTTAATACTAACCTACACACAGAGTAAAATCCATGAGTCCAGGCAAAAAGGAACTAACTGTAGAAGAGTCTAAAAATAATGAACAAACAGAGCTGGGAACATTGGAGGTTCCATCCAGAGTAGAGAGAGACCTTGTATACTCTGGGCAGTAAGTAGAGACCTCAGCATAGCTAAATCAGTCCTAGAATAAAGACTACTCTGCGGGTGCCTCAGTCGGTTAAGCATCTGACTCTTTTTCGGCTCATATCATAATCTCAGGGTTCATGGGACCGAGCCCCATGTTGGGCTCTGGGCAACAGTGCAGAGCAAGCTTAGGATTCTCTCTCTGTCTCTCTGCCCCTCACCAACCCCCACTCTCAAAATAAGTAAAAAATAAAAATAAACATTTAAAAAAGATAACTCTACAATGAACCCAAAAAAGCTTAAAAAAAAAACCTTGAAAGAACAACCCAAACCTCAACTTAACAACTGTAACCAGATGATTAGCCAAATGGAAAACCTCATTATTCACAGGGCATCAGGTAAAGTATTCAGAAAGGTTCTGCCTCAATAGTGGGGTAATTAGATTAAATGGTACCACTTAACAAAGATTAAAGCAATACCTTAAAGGATCAAACACTTTCCGAGTAATTTCAATACATTCCAGAAAAAGTTTAAAGACTATTCACAGGAATACAAAAATACCCAGCACCCAACAAGGTAAAATCTGCAATGTCTTCTTTTACATGCCTGACAACCATCAACTGATTTCCAAACTGGTTTTTAAAAAAATTAGAAGAAAATAGAGCCATAATGAGTAAATATATCAATCAAAACTACCCTAGATATGACACAGTTGATAAGATTAGGAAACTAGGACATTAAAAGTTGTTATAAATGTATTCTGTATGTTCTAGAAGTTAGAAAAAAGGTTGACTACATTTTAAGCAAAGACAGAAAAAAAAGACCCAAATCAAACATCTAAAAATGACAACTAGAATGTTAGAGACGCTCTACCTGACAACACTCAGTGAATAATGAGATTTTCTTCTCTGATGGATCCAGACTATTCCTGGTGTTGATGTGAGCTGTAAGTATTGTATTGTGCCCTCAATTCCTTTTGAATGGTTCTTCCTAGCCTCAAGTGGTTCCCTCACGGGCATGCACTGATTAGTACTCAACTGAATGCTTGAAAGAACCTCTGCAGATCTGCAAAATTCTCTTGCAGCTCTCTCTTCTCTGATATCCTGCCCTGTGAACTGTAGGTGCCTTGGCTCCCCACAGCTTCCCAGCTCCATCTCTTCAACTCAGTAAGATTTCTTGGCTCCTCTGGGTTCTGCTGACCTGCTCCATGCCTAGAAACTCTCTCCAGGCTAGAGCAATCTTAAGTCTCACCTACTTCGTTTCCTGTCTCTCAGGGATCAAAGTCTTTTGTTGCCTGATGGCAAATGTCTTAGAAACTGTTGTTTCATATGTTTTATCCAGTTAGTTGTTTCAGGTGGAAGGATACCAATCCCGGTTGGTCCATCTTGGCTGGAAGCACTATCTTAATCATTTTAAAGGGGAACTATGAGCTAAATTAACTTTGTGATAGCACTGAACACTGAAATTTTCCAAAATTAGATGTATCCAATTAACACCACTCATACATTAATAAGTTATCCTAAAGCATATAATAAATGCATAATATATAGTAGAAAACCATAAATATGAAATACCTGCTGAATGCAAAGAATAAACAGCACACAGTAATAAAAATAGTAAAAAGCTATGTTGGAGACGTCCTTAATAACTGATGCAACTAATCTAGAGAGTAAGGTCTTCTACTTGAAAATGAAGGACGATTACCTCTCATATGCTGCTGAAGTTGCATAGTCAAGATTTTTTTTTTTTTTTAAAAAAAGGGTAATTCCCAAGGAGCTTACAAAGAGGCTTTTAACATGAGCAAGAAAGAGATGCAACCTATACACCCAATCTGCCTGGGGCTGGCTCTTAACTTTTCCGTATTTTACTATGAGATCCTTAATAATCCAAGCTTGCCTCCACATTGGCTAAAATGGCTTTTGATGAGGCCACATCAAAACTTGATATACTGAATGAAGCCTCACGCAAAGACAGCACACTCATTGTGAAGTTGATTAGAGACAACCTAACATTATAGACATCAGACAATGCAGGAGAAGAATGTGGTGCTGCAGAAGGGGCAGAAAACTAAATGCATACAGAGTATTGTCCTTCTTTCCCTCAAAAAACCTTATTCCATTTGAATTTCCTATAGCAAAGAAACCCATTCATGTGTATGGAATCAAATAGTTATAATCTTTTCACACTGCAGCTTTGGGAAAACTCCATTCCTTGATTTGTGTTTGCCTTGGCCTTCCTGGTGTGCAGTTATTGCTGTAGAAAAGTATTAATAGCTTCAATTCATATATACACAAGTAACTTACAAACACTTACAAAGAAGACTAAAAGTGTTTCTGGGATTCAATTAATCTGAACCAGTTCTGCAAGTAACTGTGTTTTGTATTACTGTGAAGATATGAAAATGTAGTTAATTATAATTTAAAGAGTCTTCTACATAACTTAATTTCTATTAAGTTCTATTCCCTCTCTTACTCTTTTCAAGGGTTTCACCCTTTCAGTAAGCAACTTTTCCGTGCTCTTAATATATTCCCTTTTGGTAGGAATCCAGAAGTATGAGATTAAATGGAAAAGCATTTGACATTTCTGGGCTGGCTGTCATAAATTGAAATACCTCTTGTATCCTGTATGTGATTGAGGTCTTATATGTCTATGACAACAGGAGTTTCCTTATTCACTCTTCATTTGGTGCTATTTGACAACTTCCCTTCCCAATAAAATTTACTTACACCTACCTTTGTAGTTCTGGTATTCACTTTACTATATAACAGAAGTAGCATGTTGCCAACTAAAATACAAGCATTGCTTTTGGCAAGTTACAGTGCGTGTCATTTCTTAATACACTAGAAAGGGGGAATAAATTAAAGTACACAAGTCCACACCTAAAATTATGGTACTTTTCCATGCAGATCTGTCCACATGTGAGAGGGTGTCTAGTTTGTCTAGTGATTGTTATTTAGAGAGTTAGACCACTACTGTGTGGTCATTGACTGTAGTCCCAAAATAGCCTTGTGAAAATATTATGCCTTATTTAACAGCACACTAACATACAATAAAATTACATTTTTTAAAACAGGGGTGCCTGGGTGATCAGTCAGTTAAGCATCCAACTCTTGACTTCAGCTCAGGTCATGATCTCACAGTTCGTGAGTTCAAACCCCACGTTAGGCTCTGCTCTGATGACGTGAAGCCTGCTTAGGATTGTCGTTTTCTCTCTCTGACCCTCCCCTGCTCACACGTGCTCCCTTTCTCTCAAAAAATAAACTTCAAAAAATTGTTTTGACAAATTTAAAAAAAGGGATCTTTTTATAGTTATTATCCCTTCAACTAGTCTGAAATCAGAAGGCAAAATAATAAAATTTCCATCAGTTGTAATACCATCATTCCTCTTAAATTCCCATGGTAGTTTGAATTTCCAAATATTTTTCTTTTTTTTATGTTTTTTTAAAATAGTTTATTTTCAAATTGGTTTACATATAACACCCAGTGTTCATCCCAAAACGTGCCCTCTTTAATGCCCATCACCCCCTCTCCCCGCTCCCTCACCCTCCTCACCTTCAGTTTGTTCTTAGTCTTTGAGAGTCTCTTATGTTTTATCTCCCTCCCTCTCTGTGTCTTTTTTTTTCCTTTCCCCTTAGTGCAATCTGGGAGAAAGAAAGAGTAACCAAATATTTTTCAATATGCCTTACATTAATTTGGCTGTTTTCCCCACCCCATCTCCACAAGATGGTGTACACCATGAAAGCCAAAACCATGTGTAGTCATTTTCACATTTTTTGATGGTTTCTAACACACTGCCTTGATGTATGTTAGTATCAAACATTTTCTGCTCACCAATATCCCTTCTACCCATCTCAAGGATATTGCAAGGATTAAACAGTAATATTTGTGAGAGTACTTTGCAAAATAAAAATGTTTTGCAGATGTCAGATAAATTTTATTCATTATCTACGACTATCTCAAATCTTAGCTGGCAAGTAGTAGAATGCTCCAGGGAATGAAAACAGAACTGACCCTCATGATTAGCATAAGTTTAATGGTGGCTCCACAACCTCCTTTATTCTGTCCCCTTTTCAACAGGTTCTAGAGTTCACTTAGTCATGGTATAAGTCATCATGCCGACACCATCCCAGCCCCTACATCGTCTGGCATTTTTATGATTTCCAGCACCAGATCCAGTTCTAGCTCCCAGTCTAGAGTTCATAAAGATTGGCCTTTTTGCTACAATCTTCTACCAAGCCCTTCCCTTACTGGATAAAATACCTAACATTATCTGCTTATGACCTAACATTATCTCTGTGATGCTGAATAAGAAATCACTTGTGCCTCTGTGCCTTTTTTTAAAATACAAGTATAAATATGTAACGATGCCTTAGCTGCACTTTAAGTAGGATATAAGGAACCCAGAATCTCATGACTTTCAAGTTTATCTTAACTCTCAAGAACACATTCTGGCATTGAGGAAAGAATCCTAAAACAGAAATGAAAGAGTCTTCAAACCTAGTCCCAACTCTGAACATAAATTTATGACATAATTCTGGATATATCATATCACTGCCCTAGCTTTCTAGTTATTCTTCTACAAATGAAAGAACTAGAGTAAACTGTAAAGGTCTCTTACAACTCTAAAATTCTGGGAGTAAAAGCCCTGTATCTTCTAGGAACCATGAAAATTCTTATTTGAGGGGCGCCTGGGTGGCTCAGTCGGTTAAGCATCCGACTTCGACTCAGGTCATGATCTCGCGGTTTGTGGGTTCAGGCCCATGTCGAGCTCTGTGCTGACAACTCGGAGCCTGGTGCTTGCTTCAGATACTGTGTCTCCCTCCTCTCTCTGCCCCTCCCAAGCTCATGCTCTGTCTCTCTCTGTCAATAATAAATAAATGTAAAAAAAAAATTTTTAATAAAAAAAATTTTTAAAAATTCTTATTTGAATACCAATTAATCTTTATGCCTTATTACTAGACATGACTTCCTCCCCAACAATTCTAAATAATTCATTTAGACAAGATATGATTCAAGTAACCTGTTCTAAAAGCAATTGTTTTCTTTAATCTTTTGCTAAAAAATTTCTTTCCAGTCCAAAAACTTCTTTTTGCTTCATTATTCTAAAATAGAGATGCTTTCCTCTAACTTTACCATCAAATACACAGTGATTACACCTCCCTAACTTTCTGGAAACCGAAAAATACAGCTTATAGTCGCCAAGTTCGGCAATAAACTCACATAAACTTTACTTTCCAAAACCAATCCTAGACACCTTCAGTCCTACCACATTGAAAACAATTTTTTTTTAATTTTAGAACAGTTTTATATTACAGACAAGTTGCACCATACAAAGAGTTTCCATATACCACACACCCACACCCAGATCCCCTATCGTTAACATTTTGCATTACTATGGAACACTTGTCACAGTTAATGAAAAAATGTTATTATTACTAATGAAACTCCATGCTTTATTCAGATAAATACACTAAATATCAAAAAAATTTCAAAACGAACTTTTTAAAAGATTTTGCTACTTTAAAAATCTTTATCTTATTTATTTTTTCAAATGTTTATCTATTTATTTTGAGAGAGAATGCACACACACACATGTGGGGGAGGAGAAGACAGAGGGAGAGAAAGCATCCCAAATAGGCTCTGTACTGACAGAGCAGAGCCTACACAGGGTTCAATCCCAGGAACTGCAAGATCATGACCTGAGCTGAAATCAAGAGTTGAACACTCAACCGACTGAACCACCCAGGTGTCCCTCAAAGCAAATTCTTAAAAAGAGCAATGAAAATGTAATACAACATAATGAAAGACACACAGTAAACAGATTACACACAGTAAATAAAATAAAATAAATAATTTTCAGAGCTAAAATCTAGCATATCATTGTCAATAATAAATGCAAAGAGTTTAACTCCTCTACTAAAAGAAAAAAGATTATTTTATTTTAGATTGGCTAATTGTGTACTATATACAAGGAACAACTAAAACAAAGTAATTAAGAAATATTAAAAGGAAAAATATATGAGCAAAAGTATAATGGGCAAATACAATCAAAAAGAAAGGAGAGGTTATGATCTTTTAAAACAATTTTTAATGTTTATTTATTTTTTATTTTTATTTATTTTTGAGAGAGAGAGAGCCCAAGCTTGAGCGAGAGCACGTGAGCTGGGGAGGGGCAGGGAGAGAGGGAGACACAGAATCTAAAGCAGGCTCCAGGCTCTGTGCCTGATGTGGGGCTTGAACTCATGAACTGTGAGGTCATGACCTAAGCTAAGTCAGACACTTGACTGACTGAGCCACCCAGGTGCCCCAGGAGAGGTTATGATCTTAATAACTGGCAAAAAACACCTAGGCCCAAAAGACACCTAGCAAGACAAGGTAGGACATTTTTTATTCTAAAAGACAAATTAACAATGAGGAAGATAAATCAATTATGAATATTTTGCACCTAAAAGCCCCATCACAAGCTTTATAAAACAAAAATCTACAGTAGCTGTATGAAAAAATTAATAGAAACAGAGTAATAGGTGAAGCTACAGAAGACCAAAGCAATATAATCAGTAAGGTAAATTACTGTATCATATTGAAAGTTACTATATTGTTTTCTCTATCACAGTACAAAGTTCAATCTCTTTGGACTATTCACCAAAACTGATCATATTTAAGGTCATACAAAAAATCTCAGTAAGTTCAACAATAGTAGATATAACACAAATTATGTTCTCTGATCACAGTGCAATAAAACATATGAAAAATAACAAGAAGCCCTTACTCCTACAGGTTAAAAAATGTTATCTTAAACATCTTTTGAATAAAATGGAAAACAACAAAACTGTAGAGTATATGAAAAAATAAGATAAATTCCAAATGGATCAGACATGTAAATATAAAAATCAAAACTATGAAAGTCCTGCAAGAAAACATGAATGATTTCAAATATAACCTGGGAATGAGGGAAGTCAGTCTAGCAGTGATTCTAAATCCAAAGGTAAAAGATAATCATTTGTCATTAATAAATTCAACAAAAAAAACTCTTTTTTAAAGTATGCATGGCCAAAAGACCCACAAAACTGTAAGTGAAGGCAGAAAACAAACTGTGAGAAGATATGTGGCTACCAAACACTACTGCATACTTGAACTGTGGTGGCCAGTCCAAACTCCGACGTGTTGTTAAGTATGAAATACACACAAGATTTTGAAGACTTGGTACAAAAAGGAATTAAACTATCTCAATAATAACTTTTATACTAATTAAATGCCAATGATAATATTAATTTTGAGTGTTGAAATGACAGTATTTTAAATATAAGTGGTAGTATTTGGATATTTATAATTAATTAATTGTTATAATTAAAATTATATTTTTATCTTCTAATGTGCAATTTAAGTTTTCTAGTAGCCACATGTGGCTCACAGTACATTTCTATCAGATAGCATGAATTTTATATTCTGATCCAACAATCCCCCAACTCTGTGGCCATTCTAAAGATACACTTTCACAAATACAATATAACATATGGAGAAGGTTATTCCAATGAGACATCATTTGCAATGGAAAAGATTAGAAATACACCAACAGGGTCTGGATGCATAAACTCTAGTATATTAACATAGTAGATATTGTACAGCTGTAAAACAGAATGAAGAGGATCTCTACGTATATACTACTCTCCAGGATATCACATACTGTTATGTAAATAAAAGAAAGGTACAGAACAAATATAAAGTATGCCAGCTTTTAAGAAAAAAAAAATGTAGATATATTTTATTTTTTTTAAACAAAATACTGGAAATACCGAAATTAATAAAAATAGTTACTTGTAAAAGGCAAGGAAGGGAAAGGGGCCAGAAGGAGGAGATATGGGTAGGAAGAATGGTTTATAAGTTTATATTATTAATTAGTTTTGATTTTTGCACTAAATGTATGTTTTACATATTTAAGAATAAAATTAAATCAAAAGAGGGGGAGCACCTGGGTGGCTCACTCGGTTAAGGGTCCAACTCTTGATTTCAGCTCAGGTCGTGATCTCACAGTTCGTGGGATCAAGCTGACAGCACAGAGCCTGCTTGGGATCTTCTCTCATCCTCTCTCCCTGTCCCTCCCCTGCTCGTGCTGTCTCTCTCTCTCTCAAAATAAATATAAGTAAACTTTAAAAATATTAAATCAAAAGGAAAAACAAAAACCCCAAAGCAAATGATCTTAAATTTATACTGAGCTGGTAAAATAACTACACACAAAAAAGAATTATTTAAGATGACTCTGAAAAACAGCACTCTAGCTATAGGTACATAGCTAATACAGGTATATTAGTAGAATATATTCTAGAAAAATGAAGAACTACTAAAGAAATCTTGAAATTCAGTTTTATGATTTTATGACAATAGTAAATCTGGTATGGTTTTTGAACAACTTTTTTGCATAGTGTAAGATAATCCAAATAGGTAAATATGCTATTAGGAACTAAGATATTTAGTATGGTGAGAAAAACATAAAATGAAAAAAATTAAGACAAAATAGATTCTAATGTTAAATTTGAATTGATGTATGAATTTAATTTTTTAAAAATATATATATATTTCTTAGTTTTGCCCAAAAAGACATCTTAGAAGCAATGACATAATGCCCCTGAAAAATGACCTCTAGCACCCAGATCATGGTATCTGAATTTTAAATACATACATACATACATACATACATCTATCTATCTATCTGTCTATCTATCTGTCTATCTATCTATCTATCTATCTTGTTCTCGTATCTGAAGCAGGGAATATATAAAGTAAGCCTGAGACATCATTTTATGCCTGACATAAAGAGTTCAGAGCCCAATAAAGGCCCAACAAAAAGACATGCAGAAACACACACACACACACACACACACACACACACACACACACACGGAAGCCTGGGGCACCTGGGTGGCTCAGTCAGTTAAGCATCTGACTTCAGCACAGGTCATGATCTCACGCTTTGTGGGTTCAAGTCCCGCATCGGGCTCTGTGCTAACAGCTCAGAGCCTGGAGCCTGCTTGGGATCCTATGTTTCCTTCTCTCTCTCCCCTTCCCAGGCTCACACTCCCTCTCTGTCTCTCAAAAAGAAACAAATGTTAAAAATAACAATAATAATAACAAAAAAAAAAAAAAAAAAAGCTTGAAGGGGCTCCCACTGGCCAAATTTGAGTATCAAATCAAAAGCTAGAAATAATTATAAAACATTAAATAAATAAAAATCAGTGAGACTATGCATTAAAAACAAATGGAAATGGGGGGAAGTGCCACAACCAATAGAATAGAATAAGCTTGTCCAGACCAATCCTCCTGCCGATTACAATTATAAAACTTGAAAAAATACAAATGACAATAATATCTGAAGGCAAAGGAACATGAACAGAAGCAGACATATTCTTGGGGGAAAAAAGGCATTCTTGCCCAAAAAATGGCAGCACTAAATATACTGTACACAATCTGAGGGCAGGCCACAATCAGTGGCCACACAAAGAAAATAAAATTCCCACAGAGACTCACAATTTTTAATTGCAGTTTTATCTTCTAGAATACCAGACGAAGCTTCTAAAGCAACTACCAACACTGGAAAGTGAAGGAGAAATTCCAGAAAGGTCAGAAAGGAAAGTCATAAAACCTTCTTGTAACTCTGCCCAAATCTTTGCCGGACCAACTGACTGACCAATGAACTGCATATATGCAAGACAGACATCAGCTAATAATTGAAAAAAGGAAAAAAAAATCCCACTGACCATTCAACTGCCTCCTAAGATACAGTTTACAATATGAGTACAACCAAATTAATTGCCTGCTAACATAAAGACATCAGCCCTTTTATAGAGGAATGTAACAGGATCTATAACATTAATAACAATAAGATGATAACCCAAAATTAATTTGACAAAGGTCAAAAACATGAGACCAAACAACAGGCCAAAAAATAATTAAATACCAACCTTGTAGAATCAGATGTTGTGGGGTGCCTGGGTGGCTCAGTCGGTTGAGCATCCGACTTCAGCTCAGGTCATGTTCTCGCTCATGGGTTCGGGCCCCACGTAGGGCTCTGTGCTGACAGCTCAAAGCCTGCAGCCTGCTTCAGATTCTGTCTCTCTCTCTCTCTCTGCCCTTCCCCTGCTCATGCTCTCTCTCTCTCAAAATAAATAAATGCCAAAAAAAAAAAAAAACAAGAATCAGATGTTGGTACCAATAAATATTTTTTTTAATTTTTTAATGTTTTATTTATTGTTGAGAAAGAGAGCACAAGTGGGGGAGGGGCAGAGAGAGAGGGAGACAGAGGATCTGAAGCAGGCTCTGCACTGACAACAGCAAGCCCAATGTGGGGCTCAAACTCATGAACCATGAGATCAGGACCTGAGCTGAAGGAGGATGCTGAACTGACCGAGCCATTCAGGCACCCCAATAAACAAAAGATTTTAACAGAACTATTGTAATTATGTTCAATGAAGAAAGGAAAATATGCTCACAAAGAAATAGAAACCATAAAAAAAAAAAAAAAACCAAACTGAAATTCTAGAACAGTAAAAGAGTATCTACAACAAGGAGAACATACTGGAGATGATACAGGAAAGAGTCAGTGAACCTAAAGTTAGATTAATAGTAACTTAACCTTCCCAGAACTTACTTGTCTTATAACCGAAGTATGTACCCTTTGACCAACATCTCATTTCTGCCACCACCCAGCCCCTGGAAACTACCATTCCATTCTGTTTCTAGTTCAGTTTTTTCATATTCCACATATGCAATTCAAGTACCTATACAGTATGATATGCAGTATTTGTCTTTCTCTGTCTGACTTATTTCACTTAGCATATAATGCCCTCAATGACCAGGATATCCTTCTTTCTCATGGCTTTCTCATATATCTATATATGTACACATATAGATATATATATATATGCTATATGTATATCCTATATATATTCTAGAACATATGTGTGTACATATATACGCATATATGTAATGGAATGTGTGTGTGTGTGTATATATATATATATACATATACACACGCACTATATATAGTATATATATGATATACCACATCCCTTTCATCCATTCATACGTTGACAGACAGGTTGTTTCCATATCTTGCCTACTATAAATAATGCTGGAATGAACATGAGAGTGCAGATATCTCTTCAAAATCCTGTTTTCACTTACTCTGGATATATACCCAGAAGTAGGACTGCTGCATCATATGGTACCTCTATTTTTAATTTTATATGGCTTTCCATGGTGGGTGTACTAATTTACATTCCCACCAACAGTTCAAAGGGGTTCCTTTTTCCTTTTCTTTCTTTTTTTTTGTTTAAGTTTATTGATTTTGAGAGAGAAAGAGAGCACGCAAGTCAGGAAGGGACAGAGAGAGAGGGAAAGAGAGAACCCCGAGCAGGCTCCACATTGTCAGCACAGAGCCCATGCAGGGCTCCATCTCACCAACTTGTGAGATCATGACCTGAGCCAAAATCAAGAGTCAGACGCTTAACAGACTGAGCCACCCAGGCCCCTCAGGTTCCTTTTCTCCATAGCCTTGCCAACACTTGTTGTATCTTGTCTTTTTGATAACAGCCATTCTAACAGAAGTTATATCTCGTTGTGATTTTGATCTGCATTTCCCCAGCGATTATGTCAAGCATCTTTTCATATAACTAGGCCATTTGTATGTCTTCTATGTCTATTAAGTTCCCTTGCCATTTTGTAACTATATTAAAAAATCTCTTTTGCTACTAAGAAGTTTAAGTTCTTTATATATTTTGGATATCAAACTCTTATCAGATATATGACTTGGAAATATTTTTCCCATTCCATGGTTGAGGTTAGTTCCTTCTCCTACACTCAATTTGCCAACAGTTTTCATCATGAAAAGATGTTACATTTTGTCAAATACTTTTTACATATCTATTGAGATGATAATATGATTTTTATCTTCTATTCTATTAACTTAATGTATCACATTTACTGATTTGTATATGTTGGATCATCTTTGCATCCCAGAGATAAATCCCACTTGATCATGGTGTATGATCCTTTTAATATATTGTTGAATTTGGTTTGGCAATATTTTGTTAAGGAGTTTTACATCTGTGTTCATCAGGAATACTGGCTTGTAGTTGTCTTTACTTGTAGTGTCCTTGTCTGGCCTTGGTATCAAGGTAATGCTGGCCTCACAAGATGAGTTTAGGAGTGTTCCCTACTCATTTTTTTGTTAAGAGTTTGAGAAAGATTGATATCAATTCTTCATTAAACATTTGGTAGAATTCACCAAAACAGCCATCTGGGACTAGGTTTCTGATCACTAATTAAATCTCCTTACTAGGAACTGATCCGTTCAGATTTTCTATTTTCATGATTCAGTTTTGGTAAGTTGTATGTTTAGGAGAATTTATCCATTTCTCTAAATTGACCAATTTGTTGGCATATCATTGTTCCTAACAGTCTTATGATCTTTTGCATTTCCATGGTATCAGTTGTAACATCTCCTTTCATTTCTGATTTTGAGTCCTCTCTCTTTTTTCTTGGTGAGTCTAGCTAAGGGTTTGACTAATTATCTTTTAAAAAAACAGTGCTTCGTTTCATTGATCTTTTCTATTGTCTTTTTAGTCTCTATTTCATTTATTTCCACTCTGATGTTTAGTATTTCCTTTTTTCTACTAACTTTGGGTTTAGTTTACTCTTCTTTTTCTAGCTCATTGAGGTATAAAGTTAAGTTGTTTATATGAGCTTGTTCTTTTTTTTTTTAAGTTTATTTATTTTGAGAGAGTGAGAGTGTGTGCACAATCAGGGGAGGGGCAGAGAGAGAGAGAAAGAGAATCCCGAGCAAGCTCCACACACTGTCAGCACAGGGCCTAATTCAGGGTTCAAACCCACGAACCATGAGATGATTGACCTGAGTCAAAATCAATTGTTGGATGCTCAACCAACTGAGCCACCCAGGTACCCCCTTTCTTTTTTCTTAATAAGGGTGTTTATATTACTATGAACTTGCCTCTCTAGAACAGTTGCTGCTCTATCTCTTAAGTTTTGGTGTGGTATTTTTCCATTTTCATTTGTCTCATGGTAGTTTTTTATTTGACTTGTTGTTTAGTAGTACGTTGTTTCATCTCCACATATCTGAATTTTCCAGTTTTATTTCTGTAATGCATTTCTAGTTTCACACCATTGTGGTAGGAGAAGATGTTTCATATAGTAAAGCTATTTTGAATGACACAGTAATAGTAGGCAAGTGACATTACATATTTGTCAAAGTCCATAAAATATACAATACAAAGAATGAACTTAATGTAAATTATGGATTTTAGTTAATAATAATGCATTGATATTGGTTCATCAATTATAACAACTGTGTCACTCTAATATAAGATACAAATAACAGGGGAGCGGTGGGTATAATGTGAGAACCTGTACTTTATGATAAATTTTTCTGTAAACTTAAAAGGTCTCTAAAAAAATAAGTGTTTGTTTATAAGATGCCATAAGCAAAATCAAAAGACAAGTGAAAAATTGAGAGATGCTCTAAACAACATATTACAGATAAAAATCTAATATCCCTAATATAGAAAGAATTCTTAAAAGCTAAGAGAAAATGAAACCAAAAACCCGATAAAAACTGGAAATAGATAATTCACAAATAATAAAATACATAAAAACTGTCTTTAAACATATGAAAAATGTTCATCTCACTCATTATGTTGACATACCATGTTTTACCTATCCCCCCAAATTTTAAATATTCTGCTGCCAAAACTACAGGAAAACAGATACGCTCATAAATTGCTAGTAATAATATAAATAGGTACAATGCTAATGGAGGAGAATTTAGCAATATCTAACAAAACTTACAGAGTATTTACCTTCTTAGCAATTTCACTTCTAGAAATTTACCCCAAAAAACCCCAATAGTACACAAACATATATGCACAAGATTATTCACTGCAGCATTGCTTTTCATTGCAAATTAATGGAAAAACCCTAAATGCAAAATATCCGAAATTGGAGCAAGGCTGAATAAACATCTATATAATCAAATACTATGCAACTATAGGAAGGTAATGACTTCCAGGATATATTAAGAAAAAAAATAATAAAGGGCCCAAATATAATTGTATGCAAATATTTAGTAAGAAAGAGAATTAAGGAAATATCCATGTATCAGAATAAAATAAAATAAAGATTTAAACAAGAAGGTTATAAGACCAGGGGTGCTTAAGTAGCTCAGTCAGTTAAGCCTCCAACTCTGGCTCAGGTCATGATCTCAGTTTGTGAGTTTGAGCCCCATATCGCAAACGATGTATATTAGTTTCTTGTAGCTGCTATAACAATTTATCACATACCTAGTAGATTGAAACAACACAAATTTATTCTCTTACAGTTCTGAAGGCCAGAAATCCAAAATCAGTTTCACTGAGCCAAAATTAAGGTGTCGATAGGTCCTCACTCTCTTAGAAGCCTCTAGAAAGGAATCTGTTCCTTGTCTCTTCCAGCCTCTGGTGGCTGCCAACACTCCTTGGCAGTGGCTGTATCACTCCAGTCTCTGCCTCTACGATCATACTGCCTTCTCCTTCTCTACATCAAGTCACTCTCTGCTTGCCTCTTAGAAGAATATCATGTTACAAGGCATCATGTACGGCCTATTCAGGGTAATGTCTCCATTGCAAGAGCCTTAACTCAATTTAATCACATCTACAGAGGCCCTGTTTTCATATAAGATAACATTCACAAGTTCCAGAGATTAGTTTATGCAAGTCTCATGCATGTCTTCTGGGAGGTCATTTTTCAGAGGTTGTATGAGAATGGAGTGAAGAGATGGGGAATGACACTTTTGAGTATACCTTTTTATACAGTTCTGACTCCTGCTAATGAACTCCTATAGTTCTCAACCATATGAGTGTTTCACATATCCAAAAAAATAAAACAAGGATAAATAAAATCAACAAGGATGGAAGAGGGCTAGCCCTAAAAGTGGTACATAAACAGAAGGAACCAGACCTAAAAGTATCTCAAATAATTAACATACCACCACTGAAAGAGAAGTAGGGCCACTGGAGAGAACTAACTGAAGTAACTTTTGAGCATGGTATTTTGTCTATACTCTCAAGCTGAAAACAAAAATAGCATTACGTTTGTTTTTACCACTGGAATGGGTTATCAATTTTGAGACTATCTTTTATGCATTCTAGGATTGATTAAATAAGCAAATGTATTGTAAATAATCAGAGCCAGCTGTCTCACTGTTGGCAAAGAGAATTAGAAATACTGGAAAAGTAAGTTGAGAATGAATTCTGGGTAACTGGATTAAAACTGGACCTATCAACTTGAACTCAGTTATAAATATACACAGACAGAAATATAAATGGATATGAATATGTTAGCAGGTAAATTTTCCTAACTCCATCTAGAGGGCCTAGAAGCAGTAACGCCCTAAGTTACTTAACACCCAATACTTAATACCCAATAACCAGCACCCAGACCTTTTATCTAAATACTATTTTCCACTAAGAGGAATTGAAACTTCTTGAAAAAATTGTTGATTCCACCTCGGGGGCCAGGATAGTATAAGACAGACCCAGAATATCTTGTGCCAGATACTTAAAAAATGCTCAAAGAATGATGGAAATATGTCTTTAGAACACAGGAGTCGGCCTGAAGAGACCAGATCTAGGATAAACTGAGAATCAAAATAAATGACACTAATTTGATGGCACTAAGTAAAAATAAGAATCTGTGTGTATGTACATGTTAAAATGTCAACTAGTTAAAGGAGAAATCACCACTTGGCAACCACAATATTAATAATATTGATTCAATGAAAACTCCTCAAAGGGATGCCAAAGTAGCTAAGAAAAGTCTGATGACAAACAAGATATTTACATAGTCTCAAGTATTTCCTCACAATATACATACTAACTGTGAAGGAAAAAAAAAATGGTACTGTTATAGTGAAAAAAATAAATAAATAAAAACTGGTAGGTGATCAAAGTTAACATCACTAGTAATGGGACAAATCAACATCATGTGTCTCCAGATACAACACCCTACAGAGGACACGACACCTCTAACTGGATAGCCCTGCAAAAAATGCATAACCTGATTCTACTAATATGAAATTATTAGTCAAACCCAAACTGGGAGACATTCTACGAAATAACTGGGCTACACTCTTCAAAAAAGTCAGTGTTATAAAAGAAAGATGCATTTCCAAATTAAAGAAAATGAAAGAAAGTGAGAACTAAAAGCAACTCATCACTCTGAATTCAATCCTGGCCTGGAGAAAATGTTTTTTCTTTTGCTATATTATTTGGTCAATTAGTGAAACTTATATTTAGAGGCTTTATTTAATACATACAGACATAATAAATGAGTCAAATTTACAAATAGAGCAATGTCCTTTAGTTACTTCAGGAAACTGTCCTGAATTTCATAAAACACTGAGTTTTCAGAAGATCATGTCTGCAACTTTCAAATAGTTCAGAAAAAAATATGTATATAATAAAAAGAAAATTATAAGGAAAAATTTGTAAAATATTAACATTTGGGGGCACAAGATACAGAAGAATTCTTTATACTATTTTTGTACCATTCATTTTTTTCAAGTCTGAAATTATTTTAAAAATACAAAACTTAAAAACTGTAAAGGTCACTAGCGTAATAATTTTGAGATTGGAAAATAGACGCAAGGAACTAACCCAGGACCTGCTAAAGTGTGGAAAAGATTCTGTCAGACTCTAAGGTCTAAAACTGTATAGTACAGAAGGGTAGGGACTGGCAACATGTCTGTCTACGTCTGCCGTGGGTCCCCTCATTCCCAGTTCCACCCAGTGCCTGACACATCCGGCATACTCAATAAACGTGTGTTAGATGGACGAACCCATATGTAAATAACAATCAGTAATGATAATCTGCATGAGAAAATGAACAAAGCTGTTTAGAAATAAGTCCTAAAGATAAAATTAAGTTTCTAAACATTTTAGCAGCAAAATCTTTTCCCCTACTAAAATCTTAAAAAAAAAAAAAAAAAAGGTCAATGCAGGAAAAAAATTAAAATGATGTTGCTTTAGTTTTTTTTTTAATTTTTTTTTACATTTATTTACTTTTGCGAGAGAGACAGAGCATGAGCAGGGGAGGGGCAGAGAGAGAGGGAGACACAGAATCTGAAGCAAGCAAACTCCAGGCTCTGCGCTGTCAGCACAGAGCCCAATGCAGGGTTCAAACCCATGAACTGTGAGATCATGACCTGAGCCGAAGTCAGGCGCTTGACCAACTGAGCCACCTAGGCACCCTAATGTTGCTCTAGTTCTAATGTGGATCTGATGAAGATTTGGAGGCCCTAAACTTCTCTTCACTCAGCATCAAGACTCTACTACCAATTTCTCAAGATTCAAGAGCTCTAAGAAGGTAATTCAGAGACGAAAAGATAGTCTTATTTTGAAGACAGCCTCCACTGATACAAATTTTTCCTTGCTTTTTCTAAACCTTGATCCAAAGAACCACTCAACTCCAAGGCAAAATTATTCCTTTTCATTGTTCCGAGCCTTGGGAACTGTTAAATAATCAATATTCAAGATTGGTTCTTCTCAAGAACCCTCTACTACCCGGATTCCATTAAAATGCACAGTAGCTTAAAGCTATGAAATTTATCTCAAAACAAGAAGTTGAATAGGAAGACCCAATTTTTAAAAATTATCAGTAAATGATAATCCTCCCTAATAACTAAAAGATATATCCACAAATTGACCTACTGTATATAAACTATGGTACACAAATCCCCTGGGATCTGCAAAAATACTTTCAGGGATCCACAAGGCCGAAACTATTTTCACAATAACACTGAGACGATATCTACTTTTCACGGTTAACATCTGCACACACAGTGCATGCCAAGGTGGATAAAACTGCTGGTGCCTTAGAATGATTCAAGGCCCTGGCACCAAACTATATTATCAGTCACTGTACGCTTCAGTGATACACAATGGGGGAGTGGGGGGTAAAGGAGAGCTAGCTAACTTAAGAATTTTTATTTTTTAAATTCTCGTCTTTCAAGTGTACATCTTTTTATAAGCTGTATTGAAATTGAAGCATGCATAGCACTTTCTGTGCATACCTAAGGACAATAATTGTCTTGAGGAAAATCACTTGTAGGACTGTTGAGCTACAAGCCGAAAGAGCCACTTTCCATGGAATACTGTTTTTACTTGAAAGAACTATGGTTGTTCAGTATTAGGTATCTGGCAGACATTTTCTTGAAAATGAACAAAGTAAGCCCCCCACTTTTTTTTTTTTTTTTTTTTTTTTTTGGTGAACGCATCACTTAAAGATATACTCTCTCTGTTCATAGCATCCCCTGCCATGGCGGCTTCCTGGCATGGTCACTTTTTGGTCCAAAACCCCCTTGTACAGCTCCAGGTCAAAGTCATCCCAGAGCTCTGGCTCCTCCTCCTTTTTCTCTCTGAACTGGGCCTCGAGTTTCCAGAACCATGGCCACCTCTCCTCTGCGGACAGGGCATCCAGGTCCATGGCATCTCAAGTATTCGTCATGGCTCCTGACAGGGGATACAGATGGTGGAGCCGTCCTGCTTGGCCAGGAGCACCTGACAGAGGCATGCACAGGCTTGTCAGTGCACATGTGTGAGCAAGGCCCTACTGTGGTCAGCCTACCAGGAGGACACGTGCACCCAGCAACCCCCAGGAGGCAGTCCCCTAGCATATGCTGTCACAACAGGCTGTGACATTCAGTTAGGGCAGCCCAAGCAGACCAAGACACCTGCAGTCCACCTGGTTTCTGAGTGCAGCAGATACTTGGTCTTCCTGCATGCAATGGGGTGTGTTGCTCCAAGCAGGCTGCCCATGTTGGCCTTTCCTCCTGAGGGCCCCTGTAGCACGTGGAGGCTCGTGGTCAGTCACTGGCCTGTTGGGCAATTTGTCCCCCTCATTGAGCTCCAGAGCAACCTGGAGAACCAGCATCCCCACCGCCACAGGCCAGTAGGGAGGCCTGTGCAGAGCCACCCTGCACACTGTCACTGCCAACCCAGCACCCCACCCTCCTGAGGCAACCAGTAAGCCTATCATTTAAAGTGACAGTTCGCAGATGTGTCTGGGTGACTCAGTCAGTTAAGCATCCAACTCTCAATTGCAGCTCAGGTCATGAGTTCACATTTTGTGAGATCGGGCTCTATGCTGACAGCAAGAAGCCTGCTTGGGATTCTCTCTGTCCCTCTCTCTGCCCCTCCCCTGCTTGCACATGCATGTGCTCCTTCTTGAAAATAAATAAACTAAAAAAAAAAAGGAAAATTTGACATTTGATAAAACAAATAAAATGACAGTTTCTGATGATAAAATTCAAACTTTCAAGCTGAGAAAACGTGCATTCATCATCATGAGCTTAACACCTTCCCTTTCTAATGAGATCAGTCATGCTAACAAGTGACTTTTTTTTCCTGTATAATGTAACATGTCATGTCGACATATGGAAGATCTGCATAAGTCAGTGAACCAATATTTTCCAAATGACCCCAGCTTAATGTTATAAAATCGTGCCTGATTAAAGATCCACTCAATGTACACAATATAGCCATGGGTCTTATTATAATAAAGTAAAAAGTAAAAAGGTTCACTGAGATACAGTTTCAGATTTCACAATCTAGAAAACTACCATCTGTCAAGTTTTGATGTAGTATCAAAATAGGATATCCACAACCATCTAAAAAGCTACAATTACTTCTCTCTCTCCCAAATATATATGTATGTGAGGCCATTATTTTCTTCATATACTTCAACCAAAACAACACACAACACACCAAATGCAAAAGCAGATATAAAACTTCAAACACCTTCTATTAAGCCAGACATTAAAGAGATTTACAAAAATGTGAAACAATGCCACTCTTCCCATTAACTTTTTGTTTGGGAAATTATTTCTTATTTTAAAAAATGTTATTTACATAAACGTGTAATGGGTTTATTACTGCTATTTTTAAATGAATTAGTAATTATGTTAAATTTCCCAGCTTTAATTTCTAATGCAGTCAATATCAATATAATCCAAAAAATTAAGTTTCTTGCAATCCCCCTCAATAATTCTTAACAATATAAAATGAGTCTTAAGAACAAAAGTTTGAGAAACACTACTACAGAACAGAATGATTGGTCAGAAAACTTCCTCTAACTGCTATAGAATAAGAGGAAAGAAAAAAATTATCCTTAGTACAGCATAGTTCCATTCAATTCAATACAAGGAAAACAAATGTTCTTAAAATACAACTAACTAAACACTGCTATTTATCTTAAAACATTATTTTCCTTCAGTAAATAACCAAACTTACTTTTTTCAAATTTAACAGAAGGAAATTTTAGAACTTCTAAGTATTTTCTCATTGTGAATTTCTCTATTCCCAATGTATCATTAATGTTGAAAAATACCCAATGATTTTGGATGGAACAGAATACATTTAAAAGCTCAAAGAAGAAAATAAAATTGTCAGCTCTCCCTACTTATACTGACATTCAATGCAGAAAGTATTACTAATTAGCACTGCTGAGAATAGGAATAATTCTAAAATGCAAAACCATTTACTTAGCAGCTGTTATGATCATCCTTTCAGATCCTCAGAAAGCTATGACGACTGCAAAGTTTATCAGATTTTCAGGATAAGAAACAGCTATGTAAATAAAATACCATCAAAAATACATTTTGGTCTTTAAAAAATTCACACTGCTTAATTTTCATTGATATTATTATTATTGCCTACCAATAAAACACTAAAAGAAAACTTAAAGTACTATCTCAGCTGAGATAAAAAAAGACAAATAATGAGATTGTTTACATCCTTAGTTACAGAGTTTGGAAGAGATTTCATACCAGAGATATTAATGTGTAGAAGAGGTGACTTTGTTTTTGCCAAACTGAGACAGAACCTACAGAAGATTTGAGGAGCCATATACAGTTTTCAGGTTACTTGATAGTAATTATTGAAAGGCAGCAATTTTTCTTTTAGCATTTACTATGTACCAGGCATTGTTCTAAGTGCATTTTTCTTACATGAGTTAACTCATTTACTTCTCACAACCCTCTAAGTTCTAAGTTCATCTCACCTTTATAGAAGAAACTGAAACATGACTTGTCCAGTGACACAGAAAGCTAAGTGGAACTCAGGCATTCTGTTTCTAAAACCTGGACCTTATATGCCTCTAGTGATATGTGCTAAGATATAAACTAATGCTTTCAGTGACTACTCAGGTTATCAATAACAATGAACTGCTTTCAGTTTTTACCAGAACACTCTCATTGTCTCTGACACTGTGGATGACTCTTTTTCAAACACTACTGCCTTGACACTTGATTTTTTGTTGTTCTTCTCTGAGTATATATTAGTTTTCCTTTGTTGATCTTCTTGACAAATATTTGTTGGACATCTACTAAGACCCAAGCATTATTCAAAATGCTAAAGATATTGCAAGCAACAAGAGTCAAGAATCCCTGCTCGTCAGACTGCTCTTTAAAAAAAAAAAATAAGAACTGAACTAAAGACTGCAAAAAAGTTGACATCTGCTTGGGGTGCCTGTGTGGCTCAATTGGTTAAGTGTCTAATTTTGGCTCAGGTTATGATCTCACAGTTCATGGGTTTGAGCCCTGCCTGGTGCCTGCTTCAGATTCTGTGTCTTCCTTTCTCTCTCTGCCCCTTCCTCACTCATTCTCTGTGTCAATCTCTCAAAAATAAACACTAAAAAAAATTTTTTTAAGTTGACATCTGCTTAATTTCAGTGGTATGTATGGCCAGATATATGTTTTATTGTACTTTTTAAAACATATAAAATGTTTCAGTTTTAAAAAAAAAATCTCATTAGAGACTACTGGAGTAAAGGAAATGGGAAAAGGAATAGGGAAGGAAAAAGGAGGGAGAGAAGGAAAGAGAGGGGTGAAGAGAAAGGTAAGGAAAACGCAGTGAGAAGGGATACCAAGGGAGAGTAAATGCCAGCGAAGAGTAAATAACCTCCTAGCTATATCTGCCACAAAGCTGGCCAGACATTTTAAGTATGATACTCAACAACAAATCTTCTCTAGGCATTTGATATTTACTATGGCCTAGCCAAATATCATTGCTTAAATGAAGTATTTGTTAATTGAAACTTTCTCAAAAACCATTTTCAGTGTTCAAAGCCAGGAACATTATTTTTGTTTAACTGTGCTTAGTTTGTTAACCTGTAGCTGAACTACAAACATATTACAGTAGTTAAACTCTCATACTATACCATCAGGTTCATGTAAGAACAATTATCAAATTCATTTACATTCTAAGGTTTCTATTTCACTTTCACTGAAATAGCTTTGAAGGTCAGTATTGGCCACTGATAAACTACATTTGAATTTCAGGAGCATATAGGCATTTCAAAAGTTTACTATTTCATAAGAGGAAGTAAAAATTGAGCCAATATCTCCATAAAATAAGACTTCCTGCTAAAGCAAATATTACTACACAAAATAATAATCTGAAGAATAGCACATTATTTTATTCATTTTTTTTACTTGCTACTTGAGTTTTCCTTAATAAAGAACGACTCCATAAATGGTTTCTAGGAGCATTATTAAAACGTGAAAAATTAGGGGCAATGGTGGCTCAGTTGGTTAAAGGTCCGATTTCAGCTCAGGTCGTGATCTCGCAGCTCATGGGTTTGAGTCTACATCAGGCTCTGTGCTGACAACTCAGAGCCCGGAGCCTGCTTCAGATTCTGTGTCTCCTTCTCTCTCTCTGCCCCTCCCATGCTTGTGCTCTGTCTCTCTCTCCCTCTCTCTCTCTCAAAAAAAAAAAAACATTAAATTTTTTTAATTTTTTTAAATAAAAATAAAATGTGAAAAATTAAAATAGGCCATCTTATATTTAACATACCCATAAATATATCAACATATATTATCACACCTATTTACTATTATACCTTTTAAAACATAATTCTATACTGTAGTTCAATGAAATGCTCACCTTTATGCATATCAAGTTACAAAAGAACTAACTTCAAGGAATTAAAGATTTAATGATATGCTATTTTGAGCGTTTAATGTGTATCAAGTGCCTTGAGTAAATAAGCACTTTACACGGGGCACTGCTAAATCATCTCATATCTCACCGCCCTGCAATTGCTGTCTCCATTTTACAGCTGAGGAAACAGATTGTTAGTAAATGGTAGGGCTAGAATTTGAATTCAGATCTGACTCCAAAACCATAGTTTTTTCCACTCCACCAAGTTACACAGATTAAAATTTATAGTCTTTGATCATTCGTTAACAAAATTTCAATAGTACTATCAGTCTCAATTATACAAAAACATAAATTATCTACAGTACACTAACACCCAAATTAGCTGCAGTACACTATTTAACCCCAAACTCAGATATATAATTCTTGATGATTACAAGCTAGTGAGTGTACCAAATATTTCATGCTTGACACCTGACAAGCAATGAGGTTCTCATATATTAAAAATAGGCAGTCTGCCATGAATGAACGAACAGGCTATTCAAATGCCTATTCAGAACTTAGCATGCACTTTCCTTTTATATGAAAACAATATTAAAAATGGTCATTCTATTCCCAGGCTATTTAATATTTAAATTGCAATTTAACAACTATATGTAGCTACCACTTATAAATGTGGAAAGTATACATGTGTGTGTCTTTGTGTATGTGGGGGGGGGTATTAAATTTCTGAGTTCTAAATTGTGATCTCAAAATTCGGTTGCCTCCCAGTTTGTCAGTGAGAGTAGAGATGTCCCTGACACCCACGACAACACGGCAGCTTTGCAGAGAGGCAGGGATTCAGCAGCAGAATCGGAGTTGAAGAGAAATAATTAATAGTGCCTGGTGGAGAATCCGAACACATAAGAGACAGCGTTCCTCTAGGTAGAGATCATCCATTTTCCAAGCAATTTCTATTCTAGAGAGCACTTAAAGTTATTTGTAAGTCAAAGACAAACTGTATTACGAGTTAATTTGGTGTACTGTAGAAAACACATTTTTACTTTCCTTTTTGTATTTCTACTTGAGGTGCATAAAACTATAAATACAATGCTTAATAGCCAATTTGGCAAACATTATGGTTTAAATTATTAATACATGCAACTATTATCTTTACATTCATTTGCAAAAGGAAATCTATACTGCCAAGTTAGTTAATTTTTGTTACCCAGATTGTTGTTAGGCTGCTTTCACCCACCAATTAGTATATATACTCCTTATAGTTGGTTTTACATGGATACTAAGTAAAATATAATTAGATAATTATTGAAGAAAATACACAGACCCAATAACAACAGTATCATAGTTGAAATGCCAGCTTTATCACATTCTTATTGTGTGATCTTGGGCAAGTCATCTAAGACCTCTATGCTTCAGTTTCCTCATGTGTAAAATTGGAAAAATAATACTTAACCATAATAACGAGCAAAATAGGTAAAATGTTTAGCAAAGTGCCAACCTAAGAGTATTGATTTCAGTAAATGACAGTTATTACCTATCCCAAAAACATTAAGTTGTACCAGGTGACCACCCAAATTCTTAGCACAGAAAGATTAGAATACTAATTTTTTTAATATAAAAGTGTTTTTTTCTTAATTTTTTTAACATTTATTCATTTTTGAGAGACAGAATATGAACGGGGAAAGAGCAAAAAGAGAGGGAGACACAGAATCTGAAGCAGGCTCCAGCCTCTGAGCTGTCAGCATAGAGCTCAATGCGGGGCTCAAACCCACAAATTGTGAGATCACGACCTGAGCTGAAGTCAGACGCTTACCCGACTGAGCCACCCAGGCACCCCAATATAAGTTTTTTGATATCTGTTACCTGAAACAAATTCCTTAAAGTTAAAAAAAAAATCAAATAGAAAAAACATCAGACAGTAATTACACGTTTATTTGGCCAGTAATTAAACCAAAAACTTTATAAAGCAGACATATATTCAGTTTGTATATATGTCCTCTGTTTTATTTTTTAAATTAACATACAGTAAAACAGACTTTTTCAGGGGAATAAATGTATATACAGTTCTATGAATGTAAACCCATATAAACCACCATCATACTCAGATATATAACAGTTCCATTATACCAAAAACTTCATATTGTCCCTCTACAGTTATAAGTTATATGTAGTCATAAGCAACATAATCCCTGATAACCAGTGCTATTTTCCATCACTATAGTTTTACATTTTCAAGAATGTCACATAAATGGAATCATGAGACACTAAGGATAATCCCTTTAAATTTCATCCAAATTGTATATATCAACAGTTGGTTCCTTTTATTACTGAGTAGTATTCCACTGTATGGTATGTCCATTCACACACTGACATCTGGGTCATTTCCTGTTGCTGACAATTATGAATAGAGCCACTATAAACAGTCATGTACCAGCTTTTGAGAGAATGTAGTTTCATCTCTTCTGGGAAAATACCTAGGGATGAGACTGCTGGGTCATGTGCTAAATGTATGTTTAACTTTGTAAGAAACTGACAAATTGTTATCTAAACTGGCTGTACAATTTTGCATTCCCATCAGCAATGTGTAAGAGTTGCAGTTGCTCCACATTCTTGCCTGCTTGGTTTTGTGAGAATTTTTTTGTTTAATTTTGTTTTGCTATTCTAATAGGTATATAGTGGTATCTCTTATTGGTTTTATTTTTCCTAAAACTTTTTTTTCTTTTTGAGAGAGAAAGAGGCAGTAGGGGAGAGTGGCAGGGAGGGGAGAGAGGTTGAGAAGGAAAGAGAGAGAGAGAGAGAGAGAGAGAGAGAGAGAATCTTAAGCAGGCTCCATGCTCAGCACAGAGCCCGATGCAGGGTTCAATCCCATGACCCTGGGATTACAACCTGAGCCAAAATCAAGAGTCAGACACTCAACTGAGTGAGCCACCTATGCCCCTCCCTTCGTGGTTTTAATTTGTATTTCCCTAATGAATAATGAAATCAATATATGTTGATATACTCAGGGTTTTTTTTTAAATGTTACATTAATTCTACTCATTAAAGGACTGTTTAATATTTTAGCACTCAGCCTGTTAATAAAATGAAATAGTTTTATCAAGTAAAGTAAGCTTCATGTCTTTTCAAAATCATTTATAACACTGAGGATTTCAAATTATCCTCACAAGTGATAATAGAAAGTTTATGCAATGCACTGAGTATGAAATGTAGTCAAATAAATTCAACTTGTATTAAACTGAATTTTTGTAGCTTTTTAATAAAAATTAAGAAAATTAAATAGCTTCTTTTCTAACTTCCTTCTTCTCATTTTTCCAGAAACTCTTTCCACAAAATAACCTAAGTGTAACAATTCCTCAACATTTATTTTTTATTTTGTACTAGGCACTATGCTAGACTTTAAGTATACAAATATTAACAAGTCAAAAAGACCCTGTCCTCAAGAAGTTTATATTGTTCATGATTTTTAAAAATTAACTACTTTTTTTAAAAAAGGCTTCCTTGGGACGCCTGGGTGACTCAGTCAGTTAAGCTTCTGACTTCGGCTCAGGTCATGATCTTACAGTTCATGAGTTGAAGCCCTGGATTGGGATCTGCACTGACAGCTCAGAGCCTGGAGCCTGCTTCGGATCTGTGTCCCTCTCTCTCTACACCTCCCCCGTCTGTGCTCTCTCTCAAAAATAATAAAAAATAAATGCTAAAAAATAAATAAATAAAAATAAAATAAAATAGGCTTTATCTTTTAGAATAAAGGAAAATTCAGAAGATACTACAGATGCTATACCACCCTCCCATTCAGTTTCCCCTATTAACATTTTACATTAGTATGGTACATTTCTTAAAATTAATAAACCAATACTGAACTTTCTTCAAAGTAGCAAAGAATATGATTTCTATCACCCTTTAAATTTTTTAATTGTATTTCATATTAGTATTTATTTATGTTTAGGAATATGGCTTTAAAGAAACTTCTGTCCCTTCATTTGACCCTCCAATTCAAGTTCCCAACAGTCTCACTTGAAGTTCTGTCTCAATTGCAAATTATCAAGTTACAAGAATAGAGATTCTAAATTAGCCGAGATGAGGTACAATGTCCATTTTCCAAAGAAAAAACTGGATTATATTCTTACATCTCTATTTCTGCTTAGTATGATTCTCCTATACCAGTTTTTCCATATCTTTATGGTCTCAAGACTAGAGAGGATCTCTTTCCCTGCTGGGTACAGTTCTAAAAAACCCAGAAGTCAGCTAGTGTTTGTTCATTTCATATAACCGTCCTTGCACCAATAACTGTGTAACTTCCATATGGAAGCTTCCGCATATTATTATATTTCCCTGTGACTAGAATAGGAGTACGAGTGCTCCAATAAGGCAGGTAACAAGGGGTTATCAGTGATCTAGACATAATCACTGGAAGAATTGCTGGTAGCCAATTAACCAAATCAATCTATGTCTATCACCACTGGGGCCTGAGGCAGGGGGCTGGGGGACAAGTTTATATTTACACATTAGTTTTTAGAAATTATATCTTTATCATTAGTAAATAAAATACTTGTAATTGCATTTACACATTCTTTTGTAGTCTTGCCTTAAAAGTTTCTTCAGAGTTATTAAAATTTCAGAAACTACCTAACTAGCACTCATAGCAGCTTCTAATTACAGTGCTGTGCCTGTGAACAAATACTATGGAAAATGTTGAGAGTAGAGATTTCAGCAATTTAGAAGTGGAAACGTGAATGGCACCAATAATTCAAACATAGCAAGAGAAAGGAGGCTGCCTTAGAATGTGGGGGTGCTACTGGGGGCGGGGGGAGTAAATTCAACTACACGTAACAGAAAAACCCAAATTCACTGTAACTTAAACAAAATGCAAGTTTACTTCTCTCTGACATAAAATAATCTGAAAAGAGGTGGTCTAGGTCTATCTACCACGTCATCAACAGAATGGTATCTTTCTACTCTCCAATCCACCACCCTTGGAATACAGCCCCTGTCCTCATGGTCTAAGTTGGCAGCTAGAGAAAAAGATTAAAAGGGTACAACTCTCCCTTTAAACAGAATTTTGGAAGTATCACACACTTCCACTTACATATCACTGATCAGAACTTCTTAAGGTTATACCTAGCTGCAAGAGAACCTCGAAAATTTAGTCTTCCAGCAAGTAGAGATAGTGCCCACTAAGTATCTACATTTTGTTAATTTGAGAAAAACAAAGAATATGCCACAGTAGGTGAAAGGCAACAAAGGCAGATGAAGATAAGAGATATGAATGCAGGGGTGCCTGAGTGGCTCAGCTGGTTAAGTCTCAGGCTTTGGCTCAAGTCATTGTAATAGGTCAACTTAACTTACTAACCACCCCATCTCGCTTCTGTAACTTCGCCTGCTTGCTAAATAGATAACTTAGGTTGCGAAATACTCCCCAATCCCTTCTACCAAGATCGGGCCTAGGCAAGACCAACATGTAAAAAGTCACGTACTCACTGCCCCGCAGGTATCTTAGGTGTCTAACTATGATTGGTCATTTTAAACTTAAGACAAAGAATTTTTAAATTGATAGGTTCCTGCCAAAACTAACGTCTATGCATCACAATATAATTGGCTACCATGAAATGCTGTAAATTGTAATTGGTTAACTAAATGATGATGTACTCTGACTTCTAAAATCCATATAAGCCCACTGTTGCTTTTGGTCAGCTCGGGGCCATTCTCTGCATTTTCACCTTAACATCAGGAGATCAGGTTTGGCCCAGCCGTAAATAAAACCTTGCCTCACTTCTATTTGGCATTTGGTGGTCTTTTTTCGACAACACCCTGCAACAGTCATGAGCTCATGGTTCATGAGTTCAAGCCCCACACCAGGCTCTCAAGCAGCACAGAGCCTGCTTCAGATCCTCTGTCTCCCTCCTTCTCTGCCCCTCTCCCCTGCTCATGCTCTGTCTCTTAAAAATAAGTAAATAAACATTTTTTAAAAAAAGATATAAATAAAAATAAAAAAGAGACATGAATGCAAATTTTCCTTCTCTAATCTCAAGATACAAAATGGCTAAAATGAAATGTTTTTGATATTACTTACCTGAGAGAGAAGAAATGAAAAAGAGAAGGACCTTTAGATTCTTAACTACAGACAACAAAGTGATGGTTACCAGAGGGAAGGAGGGTGGGAGGATGGGTGAAATAGGTGAGGGGGATTAAGGAGTGCCCTTGTGATGAACAGGGGGTATGTATGGAATTGCTGAATCACTATATTGTACTCCTGAAACTAATATGACACACTATGTTAACTAACTAGAATTAAAATAAGAACTTTAAAAAAAAAGGATCTTCTTAGACTATTTCTTACTCTGCTCCATATGATTACCTAAAAAAATTCCATTTGAGAAATAAAAGTGTGAATCAAAATAGCTTGGCTCAAAGTTGTAAAACTACTTCACTTTACAAAGGTATAAAACCAGTATGTCTAATAGAAAACACCAAGGTAGAGAGAGACCATTTAAAATTAAACAAATAAAATCACACTATCACTTTTTCACTTGTAAGACTTAAGTTATTTCCAGGTCTAGAAACTCAGCCTAAACTGAGCCTCTCCATACCCACTCCATTACTTGGTAAACCTCTTCCTTGTATTCATAAAATATATCCAATCTCCCTGGTTTTCTTTCCTTGCCATTTTAAGGATTTTACTATAATCACCATGGAATCACAAGAATAATCACAAAAGAGGGCGGGTGGGTGCGGGAATGGGTTAAATGGGTGATGGGGATTAAGGAGTAAACTTGTAATAACCACAGGGTGTGATATGTAAGTACTGAATCACTAAATTGTACACCTGAAACTATTGTTACACTGTATGTTAATTAACCAGAATTTAAATTCAAAAAAAAATTTTAAGAAAAATCATGAAAAAATTATAAAGTTTTAAAAAATCTTAAAAAATAATTCCCTAGGGGCGCCTGGGTGGCTTAGTCGGTTGAGCGTCCAACTTCGGCTCAGGTCATGATCTCGCAGTCTGTGAGTTCGAGCCTCGTGTCAGGCTCTGTGCTGACAGCTCGGAGCCTGGAGCCAGCTTCAGATTCTGTGTCTCCCTCTGTCTCTGCCCCTCCCCCACTCATGCTCTGTTCTCTCTGTCTCAAAAATAAATTAACATTAAAAATAATAATAATAATAATTCCCTAGAACCTCAGATATTCTCACTTTACCGAACTAATGTCAACTAGTATTTATTTATGTCATCTTCTTGTCTCAAACAAGAAAATTGCATTTCTAAGACCCTAAACATTAGGTAATATATGTGAGTCTTTCTTTATCACAGGCATGACAGAGATGGCTGTACTGGTGATGATGGTAGGACCAAATTAAGATCTCTAGAAGCTCCAAGTACAGAAAATACAATAGTATAATCTTTTACACCCCCTACCCTATTAAATACTACACAACTAAGATTAAGTTAGTCCAATAAAATTATTCTTTTCAGAATACTATTTCAAAAAAATTTTTAAATATTAAATGCTTTCAATATTTTTTCAAGTTATTTTTCCTCTGCTTTGCTGGTACCCCAAAGCCTCTGTTGGATATAGCTTTTGGGCGATCAGCACTAAGCAGTAGTAAGAAATAGAAGTGAAGGCAGTTGCAACTTTAAGAGGTCCATCTGTGTCAGGTATTTTACATACATTATTGATAATTCTTACCACATCCACAAAAGGGAGATACTATCAACCCTGTTTTGCTGATAAAGAAATGGCTCAAAGAAGCTATTAGATAAGATGCCCAAGGTCATTCATGCAGTAAACGGCAGAACTGAGTATCTGAAATAGGCCTTTCTGTCTCCCAAGACTGATCCATTAGACATACTGCCTGTAGGGCATTTCTTTGGAACCTGCTACTGAACAAAATTTCATTTCAGAGAAACACTGAAAAATGATTTTTAAATGCATCATTTGATAGTACTCAAATTTTCCATGAAACTTAATCACCAATAATTCTAGATAATGGCTGTAAACATATAGCCAACACTGCTGCATTTCACAACTCCAATGCCTTTCTTTTAATGTGAATGCTGTCCTCTGGATTGTGCAATGTACCAGCTTTAACCCAAATAAATGCTCATCAAAAGCCCTGTCAAGGCCATTTACTGTTCTGTTTTCAAAAAACCTGCAATCGCTTTTTTTTTTTTAAATCAGATAAGTATTCTCAGAATGTTAAAGAAAGGTATTTTAAAGGACATGAAAAATACCCAGACTCATTAGCCATCAGTAAAATATAATTTAAAGCCACAGTGATATACACCTACTAAAAGAGCTGAAATCAAAACAACACAAACAAAAAACATAACAAAAACAAAAACAAAAAGCCTGACAACACCAAGTGCTAACAAGGACGAACAGCAACTGGAATTCTCATATATCGTTGGTGGGAATTCAAAATGATACGGCCACTTTCGAAGAGTTTGCCAGTTATCTACAAAATTAAACACATACTTACCATATGACTCCTAGGTATTTACCCAAGTGAAATGAAAGTTTATGATCATATAAAAACTGCTATTTTCAAATGTTTACAGCAGTTCTATTCATAGTTGCCAAAAACTAGAAGTCACTCAAACACCTTTCAACAGATGGATGAATAAACAAATGATGGTACATCCATACTATGGATTACTACTTAGCAGTGAAAAAGAATAAACTACTGACACATGCAACAACATGAATGAATTTCAAAGGCATTTTCTAGGTGAAAGAGGCTGATCCCAAAGTCTACACAACTACGATCCTATTTATATAACACTCTGGTAAAAGCAAAACAGTAGCAATGGAGAACAGATCAGGGTTACCACAAGGTTGGAGAGGGGTGGGGAGAGGCTAATTACAAAGGAGCAACATGAACTCTGTATCTTGATTAATTACCAAGTGGTGGTGGATACACATTCTATACCTTCGTCAAAACACATAGAATGATATATCCCAAAATATGAATTTTACTGCATGTAAATTTAAAAATTAAAAGAAAATTTAATTCATGAAAAAATAAAGGAAATATGCCAAATGAAAAAAAAGAAAGGGTTTTTTAAAATATTATTTCTAGAAATGGTTATGTTCTAGAGATAATACAGCTTCCCCTAATAAGCTATAGAGATAAAACATAAAATGCTTAAAACAAGACTTACCACATTCTCAACTGATACTAGTCCCCTTTCCTTTAACCACTTCTCTCTCCTATGAACACATTTCTCTCTCCCTGTATCTACTACCTTTCTTTCCTCCTCCTCTACAATGACTATAAATTGTTTTTGCCTACTTCACATTCCTTCCACCCACTTCTCTAGTATTTCCATCCTTTAGGGAACTGACCTTCCATTTTATGTGGTTCTGATGACAATGCTGACAATTCCCCCACAGTGATCAGCCCAAGGGTGGACCCCATCAGAGGCCTTCCTTCACAAAATTTTTAGTTCTTCACTATAAATTCTCAGTGATCTGAGGACCGTGCATCTCTGCCATGAAAGAGGACTTCTAACATAAACAGAAAAGACCAACATACAGGAAGAAGTAAACTCAGGAAATGGCGAGTACCCTGAAGACATCATTTAAGTTCCTGGGTCTGTTTCTTTGTGGACTGCTCCATCTCTGCTCTTTCCACTTACAAAGACAAGAAGTTACCTTTTTAAGCCAATTTAGAGCTATTGGTTTTAATGCTTCCCATTTTATGTTTTTAAGGGTTTTTTTTTTTAATGTTTATTCATTTTTGAGAGAGAGAGAGAGAGTGTGTGTGTGTGTGTGTGTGAGCAGGGGAGGGGCAGAAAGAGAGGGAGACACAGAATCCAAAGCAGGCTCCAGGCTCTGAGCTTCAGCACAGAGCCTGATACAGGGCTCGAACTCATGAACTGCAAGACCATGACCTGAGCTGAAGTTGGACACTTAACTGACTAGGCCACCAGGTGCCCCAACGTTTTCTGTTTTATTTGTTTGTTTGTTTGTTTTTGAGAGAGCAAGAGAGCACAAGCAGGGAAGGGGCAGAGAGAGAGAGGGGGACAGAGGATCTGAAGCAGGCTCTGAACTGACATTAGGGACCCCAATGCAAGGATCGAACTCACAAACTGTAAGATCATGATCTGAACTAAGTCAGATCCTCAACCAACTGAGCCATCTGGGGTTTTAAAAGCACAAAACAATTTGTTTCTCTAAGGGAACAAAAAGAGTAAATTACCTCTTTACCTGCTGTGACCTTCAGTTAAATTATTTCTAATATTAGTGGCTATTAAAACACAGACATTACCTAGCCCTTCTGTAAAGAGATAGAAATAAAAAATAGAGCCATATATAAGTAGACTGAAAACAGATGTCCACTAAAGATTTACATTCCAGTGCCAGGAACCATAAAGACAGCTTTTAATGTAAAGTTTAGTCAGATTTTAAGTCTTCGATCCAGGTAGTGCTTACTTTTCACCACTTGACATTTTACCACTCTATTCATTCTTTTTTTTTAATGTTTCTTTATTCATTTTTGAGGGAGGGAGAGAGAGAGAGAGAGAGAGAGAGAGAGCGAGCGAGCAGGGGAGGGGCGGAAAGAGAGGAAGACAGAATCCCAAGCAGGCTCCATGCCATGCACAGAGCCCAATGTGGGTCTCAAACCCACGAACCGTGAGATCATGATCTGAGCCGAAACCAAGAGATGATGACCTGAGCCAAAACCAAACAGACACCTAAACACCTGCGCCACCCAGGTGCCCCAACTCATTCAAAGCTAGATAATAAAGATATGTTACTTTGTGTCACTCTGGCTTTCCATTGTTCATACACTTATCTTCGTCAATATCTGAAGCAAGGCAATTGCATATGCCAATAGGAAACACACACACACACACACAAACACTGCAATAAGGATTAAAGCAAAAAGTCTTATAACTTGACAACATATAATAAACTTCTAATAATTCTTTCTTCAGCTTGTCTGCCTGGAGTGCCCCTACTTATTCTTTGATGCTAAGCTTAAATGTTACCTCCTTTCAATACAGCCTTCTCTACTTAACACACCCTAATAGAACTGCTTGCTGCCTCTGCCTCCACTCTACCATAGCAATTACCAAATTACAATTATTTATAAGTTAGTGGTGATGAGAACCTTCTGCAGTAAAAATTTCTCTAGTAAAAAATGAAACAGAAAAGAGCGGATGAAGTAGAGAAACACCGTAGTAACAGAATTCCCAGTTTAACAACTGAATGGATCTGATGGGGAATTCAAAGATGACTCAGAGTGCAAGTTTGGGTAATGGGAGGAATAAGCCGATTTAATAGAGAAAGGAAAGTTATAAAGAAAAATACAGTTTAGAAGAAAGAAAATAAGAGAATATTCAAATTTGAGCATGCTGAGCTTGATGGCATGACAAACAGATGGAAATTGAGAGTTTGGGCACTTACAGTACAGGAGTAATCTGAAAGAGGTACTCACTGAAGCCGAAAGAATAGGTAGCATTCCATGGAAAAGAAGCTAAGTAAAGAAAAATGCATAAAGCAAACACTTAGGAAACAAGTTGGCCTTGTGAATGAAAAGAAGCGTAGCTAGAATATACAGGAGAGCTAGAAGGACTATGAAGTTATAAGAAGGGAGAAGGAATCTGGAGAATTAAGAAGCAAGAATTAAAACAAAAAAAGTCTCCATTTGGCTTTAAAGAATAGCTTTAGTGAAAAAGAAGGTGGGAAAATATAAACAATATACATGTTGCTTTTTTCCTTTGGGTTGTTGAATAACATAAGAAAAAAAAAGGAGGGGAAAAGAGAAGAAAAAATAAGAAAAGGTGTTTTTTGGGTGGATTTTTTTTTTAGGCCATTGAAGATGTTAGGAGGAGATTCAAATAAAAATAATGAAAGAGTTAACTAATGAACCCATATATTCTAATAGAAGGGATAAAAGAAGTAGTCATGAAATAGGCATGAAAGCCTAAAGATACATCCCTAATACTAAATGGTAAAGAGGAAGGGAAATTAAACAATTTAGAGATAAAGAAAAGCAAAGCTTAAGAAGCTTCTGTTTGATAGCCTTAATCTTGCTACTCTTTTCAAAAAAACAATAATTGAAAACAACCTACAAAGTTTTAGAGCAGGCTAGAATCAGGGGCTAGAAAGGGAGTAGGAAAAGGTCTGAAATTGCCCCTGTAGGAAGTCAATTAGAAAAGACTTACAGGGGCGCCTGGGTGGCTCAGTCGGTTGAGCGGCCGACTTCGGCTCAGGTCATCATCTCGCGGTCTGTGAGTTCGAGCCCCGAGTCAGGCCCTGTGCTGACAGCTCAGAGCCTGGAGCCTGCTTCGGATTCTATGTCTCCTACTCTCTGCCCCTCCCCCACTCATGCTCTGTCTCTCTCTGTCTCAAAAGTAAATAAACATTAAAAAATTTTTTTAAGAAAAAAAAAGAAAAGACTTACAAACCAAGGTAAGTGGGTATTTCGGAGCACACTCTATAATTATTCATCTCACTTCCACCTACCTAGGAGAAGGGCACAAATTCTGTAGCCTATTTGATTTGACTGGTATTCTTTTGTAAAGACAGCCTTCTATGTCTGATGTGAGGTAATGATGTTCTTTCTGTATGTCTTCTTTTCCATTGCCTATCACTGAATTTTTTTTCTTTGCTATGTTACAAAACTTTTAAATCAATCATTATTGCTTCAATGTGTTCTAGTCTTGCTCTGGTGCTTTGCTTAAATATCTAAGTAGTATTTGATTATTCAAGAAATCCTTTACATCTATTTTCTTAAAATCAAGTATGTGAAAAGAACCATATAGAGAATAAGAATTCTAACTTAAAACTGGCTATATCTTTTGACAGCTGCTCATTTATTACTATGATTAAAAATAAAAATTCCCAGGGCACCTGGGTGGCAGTCAAAAGCACTCCACTATGGATTTCAGCTCAGGTTATGATCTCAGGGTTTCATGAGTTTGAGCCCCTGTGGGGCTCTGCACACTGACCCACTAGGAGCCTGCTTGATTTTTAATTTTTTTTAATTTTTTTATTTATTCTTGAGAGAGAGAGAGACAGAGCACAAGTGAGGGAAGAGCAGAGCAGGAGAGAGACACAGAATGGGAAGCAGGCTCTAGGCTCTGAGCTGTCAGCACAGAGCCCAATGCGGGGCTCGAACTCACAACCCGTGAGATCATGACTTGAGCTGAAGTCGGACACTTTACTAACTGAGCCACCCAGATGCCCGTAGGAGCCTGCTAGGGATTCTCTCTCTCTCTCTCTCTCTCTCTCTCTCTCAAAATAAATAAATAAACTTTTTTTTTTAATTTAAGGAAGAAAAAAAAAGAAAGTTCTCAAACTTATTCCCAGAATGCTGCCACTGCACAAAAAGCTATGGAATTCAACTTTTAGAATTCCTTTAAAATTTTAACATAATCTTTGTATTATTGTCAAAGTGACAAATCTTCATTTATTAAATATAGGTTTCACATTTGGGGATATTTCTGGTTATCATAATGTGGTTTATCTCAATTAGAACCACCACTTACGAACAAAAAATGTGACTATAAAGCATGCAACAAATTTTATGCTGCTATAATGACAGCATCATTAAAATATATTTATGCCTATATTCCCCTCCTCCACAGTGTCTGCTCTGTGGGTTACCACATTCTAGTATGTTGGGTAAAAATAAAAATGCAATCATTTTATAGCCACGGTTCCTACTATTATAGGTAATATAAGAAGCTCTGATGGTTTCTAAGAGTCAAATTATTGAATATTCAAAGTTACAGCACTCTCATCTTTAAATTTAGCTAGCTGTTATTCAATGCCCTATCTTTTTGCTGAAGTACTATACTAAAAATGCACATCACCCCTCTGGCATATACCTGATGATGCCTACTCCATCAATTGTCTACTCCTGTTACAAACATACACATTTACACATACAGCACTATTTTTAAGTCCCTATATGTGTATTTTTTCCTTAGTCTGTCACCTGAATATTACCTGTCAGCTTTGCCTATATCTGAGCCCTAGGACAGTCTTCCCAATGAGAGCTATACATTTCCTTTGGTTCTTTAAAAAACAGTCTAATCCCATACAGTTGCCTTGATCCTAACATATCTTAAACGTAACTAAAATCTCTCCACACCACATTCTACTCCCAAATCAAAAAAAATAATTTAAAGCTTAGTCTTTTTTTTTACATTCATAAGAAGCTACAATCACATTTAAAGTTCTGCTTCTGAGACTTATTCAGCTTTATTCTCTTCAAAAATATTTATTAACTCAGCATTTATGACTTTCCCCATTCTCTAAGTCATACACCTGAGCTAAGAAATGCTCAAGAAAAAGTTTAATCAGCTGTCTTGTTTCTTCAAGACAATCCCAAATTCATCCATTGCTGACTCATACATAGTAGACCATAAGCTCCACTTCTGATTCAAAAAAATAAAATAAAATAAAGTTACTATATTTAAGGGGAAGAGTTAAAGTACATTCTAGGAAAAGGTCAGTGAACATCTACTGTAAAAGCTGGAATAGATGAAAATCAAAATAATTTGACTTTATGGAAAAAGAAGCAGAGCCCAGAGGCAACAAGTGGCTTACCCAAGTTTATACACTCGGTGGCAAAACCAACACTCGTATCCAAGTCTCCTGATTTCAAGTTCAAAGCTTTTCTACTTTAACCATTCATTCAAATGACTAAACAGGATTATACTAAATGAAAGGAGCCAGACACAAAAGACTACATAGTGTATGATTCCATTAACGTCAAATTTCTAGAAGTGGCAAAACTATAGCAATAAAAGCAGATCAGTGGCTGCCTAGGGCCGGGGGGTAAGAGCAGGGATTGGGAAAGTGGGCAAGAGGAAGCTTTTTGGCAGATGAAAGCATTCTAAAATTAAATTGTGGTAATTGTTATACAACTGCATAAATTTATTAAAACTTAAACTGTGAATTTTATGAGATATAATTTATACTTCAATAAAGCTATTCAAAAAATAACTTAAGGAACTCAGATTTGGATTTAAGTCCATAGAGCTCTCAGGAAATTATCACTATCAAAAAGTATCACTAAAACACACCCAAAAAACCCCAGCTTTTTTCCAAACTTCAGAACCTTTTCCCTTCAGAATTGCCAGCACTTGGGTAACTTATTTTCCAACCCTACATTTTCCATGGAAACAAAGTAGCAAGAAGTGCACAAATATACACACATGAAAACACTTTGGTTATGGATCATTATTTCCTTTCAGGTAGGATCTGCACTGATCTAAGAAAGCTTCTGCAGTTTAGAGGGTGTGCTCCTCTCTCTGTTACCTGGTCTGACAAATTGCTCCAAAATAGAATTCTTTAGTGATTTCATTTTCATGATATCTTTGTGCCATTACAATGTAAACGCTAATAGTCTTTTTATTTAGAGGAACCATTTTTAAGTTGTATATTAACAAGTTTCTTTAGTTTATGATTTGCACATCTTAATTAGGCATACATTTCTGCAGCTCATTCAGCACTGACAGGCTATTCTTTACTTACAAGTTAAAAATAAGTTATAATTCTCTCATAACAGTTAATGCTTTATACCTATGAGAAGTACCACTGTTTGAACCTTAAAAATAAACAGACTTTTAATTAATGGAGACCTAGATATCTGAAATTACATCAGAGGAAGCAGTCAAGATTACTTAGTAAACCTACATTTTCCATGCTGCTGGGGTTCAGTTTACTAAGGCTAAGGAAAGACCTTTTGGCCTCAAGAATTTCAATTACCACCTTCCTAAGACCTACAGTTTCACCAAACTTCCTAAAAGAGGAAGAAAAATCTGAAACTTATAAAAAGAAAGAAAAATGTTTACCCTAGCTTAAGCTCTAATTTTAAAGAGTAGGTTTCTCAAAATTACAATCTTTCGACATTTTGTAACTGAATGAATTAAGTACTTTTTCAAAGAACTCAAGACATGAAAAATGTAACACAATATCAACTGAATATATCTCTCTCTCAGGTACAATTCCATGTGTTAGAGAAACTTAGATCCCAAATGATTAGGTCCCTAGTTATCAAGCACACACTTTTCCCTGTGACCTTTTCACACTAACCAACTTAAACTTGCTAACAGTACTCCCATGAACGGAGAACCCCTGCTGTTCATTTTAGTTTGTTAGTTCTCTTCAAGGGACACAGTATATTTTTTAACGTTTTTATTACTGCAGTGAGGGCACACAAAGAAGGTGAAGAGATGGTCTAAAAACCAATTCTTTGTAGACAGACACTCCACAGATGAAGACAACAGAGGAGACAAGAGAATGCATTCCAGGACATTGGAAGTGAGGATTATGATATATTAAATATTAAGCAGAACAATAATGTGACTGATACAGCACCCTTAACAATGAACCAACAGGGGAGCCTGGGTGGCTCAGTTGGTTAAGCGGCCACCTTCAGCTCAGGTCATGATCTCATGGTCTGTGAGTTCGAGCCCCATGTCGGGCTCTGTGCTGACGGTTCATCGGAGCCTGGAGCCTGCTTCAGATTCTGTGTCTTCCTCTCTCTGCCCCTCCCCTGCTCACACTCTGTCTCTGTGTCTCTCAAAAATAAATAAACGTTAAAAAAATTAAAAAAAAAAATGAACCAACAACTCCATATCCCTTTTTATAAGGAGTTACAAAATCATTTTTAATAAATAATATTAAACCCTACCCCAACTAAAGTTCTTCTAGTCTCTTGCCTACTGCCTCAATGAAATGAAATCACTATAATAAACTTACTGTAACATAAAAGCTAATGTTTTACCAGGAAATGTTCTATGTATGAACTCTCTAAGAAAAAAAAACTCCTATAAGGATGATCAACTCCCACATTTCTTACCACTCTTGGGAGAGGAAAGATGACAAACAGGGATTAGAAGGAAATGGAGGGAGGAAGAAAAATTGAAGAAGAAATCCCCCTCACCTCCAAACACCTCTTTACTGGCACATCAGCCAGCAAGATCCTCTGCCTCTCTCAATCTCCCTCGCCTCACTGACTGCCCCAGACATGGCTAAAGTCGGAAACAATGGATATAATATAGAAGCTACAAATTATATTTTGCCCACCTTTTCCCAATCAAGATATTATGATCAATTATATTTTAAAATTATACAAATTATTTTTGAAACTAGCTTGTGGAATGACTTACGTCATTTAATAATACTGCTATGCTTTTATAGTTTGATGGTTTGTAAATACTGTTTTTACCACAGGCAAATTTATTTTGGTTGTAGGTATTAATGGAATTTCATATCTCATTTAAGGGATATAATATAAATAACTAACCACAAAATTATTAAAAATTTAAAACTCATGCATGGTTCATTAACAGTCAAATGAATAAGAAGATTTATATAAACATAAATCAGGTTCGTTTTAGTTGTATGTTTGCATACATACAGAAAACCAGTAAATCAAACAGAAGACTCTCCCATTTTTATGTTACTTTTATTCATTTATAATCAGAAAGTTACAGCATTTAAAGTTCATATCATGTAATATTTCTCATAACTCAGATTCTATAAAATAAACATCAGTTTAATTTCCCATTTACATGTACAATTGATATTAGCATTTTATTATTTACTTTATAATGTGAACTTATATTAATGAGTCATCAAGACTGTGACAAGTAAAACTGTTAAGTCTGATCATAACATAAATATGTTGAGTCATATTTATTCAGTTTATCCTACTGTTAAAATACATTTGAAAAACTCAGTTTTAGGATACAAAAAATATATGAGCATTTCAACAGTGATCTTTACAGTATTATTTCAATGCTTCAATAAGGAGGTTATACTATAGATATAGAACCAATATAAACGAAAAGAGAGTAATAGCAAAGACAAGTTTGAACCACATCAGCACTAGCCTTACAGTGGTAAAATCTGTCAATATTTTTTAAAAACTTGAGAGACATATTTCCTCTTCACATGTCATTTTCTGGTCACAAAAAAAAAACTATCACAAAAAGATATATATATATTTTTTTTAAGTTTACTTATTTATTTTGAGAAAGAGCAAGAGAGAGAAAGAGAGTGCATGAGCATGCACACACAAGTGGGAGAGGTGCAGAGAGAGAGAGAGAGAGAGAGGGAGAGAGAATCCCAAACAGGTTCTGACTGTCGGTGCAGAACCCGATGCGGGGCTCCAAGTCAGAAATGATGAGATCATAACCTGAGTCAAAGTTGGCCACTTAACTGACTGAGCCACCCGGGCACCCCACAAAGAGATATTTTTAAAAAGTAGTAGATGAGTGAGGTATTGGGTTTTGGTAAATAAAATCTTAAAACTTAAGTGAGAGGTACCTGGGTGGTTCAGTCGGCTGAACAGCACACTCTGCCTAACCCCTGCTCACACTCTCCTCTCATGCTCTCTCACTCTCAAAAATAAACATTAAAAAAAACTGAATTTCTAAAAAAAAAAAACAAATTACATGAAATTAATCATATAACTCTGCTTTCTGAAACAAATATGACTAACCTATACTGAAATACACAGCATTATCTCATAGGCCCTATGTGGTTTTCTTCCATTAAACGTAAAATGTACATGGGGCGCCTGGGTGGCTCAGTTGGCTAAGCATCTGACTTTAGCTCAGGTCATGATCTCACAGTGGGTGAGTCTGAGCCTCAAGTCAGGCTCTGTAACAACAGCCCAGAGCCTGAAGCCTGCCTCAGATTCTGTGTCTCCCTCTCTCTCAGCCCCTCCCCCTGTTCGCACTCTGCCTCTCTTTCAAAATAAAGACATAAAATAAATTTTTTTTAAAAAAGTAAAATGTACAGGGCACCTGGGTGGCCCAGTCATGTGAGCATCTGACTTCAGCTCAGGTCGCGATCTTACAGTTTGTGAGCTGGAGCTCCACGTGGGGTGAACTCAAGCCCTGCTTCAGGTGAGCACAAGCCCCACTTCAGGCAAATATGAGCCCCACTTTGGTGAGCCCTGCTTCTCTCTCTCTGCCCTCACTCACTTGCGCCCTCTCTCACACACATACAAGAAAAGTAAAATATATAGTCTCATATAAAGTTTATATAGAGGCACCTGGATGGTTCAGTAAGTTAAGTCTCCAACTTTGACTCAGGTCATGATCTCATGGTTTGTAGGTTCAAGTCCCGCGTCCGGCTCTGTGTAGACCACTCAGAGCCTAGAGCCTAGTTCAGATTTTATGTCTCCCTCTCTCTCTGCCCTCCCCTGCTGGCTCTCTGTCTCTGTCTCCCTCAAAAATACATATTAAAAAAATTTTTTAATAAAAAGTTTACATGGATTACATGTTTAGAATAATATAGAGATTGATATAAAGTAATTTATTAATCAAGGAAGAATAAACCTATGCCAAGTGAATGATATCATTCATTTCATTGGTTTCATCCCTAATTATTTCAAAAAGAAAACGGCAGGATATAGAGGGAGGTTGAGTAAGAGGGAATGCAGACTTGAGAGTAGAATGTAGAGAGAAAGGAAGGTTGAAACGAGACTAATCCCTTAAAAATGTATCTTAAATGCAAACTCATCCCCATATAATAGTCTTCTGTTGAGAATTTTAAAATGGTTTTTTGGGGGCGCCTGGGTGGCTCAGTCGGTTGAGCATCCGACTTCGGCTTAGGTATCATCTCGCAGTCCGTGAGTTCGAGCCCCGCGTCGGGCTCTGCGCTGACAGCTCACTCAGAGCCTGGAGCCTGCTTCACATTCTGTGTCTCCCTCTCTCTCTGCCCCTCCCCCACTCATGCTCTGTCTCTCTCTGTCTCAAAAATAAACATTAAAAAAATATTTTAATGGTTTTTTTAAAAATTGACTGTAAATATCTTTTACTTTTAAACACGTTTGTCGTATTATACCAAACTACAATTAAATAATAACTCCAACTGCCAAAAAGAAACTATATACTTTATGGTACAGAAATGTAAGCCACAGACTCATTAAGAAGGGAACCAAAGGAAATCCTGTACTGGTCCTTCAAAGGCTACACCTACTACACTAGTATTGACTGTATCTCATCTGAAGAGTACCAACAGGATCAGTATTGGTGCATGTATCAATATCAATACTTGTAGTTTCAGAATTGTTTAGAATCATAGTTGTGCTTTATTTTTAAGTTTAAAAAATTACATTTTTATACTTATTCTTATGATTATAAAATGGAAACTCTTTTACAAATGTTCTATAATATGAAATGTATGTATTTACCATTTAATTAATCCAGGAGATTTAGTAATGCAGTTTATAGTAAATCAAAAATAATCATTTAAGAATTGGAAAAAATACATAAAAATATTCTGACATCTCTTATAAAACATTGTTTAATATATAGCCTAAACCCCTTAAAAACTGTGAACACCTCACTATTCTACATCTCACAGATATGGCCATTTCTTTCAAAAAATCTACATTTTATTTTATCAGCACTGAGATTCAATTTACATAATGGAAAGCATTGGAGAACAAACCGCCCAAACACTGTTTTCAGAAAACAAAATATTCTAATTATTTTAATATATACATTATCAATTTCTAGCCTTGAATTTGAAGACTATGTGAACTGTGAGAAGTAAATTAACATCCTAACTAATTACAGTTGTGAAACCTAAATAAAGCACCATAAACCAAAAAGTAATTGCTTTATAGTCAAAGGCACAAGTTCAATTTAATAAACCGGCTGGACTCACTGCATTATATTACAGGAGACAGAGGTTAAGAAGTGACCTTGGGATCCTGCTTTCCAGATGTCTGAAGGGTCCATTTCTTAATGAAAGCATCTCTACTCTTAACAGATATTTAGCTTACTAACTACCCAGTCAGTATCTTTGCCCATATAAGACTCTAGTTGATTTTTGAAATTTTAGGACTGTAGATATTATAAAGAAAAAAATCTAAGAACATACAACTTGCACAAAGGATTAAGATATATTTCCCTTCTGATGCAATGCACAAGATTAAGAAATTTACTACCACACATTCTACATTTTGGGGCATATTTTCTGAAATTTCAAATGAGAAATTCAATAAGCCTTAAGCATATACTTCCCATTATTTCAGATTATGAAAAGATTTAACTAATTTGTAATACTACACACACACGCATATTCCACAAATAACTATGTACAGATATATGCCCATATCAATTCTCTTACTCTTTTAATTAAAAATTTATGTTCCTTCGGGTCATAAAAATCTGGGTTTGGGTATTTTAAAAGTTCAAACACATATTAAGCTATGCTTTCTTTGCTTTGGCACTAGCTCCCCCTCCAGACCAACCCATTAATATAACTGTACTTAAAAAAATAAACAAGTTTTTCCAAACCACTAGCAAATTTCAAAATTCACCACTTTTAAGGAAATTCCAGTACCTTAAAATAACTAATTAAAATTAAAACCAAATACTCCATAATGTAATCAGAATTAATCTTTTTAATTCCATACATCTCGAAAAGAACTGACCAGTAGGAAAATAACTTCAAGTGACTCTTGAAATTTAAAAACATCCTAAACAATCTATATAGTGCTATATTTGATGGAAATTATTTTGAAACACTATCCTAATAAACCACAATATACTCCTCATGTTAACTCACTACTTGATCAAAGATACACTTTTGCATGTTTCTGCAGTCTATGCAAGTTTCATTCCAGCTGTTCAGCTCTTCAAGTACAATTCTCAATTTATAAAAGCAGCAAAAGGAAAAATCCATGTCTCCAAACCACCTTCTATGTTCCTTACAGCCTATTCATTTCTAACTCCCTACATTTCTACATACTAAACTGTAAAATCACAAATTCAAATGTTTGAATGCCCACAATATCCTTACTACCCTAATACTGTATTTACAATCAAGCAATTAAGACTTTCTTTCTATACACATTTTTTGGGTATATCTCATAAGACTAGAAATGTACAAGACCTTATCATTTAGCATACGTTTAGGATTTTTTTTTTTTTCAGGTAATTTCAAAGAAGGGAGAATACAACTTACTCTACTCTATTATTTCAGTATAGTACTGTTGTTTAATTTCTCTCCTAAAATGTTTTCTATATAATACGCTCTTTAAAAGAATTATGCGTAAAAACATGAAGGTTAAATTTAATCAAGAAAATATACACTTAACCCCAGGAGTAACAAGGAAAAAAAAAAACACTATAACGAAACCTTGCCTACAGTTTCTCTAAAGACAACCAAGCCAAAGTTCAGTTACCCGTGATGAGCTTAATTCTAAAGTGACAGAAAACTTTTGTTGAAATTTGTTCTGCGTTACCTTGAGGCCTGGGAGTTATTACTGGAGATTCTGCCTTTCCTAGGTTCACCTTCTTAAGTTGGCTTAAGTCAACTGTAAATTAATTCAAACATGAATAGAAGAAAACACCTCTTCGTGTCTTTCTCCAAGGCCTCAATCAAAAGTCTAATAATATACGGCAAACCGCTAAAAGCTCACCAGGGATAAACCCTAACCAAGTCATTGCCATTTAACTTAAAAAATACACTGCGTCTCTGCCGTTCTGTGTGGCTGAAGATTGCAATCCCCACAGTAAAAGAACAGGTGCTGCACCCGACAACCCACTCACTCTTGCAGGACAAATCTCCTTTAATAAATAAGGGTTCATTTAACCTTCCCAAATAAGTTTAGATACTCAAAAGCCGCCAGCTCATCATTTCCACATCATTTGGGGGATGCAGTGGCACTCACGCCTTTAACTGCCCTGGCATTGGCCCCTCGCCGGGAGCGGATCTTTGTACCGGTTCACCCTGCGATTTCTGGCCAGGGAACCCCTCCCGAAAGCCCGAAACGTACAAGCATCCTCCTCGCCACAGTCCGTGACTAGAGGGACCGAGATGCTGGGGAAAGGGCAGGTAGGTGGATAGGAGAGAAGAGGGACACCTCCCACCCCCGCCCCCATCATCCCTTCTCCTCTCCACGGTTTCGGCCCCTGCCCGAAGCAAGGATGCGCGACGCGGAGGACAGCCGCGGCGGCAGGCGCCCCTCACCCTCAGCCCGCGCCCCCGGACCGCGCCAGAGCGTGCCGGGGGCTTACTCCCCACTTTTCCGGGAGCCGCTGGGTAAGCAGCAGCAGTTGCAGCAACAGGCCTGGGGAACGCCTGGGGGAAAAGAGCGAGGACAGCCCCCAGTCGCATCCCCGGAGCCTCCTCGAATCCCGCGCTAGCCCAGTCCCAGACCCCGAGGCGCGCGGGGCCCGGCTCCCAACGCCCCCTTACCCGAGGCGGGAGCAGAGGCGGTCTCCGCCGTCCCCAGTTGCCGCCGCCACCGCCGCCGCCGCCACAGCCCTCAGCTGCAGCTGCCCAGTTGGGGAGTGGGAGGGGTGGCTGGGTGGAGGATGCTACTCCCGACTGAAGGGAGACGAAGAAACGGAAACAGGAACCGCCGCCGCCGCCACTGCTTAACGGAGCCTTCGGCGCCACTGACTGAGCGAGAGCGCGAGGCGGCGCGAGCGGGGCAGTCGCTGACAGCGCGAGACCGAGCGCGAGCCGGGTCCCGGGCGCGCGACCCCGAGCAGCGCCGGCCCCATTCCGCGACGAGAGGAAGGGACGGGTTGGCTGGGGGCTGGGAGGGGGCGGTGTGGGGCGGGGGCCTGGAGCTGAGGGAACCTGGCTACTCGGGTCTGCCGGAGATAACGCGCGCACGCGCCGGAGCGGCTCTGACAACGAGCGCAGGCGGGGAAGCCTTGGCTAGCGCAAGCGTGCGCGCGCGGGTGGGGGCGCGCGCCCCTCAGCGTTACAGGCTTCTGGGAGAGGGCGCGCATGCGCCGGCCGCTGCCACCTACGGCGACCCTGGCATGTGCCACGGCTTCTTCCCGCCCCCTTCTCGCAGAGCTGTGGATAGCGTAGCTGCAGCATCCGCTGCCAGGAGGATCCGCGGGCCACAGAGGGACCGGGAGACTTCCAGCAGGGCAGCAGCTGCGCTAGGGCGCCGGCTCCTACACGAGCGTAGGCCGCCCTCTACCGCCTGCAGGCCGGAGGCTGCTTGGGGCGAATCGAGCCGAACTCCCCACTCCCGGGAGCGCCATCTCCCGGGAATGCCGTATTCTCGATAGCCGGGGAACGGACTGGCCCATGCCAGTTCAGCCGCGGCCCTAAGGAGCACCAGTACTGAAGCAGGCTCCTTGCTACTTTTTACGGGTGATCGCTGCTGCTCCGCCCCTGCAGCCCAGGTCTGACCGTTTGGCTGCAGCTAGCGGCGTGATCACAGAATGGCATCGCACCCACATGCAACTAGCGGAGCCCAGTTTTAGCTTGTGAGAACTGTTTCCACATTTGCCCCGACAGAAAGACCTCCCACAAGGGCCTGAGTTTGATGCCTAGCCTCTCCCCCGACCCGCGGCTGCGACAGCCCCTTTGAGGCGGAAGTTTATTTAGAACGGGAAAGAGAACTTTGGGGAGGAGGGGTTCCCTAGGATGCTTCCTACCCGCACGCACTCGGGAAATTCCTGGCGCCCGCGATGCAGAGCAGTGGGCCGAAGAGCTAGGTCAGACCGGCCCAGACGGTGAGCTGAGCCGGAGGACTTAAGCGCGCAGCCCCGGCACACAAAGTAGTCGCGGGCCGAGGGAGGGGGTGCCACGGTGTCCAATCAAAGACGCGAGCCATGTGAGTGGAGTGCGAGCCGACCAATCAGACGGCCGGAGAATGAGCTTCCCGTTCCCAACTCTTCCCTGTAGCCTCCGGACCCAGATCCCAAGCCTGGGGCGCAATGCCGTGGAAAGCGAGATGGTGCCCTGAGGACAGAAAAATAATTTCTCTAGACTTGGGTGTTTTTAAGTGCCTTGCTTAGGTACTTATCCCAGAACAAATAGCGACGGCGTTTTGATGCTGAGTATGAAAAAGATCACAGAAAAGAGATTTACAAGGCACCAGTCTGCCAAGACTGCAATCTGCCTAATAACATTCATAAATTTACAGTATTTATTGAGACCTTTTTATAGGCCAGGAACTGTGTTACAAAAAACAAATAAGATAACTGCTGTTTTTCAATGAAGAAAAAAAAGTTCCCTGCCCTCAAGAAGCTCAGCTTCTCCTTGGGTTGGCTGGACCTTGTGACTCTGGTATTTACTGTCAGTCCTTTAACGAAAAAGCTCTCAGCAAAGTAGTTTACAGTCGTTTTTATGGCTTTTATCTCCCCGTTAGAAGAGAAAACTACGGGAAAAATAGGGTGACCTATCTAAAGTCACACACAAAAATATACCGGCATAATCAGAATTATGTTCTAGTTCAGAGAGCTTGTATGACCACATTCAACAAACTTTTATTGAATGCAGGGTTGCTGTCCTCCACTAAACAGGTTTCTGTACCAAGCTTAAAAACAGAACGGAATTCTGCTCTAAGGGCCACAACCTTTGGTAGTTGGAAATGAACAGAAATTTAGGTTTATGCCAAAGTAAGAAGTAAAGGCTGACACCTTTTAAGTCATACTCTAGATACTTTTTAGAAGTCAGAGGTGAGATGGGTATTTACTTCTTAGTTTAAACAGCATCTTAAAAAATATTTTAACAAGCATGTTTAACTTTAAAGCTTACCTTATACAATACTTTAAGATCTCCACGTTCAAAGCTTTATTTTACATTTGCCTCAAGACATCTAGTTTTCTATCTGGCCTTCATTTTTCCTTTCCAAAAACGTAGGAATTAAAATACGTATCTTCTCAGGGCATCTGGCTGGCTCAGTCCGGTCATGTAACCCTTGATCTCAAAGTTGTGAGTTTGAACCCCACCTTGGGTGCAGGGATTATTTAAAAATAAAATCTTTTGGGGCACCTGGACAGCTCAGTTGGTTAAGCATCCAACTCTGGATTTTGGCTTAGGTTAATGATCTCACTGTTTGTGAGTTCAAGCCCCGCATCAGAGTCCATACTCACAGCACAGAGCCTGCTTGAGATTCTCTTTCTTTCTCTCTCTCTCTCTCTCTTTGCCTTTCTCTCTCTATCTCTCTCAAAAATAAATAAGCTTACAAAATAAAATCTTTTAAAAATTAAAAAAAAAAATACTTAACCTTCTCTACCTCCTGCTTAAAAAAATTTTTTTCCTAGGAATGTTTGTCCGAGATTTAGTGCATTTTGGTAGGATAGTATATTACATATTTAAAGGCCAAGTAACTTGGGCGTCTCTAGCATACAGTCAGAAACTAGTTCTCTAGAGGCTCTGATGGTGCTCTGTTGAGGCAATGTGCTTCTCACCCTGTGACAGAACACTGTTAACATAGCCCTTTCCAGAACATGCCCAGGGTTGAACTGCCACCTCAGAACTGGAAGTATCTGTTATGCAACTGACTTTCAGAACAAATCTTTACACACTGAGTTCCAGGCCAATAATGAATTTCCAAAAAAATCCACTACCATTCCAGCCTTTAAAAAACACATTTCTTTTACTCTCTCCAGAGAGGAATATTACTAAAACTCTGCCTTTCTCTTGCTAGGTTAAGTTTCTTAGAGAGAGCAAATATCTCCAAAAGGTTCTAAACATTACTAACCACCAGAAGACTTCTCTGTCAAAGGATGTTTTCTCCACAAGCTCTGGCTTCCCCGCCCCCACCACCCACGCTGCTTCTGGGGCCCCCTCACTCTCTCTTCTCACGCCAGCTACCTGCCTCTACTTCTCATCACTCCTAGTTCCTGATACTTGCTTAAGCAAGTAGAAGTGCTCCACCACTTCCTTCAACTTTTCTTCACAAACTACGTTTTAGACCCATCTTTGCTTCTCTGAAAACTTACAGGTAAGTTCTGCTCGGCAAGAGAGTGTGCAGAACATTCTTTATGTCGTAATATACCAAGAACTAATAGAACCTTGTCAGTACATTGTATTCTTTTACGCAGCCTGCGTCAAATTCTTAGTCATCAACCAGAGCTTTGGGGTCTTGCGGGTGAGGCAAGGAGTCGTCAACCCTGAGACCATGAAAAAGACGAAAACGAAAGTTAAAGTGAATAGAGGAGTGGCCATTTTATTGAGAGATTAGCTAGATCAAAGTTAATGAACTTGAATATTATCACATTTCCAAAGTTGCGAACATTCATGCAGGAACTAGTTTGAAGTTTACTACTACCATTTTATTAATGATTATAATAAAAATAATAGCCTAAGTGTAATATTGCTGAGTGTCAGGTGCCATGATAAACTCTTGCCTCCATCACTGAATTCTCGCATCAACCCTTGAGGTAGATTCTGTTATTATAATGGAATCTATGAGGCTCTCAGCTGCAGCTAACTTACCAAATAGTTTAGAAATGTTTCCATCTCTACCAATGTGGACCAACTGAATGTCAGTTGTGGAAACATTCTTAATAATCTTCAGTTGTCCTTATTTTCTAAGTATTTCTCTAGATATATCTACTTAGAGGATTTCATTTTGCAGGAAATCACCCAAAAGGCAGCACTGTTTATTACATACAAAAAGGTGGATCTTGAGATAATCATTTAACCCATTTGGCCTTCAGTTTTCTTATCTATAAAATAAAAAGGGGTAGTCTAGAGAAATTTTGGTTGTTTGCCTGTTTTAAAACGATAAATCTAGCCAGCTTGACACACCATTGCCGGCAACCACAACAATGAAGTATGAGAAAACAGTCTATACTTTGAAATCCAGTAAGTGTTTTGTAAGTCACTTTGAGCCAACTCCCTAAGTAGAAATTCAGTCTATACCCACTCATTAAAGAGCAGACCCAATCTTTCCAATCAGAAGAGTAAATGAAGTGATTGATTTAAAGACTTATAAAACTACCCCTTTCTGTGACTTTCCTCCATGGCTGAAATCTCTGTCTTCTTCATGGAGATAAAGCATTATATAGTTCACATTGTTCATATCCACTCCTATTTCTTCCTCATTAATAGAGTTTGTTTTTTGTTATTTTTGTTTGTTTTTTAGGTAACCATCCAACGTCTAGGTATACAAGGGCAATTGAATTACCCTAAGTCAATCAGTAAATTAATTCCCTAGTATGGTAGAGACTTGCTTACCCTCTCTTTTCATCCATATAGAGAGATTACATTTTCACACATACATCCCTGCCACTCAACCCCATCCTTGCAGTTGAGTTGAACCATGTGACTAGTTACAGTCACTAGTCTATAGCAGCCTGTGGGTAGAAGTGATAGTGTTACTTCCAGCTATAAAATTTAATTGCAAGTATAAGTCCTTACAATGTTTACTCTTCCCCAGTCTCAAAACAAGTTTTATTGAAGATGAGAGAGCCTTTGTCAGCCTATGTGCCTAAAAGAGGACAATTTGGTACACCCTACCTTCCATCGTCATCAGGTCAGGATGGATATAGGAGTAAAAAATACACCTTTATTGTTTAAACCACTGAGATTTGGGGGTATTTTTTACTGCAGCATGACCTGGAATCTAGGTTATACTAGGTCTTAGACAATTCCAATTCTAATTCTAATTCTAATTCTAATTCTAATTCTAATTCTAATTCTAATTCAGGTATATCCTAATATACCTGAAAACCATTATAGTCCAATCAGACTGAAGGGAAGGATTTTTAGTCCATGCTCAGAGGAGAGGATTCTCTCTTACCAGGTACAATGAGTCAGTGCATAAAAGAGATTGCCGCCAATCTAACAACCACAAGAGGAATTAACCTTAGGGGCGCCTGGGTGGCTCAGTCGGTTGAGCATCTGACTTCGGCTCAGGTCATGATCTCATGGTTTGTGAGTTCGGGTCCCGCATCGGGCTCTGTGCTGACAGCTCAGAGCCTGGAGCCTGCTTTGGTTTCTGTGTGTCTCTCTCTCTGCCCTTCCCCAGCACATGCTTTCTCTCTGTCTCTCTCTCCCTCAAAATAAATAAACATTAAAAATTAAAAAAAAAAAAATGAAGTCAACACACTGAAGATGGCAAACAAAGAGAAAAACCCTTGAAGAAAAGTTTGAGCTCCTGGTTGTATCACTCCTGAAAGCTACTCTTCACTGGACTTCTACTTCTGCAGAATAATAATTCTGTTTGTTTCTCTGTAACACCATAAGCAGAAATTACATCTTGTATATCTTTAATTTCATCCCAGTTCCTCACACAGATATGACTCAAGAAGCACTCAAAAATATTAGATGAATTAAAATTTTTTAATATCATAGCTTATACTCTTGCCTTTAGAAATAAAATATTAGCTGCACTAACAAGGGGGAAAATTAATATAATACAACCCAGTCTTTTTACAGATGAAGAGATGAAGACCCAGATATATTACAAGATTCATCAAGTTCACATTGCTTTGTTATGGCAGAACTAAGGGGTAAAAAAAAAACAACTAATAATTGTTTCATCAGAAATGACCATAGTTTCCAACTGAAGCCAGAGAAGCAATGAGACAGTATATTACCCTGGCAGTTAAAAATGCTGAAGTTAAGACAAATATAGCTTACTTACTAGCAATATGTTCTTGGACAAGTTACTTAACCTCCCTGAGCTCAGGTTGTCCATCTGTAAAAGAGGATAATCTCTAGTACATAGAGTTGTAAGGAATAAAGGACTCAACATGTAAAAAAAAGGCACTCTGGGGCACCTGGGTGGCTCAGTCGGTTGGGCGGCCGACTTCAGCTCAGGTCATGATCTTGCGGTCTGTGAGTTCAAGCCCCACGTCAGGCTCTGTGCTGACAGGTCAGAGCCTGGAGCCTGCTTCTGATTCTGTGTCTCCCTCTCTCTCTGCCCTTCCCCTGTTCACGCTGTGCCTCTATGTCTCTCAAAAATAAATAAACATTAAAAAAAAAAAAAATTTAAAAAAAAAAAAAAAAAGGCACTCTGCACAATGCCTGACACATGATAAACATTCCATATATTGCAGACCTGTCAAATGGTGTTTATTCATAGCTAAACCAATTTTTTTTGCATTAAAATAGATTCTGTTCTGTCCTTTTTAATTCAGACCACTGACCTGTGTTTTTCCAGCATGCGTAATTATAGCGTAGCCTATACAATTGTATATAGCCAGTACCTGTCCTTCCTACAGGAACTGGTCCTCCCATTTCCACACATCTACCATATGATAGCAGCAAGAAAAGCCTTGTTACTACTGACTGGCCCTTGACCACAGCTAATTGGTCAAGCGGTGGACACCTGACTCAAGATGGGCCAATGAAGCAAGTCTTCAAAGATATTTAGACTTTGTAAGAGAGGTCATCTCAAGTCTCAGCCAGATATATAATCTGGGAGATGTTATCTGACATGTTTTGGGTTTTGAGGGGTTTTGTTCATTTGTTTTTGTTTTTGGCCAAGTGGAGAAACACATTCTGAATTGAGAAAATGTAGTCAATGGAAAGAGGAAAGAGGAGAAGATGAAGAAAGTATCTTTGTTATACTGGAGTTCTCGGTTCCAGATTTCTTTGACCATTGGCAGAATCTCTGCCTTTCCTTCTGTTTTGGGTTGCCTCTTCCAAAGTTTCCCCCAATATTTTTCTAATATATTCCCTATTTTGCATAAGCTAATTTTAGGTGGGTTTATTTTAGATGTGATTAATGCAATGGTATGCTATATTATATTATCATAGAGTAAAAAAAATAAGAAAAGGGAAAATCTTTAAATTCATTATTTTTTTAATTTTTTTTAACTTTTTATTATATTTCTGAGAGAGAGAAAGAGAATTATTGGAGGGCAGAGAGAAAGGGAGACACAGAATCCAAAGCAGGCTCCAGGCTCCAAGCTGCCAGCAGAGAGCCCGACGCGGGGCTTGAACCCACAAACCGTGAGATCATGACCTGATCCGAAGTCGGATGCTTAACCGACTGAGCTATGCAGGCGCCCCTAAATTCATTATCTTTATTAACAGCTTGAGTGATACTTCTTAGAATATGATCAAGTTTATAAAAATGAATCAATTAATTTTTATCAACTATATGTAAAGTACCTGTAGCAGAGACTTCAAATTATATCTCTATATCCGTTTTCTTATTCTTCCACAAGAGCCAACCCCCAATTTTCAGATGGTCATATTGCCACTCAGCCTAAAACTAATATTTTCTAATCTCCATTGCATAGGTATAGCCGCATGGCTAAATTCTGGCTGCTAAGATCTAAGTAGAAATGTTGTGTGGGACTTCTATTTTCAAAAATAAAATTGGGGCACCTGGGTGACTCACTTGGTTAAGTGCCCAACTCTTGATTTTTGGCTCAAGTCGTGATCTCACTATGAGTTCTAGCCCCACAATGACTGTGCAGAGCCTGCTTGGGATTCTGTCTCCCTCTTTCTCTGTCCCTCCCCTCCTTGCTCTGTATCTCTCTCAAAATAAATAAAGATAAACATTTTAAAAAGTTATAAAAATAAAGGAGTGTACACTTCTTATCTGTTCTCTGTATCCGGGGTCATAATATGATGACTGGACCATGAGGATAGCCAAACCTTGGGGACAGCATAATAGCAAGGAAGGACCTGGCTCCCTGACAACTTTGCAGAACCTCCAGGGCAGTCCTGGGATGCTCACCTCCAAAATTCTTTTATGTGTAAAAATAAATAAATAAATAAATAAATAAATAAATAAATAAATAAATAAATAAATAAATAAATAAATAAATAAGCTTCTCTCTTATTTAAGCCACAGTTTTCTAGATTTTTCTCTTACATGACACAGAAACTAATTCTGATACATTGCCATAGTAGTTTGACAAATTATGTTAAGTTAGATCTTTAATGCTCCACTAAAAGAGAAATTAATCCAAAAAGATTTGAAAGAAATGTAACAAAGATAAGTACATAATACTACTCTATTTAAAAATTTTAAACCAAAAATAAAGATACAGACCAGGGGCCAGGCGGGAGCCGGGAATACAGACTGGGGAAGAATGGGATAAATGTAAGAGAAAAAAAAAAAATTCAGAGAGAAAAGTTCCAGCCAAGAAAAAAAAAAATTACCACTGTCAACACATTATAAATACTTGCTCCAATAAGAATGAGTCTTGCTAAAGTCACCAAAGTTCCAAGGTTCTGCATTACAGGGGCAAAAACTTTATCTTATGAGTTCACCAAAAGGAAAATTAGATTCTGAGGGGGAAAATTAACTCTAACCAAACTGACAAAAGTCTGAAACACGGTAGGCCCCTTGAGGACAGAGACCCTGCCTCTCTGTCTTGATCACCACTGTGTATCATATTTGCTGAATGAGTTAATTAATTTTCATTGCAATATAACTGCCAGGGGGAATCAAGCACTCATAACCTCTGGTTAGTCAGGATCTTCTGGTTTCCATGGGAACAAGGCAGTATAGAGTCATGGTTCAGAAAGTAGATTCTAACTATATTTGAATCCAAGTACTGCCACTTAACAGCGATGAGACCTTGGGAAACTTTTTAAAACTATGTGTCATTTCTTCATTCATGTAAAATGGGAATGATAATATTATCTACCTCATCAGGTTGTCATGATTGTAAAATGAGTTATTACATGTAAGACTCTTAAGAATAGCACCTGGCACAGAGCACACAACAAATATTAGCCGTTTATAGCTTTACGAAAACCCTAAGCTAAAGCAAGCCTTTGTGGACACTATTATTATTATCTGATCTACATCCAAAGTCAAGATGACATGAAAACAGAATCTCAGGAAGAAAAAGAAATAGGTGATTGACAAGATTTCCTGAACCAAAGGTTGAATGTCATTTCAGTTTTGCAGTACATGCTATAACACAAGTGTTGATATTTAAAACAAAGGGTAAAGGTTCTAAAAACAACTCCCTACAAACTGCACTGGCACAGTTTACAAGTCTACTTGTAAACTCGAGTAGATTGGGTCAAGTGGAGCTAACATATTTACCTCAAGGCTGATCGTTTAGTTTAAAATATACTCCCTGTCTTTGGGGACACTTCTCTCAAACAGCTGAGAGTCCATCCAACTAATTTGAGCTGTTAGTGCAAGGAACCAAGTAACTCGGTTACTCCAAAGAAAAGGGGATTTGAATTATTTTCAGTTCAAAATACATAAACCAAAACTTACCCTGTGGCAACTGGAGATCTGCTGATCTATGTCTCCATCCCTCTCACGGTCCCCATGTCATTCTCTGCTCTTCTGCTCTTCTCTCAGTACCAACTGACTTCCATTTTTTTATTCTACCTTTTGGTTTCTGCAGGCTCATGATTTTCATTCCCTTATAGTTCATCTTTTTCATAGCATAAGACATAATCTTAACTTTCAAATTCTCAGTTTCTTGATTCACATTCTCCAGAGAGGGAAATCTTATTGGGTCTTCATGTCTTTCTCTACTGAGTCATATAATGGATCTTCTGGCCTTCAGTCAAGTATTAATTCTGGTCCAAACTACTGTGTCGAAGTGGTGGTGGCTGCCCCATCACTATGGGCCATGGTGGCGCCTGAGCATGGCAAACTCTTTAGCAGAAGTAGGGGGTGGGTACACATAGGAATTGACATCTCTGACATCCTGCCGTATTCCTTTCCCTCACTTTCTCCAGTTTTCTATAACTCTCCTCATCCCACCAATATTCACATAGAGATCTTACCACTCTGTGCTTCTCTCTCAGTACATATCAATTCAACTCAGCTCAATCTCAGCCTTCACATTGGTCTTTGCAAATTCTCCAATGCACTGTTTCCAGCAAATGTTTTGTTTATGAAGTCAGGTGGACTCTGTTGGAATTTGTCTCCACGTGGACCATCTAGCTTCTCACCAACAAAATAACTCAAGCCCCGTCCCCCTTATGTTGTCACAAAGTAAGCTTGGAAGAAATCATGAGTTATGTAAATGCAACACCCATGGCTCCTTTGAAAATCAGCAAAAAGGTGAAGTCCTACGATAAAGGAACAAAACTGTCTTCACATAGGAAGGGCAGACATTTTATTTTATATTTTTAAGACAGACATTTTAAAAGCTAATCTACAGACAAGTTTTATTAAAAGCTAATTCTATCAGGTGTTAAACAAAGGGTTTGTGAATATCTAATATAGAAATAGTGGCAAGAGAAGTCATAAAGCTCTGAATTAACAGCAAGGGAGACTGGGAAATACAGAGCAGCACACGGGTGTGTGGCGGGCACTAAGGTCTCTGCCACATGCAGTAGGTAACCTACACAGTCACAAGTGGCATGGTGCTGGATAAAATAATTTAAACAAGAGATAACCAGAAGATGAAATGGACAGCAGGAAGTAAATTTTAGAAGTTGTGAAGAATGTGATAACTTATTAGGTGAAAAAGTGACTAAAGATGAAGGAGATTTAGGGCTTGGGTGACTACTTTTTTGATACCATTAATATAATTCATAGTTCAGTATAATCACATGTAGAATTCGGGTCTTCTGATCCCAAACCAATATTCTGTTCATTCTGACAGGCTCAATATTTTGTTTTCAAAACAGCGATATCCTAACAAAGAATCACTGAGCCAGATGGATTCAGCATTGTATCCCCAGCGCCGAGATTAGTGCTCGGCCTATGGAAGATGCTCAAACAACAGTAAATGAACTAATGAATGAATAAGTGAATGAGGAAAGTAGCTATTTCAGTAGAAAGGATTTGACTTAAAAAAATGTAGTTTTTGTCTTTACATATTGTTAGATCCTGCAAATGGTTTCCAAGGAAGTTGTAATACCTTTTAATAGCTATTTTTAAAGTATCCTAAGAAACTTTACACACGCTTATGTCTACATCCCTAAATAACAGAAGAAATCCAATTAACTTTGTCTTTCTTTTTATAGGAGTATTTTTCATTTTTAGATTGAGGGCCTAATAAAACAATCTCTGCAGCCCTTTCACTTTTAATATTCTGTGTGCCTTTAAAACAAAACGTGCTTGATTAGTTCTCCCCTCCAACTTACAATGAATGCATTTACCAACTTCTCCCAGCCAGAAATGGCTGTGGTGACCATATTTCACTCACCAAATGGAGTGAAACTAAATCTAACAATTAAATCTGTTACTTAAAATATGAATTTTCCTGGGGAGTCTAAGACACACGGAAACCATAGGGATAAGTCTGAAATATTTATTTAAACTATGCACGATTCCTCATGATCTTGTAATTAAAGTGTCCTTGGCTGTATATCAGGGCCGATGTTCACCAATACGGCAAAAAAATTGGTCAGGGGTCTATTTTGATTGTCTGAAACTATGCAATCATGTTTTCAGTGTTCAAAGAGTACCTTCTTCTATGAGCTTAACTTTGTAACAGGGAGGCTAACTGGAGTTCTGGTAAATAGGGTTGCACACAGATCATTTTGACTTTGTGGTAGGAGAGTTTTCAATCCTTTCTTCATTGTCTCCCAATTACCACTTACCACTTTGCCCACCAAAGGACCTGGGGTAAATTTTACACTCATCATAATAAATCTAGACTCCAGTATCACACGCAGATGAGGACAAGATTTACAGATACAAACTATCTTGGAGATATATATATATATATATATGTTTTAATGGTTTTATATATATATATATATTTTTTTTTAATGGTTTTACGTTTAAGTCAGTTATGCTCTGATGGAGTAGCATTAACCATATAATGTCTGGAGGTACCTTCTGTATTTATGACTCATGACATCTCACCTATACAGTTCTAGAAAAACCAACCTGTTAGACACAGATGCTCATTACATGGCTTACACAAGAGAATGAGTATTACTCTCTTTATTATAATTGAAATGAAAGTTAAATAAAGTACATCAAATTTCCTATAATATCCTTACAACCTTCTTCGACTGCTAGAGTCATCTTCCAATGCTTTCTAGATTCAGGGCAGCACGAGTTACTCTCATCCTTTATATTTCCCAGCCTCGTCGCTGGTCAAATTGGATCCATGTTCTTTCTAGCCAAAAAGATGTGGACAGAAATGATATTAAGTCACTTCCTACTCTGTTTACAAGTGTCCCTGTGAGAACCTCCAGTTCTTTCCCCTGCCTGGGTGATCTTGAAGATCAGATGGTCTCATTATAAGACAGAGATAGGTTACCTGGATCCCCGAGGGTCCAGTAGAAGGAGAGTCACCCTACAAGCATCGGACTGTGACATGAGCAAAGAATAAATCTTTGTTGCATTAAGGCTAGTGTAAATTAACCAAATACTAGAGTGGCTAGCTAAAATCTAACCCCTGATTTAGTCACCAAACCATGTGCCTTGGCACAGTCCTTTGCCAAAATGAGTGCCCTGGTCTGCATCCCCCCAGGAGAGGTACCTTTTCTAATTCACATGTAGATGCCATATGGACTATCAGTAGCCTTGACTTTATCCCCTCTCAACTGATCACCCTGTCTCTACTCCTCCCTTTCACGATTCCTCTATAAAGCACTGCAGAAAAAAAAAAAAAAAGCTGCCAGACTAATATTCCTAAGGCATAAGCCTAATCATGACATTTCCTGCTTAGAAACCTCCAGAAGAACCCCATTGCTTCATGGATTAAGCCCAAAATATTTAACATGGTCTCCAAGACCCTCCACAATTCATTAAACAAACCCACCTATGCATCCCAATCGCTACCTTTGTCTTCACACTTCCATGTTCTCCATCTCTGGAAGCTAGCGTGGCATAAAACCAGGAGCTCCCTCAGTCTGACTCCACATAGCAGGTGCACCCCAGCTCATATCCAGCATTCACGGACCCAGTTATGAAACCTCCACCTTCACTCCCTCCATGAATTTCTATAGTATGGAGTTTCTTCAAGTCCTCCAGCTTTCAGGAGTTACCTTTTCCTTTAATATCCAAATTAAAAGGCTCAACTTCCATCCTATCGATAAAGTCATATACATGCCTTAGGCTTATATATGGTTTATTTGTCGGGGAGAAGGAGATTGGTCTCACAGTTGTTCTTGAGGTAAGTCCATCTGTAGACTGTTCCTCTATTCTGGCTCTGCAGCATAGCAAGAATTCAACTGTATTCTCACCCCTTGTTGGATTCTACTTGTGTGGAGCATGTCAATAGCCACTCATCTTACCATGAGGGAACCAAGAGATGAGGGAAAGACAACACAAAATGCATCTACTCCTATTCAATGAACAGCTAAGATTGGCAGATAAAATACATGACGTCCAACTAAATTCGACTTTCAGATAAACAGCAAATTAACTTTTAGTATAAGTATGTCCCAAATATTGCATAAGGCATATTTATGCTAAAAAATTACTTGTTTATCTGAAACTCAATTTTAATTGGGCATCTTGCTTTTTTATTTAGCAGGCCTGGCACTATTAGTAGTGTCTTCCCTTTTGTTAAATTCTTGATCTTTGTCTCAGATTGGGGAAGAAAGCAGGACTCTTCCTGCCAAAAGCACTGCCACGTATATATACATGTACGTATACCCAACCAAAACCACTACCATATATGTATACGTTATATTGTATATTTGTATCAAAATACATTGTATATTTATATCAAAATGACATTTACCCCTTCAACAGCAAGGTTTTCCTTCCTATTATTCATGTGTTATAATTATTTCTACACAATAATACCTCCCATATGACAAAAATAAGCCTCTTGAAATCAGGAACGTTATTCTTCATATTCTTTCATTGGCTAGTTAGATTTTTGAGGCATCTTTCTGGCACTAACTATCTACTTGCTATATTGGCATTTCAAGAATTCAAAACCAGCAACAGTGCCAAAAATTTTAAAGCAGATAACAGAGTCAGAAGAAAATGCCTTAGGCATGTGTAATAGCAAACCCTAGCACCTTTTCTGACTTGCATCAGCCTTGGATTTTTACTTTGGGACTTGCACATATGTTTTCAAATATCTTCTAGTGTCTCTCAGGAAATAGTTGTGTGGATTTTACGTGAGATGCATCAGACACTCGTAGGAACACACAGGTTATGGCTAAAAATCATTCTTTTAAGATAGCTTGCCAGAGGTGTAACTCTCTTCTTAAAACATAATAAGAAGCATCCCCACGTTGTGGGTGTTATTTCACTCTTCCAAACATATTTACACGTTACCTGCAGCACTGGAAAGGAACAAGCTGGCTACAAGTTAATGTCTCTTGAATCACACAGCCTTACTGCTTAGCTCCTGTATCCTGTGCTTTCTTGGTAGCGCCTCTGGAAGCCAGAAAGAAGGGTGGGTTAGAGAATAAAAGTTAATTAAATACCATAAATACTATATAGGATCACGAAAACAAATGGCCTTGTCCTTTCTCTCACACACCCATATTCAAACAAGCATGGTGCTCCAGATGCCAGTCACTTAGGTATCTACCATGATGATTCTTTTCATAAGGAATAGGAAATTAATTGTAGCCAGAGAGGTCCCCTGGAGTGGGTGTGATCTGGCTCCTTTAAATGAGGAATCTAGATATACGAAAATTTTCCCAGACTGCGAACCCTTTTAGAGAAGTTTGGTTACTTTACCAAAAAAGAAAAAAATAGATGATAGATAGATAGAGATCAAGTAGCAGATGATTTAAAATGAGATGACATATGCATATGATAAAAAATCCAAAGGGTATATACAAAAAGGGCATAAAGGGGAAAGCGAGTCTCTTCTCCACACTGTCCCCTAGTCCTCCTTCGCTGAGGCACCAGAGACACCAATTTCTGAACCTTCCTAGATAATTATATAGCCCTAAAAGAGATTGTATTTATGCATAGTATACACCTATATAAAATAATATACTATTATACACATCACGTTTTTCAATTCTTTTTTAAGTCTTTTTTATTGGAAAACATACGAGTGTAAAAAATTTATAGAGTGATCTCATTTTTTAATTTAACAACATATTTCTGAAAGCTTTCCATATTAGTGCACACCACTCTGCTTCAGGATTTTTATTGTCGTATAACATTCCATTTCATGGATGCACCACTAGCCAATCTCAATACTGATGGATTTTTTTTGTTTCCAACTTTTGCTGTAGTGGAAGCTTTTTAAATTACTTTTCTTTGTTAGGAAAATGGCTTCCAGTAACACTGAGATATTCAACAGAATAATAAAAACAGATATATTTTGGCCACTTACTATGTCTAATTCATGACCCCTAGGCCCTGTAAACAATAGTGAAACAAGAATATTCCTACACATTTCCCCCTTTTCGAATTGTTTGGTTATTTCACAGGTGTGTGCTATGGGATTTGTACTGTCCCTCCCCTGTTTGTAACTTAAGACTCCTTCTTCATCTATTAAAAGAAATTTTCTAAATTTGCTTTATTAGGGCAAAATAAAAGCTCCATAGATCTGGATCTTTAAACTACCACTTTGAAGACTATATGTCAACTTTCTCTGCAAAGGTAAACTGATGCTTGTTTATACAATTACAGAATTTAAGAACCAGAGAAGAACTTCATGATCATATAGACCAACCTCTTCACTTCACAGATGAGGAAAGTAAAGCTAAGAAGAGGATAAATGGCCAGGCCACGGTCATACTCTAGCTTATTTTTCTGATACAAATTTGGTTCAATATACCTCTCCATCCCCCATTTAAAAGTCAAAACTTTGACTTTCACTTGTGGCCATGATAGAATAACAGAGACCTGATTTGCCCTTTACTTAACAAATGTAAACCGAACAAAATATATTAACAATAGTTTTCAGATATTGCACAACATGCAGCAGAGGACAGTGATCTTTGAAAGGAGAGAATTAAATGAGGTGAACCTATAATCATCCTGGCTTACCGCCTGGAGAGAGTCTAGGCTACAGCACAGGCCAGGGAACCCCAACAAAGCCTGGCAGTTTTCCTGAGTTGAAGAGACAGAGGTGAGAACTCCGATTGGCTGAGGCAACTAGAATTTGTAGGATAGATTGCCAGAGAGAAGGAAGCTGCACACAGAGAGAGTTCTGAAGATCTGCGGGGGCTCCCCCTTGAGTCGTTAGCTGAGTGCTAATCAACATACATGTGGAAGGAAACTACCTGAGGCCAAGCAGTAAAATACCTGAAAGGAACAATCACTGGCATTTGCACGGGGTTGGAAATGGTTCATATTCCCAACAGAATGGAAAAACTTTCCAACACATTGGGCATTGGCTTGAGTATCAGAAAGGTATTGCCTCTTTGGTAGGCTAAATTAGCCCTTAGTTCTAAAGGCTGCTCAGCTTCTTTCAGAGTTTAAAGACAAGCCTCAAAAGGATCACACTGTTTCCAAGTAACTTAACTGTTCCCAGAACGTAACTCAAAAATATTTAAAGGAATACAGAAAGACAGAAAAAAGAAAGAAAGAGAAAGAAAGGGAGAAAGGGAGAAAAGGAGGAAGGGAGGGAGGAAGGAAGGATGGGAAAAAAAAAAAAACCAAGCATCCACCAATGTGAAATTCATAATGGCTGGAATCTAATATTTTCATTGATACTTCTGTTTTTTTTTAACCAGGCATGCAAATTGAAGCAGGAAAATACAACCCATAAGGAGGAAAACAAATCGATCGATCAATAGAAACAGGGATGTGATAAAATTAGTAGAAAAAGACAGTAAATAACTGTCGTAGGCAGCTCGGTGGCTCAGTGGGTTGAGCATCCAGCTCTTGATACGGGCTCAAGTCATCACCTCAAGGTCATGGGTCAGATCGTTCCACTTCAGGCTCTGCACTGACAGCATGGAGCCTGCTTGAGAATCTCTCTCTCCCCTGTCGCTGCTCCTCCTCCCGCCTCAACATAAATAAATAAACAGTTTTAAAAAACAGCTGTAATAACTATGCAACATATGCTCAAGACAGTAGAGGAAGGAGTGAGCATGTTAAGGAGTAAAAAAGAAAACATAAAAAAAAGCAAAATTGAACTTCTTGTTATGAAAAACCCAGTATTCGAAATGAAATCTCAGACCTGCTATGTCAGGTATAATTTTTGCCATTATTTCTAGCACTATCAACGTCACAAATGTAAAATAATATTTTTGTTGAGTCTAAAAATACTCCTTTTCATATAAAAATCTCAAAGCCACATACCAATGGGCATCCAAACTATCAACGTAGAATAGTGTTTGCATATATTAGCTGTACTTGCTATGGGTATTTATAAAGAATAAAAGCAACAGACAGGTTTTTCTGTATGCAAAACATTGTTAAGCCAAGCATAACTTCTATTCAGAAGAGTTTAAAGTCCAACAAAGAATAAAAACTTGGGTTCTGCAACTTCATTTTTAAGCTTGGTGCATGCATAAATTAAAGAAAAAAAACACGTTTTATATGTACCACTTAAGACATGGAATAAAGCTGGAGACACTTGTCAGGGTCAGTGACAACAATGTTCCCAATTTGAGGGTGAGCTGAGTTTGAAGTACCTAACCTAAGAAAGGTGGTAAGAAGAAGGAGAAAATTATGCAAGAAGCTGAAGAAGACCAAAAGGAAATCTCTTGGAAAGTGGGAATGTGAAAAATGTGAGGACTACGGTTTACAAGCATGTATGAATCTCCTGGACAGAGGCGGAGAAGGAGATAACATGAAAACACAATTAAATTCAACCAACAGTTATTGAGTGCCTGTTACCTGCAAGACACTGCACCAAATGAAGTACTACCCCTTTCCTCCAGCAGCACGAAATATGATGCAAGAGATGGATGCAGATACATAAATAATTGTATCATAAGTCAGACTGATAGCTGCAGTAACATAGACATAACAGCAGCGAAGGGAGCATAGGGGACTGAAATAACTGGATTCCGGGGCTGGAAAATGAGGGAAGACAACATAAAAAGCACCATTTGAACCATGTCCTGTAAGATACAAGGGATTTTACTATATCTAAAGGGGGATCGTGTGGTTAATTTAATCTCCCATTTAATTCCATTTATTTCCATTCCATTAATTTCTCCATTTAATTTCCCCCTCCCTCACACCACCATTCATTTCTCTGCCTCTCTCTGCCCTGCTTTATAATCCGTAGACTGAATATCTGGCCATCCTTGGTGGCTGGCTGGCTTTTAGTTGAGTTTGGCCAATCCAAGACATCTGTCAGAGATCAGAGGGCAGGAAGAGTGTGAAGTTGGGGTATTATTCGCTATCCCCTCCCTGGTTTAGCACTGTGGTTTGGCAGTGGCTACAACCTTCCCTCCTTACAGCTCCTACTCATGGCCTCCTTTCCCATGGCTCCAGCTCTCACCATGCTATGGTAATGGTATTTCATCTCCTCAGCCCTTTGGGCCTATAGAAGATAAGAGCTTCCCTCTCTGCTAGTGTCTGAATGTCTTAAACACTCTTGTGGTTTCTCTTTACCTTGACTGTGTCTCCTAAATAGTCTCTTCATTTGGAACATCTGAGTTGAATCCAGTCTTAGAGAGAGTAGTATAAGAATAAGCAAAGGCAAAAAGGAACACATGTCATGATTGAGGAGTGGTGATTGCATTATGGGGAACATGATGGGGTGGGAATCTAGGGCAGAGGAGACTAGTGTTAGAGAATTGGGGCCAGATCATGAGGGCCTCGCTAAGGAACGCGGACTTTACTCTTGGGTAAGAGAGTAGTAGTTATTGAGTGGATACAGTCAGATATATCTGCTAGCATGTGCAGGATGGAATGAAGAGGGACAAGACTGAAGGTATGGAAGCCAGGCAAGAAGTTACTGCAGTAACATCCTAAGATGGGGCACTGGATGATGGTAGCAAGAATAGATTTAAAATTGGTCAATTGGGTCACTTGGGTGGCTCAGTTGGTTAAGCGTCCAACTTCAGCTCAGGTCATGACCTCACGGTTGGTGAATTCAAGCCCCACATTGGGCTCTGTGCTCAGACAGACAGCTCAGAGCCTAGAGCCTGCTTTGGATTCTGTGTCTCCCTCTCTCTCTCTGCCCCTCCCCACTTGTTTTCTCTCTCTCTCTCTCTCTCTCTTTCAAAAATAAATAAAACATTAAAAAAATTAAAATTGGTCAACAAAAAAATCTATAGGGCATGGCAAATAAGTGAATTGAGACAGAGAGTGAAGGGAATTTTTTAGGATGACTTCTAGTTCTCCAGCTTGGGAGAACAGTAGCCCTATATAAAAAAAGGAAGAGGTTCTTAGAATTGGGAACATAAGTTTGACTTGGACCATCTAGAAAGTGAAGTGACATAGAGCATTAAAGCTGAGAAGCTCAGCAAAGAATTAAAGTATTGGGTCCATCTATCAGGAATAATCTAAGAACTAGAGATAAAAGTAGATACTCTAGAGCCTATGGTTCTCAGTCCTACCAGTCCTTGAGAACCATCTGAAGAGCATTTAAAAAGCAAATGCCAGAGTCCAACCCCAGATCAATTAAATCTAATTTCTGGGGGGGGATCAGAAATCAGACTTAACTGGTACATATTTAATCCAATTTCATTGGATTTAAAGAGATAGTGTTTTTTTTTTTAATGTTTATTTATTCTGAGAGAGAGAAAGCATGAGCTGGGGAGGGCAGAGACAGACAGAAAGAGAGACAGACAGACAAACAGACAGAATCCAAAGCAGGCTCCAGACTCCGAGCTGTCAGCACAGAGCCCGACGTGGGGCTCGAACCCACGAACCTCAAGATCATGACCTGAGCCAAAGTCCAGATGCTCAACCGACTGAGCCACCCAGGTGCCCCCGATTTCATTGGATTTAATCTGCATTTTGGAGTTTTAAACAGCTCCCCAGGTAATTCTTACTACATCCAGATCAAGAGCAAAACGGAAGCAGCTAAGAATGGAGCCTGACAAGGGAGATAAGAAAGAGCACACATGATGAAGAGTGGCAGATAGAGATAAAGGCAGTAGGAAAAATTTTAATCAGGAAAGTGGATAAGCACATCGCATGCCACAGAGAGGCGGAAGGGGAATGAGAAGAGGCCACTACATTTGGGAAAGAGGAGATCAGTAAGATTTTATTTATCTTTTAAAGAGAGAGAGCATGAGCTGGGGAGAGGCATAAAGAGAGAGAGAGAGAGAGAGAGAGAGAGAGAGAGAGAGAGAGAGAATCCAAAACAGGCTCCAAGATTTGAGCTGTCAACATACAAGATGGAGCCTGACATAGGGCTCCAACTCACAAACTGTGACATCATGACCTGAGCTGGAGTTAGGCGCTTAACCGACTGAGCCACCCAGGTGCCCCTGGGAAAGCAATTTTAGTAACTGCAAAGCCAGGTTGCCATAAGCAAAGAGCAGACTTCAGATGAGGAACCGGAGTGGGTATAGACAACTCTTCCAAGAAGCTTGGTACAGTAGGTAGGAGAAAACCACCAGCAACTTAGGAAGAAAAAGTTTTGAGAGAAAGTTTTGTTGCACTTTAAGGTAGAGCATATTGGCTAAGTTAAGGAAACATCAGAGACGGAGAGCATGAAGACACACAGTAGAGGAAGGGGTTACTGGAGTAGCAGGGCTGCAGAGGAACGTGGGGGTGGCAGGAGATTATCAGAGGAATCTCAGGAAAGGAATACCAAAGAGATAAGCTCTAAATTGAGAAAGGTTGAGGGAGTTTAAGCCATCATTTTCATAATGCAATGGAAGGCATGGGTGGCCACTGGGAGAAGGGAGAAGGGAAAGGGTGGAGAACAGTTACTGAGAACTTGCCATGTGCCTGGCACCATGCTGAAATTCTAGCAAGTAAGCTCATTCGGTCATCTAATGTGCTTCTGAAGGACAAATGTCACATGGGATAAGAAGCAAAAATTAGGCCTGTTCTGCCTGATTTCAGCCATCTAGTCACCTTGCTCCTCTGGTACCATTACTAATTAATGGCCCTTTAAAGCTTACCCTGCAATTTATTTTAAGTTAAATGCTCATTTCTAGCTGAATAGGAAAAGATTTCACCTATGATAATATTTCCTTAGTTTAGTTTAAAGGGAAGAGCTGCAGAAGAACATTTAAAGAAAGAAGAAGAGCCTATTGTTACGAACGCTCCATTAGCGAGGGCAAAGAAAGATGGGGTTTTAAAAAGATAGTATTTAATGGTCCAAGGTAATGGAAATTAATAAATATTTAGGAAGTGGAATTCACCTGCAGATTTTTAAGTTCTCCTTTTAAATGTAAAATATGTTAACTTTAGATTACAAATCCATCAAGGGCTAGGACTGTGCCACCTCTTTCTGTGATGCCTGAGCAACTGTGTGGGCTCAGGGGATGTCGACTAAGGATTGAGCCATCCTACGTTGCCAGAGCCCCCCATTATTATCCCTGCTGTATCATACAGGCAAGCCAGCCAGTAAGCTACAATTTTTCAGATGCAGATGGAGACTCTAGATAGGAAACTCATGACATCGGCTGTCCTTTCCTCCCAGAAACACTTTCCAAAACGAGGATCCGTAAATGCAGAAGTCGCTGCCAAGGTTTTCTTTCACTGATATCCCAGTGAAACGAGCTGGGGACTGGGCATACATGCAAAGAAAGGCAGGAAACTAGACCAACCTGCCTGAAGGGGCCTTGGGGAACCCCAGAGGGATGATCCTTCAGCTGCCAAAAGTCCAGTGGGAACAGAGGCGGGGATAAGGTTGCAGGGGGCAGGAGTGACCTCAGGGTAGCACCCTTACTTGGCTCTCCAAGGCTTGAATACCGAACCCCTATAAATTGTCTCCTGTTTATTACTTTTGTCTAGCCTGCTTACAAAAAACAGATTTCGGATGATCAGACCTTCCTCTTTTAAATCCAGAAAGTACTCAGCCTTTCAGTTCCATGGAAACTGGATCCCAGTTCCCATCACTCACCACTCCGATCTTAGATCCACGCACAGTGCCTGGCGCATAAGGTAATTGGTGCTTGCTAGATATTTACTGAAGGTCTGAATTTGGCTCATATGATCCTGCTTTCTAGTGTTTCTACGTATATTTTTATTTGTTTAAAAATTCAATTATGGGGTGCCTGGGTGGCTCAGTTGGTTAAGCGGCCGACTTTCGGCTCAGGTCATGATCTTGCAGTCTGTGAGTTCGAGCCCCGCATCGGGCCCTGTGTTGACGGCTCAGAGCCTGGAGCCTGCTTCAGATTCTGTGTCTCCCTCTCTCTCTGCCCTTCCCCTGCTCATACTCTGTCTCTATGTCTCTCAAAAATAAATAAACATTAAAAAATTCAATTATAAAGTATTTTTAAAAGTAGTACTATATTTTTTCATAAGTCTTCATGTGGAATAGTCAAAGAAAAATTTTGATGCTAGAAGGAAGGGTCACTATGGAGACACAAAGACATTTGCCTAATGCTCCCATGGACTTATTTTACCTATAATCCTGGAAGTGTTCTAATATATTTAGGTGCACTGCAGGACTATTAATCTGAAACTCCAGGCCTTTCTGTCCTCTGTCTCCTAAATAAATAGCTTTTCAAAATGTGGTAGCTAGAAGACCGTCAAGGGTCGTATTACCTGACATTTACTTAATGCGTTTCTTTAGGGGAGTCTCCGTTTCTCTCCTACAGTCTCCCAGAGTTCTCTACCACATCCTGGGTGGGTAGATGCAAGACAAACATTTTCATTTCATCTCCATTCCAAAAGGTCAAAATGATGGCAAAATCAGAAAGAGAACCCACACCTTTGGCTTTATTGCAGATTTCATCCTACTTAACCTTTAGCCAAACATCAGCTTCCCCTCAGCCTCTTCCTTAAGTGTATCTTCTTAATTCATGATCATGCCAGTTTGGTAAGATGACTCCTAACCTATAACAAGAATAGTAAACTGAATTTTATATAGGATCTTTACACAGCTCCATTACAAAATGCTGTGCCAACTTACGAGTTGTAGAATTACAGAGTGGCGCTACTGAATTAAATAATAAGTAACAGCTGATACTAATAATTAGCTTAATTTATGGTCTAGTAGAACTGTCACAACCGAGGCAGCTCTCCCTCCGCCCCTCATCTCCCCGTCTTTTCTTCCTCCTGCCTCCTCCTTTGGCAACAGCAACCAAAAGAAGCCCTGAGATTGTCAAATTAGTCATCATAAAGTCAAGTCACTTCTTCCTTTACTCGTAGCGTTACGACCTTATTAGATCAAGAATTTCCAATCTCTTTTGGAGTTCCGTCTCCCCGTCATTGTTTAATTTCACAACTGTTTCTCCTGATGGCACGCACTTGGTGGGAAGGGCACACCAGGAGAAATTGAAATCTCTTGAGGATCTGCAACAACTTCAGAAAGGCTCTTTGCTTTTTGCAAAATCAAGGTTGGCAATGGCTGCTCTACAAGATAACCTTGTAAAGAGGGTTCTCCTCTCCACGTAAACCAAGGGACTAAAAACTAAACACAACAGTAAGGTGATACTGGGGGTCACGTGGCAGAAATTAGGAATGATTTTTTTTTTTCCAGGGTCTGTGCATGGTAGGTTTCCATGGACACTCTGACCTCACTGGTAATCGGAAAGGACTCAAGAATATTCTTATATGAACTTAATCTAAAAACTCATGCAGCTTAGATCTAACACAGAATACCCATTGTATCACGTTTATTTATCACCTCCCTCCCTATGTACTGACGCCCAGTTCTGAAGCAGGAATATGGGCCTTCTCTACAATCAAAATAATGTAACGTGGGGACCAAACTCTCCAGGGCCACCAAAGTTACTCGCTCTGTAAGACATGTTCTTGTGGCCAGATGGAATTAGGACTTGGAGGCTTTTTATACTGTTTGCTGCAGCACAAGGGGGTAATTGTCAGTGTCTTCTCTACTCTGATAAAATTGCCAACTTACCTGAATAAAATGTATCTCAATAACATTCCATGCTGAGGAGGGGGCCCTGAGCAGGAAGTAGCACTAACCACTTTATGCACCTTTTATTATTGCATAAAAATGATTAACAATTTATTACTAGGTCAAGAGGTCAGAACAATGAAAACGAACATAAAAAGTTAATATTGCCAGACTCTTCCGGACTCCCTGAGAGTAACTGACATAGTCATCTCCCTCCTCCACCTCCTGTCCCATGAAACTCTTCATAGGCACTCACTTTTTTTCTTTTCTCTCTAATACCTCCCTACCTAGAGGTGACAGATGGGCCCAGGTCTGAGTCCCATCGGGCCTGGAGTTTTTTGTTTTTTTGTTTCTTGTGGGTTTTTTGGTCAGGGGGAAGAGGTCTCTTTGTTTTCCTGAAGATGAGCTTGTCCCCTGTGAAAGAAAACCAGTGCTCTTTAACTGTGGGCTGAACCAAGAGAGATTTCCCGTTCTTGCTCCTCGTCACCATATACCATATATCTTTTCTGATTTGGTTTGCCGATATCACAACCAAAACATGAAGCCTTCCTAAAAACTGTCCCCCCAGTTCCGCTGCCCTGCCATATCCGCTGGAGAAATGATTCCTTGTGTAAAACCATGTTTGGCAAATAGAATAGGAAATTTCTGTTTGCAGAGAGTTCTTTGATTTTACCCTTTGCTTTCCCAGAATGAAAGCCTTCAGATTTTTAAATTGATAGAGGATCCAAATCCATCCCTACAAGTCAGTGTCTGGCAAACATGAATTTAAATCCACGGGCACCACTTACTTGCTACAAAGTTCTCTGGGCCTATTTCGTCATCTATAAAATGGGGCCAATTCTAGGGAGATACTGGCAATCCTGCCCCATTCTTGCTATTCGCTTCCATTCTTTGTCTATAGTGATTGGGAGCCTGAATTTTACTGCCTAGAATATTTGTCACAGGTAGCAACTAGTTGATAGAAAATAATTTTTGGAAGTAATCAAACGATGTTTGAAATTTCCTAGGCTCATTTCAGAGGCAGTTTCCAAGGAAGTAAGCAACAACCAGGGTTCTCAGGCCTTGAGCCCCGGGACCCCTCACCTTCCAACTTAACAAATGACCCTCGGTGTTTATTTATTAGTGACTGAAGGGCTTTTGTAAACCAATTACCATGAGCAAACAGCACTTATTGTAAAGCAATAAACAACAATAAACCTTGCCCTTATCTAAATTCATTGCTCTAAGCCACAGACCTGCAGGGAACAGTTAGGTTTAAAACTCACAGTTGGTTAAAATTGAAGATTTATAGGCACTCCAGTCCAGCCCTCCTTGGGGAGCCAACACTGCCGAAGTACCAAGTCCGCAAGGCCAAATAACCTATACCAGGGGCACTTTTGGTCTTTCACTGGGGAGGAAAAGGAGGGGAAAAAAATCCCGGGTTTATCAAAACATCTTTTTCCCAGGACATCTAAGCAGGCAACACATGACAGATAATTTCTATCCAGGTATATCGACCAATAAAATAAATGGAAAAATCATTGTTGTCCAGTCACACGTGACAGATTGAGCCCTCACGTTTATCTCTGTTCTCACAAAACAAATTCAGCAAAAAAAATTTTCGGCGACATAAACCCACAAAGACTAAAAGAGCACTAGATAAAGACACAGCAAATGAGAGAAATAAACAATATTCAGAGAGAGTTGAAAGCTAAACGTGCTGAAAAAACAAATCAGTTAGAGTCTCAAGGTCTCAGAGACTCGGCCACTAGAAGCAACGTGTACTTCCCAAGGTCAAAGTTCTAGGCAGACGGGAAAACAGGGATCGGTTGAATGTTTATATAAAATCCATTCAGATCACTTCTAGTCCCCCTCCCCCTCCCCTACTCCTCCAGGATTATGTTCTGGAGAGGGACACAAGCCACTTTGAGGCACTGAAGAGAGTCTGCAACTCCTCCTTCCCACAATTGGCTTCTAGCACATCAGCCGCTGGGCTTATAGCCCCAAAGGGCAAACTGAAGGATTTTCTCTGAGAAAAACTGAGATCTCATTAGTTGACTCAGATACCAGCTAGGGCGACCAGATTTACCAAATAAAAACACAGGATGCCCAAGTAAATTTGAATTTTAGACAAACAATGGATAATTTCTTAAACTGTTCCCTACAATGTTTGGAGCATGTTTATATTAAAAAATTGTTTATTGTTTATCTGACATCCGAACTGAACTGGGCATCTTGTATTTTATTTGACATCTCTCTCTCAAATGGATGAACTTTAAAAAAAAAAAGAATGAATGTCATCAGAGAAATAAGAGAAAAATTGCTTCCATGAAACAAGAACAGGGTTCTATTAAAAAAGGAAAGAAGAGGGGCGTCTGGGCGGCTCAGTGAATTAAGTGGCCAACTCTTGATTTCAGCTCAGGTCATGATCTCATGGTTCCTGAGTTTGAGCCCTGAATGAGGTTCCACATTGATAGTGTAGAGACTGCTTGAGATTTCCTCGCTACCTCTCTCTCTGCCCCTCCCCCACTCATTCTCTCTCTCTCTCTCTCTCTCTCTCTCTCTCTCTCTTTCTCTCTCTCAAAAATAAACAATAAACTCTTTTTTAAAAAAAAGAAAGGGAGGGAACAAAGAAGGAAAAAAGTTCAGAAAATGAGCAAACTCTTGGAAATTGAAAATAATGATTTTTGAAATTAAAAACTTACTATAAGAGTTGGAAGATAAATAAAGAAGTCTTGGCATGGGGTGTTGGAGCCCAAGGTGGATAGGGAAGATATCCATGGTGGAATACTCCAGACAAGGTAGGAAAAGCACAAGACAAACCCGGAAGAGATCTGCTGGAAAGCAAAAAAGTGCTTAAAGAACGATGGGGATGTGTCGACAGGACACGGAACACCACTGGAAAGGACTCTCGCTGGGGACAATTTAAGCATCAAAATATATAACAAGTAAAGTAAAACTTTGATGAGAAATGGAATATTTGCCTAGTTTTAAATTAATTCCCCACTAACTACTTAGTCATTATGAAATAACTGGCCTGTTATTTTCCAATGTGCCAAGATCAAGTTAAGTCAGACTGAGCAACTCCTGTAGACTGAAGGAGACTGAAGATACTATTGAGACAACTGTTGAAACCTGCATGGGATCGAACTATTGGGTAATAGTAATGTAACTTCCTGATTTTCCTAACCGTAATGTATTTGTAAGTTACGTTCATGTTTGTAGGAAATATGCAATAAAATATGGAGGATGGTTGAACATCAAATCAACAATTTACACTCAATGGTTCAGGGAGAAAAAGTTATACACACTGTAGTTGCAACTTTTCTGAAAGCGTGTGATTATTTCAAAACAAACCAAAAAAAGCAAATATATCATGCAATTGTAAGGATAATTAAACGGGCTAACATATATATAAGACAACGTGGGCTATAAACAGTGGTTTCCTGACATTTAGATTTCATGGTTCAGTAAAACACTTTTTTTTTAATGTTTATTTTTGAGAGAGAGAAAGAGACACAGTGAGCAGGGGAGGAACAGAGAAAGAGGGAGACACAGAATCTGAAGCAGGATACAAGCTCTCAGCTGTCAGCACAGAGCCCAATGCAGGGCTTGAACCCACAAAGCCTGAGATCATGACCTGAAGTCAGATGCTTAACCGACTGAGCCACCCCAGTCACCACTTTTTATTTAGCCACAGAATGACATTAAGAGGAATAAGACTACCATCAATCATTATTATCATTTCATAAATGATTCTTTCTGCAAGGCGCATCTCACAATCTCAAAACTTGGAAATAGAATACATTTGTTTCCAAGTAGAACTCAGCACACTACCCTTATTCTTCTCATTTTGCTATTGTACCAACTTCTGAAAATGCCTTCATGAACCAGGCCATGTCATTGTATTGGGGGCCCCATCTCTTCCTTTCCCTTGCCCATTCAACCTAACCTAAAAGGCTGCACTGCCAAATATGGCCGCTAGCCACATGTGGCTATTAAGCACTTGAAATGTGGTGAGTCCATTGTAAAATAAAGTATAAAAAGGGGCGCCTGGGTGGCTCTGTCAGTCGAGAGTCTGACTTTGGCTCAGGTCATGATCTCCTGGTTTGTGAGTCTGAGCCCCCTGTCCAGGCTTGGAGCCTGGAGCCTGCTTCGGATTCTGCATCTCCTTCTCTCTCTGCCCTTCCTGGCTTATGCTCTGTCTCTCTGTCAAAAATAAATAAACATCTTAAAAAAATTTTTAATAAAATAAAAACATATAAAAGAAGTGTTAACACCAATGAAAAATATACACTGGATTTCAAAATCATAGTATGAGAAAAATGTCAGATATCTCCCCCTAATAGTTTGTACATGGTTTACATGTTGGAATAATAGTATTTTGGACATATTGGGTTAAATATACTATTAAAATAAATTTCACTTGTTTCTTTTTACCTTTTCGAATGCAGCTACCCGCAAATTTTAAGTTATGTAAGTGGCTCCCATTCTATTTCCCCTGCACCAGCACCGCTCTAAGGAACATTCCTGTCTTTTCCAAATCAATCTGTAAGCTTTTGTTGTGCAGAGCTGGGAGCTGAAAAGAAATGGATTGGAGAGGTGGGAGGAGGAAGAGGGGGTGAATAAAAGGGGGCCTAAACACATGGCCTGGGGATTGAGGACAATTTGAGGGATTTGGTGGTAAAAGTCTCTGTCAGATGCTGATTGAGGAGGAGAGAAAAGGGAATTTAAGAAGTGTCCTCTGGATTTATAAATCAGATCGCCGTTAGCATTCTTTGACAGATTTGCATCTCTAAAGATTAGAATGCGGGTTTCATTTCTTCTTGGCTCTGGGATTACCTTCTTTGATTATGATTCTGGGGAACTGCGCCTCCTGAGGACCTCAGAATTTATTTGGGTTACTTTATTATTCTAAATATTCATTGAATTAGTCCACAGAACTCGTCAGAAGTTTTTTGTTGTTGTTGTTGTTTTTTCCCTATCCCTTTTCCCCGTTCTTTCTTCCCTTCCAACTGGGGCTATGGGGCAACATGAGGGCAGGTTGCTCAGTGCTAGAAGGACCCATCTACATTCCCAACCTCAGTCCACCTGATCCCATCTCTTGCTTCTTAGACCTCACACAGCCCTCCTGTTGGAATGACAGGTGATGGTAGTCACATTCGAATGGAAGCTTCATCCCATTAATGCTTTCTTACCCACTAGGCTCATTGTTAAAGAGGAAGAATCATTTGCTTACTGAGATGTCACTTTTCTACCATCTTCCTCCCTTAATTATTCAGGACTTCCCTTTACACTTCCTCGGAAGCAAATGGTCTCTGATATACACAGCTCCCTCCTATGGGGAAATCCACCTTCTGAAATGTAGGAAGGAGAAGGGGCAGACAGCAGCCATAGCCAACCCCTCTGACCAACTCCAAGCGTGCCCAAATTCCTCAAGCTCTGGAGAAGTCTAGAGAAGCTGCTGTTCTTAGAGATTCAATAAATTGCCAGGCGCGTGGGTGACTCAGTCTGTTAAGAGTCTGACTCTTGACTTCGGCTCAGGTCATGATCTCATGTTCCTGAGATCGACCTCAGCGCTGGGCTCTGCGCCGACAGCGCGGAGCCTGCTTGGGATTCTCTCTCTGTTCCTCCCCCACTCGTGTGCTCTCTCACTAAATACATAAATAAATAAACAAACAAGCAAACAAAGAAGAGAGATTAAATTGCTCAAGGACACCTAGCCCTTCTTCTCTTCGATTTCCGCTTTCTTTAGCTCTACTTTTTCTCCCACCTTTCCTTTTCTAGTTCTAACACATGCTTCTTCCTTGCCCCCTTTGCCCTTACAGAAAGAGTCTGAATCCTCTTTCAAACTATAGTGCGTATGCCAGTTCTCCTGAGGCTATTGCAGAGAAGCCTTTTAACTGGCTGTAGAATGAACAACTGGTTCCAAACATCAGTCTCCAGGAGGTAGTTGGAAAGTCCAGGCTGTGTTGAAGGCTAGGAGCCTCTCCCAGGGCTCCAAAAGCTTAACATTTTAGTAAACTGCTAAATTTAACTGGATAAAGTAGGCCTTTTCCGGAGTCTACTCTGAGGGATCCTGTGGCTTCTCTGCCACCGCTGACCAGAGTGATCCTTTGAGAAGGGGTCCAGAGCGGTGGCCGGGCATATCCTGAGTACTTGTTCTGGTGGGCTGTTGTATACGTACCAGCAATAACCTTTATAATGTCATCATAGTCAGAGTAGAAGACTTTCTAAGGATTTCTTGTCTTGGCAAAATAACACAGAAACCATCAAGGGGAAGCTCCTGTAACAGCTTTCCGGGGCCCAATCCTTCCAAGGCTGGTACATCCAAGTCTCTTTTTCCAATGTCGCTTCCTCAGAGCTGCCTTTCCTGACTTCCTCATCCATAGTAGCAATTCCTCAGCCCCATGCACTCTGCGTAACACTACAGTGGGTCGTTTTCGTCATGTTTACCACTACCTTCAATTTTCTTTCTCACTTATTAGTCTGTCTTCCCCATTAGAACATAAACTCCATAAGGCTAGGAATATTATCTGAGAGTGAGAGAGCAAGGGGAAGAATTTGGCCTTGGGGGGAGGAGGCATGTCCCTCTTTGCTCTGTCTGGAGCCAGAACACCTGCGAATGCTCAGAAAGTGCTGAATATATAACAAAGCCTCAGCGGCTGAGGGGCCCTGCCCAACAGATCTGAAAGAGAAGGGCAGAGTGCTTTAACTGGAAATGATACTCCCATTATTTTATTCCAAGCCGAATGTGGCCAAAAAGGGTAGAGCAGAACAGAATAGAATACCCTGGAAAGGTTCTTGCCAAAGGGATTAGAACAGAGGGAGGAAGAAAAGATTCATGTGAAGAAGGATCGCTCTAAACTTCAAAAGGTGCATGCCGTACCTGGGAACACAGCCAAAGCATGAGGGCTGGGTGTGGACCGCAAACCCTCGGGGGCAAGCCCTGGTGCAAAGTGGAGACCTGTGTGGCCCAGGAATGAAGTGATATGCTAGAAAATTAGATTAATGGGATCATTAGTGATGCAGATGTACCTAGATTTCAAGGAGGACCTGGGCCTATAGGAGGGTCATCCCAGGTGCCTTTTTGGCAAGATTTTGAGACAGAAATGCATGTGGTCCTACAGTGCTCTATTAGGAAGGGCATAAACCTAGGTGAGCCTGTCTGAACCAAGTAGACAAAGGCAGGTCAAGGGCCCCCCTCCCTTCAGATGCATATGTGCAAATGCCTGGGGGTGGGTGAGGGCAGGATCCTGCCAGCTGGGGTCTGCTCCCTTGGGGCAAGAGAATGCTGAGAAGGATGAGGCTGCCTTGCACTGGTGTGAGCTCTTTTCTTTGAAAATGGTTCTGGGTCTGTTATCTCATTTGACTCCGATTTCAAACCTGTGAGGTTGGGAGGGCAGCTACTGTTTTCATGGCCCTTTACGAACATGGAGAGTGAGCACAGTCAGTTTGCGGCTTATCTTGAATCAACTTGCTGAAAACGGTAAGAGAACAGTGCTGTCTCCACCAAGTTTTTAACATGTGGAGCCCCTGCCTCAAAATCACCCAGGAGCACCTTTAAACGGACCCACCCCTTGGGTGGGAAAAATAAATAAAATAAAAATAAAACAAAATGACCCACCCCGGAAATCCTTCATTAGAGGACCTCTGGGGTCAGAGTCCAGAAATCTGCATTATTATGATGAGTTCCAGGCAATTCTCATGCATACTAATTGTTTAGTCTGGCATACCATCCTTAACTCTGAACAAAGGTGCAATCCATTGAGCCATTAGCTCAGTTCTGAGCACATCTATTCCTATATTCGTTTTCTCAAATAGTCTCCCTTTGATCCGGAAACACAAGTTCCTTAGAAGAGAGGATTGGGTGGCTGTAAAGCGAAGCCCGAACAAACGTTGATAAGGCCTATTTAAAGCTCTGGCGAGGAACGCTTGTTGAAATAATCATAATTAAATTGCGGATTGTAAAACACTGCACAGCCTGGGAGCCTGCTCTTCAGTGGTTAAAGTGACATGCAACCCAACTAGCTGATCAAGTGTTCCGGGACTAAAAAGAACTGACAAAGAGCTTCAGAGTCATCACAACTGGCAGGACCGAAGCTCCATGGGCAGGCTGGAGGGCAGTGGAAACAAGATACGCTGCAACAAGTTCCAGAGCAAAACAAAGAAACCATTTTCAAACAGCTGTTGAAAGTTTACAAAGTAAGGATGAGGGAGGATCTACCAAAACATTCAAAGCAATTGAAGGAAATACCCAGTTCCAAGGGAGAATGGCTTCTTGGGCAGAGGGGCACAGCAGAAATCATCATCTATTTCAGCGTACTTTACTGTGAGTTTCTAGAAGTATACATGAGTCGCTAAGAATTGGGTCCTTACTTCTGTAGTAATCCCTTATGTTTGCCGCACTCTTGATGGCTTAAAATCCTCCATACAACCACACTCATGTGACCCCATAGCACCTTAAAAATACAAAGCCCTCTGACCATTCTTCATTAGTTATCATCTTCACCACTGCCCTACAACAGGTATCATCCCCGTTTTGCAAGTGAGAGAGTTTAGACTTATAAAATGGAGGGATCTACAGACAATCACCCAACTTATTTGTGGAGAAGCTAGGACTCAACTTCAGGACTTTCCCTTCTCCTCACCTGTCCCCCTATTTTTGATTTCTGCAAATAAGTAAAATGTAGCTCAGGCAATCATAGCATTTGAGGGCAATAAGCCAACCTCCCATTTGACAGACGAGACAACTGAGGCACTTACAGTATGATTGAGGCTTGGTCCCAGGTCACATGGTCATATCAATAGCACTCAGATACCGGTTCCCATCTCCTGATCATCAAGTTCACAGTTCATCTGTTCTACTTTGCCTTGCTTCCTCTCATAGTTTATGGGTAGCTAAATATAAGTCACATATGTTAATTTGGAGACTTGGAATAAATACCTTTAATAAGGGAGCTCCCTAAAGTATGGGAGCCTGACGGATTAAAAATTCACTGAGTTGATTTAAAAGGGCATCTGTGGGGGGTGTCTGGGTGCCTCAGTCAGTTAAGCATCTGACTCTTGATTTTGGCTCAGGTCACGATCTCACGGCTTGCGAGTTCGAGCCCCCGTCAGGCTCCACACTGACAGTGCATTCACTGACTCCTGCATTCATGCTCTCTCTCTGAAATAAATAAACTTAAATAAAAAGGGGGGGGGCTCTCTGGCCCTTTACATTTAGTGGCTTTAAAGGTTTTGAGCTTTCAGCTTCTCACACCATATAATATAATATAATATAATATAATATAATATAATATAATATAATATAATATAGATATATATTATATATGATAATCAATACCCTTGCCACAGTAAGCAGTATAGAAATATTTGCTCTGAGTGATGTCCAGATTTCTCTCGTTGCTGTAGATGGCTAGAAGGCTCGAAGCTCCAGATAATGGCAAAACTGCAAACGTCGTTTTATGTTAGACTCTGGTAACAGGGAGAGACTAACAGGAAAATTGGATTCAAACCATGACTTCTAAAGTTACCAGTTACTAGAGGCCTCAGGGGGCCTAGCCCCAGGACAAAAGATAAAAGTGAGCGTGCCTTGCAGGGATGTGAACAAGTTCTCGTACGCCCGTGTGCATGACAGCATTATTCAACAGCCAAGATACGGAAGCAACCCTAGTGTCCACAGATGAACAGACAAGCAAAAGGCGGGGTATGCATACAAGGGAATAATACATGGGTGTTAAAAGGAAGGGAATTTTGACATGTTACAACACGGACGAACCCTGAAGACATTATGCTAAGTGAAATAAAACAGTCACAAAGGACAAATACGGTCTGACTCCTCTCAGGTAGTGAAAGTCATACAGACAGCAGAATGGTTGGCAAGGACTGAGAGAGGGGAAAATGGGAAGTTAGTGTTGAAAAGGTTTTGAGTTTAAAAAAAAAATGAATATGCCTTGTTTTTTTGTTTCCTCCCTCGTTTCCTATGGGCAATAGGGTTATGTGTCCCTGGGACAGCCTGGGGACTCCAGTTCAAGTTCCAGATTTTTTTTCAACCTTTTCGAAAATGTTCACTGAGCACAGCACTACAAGCAATCAATAAGACAAATCCAGAATGTGGGGCATTATGGAAGACACCGGGCTTCTTCAAAAGTCAGTATCCCTATAAAAGGAATGATGGGGAGTATATTCTAGATTGAAAGAGACACAACCAAACACAATGAATGCATGAACTGTGATTGGCTCCTAGTTGGGAAAAAAAACCAAACACAAACAAACAAACAAAAAAAACACAAAAAGGCATTTTGGGAACAACATAAAATGTGTGAATATTGACTCGCTATTAGGTAATATTTAAAAGTCATCTTCCGTTGTTTTAGATGTAATAATGGTATTGTGGGTAGGTAGGAGAATCTGCTTATTTGGAGGAGCTACGTGCTGGAGTACTTAGGGGTGAAGGGTCATGATGTTTGCAACTTTCACATGATTGAGTGAAAAAATATATACCCACACAACAGCAAAGTAACTATACAAAACCCACAAATAACAGCAAAAATGGCAGTCATGAATAAAACCATTATTGAATCTAAATGGTGTGTAGAAAGGTGCTCACTGTGTTATTTTTTCGGCATTTTTGTATACCTAATAATATTTACTATATGGTGTGTAAAAATTGAGTATTTGTGGATTAAGAAACATGAAATCACTAATTGAGACTTCCTCTAGTCAAATCCACCGTCACTGCCAGTTGCTGAGTATTGAGGGTATACCAGGCACTTTGCCAAACCTTTACACATTATTTCTTGTAATTTTCAAACATTTTATAAGAGGGTACTATCATTAGTCCCACTTTTACAGATAAGCAAGCTGAGGTACACAGATTAAGTAACTTCTCCAAGATTCTCAGCTAGTGAGTGCAGTCAGGATTCACACACAGTCTCGCTGCAGACAGGATAACGCCTTCAGAATCCTGGACGCCCTGGAGACAATTCTAGGCATTGAGGCAAGCCCACGATGGAGATGTTTTGGGACCCAAAAGCCCTTCGGAGCCCCTCAGCCTATGGCCATTAGGGCTTATTTCTTTTTCTTCTCCTCCTCCTTCTCCTCCTTACTCCTTCCCCTCGTCCCCCTCCCCCTCCTCTTCTTCCCGTCCCCCTCCTCTTCTTCCCCTCCCCCCCCTCCTAGTTTTTTCCTTTTTTAAGTTAGCTCTAGATCAGGAGTCCCGAGCTCTACTGACTGAGCCAGCCAGGTGGCCCCAGCGTGTATTTCAACTCTATAGGAGTAGGGTCCTAGGCTGCAATGGTTTCAAGGTAAAAGCCCCTGTACCTGGGTTCTAGTGATGAATTTGGTATTCTGCCCCACCCAGGGAAACTCTGGATGTTTCCCAGATATTATCTCATCTATAGCCCTGGGCAAAAACTGGGAGCAAGTGTAATTAACTATCTCTAGTTGCAGCTCCAAAGGCTTGCCTGAAGTTCCTGGCTCTAAGATCCACCTGGCTTTAAACAGCAACAACAGTTTAATGACAGTTAAAATTTATACAACACTTGCTATACAACACTCTACCGAGTGCCTAAATATACTAACAAATCCCCTACAACACCTTTCTGGTGTAGGGATGCTATTATCCCACTTTAGGGGATAATAAACTGAGGCACAGAATATATGTCCCCAAGGTCACACAGAGAGTAAGCCAAGGAATCTGATTCCAACCAGAGTCTGCTTATAGCTTGTTAATCCTGATAGGACCCTAGAGATGCCCGCTGGTTCTCGGCAGTCCTGCCGAGAATTTTGTCTCCGTGCTTTGCCGCTGAATGTGTGAGTTGAGGCCTCTGCTAGTTATGTGAACCTGTGTTCTGATTCCCAGCTCGTTCTCAATGTGGCCTTGGAGGTCTTTATTTCTTACAAAACAGCAATAACTCTCAGGTGGTTTGACATCTGAGCTAATCACCCCACCTTGCTAACCTGTCTAGGATGTGGAGGCCCCGCCCTAACAAACCACAAGAAACTTGCAAGCTTATCTTCAACAGAAAGAAGAGAAGGCTTTCTGGTCAGTGTCACCTGATCTAGTGTCACCTGATCAGTGTCACCACGAAGCCAGCTACTGGACCCAACTGTGAAGTGGGACAGAGCTAGGCCTTCCCCACTCCCCGCCGCACCCTGACATCCTCCCACCGGCCACTGTCCCCGCAGTGCCAAATGAACCCCCTACAGTGAGGTACTGGAGACACATCTTAGGATCCCTTGGAGACAAGGATAGCCCACCCAAAGGAGTGCCTCTGGTGGCAGAATGTCAGGCATGATAATACAAGGAGGCTTGTTTCCCTTTCTGCCATAGGACACATTTTTAAAAAGAAAAAACAATTGCTGTTCCTCTTCACTGGCCGTTTAGCATGACAAATCAGCCAAGGTTTTGTGTTCAGTGACCTCAGCTCTTGGTTTCGTCTTGGCCGGTGGCAGCAGTTAGCTAATAGCTTTTCTACAATTCAAGGGTCAAGCCCAAAAAGGAATTAGGCTGGAGGTGCCCCAGAGGACGGGGTGGGGATGGGTGGAGAGAGACTGAGGCTTCCTAGATGAGGGACACAGCTGAAATCTGCAAGTCTGGAAGGACATTCAAGGGGAGGTGTCCTCAAATGGCGGACACCTGTGCCCCTTGAGCAGGGCTTTGGAGGTTGTAGGGTCTGGGGAGACAGTTGGCGCCTAGCAGTCAGGGCTCCAAAGCGTCTCTGTAGGAGGGTCTTAGTGGCAGAAATCTGAGGAGAGGCGGAGGATGTTCTAACTATTTATGTGGCTATACACATGGGAAGGAGCAAATAGTAATTACCTATAGCGAAGAATGGAAGCCACTGACCCAGATTATTGGGGGAAAGTCTCCTTCCACCCTCCCCCATCCCAGACTTGGCCCATACCTGGTGCCTCAGGAACGATCTCTAATTATATGACATTGAAAACAGAGACAAAGGCCTGTAGCAGAGCCCACAGGCAAAGTAGATGCTAATACTGGAAACCTTTTAGCCCAATAGTTGCATCTTGTAACAAAAGAAGAAATATTAGTAATGGTGGCTATTTTATTGACTATCTCAGACCCCTGCTGCATTTTTCTGTGACCAAGTAGGCCCATAGATTTTAGTACTGCCCAGGGGAGAGGAAGAGGGAATTTCAATAATAATTAATATCAAAGGATTCCACCCTCCCCACCTCCCACCCCCACCAACCCCAGTCAGCCCAAGGTGGGGACTCAAAGCTTGAATTTCAGTTGATTTGGAAAAATAAAAATGTGCTCCTTGACAAAGCGGAGCAAATTCATACCTGTTATTTAGGCCTCAGTGGGAGGACACCAGTGGGGAAGGGGAGTGATCTGAGCAAGCCTCGAATCACCAGGCATCTGCAGAAGTTGCCAGACTCTGCCCTCCTCCATTTGCTGTTGTTAGTTGGCAAAAGACAAATTAGCCCAGTGCCTCCTGAGCCAGAGTTTGCAATGCAGAGTCTGCAAGAACGTTTGCTCGGGGAGCCGCACTGTTCTTTATCTCAGCAGGTATAATTCCATCACATGATTGTCTTGGATCTGTTTTTCCCTGCTCCGGCCGAAGCTTGCCAATTCAGACAAGCATTCCTGAGAAATAAATACTCCTCCTCAGTGTCAGCCCAGAAAACACTGGGGGTCTCTTTACATGCAACAGAATGAGAATTTCCTGACTTCTGGAGTTAGAGAGGGCCTACAAGCTTAACTTCCCCTTTGCAGACAACTCACTGGCCTCAGTGGGGAAGCCAGGCAGACCCCGCGCCGCTTCCCCCTCCGATCCCAACCCTGTCCTGAGCTTTACAGGTCACTGGTAGATGAGTCAAAGAAAGAAGACCCCAAAAAGAGGCAGAGGGCTCCTCCGAGGGCCTCCATAAGGACAAGAGCCATGCTGCCTGGGAAACTTCCGGTACAGCATTGCTGTCTCTAGCCCTGAGGATTATTTCTGTGGCAGCATAAAGTTACTTCAGGCAGGTAGCTTTCTCTTTTTTGTTGTTGTTGTTGTTGTTGTTGATTTTGAGAGAGAGAGAGACAGAGTGTGAGTGGGGGAGGGGCAGAGAGCTAGGGAGACAGAATCCAAAGCAGGCTCCAGGCTCTGAGCTGTCAGCACAGAGCCCAACACAGGGCCCAAAGTCACGAACCGTGAGATCATGATCTGAGCCTAAGTCAGACGCTTAACCGACCTTAACTGACCGAGTCACCCAGGCGCCCCTGGGCAGAAAACTTTCACTGTCTGGGAACTACTGACAAGGAAAGTAATAGAAGGGGCCTTCTCAGTCCAAGTCCCAAAGGTTCAACCACTCAGCCCAGGAGCAGAAGGTGGATCGTTGTCAAGAATGGCTGCCTGCCCATTTGTACTTCTTGTGAGGTCCTGTGAAGCCAGGTCAGGGTCTGCCTGTCCTTCTTTCAGGCCACGGATGTTCTGTCTGGATGTCTGTTCAGGACTAAGTTGGCTTGGGCGACTCTGGGATTCTGAGCAGCCCTTACAAGGACCAAGAGGACTTAGATCGTGCGGTTAAGTTCCAGGGACAACTCAGGGGTCAGACCCCGTGGTGACCTGTTTTACCTTCTCCAACTTCTCTTAGAAGTGTTTTTACCGTAATAAGCTCTGTTGTGAACATTTTCGTAGCAAAAAAAAAAAAAAAAAAAAGTTTTAAAACTTGGAACACCCTCACCAACCAAGTGTTCTCATTTGTTTGTTCTCCTGCCCTTTCTTTGTCTACATGCGTCCATACTTGGCGTAGAGCTGTTTACCCGACATAGATAAGTGTTCCAATGTCCTTACCAGATAACTGCTACCCCTGACCCTTTCATTCTGCAGCTCAGTGGTTCTAAAAGCTGGATGTGCGCCATTCGGAGTGCTTGCTTAAAGTTCACATGCCTGGGTCCCTTCCGGAGTGAGACTTGACTCTATACAATTGGACGTGGGGCATAGGATTCCATTCCCCTCCCCTGATACAAGACCGTAACATTTTTTGACAATATGTTTCTTATACACAAATTACAGGGTAATATAAACAAGATGATAGAAAAGCAAAGCGCTTTAGTGTTTTCTTCAGTGCTGGTGAGAACACATGACTACCACTCGAGCCCCTGAGCTGTCTCTGATGGATGTTGGATTTTCTCCATTTGCCCCTCAGATCTACTCTTCACCCTTCTCCACCTGCTCGTTTCCCCCAAGTGGCTGAGCCACAGGGGGTTGCATTGATGGGCTCCCTTTACCCTCCAGCGTCTGGGAGGATAGGCCTATAGTTTGGCGTATTTATTTCTCTGGTTCCTTCTTGTGAGTCTGCCCTCCCCCTCAGCTTTCTTTCTGGGTCCCCTTACCTGGTTCTGCCCCCCTTGCCCTTTTAGACCTACTGGTGCTAATGGTTCCTGAACTCACCATTCCCTCCTCTTTGTCTATGCCCATCCCATGCTTTGTAAACAGTGCCTTTATTACACTTTCCTCAAATGACTCACTCTCCAGCTTTTTTTTTTTTTTTTTGGGGGGGGGCCAGGACCCTGATTGATGTAACCTTTAGAACATTTTGCTTTTATTACTATTTCTCAATTAATATGAAGAAAATTTTGACTTAATTTTGCCCACGCCTAAGCTTCTGCAAGTGGGATTTTATTTTCCCTTGGTAAAATTTTTCCCTTGGTAAAGCTAGAGTAGCTTATTTCAATTTTAAAATATAAAAAAATAATTTGTGGTTCTGTTGGGAAAAGTAAGAGCCTTACTACAGTTGCTTTCGAGAGATTATTTTGGGGAAATAGGGAAAAAACATCTTATAAACTCTGCGTTTGGAACAAGCAGGGCCCGGTGGTTCTGATGCACGCTGGCGGAAGGAGCATTGGGTGAGTGGGCCCTTCAAGTTCCTCACAAGACAGCCCGCTTAAGTCATCAGCATCCCTTCCAAAGTGCCAGGATGTCCCTCTATTAGGACCCATACCAGTGTGTTTGAGATAAAACAATTTTATGTGAAAGTCCAGGCTGGTGGACAGATTTGGGGGAGTCTATCCTTCATGCCTGTTTTTGAAGTCCAGGAAAGCTGTGCATACAATGGATTTTTTAGCCTTAAACTCAAGGCTTTTTCTAAAATACACACATTCCTCCGTGTTCCCTATTTTTAAAATTACCTATTTTCTCCCATGCTCAGCTACAGCTCCTCTGTGAAGCTCTCGATCCTTGTACATCTGGAATGAGAATATCGCAGGTGGCACTGCCTTGGCAGGGGGTGCCGTGCCCAACGGAAACCTCAGCTTGGAGGCAGTCCTGCATCTTCTCTCCAGCACGAGCACCTGACACAGCGTCGGAAGTGCACAGGAGGTTACGGGATGTCACCTTGCCCTAGTCCACCTTCCCCGACTGTACTCCCACCCTCTTACCCTCTCCCAGGCCTAAATGGAGCGTCTCCCAAATTCGGTCACTTTAAAGATATGCAGTAGAAGATTAATAACATGGTGTGTTCATCATTGCTCTGAGTTCCTCGTTCGAAGCTACTGCCGAAGGGCACCTGGCTGGCTCAGTCAGTAGCACATGTGACTCTTGACCTCGGGGTGGTAACTTCAAGCCCCATGCTGGGCATAGAGATCACTTAAAAAATAAAAATAGAAAGATTTAGAAAGAAAAAAAAAAGAAGAAGCGATTGGCAAGTACTGCTAAATATTAAACTTTGTTCCTCTGGTCCATGCCAACCCCCTAGAAGCGTCTTCCGTGGATTAGGCTAGGACAAGTTCCAACACATGGGAACTATAGAAAAATCTGGAAGAGAGGCAACAAGTGACACTGGGAATCAAGTCTGCTTTATCTGCGTGCGCTCCCTGCCCTCCTCCACAGCTTCAGACTAGCCACTTCTTGACAGATGCCTTCTTAGAGATGCCTTTGATTTTCCGACCCTTATCTACATGAGCTTATACCATCTCTGCTTGAGACTCCAAACACCGGTGGTCAGGCTGCCCTGGTTTCCGTCCTCCAAGCCTTCCCAGTGAGCTCCGAGCAGCAAGCTGTTCCCTTGCCAACTCAAGCCTGGCCTGAGCGTTTTTCTGATGAAAGGCAGGTCCTACCTGTCAGCGTCATCTGATCCAAAACAACGAACACCCATGGCCACTTACTCCCCAGAAAGCAGCAGTAGTCATTATCAAAAGTTTTAAGGCAGGTGACGATTTAATCAGAGCTTTCTTTAGGGAATATATTTGTTTTAAAAACTGGCCATAATAAGATACAGACTTGCCCCTGGGGTCTGTAGGGACGAGGGCATGAGTACAAATGGAGGTCCACATGCCACATGTCAAAAAGCTATAAACCAAACTAACAAACCATTAAATAAAAAAGTTCCACCCACCCCACCCCCCACTTAAACCTTTTTAGCAATGTGGAAGGCCAGGTTCAAATAGAGAATTATTGAATTTCTCCAAGTTCCATGCTGAATAGAATGCCGGGGGGAAAGCTGGTCCTGGCCCCTGGCGCATTCTCAGTTCAAGCTCTGTCCCACATGGCAAGGGGCCTTAAGCACATTCAAAGGACATGTCCAAGCTCCATCCACATCCCCACACCCTCCTTACCCTATCCCTCTCCAACAACAACTACCCCTTAGGTGACTTTCAGGCCTAGGAGTAAGTACAACAGTGGTGTGATCTGTCCTCAGAAGAACGTACATCGAAGAAAGTCTGGCCCGGGCCCAGAAAACAGGCAGGGACTTTGGGTGGGAACATCCCATTGGCCCTGTGGATTCCTTACCCCATGGAGAAGTACAGCCAAAGTGGGCCAGAGGGGGGACCTCTAAAGCATGGGACCCAAGGCAGAGGGGATACCTTTGAAATAAAACAGCTTGATGAAGAATACAACCAACAGAAGGAAATCATTAATGAGGTCATGAAGGCCTCAGGTAAGATGACAGTCCAAGAAAGGAGAGGAGGGGAAAGAAAGATTCACCCAGGAAGCAGAACATGAACAACCAAGGAGGGAGGAACAGACCGGTACTTGAGCCAACTCTGCCTGCCTTCCTGAGAGTCTATGAAATCCCGGGTTCAGCCCTGGCAGAAACCTACCCTCACTTCTGCACCTGGCTTTGTAAACACCTGATAACGTAAACCTTCCCTTAGCCTAAGCTAGTTACTGTTCTTGAAAGAAAATATCCTCAACAAAATATTACTTGATCAGTGGCAAAAGAAACAAAAATTTGCCCAGAGAGAGGGAAAGTAAAGAAAGAAAAGGGCTAAAGACAGGTTTGGGGCAGTGACAAACTTGCAATGCAAAAAAAAAAAAAAAAAAAGACTGAAAGAAAAAGAAACAGAAAGAACTTTCGAAGAAGTAGAGGGAGAATTATCTCACTAGGGTGAGCATGTAAGAAAGAGGGGCTGTCAGGTGGAAGATGAAGCCTGAGAAAAAGTCACTGAACTTGGTTACTTCACGGTCACTGGCGACTGTCAAGAAAGTACAACTAGAGACAAATGTGGGCGAATGGACACACCTAGGTGTGTGGGGAGATTGAGCAAGCCTATAGCTCTTCACAGATGGCTGAGGTCTTTCTCTTTCCCTGGTAGTGGCAGTGGGTATAACTACCCCTGCCTGCTTCCTCACCTCCTTCCACCGGCATGCTGGTGACCCCTGGCACCCTTAGGGCCGAGGCTGGTTTGAAACGCATCAGAGAATAGGGAATGGGGTCCCATGATCCTGGGTGGGACTCCATACAGACGGAGTCACTGAAAACCAACAACCAAGCAAACAAGCAAAGAACCACTGGATTCTTGGGGACCCCCAGTCTTTACCTAAAACCCCCGGAATTCCATTTCCTCTTATTCGGCATTGTCTTGAGACGAAGACAAATCCCAGGCAGGGTATCAGCCTCCACTTCCCCAGCAGTCAGCCCAGGCAAACCATCTTCTCATCTTGCTTATCTTCTCTCAAGGCAGGGGGGGTGGTCGGGCGTGTGTGTGTTTTGGGATGTGGGGGAAGCATGATCCCCTACAGAATCTTTCTCCCAAGTCTCAACAATTCAGGAGCAACAACAAACAAGTAAAAATAACTTTTTATTTAAGGAAGCACATCTATGGCTTCCTGTTCACATAGCTGACTGCAGAAGAACCTGGGCTGTGAAGGCTGCAGAGGGTTTTCCAGGGCTGTGCGTTGCTTCTAGCTGGAGAAAATGAGCAGGAAGGACAGCCTATCCCCAACTTAACCACAGCGACAGTTGCCCAGAGATAGTCACAGAGGAAAGAGTTCAGATGTGTGAGGAATGACCCTCAAGATACGACAAACACTCCCATTGGCCCCTCTCCTTTGAGCCCCCTACCCACCCTATTCTTACCCCATCCCACTCCACCCCACCTCACCCCCCAGCCACAGTGCCCACCGTGAGTGCTCTTCAGGCTGGGTGTCCCCCAGCACACTTCCTGCACGGGGTAAAGGGAGGACACAGTCTGACTGTTTATGAAAAGGGAACATAGCAACATACCATCAGCACCCCCTGAGAGTGTGCTCCATGGAGAAATTTAAAAACTACTGCTCATTAGAGAAGCGGGAGAGCCTGATCTTTTCCCATTGATTCCCCCCCCCTTTTTTTTTTCAAATATCTGCAGCCTCTGGGTGTTGAGAGCCCCTCCTCACTTTCTCTACGGGGTCATTCCTTGAGGGCTTTCCTCCTTTCTCAGGAGACAGTCCGAGGAACTGGAGGGAGTTGGCTAAACAACACACCGCTTGCGCATGTTTCCCTGGATCCTCTTGATTGCCTTGTGGAACAAGTATCTTTATCTTCCCCTCACCAAAGAGAAACAGATGTTCTGAAAGGTCCAGTGACTTGCCCAAGGCTGCTCAGATAATGAGTCCTGGAGCGGTGGATTGAATTTCTGTCTCTGACTCTAAACTCTGTGCCAGGCTAACCAAATCTAAGGCCGGGGGTGCGGGGGGCTGGCTGGGGGCAGGAGTGTGGGGTGCGAAGTGGAACTTCAAAGCCTTGTCTTTCTCTCTTTTCAGGGAGCCCAGACATTAGGAGTGGAAAAACATATACTTCAAAGAGAAAGAGGAAAGAAAACATACGGGCCCTCGAAGCACTGGCTTTAAACTTTTCTGACTATCACCAATAATGAAAAATAAATTTTATATCTTAACCCAGGACATATATATATATAAACATAAATATAAATATATATATACATACATATATATGTAAAATATATATATAAAGTTTTACCAGGAGTGATGCATTCTGATACATTTTGTTCTACTCTATTGTATTCTCTTTTTTCCCCTTTAATGATGGTTTTTGATTCGCAAAATTGATTTCACTGCCCATGAACAGATCTTGACCTATGGTTTGAGAAGTGCTGCCTTAAAGCATAAACACGTTCAGAAACGAGCTCTCACACTACCCTTGTAAAAAAAAGCCAAGCGGGATGGAGCCCAACAACATAATATGTGTTCAGGAAATACTTGTTGAACTTCTGGACTTTTAAGGAATCAATAATCCACAAATTAAACAATTTGTTCTGCTAACTCTTCAGTTGGCTATATGTGGAAAAGATAATCCCAATGATCTTTTCAGACAAGTCATTCACAAACACAAAACTATAAACAGGTCTCTGTTGTGAGTCTGGACTTGAAACTCTAGAATAAAATACTAGCAAATGGATTTCACTCAACGAGCATGAGCTAAGTGTTCTGTACGTGCCCTCTCCTAGGGGCGAGAGATATGAAAACACATCAGAACCAGTCTCTGCCCTCAAGGAGCTGGGTTGTGGCAGGAGATTGAGCAACAAAGCCTGAGTTACAATGCAGTGTAATGGGGGCAGCACAGGCTGTCACAGGAGGGGAGGAGAGTTAACCACCCCACTTTAGAGGACACAAAGAGGGTTACCTCCCAGCCACCCCAGCCGATACTTGAAAGATGAATGGTAGTTAGATGGGAGGGTAAGTAGAGGAGGGCTATGTCAGGGCAGAGAGTACCATATGCAAAGTTGTGGCGATCACAGTTGATCGTCCCCTACAACCAGTCCACATGTCCTGTTGGCGGTGCCCTAATTATTTGAGAAGTGGAGGTGGGATCACAGCATGTCCGCTCCTACTCATTATAATTCAAGGGGAAATCCTGATTCACACAAGTCAAATACAATGGTCGCAGGCTCCCTGCCAGTTATTAGTTTAGGAACGGGCATAAAACTCAAGTCTGATTGAGATTTAAGGGCATACTTTCTAAGAGGGGACTGCAAGAAAAGTTTCCACGTTCTTAAAAAGAGGCTAATGGTAGGGCACCTTGGTGGCTCAGTCGTTTAAGCATCCGACTCTTAATTTCTGCTTAGGTTATGGCCTCACGAATCATGAGTTTGAGCCCCAAGTTGGATCCCGCCCCTGCACTGAGCATGTAGCCTGCTTGGGATGCTCTCTCTCCCTCTCTCTCTGCCACTCCCCTGCTCACACGCACACACTCTGGATCTTTCTCTCAAAATAAATAAAAACTTTGTAAAAAGTGGCTCGCAGTAAGAAATAGCTGTTCTTCTACTGGATCCCATATTGCCTCAATGGGACCCCTGGCTATGCTGCAGCCATCCCGCGAGCAGGAGGTAATCAAGTCAGAGGGTGACAATCAAAAAAATAGAAAGACCGTGCGCCTCGATGGCGTTGGTGAGTAGTTGAATTAGCCGACTCTAGAACTACTCTATCCCAGGACATGATATCATGTAAGATGAAAGATTTTCCTTACTGCTAAAGTCAGTTGAGTCAGAATTTTAGGCAATCAGCAACCGAAATGAACCTAAACTGAAACAAAAGCTAAGGAGATATAAAAGGAATGCCCTGGTTCTGCGAGGCAAGAATTGGATACAAAGTCCAGATCATGCTTCGGCTTCAAAATGAGATACGAATGACTATTGAACATATGGAAAACTCAACCTCATTCTTAAAGAGAAACACACTTCAAAACCCAAACGGGGGGATGGAGGGGAGCACGGGGGGTGCCTGGGTGGCTCAGTTGGTTACCCACCAGATTCTTGGTTCCCATTCAGGTCATGATCACAGGTGATCTCAGGATCATGAGATACAGCATGGACCCTACTTGGGAGTCTCTCTCTGCCTCTACTGCTGCTTGCACGCTCTCTCTCTCTTAAAAAACAAACAAACAAAAAAAAACCTAGTCACTTAACAATTAAAAACAACAAAAACCAAACCGAATGCCAGTTTTCATCTCCATATTGTCAAAGATCAAAAAGCTTGATAATATCCCATATTGTCAAGGGGGAAACAACCACTCCCATTTGTTACGAGGGAATCATGCATGGTACATACCTCTGAAAGGCAGTTAGGCAATACTAACCATCACCTGATACCCTGGCCATCCCTGAGGCCAATCTCAGGAGAGAAAATGTGACTGTCAGGTTGACTTGAGCATTCTGATCTGCTCAAAGATCGTTTTTGTAAATCGCTAAACCTCAGTGTCCCATTCCGGTTCCAAACACCTCTTTCAGTTCTCACCCCCTCCCCCCCTACACCTCAACCAGCTAAGGATCCAGTTGCAACCACACTGCAGGCTGGTTTGTTCCGTGTGCCTTCTGTGAAAACCTGAGACAACTCTCCGTCTCAGTCTGTTTCTGTGAAACCCAATCAAAGATACTATACATGTGTGCAAACATACATACATTTGTACATACATTTCTTCACAAATGAAACTGCAAAACCTTCTGCGTTGTCTGAAAAGATATGGATGAATGGAAAAATAGATGTTCCCGGAGAGGAAGCCTAAATATTACATAAATACCTGTTTCCTGCAATTTCAGTTATAGATTTAGCAGACTCTTTTTTAAAAATTTTTTTAATGTTTATATATTTTTGAGACAGAGAGAGACAGAGCATGAGTGGGGGAGGGTCAGAGAGAGAGAGAGGGAGACACAGAATGTGAAGCAGGCTCCAGGCTCTGAGCTGTCAGCACAGAGCCCGACACGGGGCTCGAACTCACAGACCACGATATCATGCCCTGAGCCGACGCTCAACTGACTGAGCCACCCAGGCGCCCCAGCAGACTCTTGTTAAAAAAAAACAAACAAAACAAAACAAAATGATGTTTTTAAACATATGACAAAAGAGAGAGAAAGGAAACTTCTAAACAGGCAAGAAAGAAAATGTGTTGGGGGAGGGGAGCGAAGGAGGTATTATAAGGAGGGTGAACAAGATCTATCAAAAGTAAAACCTATAAAACAATAAAAGTAAGATAGCGAAGTCTTGGTATAAGAATAGATGGATTCCTGGAATACAAGAGAAAGATCAGAAATGCATCCTAATTTTGATAAAAATTTTAGTGTATTATGAAGATACCACAATACAATGAGATAAACAAAGATTTTTTTCTACAAATAGTGGAGGAAAACTGATGAATAATTTGGGAGGAAGAAAAGAATTTAGATCCACCTTTTACACTGCATGTCAAAATGAATCCCATTTTATTTGTGTATTTATGTATGTATGTATGTATTTATAAGTAATCTCTATGCCCGATGTGGGGCTCAACCTCACAACCCTGAGATCAAGAGTCACATACTCCACCAACTGAGCCAGCTGGGTGTCCCAAATTCTATTTTATTTAAAGACTTAAGTGTGCTTAAAACTATAAAGTTTGTTAGAAAATAGGATTAAATATCAAGATGCTAGTGGGAAGATTCCTTCTATCATAGGAATGCGCTGTCTTTTCCTCATCATGCTTACAACTTCCTGAAGTTATTTGTGTTATGTTTCCTTCATTCCCACCTGCGTTTCCTCCACAAGATAATAAACTTCATGAATATAGTATTACTATAGAGAAAAGATCGAAGTACTTGACGACATGAAAATTTCAGAAAAGAAATTTTGCATGATAAAAAAAAATCACCAAAATAAGGGCACCTTGGGTGGCTCAGTCAGTTGCCTCCAGTTGCAGCTCAGGTCATGATCTCACAGTTCATGGGTTTGGGCCCCGCATCAGGTTCTTCGCTGATAGCTCAGAGCCTGGAGCCTGCTTCGGATTCTGTGTCTCCGTCTCTCTCTGCCCTTCCTCTGCTTGGGCTCCGTCTCTCTGTCTCTCTTTCTTGAAAATAAATAAAACATTTAAAAAACTAAAAATAAATCACCAAAATAAAGGACAAACAACATACTAGAAGATATATTTACAAAATCTATGAACAAAAAAGATTAATGACATTGTTATCTCAAGAATTCGAAGCCACTTGATAAGAATCTTATGAAGACTTCAGCTAATATTGGAACAAAGACTTGTAGTAAAAGAATTTACATAAAAAATATTAATAAATGTGTGAAAAATATTTAATACTACTTGTTATCAAAGAGAAGCAGATTAAAAGAAGTACTGTATTTCTTTCACTAAGTTAACTTTACTAAATAAACTCTTTTATTAAGTTAACCCCTCCAAAATTACATCGTGAATTCCCAAATCTAGAGCTGGTGATATTGGTGCCTTTATTCATGGTGAGTAGTATCACGAATGGATATAATTGATTAGGAAAATAATTAAGACTCTCAAAAATGCCCTTTGACCAAATACATCTCTTTTAAAAACTTCACTCATTCATTTATTCATTTTTAAAGTAGGTATTATGCCTAAAGCAGGGCTAGAACTCACAACCCCAAGATAAAGAGTCACATGCTCTACCAACTGAGCCAGCCAGGTGCTCCCAATATCTGTTTTAGAGAATAGATCTAGAGCAGGGCAGCAGAAGCACCAAGCCATTGCCAAAATCCAGCATTCCGTCCTGACACGGGCTCCCTTCCCAGACCATGTTCCTGTACCTTAGACTCAGGGGGAAGAAAAGAAAAAAAAAATAGATTATTAATGATTTTTATATTAATTACATATCGAATTGAAAATGCTTTGGATAAACTGGCTCAAACGAAATATACTCTTCAAGTTAATCTGATCTTTTTATTTTCTTTTACTTTTTTAACGTAGCTACTAGAGATTTTAAACTACCTGTGTGGCTCACATTGGATTTATTTTGGACAGCTCTGTCCTCGACTTCTCCTAACCTGATGTGCCCAGCATCCTGGGGAACCGCCTTGTTTCTAATGGGCACTATTCTTTGCATCTAATGTTACGGCAAGGCTGGCTTTTTTTCTACAAGAAGGAGCAGCGAAGACCAAGTGGATGACTCAGCAGAGGAAAACGTCTCTGCCAATGCTATTGCCCTAATGGCCTTATTCCCATGCCTGAAATTCTCAAATGAGCCACAATGTCAGGGTGGGTCCTTGGAGTGAAAGGAAGTTCCCTGGCAGCGATGGTTTTCCCAAACTCACAGTCCTTCGTAAGGGCTGGGTCCTCCACTTGGGTCCATCCATGATGCCACCACACAGACCCGCCGGTGTGAACAGGTTGTATCAAGCTCCTGCTTCACATGCTCCAATAACCCTTTCTTTCCGCCTGCCTGGGCCGCAAAGCCCACAAGTGCTGGCCTTTCTTCTCTCAATGTCCTCTTCTTTCTCTTCTGGCCCTAGACTCTAACCACACCAGCCTCATTTCACTTTCTCAGCCTGGCCAGCTTCTTTCTCTCTCTCAGCCTCCTGAACGTACCATTTCCCGAACTAAAGTGGCCTCCCTGGTCACTTTCCATCACATCAGTGTATCTAGTTCCTTCATCACACATAGAACTTCCGGAAACTATTCTTACTGCGCTTCCTCCACTGCCACCCATTTTCCCTCCGGAAGATAATAAGCCTCGCGAGAAGGAGGATCCAGTCTACCTTGTTCCCCGCAGGATCCCAGACCCTAGAACAGTGCCCGGTGCATAGTATGAGCCCCACAAATATTTGTTGAATGAGTCTATGAATGAATGCCAAATTATTCCACCTACTCTTCCCTAGGTATGCTTTGAGTTTTCTCTGCTTGAAGAAAGTCTTGCCTCAAAGTGTCTTTGCTTTTGCTATGTCTTCCCATCTACAATCTTTATTCTTATCTAAAATGACACGCTTTCCACTTCAAACACAAACCACCTGACTCAAAAGCATTTGATGATAAAGAGGTTTTTTGGTTTTTTTTTTAGCCACACATAATTGGAAGTCCAGAAGTGGTGCTGTTCCAGGGTTGTCTAACTCAGAGGCTTAATCATGTCCTCAAGGAACCGTGGCCTCCCTAACCTCTCCCATCTGCCACTATTATGTGCTGGCTACTGACCTAAGCTTCCCTCTTTGTGTTTGCAAGATGGCGACAGCAGCTCAAGCACTATGTCCTTGTTACAACAACATCTCAACTCCAGAGCATCTCGGACTTAGAGAATTTCCCAGAAGTCTCTTCTGCAGAGTTCTCTTTTATGTTTCATTGCCCAGGATTGTAGTACCTGCTGCCCACTTTTAATCCAGCCCACTTCTAAACCAATTGCTGGCAAGAGCAAGGAATGCCCATGATTGGCCTAAAGAATCAAGATGAGCTTCTCTCCGGCTGCTGCTGTGGGGGCTCCTGGTTCCCTGGTATAGAGGCTGCCGAGACAACAAAGGAGTGGGATCGGGGTGGGGGGGTGGGGTCCAGAAAACCACTGAGAGTCTTTACAAGCCACAAAACCCTACTAGGTTTTCAAAGTACAGCTCAAATCTTGGGTCTTTCATTAATCCTCTGATTATCTTAAACAGAAGCAGCCACTCCCTCCTGTGAATGTAAAATCTTGTGTTCAGGCCAAAAACTCTGGAGTCATTCCTAATTTCTCTCTCTATTCATAACCCCATACTTTAGCTATCTTGTCTACAAAATACATTCAGGAGCCAGTCTTATCTCGCCACCCTGGGGTCCTATTACTCTGGTCCAAGCCACCATCATTTCGCCCCCGGATTAGCGCCTGCTCACGGGCCTCAAGCTTCTCTTCTTGCACTCCTAGAGTCTGTCCTCCCACAAAGAGATCCTTCCAAACTGTAAGTCAGATCATGTTACTATTCTGCTCAAAACCCTCCAAGGGCTTCAGAATAAAATCCAAAGTCCTCACTGTGGCCTCCAGGGCACCCTGTGACTAGCCACCACTTCTGTAACCTTATCGCCTACCCCGCCCTCTGGCTCACTGCCTTCCAGCCACACTGGGCCTACCTGTCCTTCTGAGAACACGCCAAGCACACGTGGCCTTCGCACTATTCAGCTTGCTTGGAAAATTCCTCCAGATATACTGGTGACTTGTTCTTTCTTCTTCTACAGATTTTGACTCAAATGCCATCTTATCAGAGGGGTCTTCCCTGACCTCCTATCTAAAAATATCACCTCAGTCTGCTTCGTTTACCTTCAAAGCACTTGTCACAAGTTGATGAATTATGTGTTTACTCATTTACACTCTGTCCTGTCTCCTTACAACCTAAGATCCATGCAGCCAAGGGTTTTCTCCGTTTTGCTAACCAGTCTAGTGTCAGTGCTTAAAACAAAACACAGCATGTAATAGGTGCCCAACACACATGTATTGAAGAGTTGCATGCTCCTTTAACTCTTATCTGTTTGGTTCATTTGCCATGGTCTCAAGCCGTTACCTTTGTGTGTGCATGTTATGCCCAGAATTCGGGGACCCCAAGAACCACCAGGGAGCCGAGTCCGATGCAAGAACAAAGAGCCTTTAATCGAGCTAGCTCGAGCTCAATCTCCTACCGCACCGACGCAGCGGTGGGTCGAGAGAGAGGGCCCATTCCAAAAACACAATAGTTTTAAAGGGGTCTAGGGGCAGTGGGAGGGGTGATGGTCGTGACCCTAGCCGATTGGCTGAGGAAGGGTCAAAGGTCCTGTCCCACAGGTCAAGCTTCTGCGCAGGCGCTGGGGACTCAAGGTGGAGGACACAGAACACAATGGAGTCAGTCCCAGTTTGCCCTTAAGCAAAATGGAATCAGTCCCGTTTTGCCCTTACATGCACACATCCTGTCTCTTCAACGGGAACAGAAGCTTCTTAAGAGTCAGAGCGGAGGGGCGCCTGGGTGGCTCAGTCAGTTAAGCAGCAGACTTCGGCTCAGGTTATCTCATTGTCTGTGAGTTCGAGCCCTGCGTCGGGCTCTGTGCTGATGGCTCAGAGCTTGGAGCCTGCTTCAGATCCTGTGTCTCCCTCTCTCGGCCCTTCTGTTGCTCACGCTCTGTCGCTCTGTCTCTCAAAAATAAATAAATGTTAAAAAAAAATTAAAAGAGAAAAGGCTACATCCACAAAAATTAAAAAAAAAAAAAAAAAGTCAGAGTCGAGTCTGAAAGCACAACTGCTGGCATAAGGAGGGCGCTCAGAAGTTTGTGTTGTTGACAGATTTAGAGGGAAAACACATTAGGGCAATAACAGCTGTTATCATTTTTACCTGCCCTGTACTTGGCAGGACTCTGAAAAGAGGAAATATGGGACAGGACAGCACTTTTAAAACAGGGTGTGGGGCTTGGGATTCTGCCCTAGAAGGTGGTCCAAATTAATTCCTTGAGGAAGAGGAGGGTGGCATCTCTTTGATATTGAAAGAGGAATACAAGGGCGTCTTTTCTCCCCCACCATTTCCCCTGGAACTGGTCTTTGCAAGTTTTTTTTTTACAACCTAGCAGTACTTGGGCGACTGAATAGGGACTCACTCTTGTTAATTGGTGGCAAAGGTCTCTACTTAACAGATGCTAAACAGAAGCCGAACAAAACTAGGAGTGGTTTAAAGTAACCTAGAGTCACTGCTCAAATTCGGGAGGAAACTCAGGCTTACTCCAGGTCCCACCCCCCAGCTGCAGCGTACTCCAACCTCCCAAGTATGCTTTGGAGGTCCCAAGAGGGGTGTCTGAGCCCCAGGAGAGGAGGGCCTGTTGGCCCATGCTATCACTTCTGCACACAGCGCTCCCACACCGATTCTAGCAGCAAGGTCAATTACCATACTCAAGGGAACCAGACCACTTTCAAATGTCGGTAGCGTTACATTTGCCAGAGGAGAAAGGGACAAATGAGGAGACAGAAGACAGTGCTTTAACAGAAGAAAAAGATATCATTGGGTGTACGCTAAGCCAAAAAAGCAAGTGCCAGGAATAACTGTGAGCATTGTTTGAAGCCAAGTCTGTGCAGAAGGGACCCAGGTGGAGGAGGAGGAGGCAGGCGCTAAGGTGGTCTGAGGACGCAGAGCAAATGCCCCATGGGGCGGGGCAGGAGGAGAGGGACATATTTTAAGCAACCTTAAAAGACTCAATTTAGCATCCTGCAGGAAATGAAAAGCAGATGGGTTGGTTTGGAACTTGTTTACGTTTTACTGGCCTCGTGAGGTTTCCAGGGCAGTTAAGACTGGAGAGAAGGGGTATTTTAGGCAAATATTGACAGGGTGTCCGTTCTGAGAGAGTGGGGCCTCTCCAATTGATTATCTGCCCCCTGAGAAATAGACATTGAGGCAGAAGGATTCTCGTCTCCCCAGTCTAGGGCAGGTCTGGCTGGAATAGATATCAATTCGATTTAACACCTGATCTGCTTGCACCTTCTTAACCCTTAACTGAGGGTTAACACACCTTCTCTCTCACTGTCGCATAACACCCTCCTGAGCAGAGCAGCAGAAACAGAGGCCTGGACATGGGGAAGACACAGAATGGTTCACACCAAAGGTCCTGAGGTTTGTAGTAGGCTCATTAGGACACAGACTACTGGTCCTACCCTCAGAGTTTCTATTCAGTAGAGCTGGAAGGGGTCCAATGGGCATACATTGGAATCACCTGGCAATGAAAATACACTGAAAGCTGGGCCCTATTCCCTAAAATTCTGACATTAACAGTACGGGGTGTGACTTGGGCATTGTTTAAAGCTCCCCCGATATTTCTTTTTTTTTTTTTTTAATTTTTTTTAACGTTTATTTATTTTTGAGAGACAGAGCATGAGCAGGGGAAGGGCAGAGAGAGAGAGAGAGAGAGAGAGAGAGAGAGAGGCAGACGCAGAATCTGAAGCAGGCTCCAGGCTCCGAGCCATCAGCACAGAGCCTGACGCGGGGCTCGAACTCACAGACCACGAGATCATGACCTGAGCTGAAGTCGGACGCTTAACCGACTGAGCCACCCAGGCGCCCCTCCCCCGATATTTCTAAGGCACAATCAAGGTTGAGAATCATTGATCTACTTCTTTTGCCTGCCATTATTATTATATCCTCAACTTAATTTCAATTTACCTTCATAACATGGCCTCCGGTGGTTAGGACCACAGGAGACCACGGGATCCAAACTAGGCTTAAACCTAGATTTGGGGGAAAGGGCTAAAAAAATATTGCTCCCTGAGACACAGACTATCAAAAATTCATGTAAATGCAGGCAATTACCCTTTTATGTAATCTGTCCAGGAAATAGCACTCCTAAAAAAATGTTTCGTAAGTAAGTTGCTGCTAAGAGGCAGCAAAAGTAATCATCTTTAATGCTTATCGAGCACTTATTATGTGCCGTGTACTCTTCCTAGTGCTTTCATTTTAAACCCACTTAATTCCCACAATAACTCCATGCCGTGGGTACTGTCACCATCCCCCCCATTTAATAAATGAGGAAATCAAGGCACCACAAAGTGAAGTCATTTGTCCCAGATCACACAATTAAGTGGCAGAGCTGGCTCTCAAACTTTGGGGTGCATCCGAATTACCTACAGAGACTATTCCAAATACAGATGACTAGGCCCCATCGCAGACCAATTAGATCAGGATCTCTTGAGGTGGGTCTTTACCAAAATTATTTTTAACAAACTTCCTGGGGAGCCAGCTGTTCACCAAGGTAAGGAGACCACTGTTGGGATTTCAAACGCAGGCTTTGGAATTAGATTATCCTAGGTTTCATTCTTTCTCCACAATTTATAACTAGAATCTTTGAGCAAGTTGCCTATCCTCTTTCCTGAGCTTCCATTTCTTCACCTAGAAACGAGAATGGTAGTCATTTGGGGAATTGTTCTGAGGGTGACATGGGTCTGAGGCACTTAGCACAGTGACAGGCCCATTGCCAGTACAGAAGAACATTTGGAGACATTAACTGGATGTTCCCGGCTACCATCAACATCACACACTTCACTGCCCTCCCCCACCCTGCAGTCCAAGACACTCCCTGTCCCAGGGACAAGTGGGGTTGATATGGCTGGAATGCCAAGCAAAACAAAGACAATTGCTTAGATTTTGAGATTCAAATGAGATCACTGAACACAAGACCTAGACTTGGGAGAAAAGTATTTCTGAGCATCCAGTAACTCTTTGGCTCTAACCAGTAGAAAAATAAGACTAGTGCAAAAGAACTCTTCCCCTTCTCCATCCAAGGTAACCATACCTCAGGCACTAGAGTAGTAGTGTCACCTGCACTGTAGGGATGGTTTCTTTGGGAAACCATGCCCTCAGAAGAGAGAGGACTGTATGGGTAGAACACCAGATAAGCTTTGAGGACACCGAGAATGGTGGAAGTATGTGTCTACTTCCCATGCAGGGAGGGTAGCTAACCCCACAGATGTGCTTATGCTACAATGAGAGGGAGTCAACAGAGAAGAGATGGTTATACAGGGGATAGGAGAAATGAACTCAATGACAGCCTTGTTTCCTGTGGCCCCCAAGAGGTGTGGGAGAATAAACGGACCTTCTCAAACCCTGAGAAGGGCTCAGAAGTTAGTTAGCTGAGAGTGACAGCCAAGAGGCCAAAGGAGTCCTGCCGTGGAGGACCAGCCATGAATAAGTTGAGCAAACCAGGCAGGCAAGCAGCCACCTTAAAGGATAACTCTGGATGCCAGTGGGGAGGGATTCTGTGATCAAAGACAAAATGGGGCAGTTATTCATCTCGGGAGCTACCAGCTCAGAGCACATGGTGTTATATGGTTCTCCCTCTCAGGCCCCACCCCTGGGATTCCATCTAAAGGAGAGCAAGAGAGAAAGTGTGGGTGTGAATTAATCTCCTTGGTGGTTACTAGATTAATTTTTCTGCATCAAACAGAATGGGAGTGTGAGATAAAAATTATGTTCTGTTTTAGAAAATCAAAGATACATATGGACACATCTGAAACTATCTTGTAAAATTAACATATACTAATTAAGACTATCAAATTTCCTAAAACTCAGAAAGACATCTACTCTGGCTCCCTAAAAAGGAGCACAACAATATAACATGGATTTAATCAGCAGATATTTTGGGAATGGCAGTATGTCAATGATAAGGAATAAGTTTTTGGTAACTTTAAAAATTTTTAAAAACTAAATATTGGAAAAGGAGAGTTGAAGTCCAGCATTATTGCAGCACTGTCTGTGGGGAGAGACACTGTGTTTGACTGGGTTGTTATTCTAGGTCCGGGTGGTATCCCTGCAGTCAAACCCAGCGTTCCTATGTTCTATTGCAGCCTGGATGCATAGCCCAAGGGCCTATTTAACTTGCTTTGCTATAATTTGGTATTCACCAAACAATGACAAACTTGGTTTTCCAAATACCAAAAGAGAGTAGCCACAGGGCTGTGATATGTGGAAAGATGTGGCCTGCTCTGTAATTCACACATTGGTGTTCTGATTTATAAATAAGTCTCTGGAGAGTTAATTCATGGAAGTGTCCTGGATAAGGATGCCAGATGCAGCAAATAAAAAGACAAGTATTGTATGAGACTACTTACACTAAAAAACTTATTCATGGCTTACCTAAAATTCAGATTTAACTGGGTTCCCTGTAGTTTTTCTGTCAACCCTACTACAGTCAGCCTCTTGCCGGGTGGATGGACGTCCTACATGTGCAAGGCTGAGGACCAATGCTGTTTCCAAGACCACCATCACCAACATAACGCTACCCAACAGAGCACCAACCTAAGTAACCAGCCCAAGGTTAGGCTTAGTCTCCCTGTCACCTCATATTGTTTATTCCCTCAAATCCTTCTCTTCATTTATACACAAAGTAAATAACCTCCTTAAGCTTCTCAGGTCTTTTATCGCCTGAGAAGACCAAATTTACAACTTGGACAATAAATGCATGAAACTGAAAGCCACTTCTTGGTGGCATCTAAGGAGGTAATTAACATTATCAACACCATCTATTATGTTATAAGATTAGTTCCTTCCTCACAGTAACTAGTTACATATGACGTTTTATTAACTTTCAACAAAGACATTTTCTAGTCCTGGAGCGGAGTCTTATTTTTTCCCTGATTTTTGCCTCAATCACAACACTAGCCTTTACCACTCACTGCACACGGGGACCCCCAGCCTTCAGATTATCTTAAAGTAAAGGGAACTGATTATTCCCTAGGGCCACTTCATTTGTACCTAGAGAAAATTAAAGCAGGAAGAGATCACAGAAGAAGCAGGGAGCAGCTCCGGTTTATGATTCAGTGAGCAAGAAAAGATCTTGGGGCACCTGCCCGGCTCAGCCAGTAGAGCATGCAACTCTCAAGTTCAAGCCCTGCATTGGGCCTAGAGCTTATTTAAACAAAGAAAAGAGGGGTACCTGGCTGACTCAGTTGGTAGAGTAACTCTTGATCTTGGGGTTGTGAGTTCAAACCCCACATTGGGTGTGGAGATTACTTAAAAATAAGATCTTTGGAAGGAAGGAAAGAAGGGAGGAAAGAAAGAAAACATCTTGTTTGTTTGTTTGTTTGTTTGTTTGTTTTGAGCTAGCTCTCCTTCTCCACACTAACATTTCATACGGTGTCAGTATCTTAAACTTGACTAAGGCTTCCTTTTGTCATCTATTAAAGAGGTTCGTGCCCATTGAGAGACAACATAGATTCTTTATCCTCAGACCAGTTGGAGCTAAGTTCATGCTACTTGACTCAAGACACCATCAAGCTCCTCTAATCTAGACACAAAGTGCAATTTTTGCTAAGGAACTAGACTCTCTGGTGAAGTGTGATTTAGGTCATTCCTCTAGAATTCTGGTTTTAATTCATTACTGGCATTTCTGAAGTAGTTTAGGGTGAACATCTGAGATAAATGAGTCATCTTGGTCCTTCTATTTCTTCTGTTTCCCATTATTTTCTAACTTAAACATTTCAGGACTAAGGATTAATATATCCTCTCAACACTGGCAACGGGCAAGTCACTCTGTAAACTATATTGGGAAATTAATGGACTTGCATTTGGGGAGAAGTAAACAAAAGTAGATAATATATATGCCTGTTTATCTATAGACACACAGTATTGAGAGCTAAAGAATGGTGGAATAGTTGTAAGCCAGGCTTGTCATTAGGTTAAAAAAAACCCAACCAGCCAACCACAAATTTGGTTGTTTTTTTTTTAAGCAGTCAGCTGGAATCCAAGAGAAGTAAAATGTTAACTTGAACTTAAAGGAGATTAGGAGTTTTTTGAGAAGGGTTTTTTAAAATTTTTTTTTAACGTTTATTCATTTTTGAGACAGAGACAGAGCATGAGTGGGGGGTGGGGCAGAGAGAAAGGGAGACAGAATCCGAAGCAGGTTCCAGGCTCTGAGCCGTCAGCACAGAGCCTGACGTGGGGCTCGAACTCACTGACCGCGAGATCGTGACCTGAGCCGAAGTCAGACACTCAACCGACTGAGCCACCCATGCGCCCCCCCCGAGAAGGGGTTTTAAGAAGCTAAGAAGATGCTACATTTGCTCCCACGTTCTCCACCAAGTCAACCCTCTTTGTGTGGAAGTGAAGACTGATCTTAGACTCTGGGCTCCCAGGGGAAGTTGGGAGGATTCCCTGCCCCCATTGCGACCAGGGTCTTGTGGCTTGCTTTTACAGATATGTTTAGAAAATTTCCTCAGATTAATCACCTGGATGGTTTGGGGGACAGAGACAGCTAGAGGCAGCCAGAGGCTTTGCAGGCTCCTTCCTTCCTTGGTGGGCACTTGACAGCAGGCAGGACCAACTAGGTTACCAACCAGCGTTTGCTCTTCCGCCGTCCAAAGTGCAAACGTTTCTCCTTAGCTATTGCACATGAACATGATGAGAAGCATCCAATCCACTTCTGTTTACATATAGTCCTCACACCACATATGATATTTTGATAACTAACATTAGTACAGCACCCTACAGTTTGCAAAACACTCTCATACATATGATCTTATTTGATCCAGTTGCACACAAGCCTTATCAAGGTGAGCAACTATCATGAGCTATCAGGAAATAGTGGAAGTATGGAAGTTCTCCAGAGCTTGCAGTCAGGAAAAGCCATCAGTATTACCTTATGAAGACTATTAGTTTATTTGATAACTGAAAAAAATTACAAGATAGTTTGTACAGTGTGAACCCATTTATGCAAAAAAATATGAGACAGCTGTATATGTATAGAGATAGTTTAATTGTGTGTCTACACTCACGTATACAAACATATAGATATAGGTGTATGTGTGTACGTTCAAATGTTTATGCACAATTTTATAATGAACATTATTTTTATGTTATTTGTTACATATTTATAATATTTATATTGCATAATATTTTATAAGTAATCATTATAATAAGGTACATTTAAGGAAAAATCTTATTATGGTAATCAGTTCACAGGACATACAAATTTTGAACCATTATGTGATATGCTGAAATTAATATAACATTTTATATCAATTATACTTCCATAATAGGTAAATAGAGTAATAGATAAATAATCTGGGGCAAGAAAGGGAAAAGAAAATAACAAATTGGTGTTAGCATTTCTTTTTCTCGCCCTCAGTTAAGGGAAGCAAGGTGGTTACTGTGTTGTCATAGGTCGAGGTTGCATTCGGAAGAGCTCCCCGAGAAGGGAGACGGACTCTAGTAGGAAGATGAGGAGCCGCCCCAGCAGTTTGTCCCCCTGGCCTTATGCCAACCCTGTGCTTGGTGAGGGCTAGCATCAGAGCCGTGTTGTGGGAGAAAGACATCTTCTGTTCCTGAGAACAACTCAAACTCATCTACATGGGGTCCAGTCCACATCTGAATCAGAGCTTCGAAAGTATCAGACGTTACATGTTTCCTCTGGCCAGCTGAGCAGACAGTCACGGGCTTGCATATGTTAGAGCTACAGTAGAAGATGATGGCTAGTTCTGTGCCAGCTTCCAGGGAGGTAGTGTGATGGACTGGGAAGAAGAGGGCATTCGAATCAGGCGCTTTTGTGATTGAACACCAGCATTGCTACTTACTTACATGTGTCCACGGGCATGATCTTAAGCTCTCTAGGCTTCCGTTTCCCTCTCTGCTAAATGCGATCAATAATCCCTACATCACAGGATTATTTCACAGACCCACCTCAAGTTTCACTGTATAAATATGATGCTGAATTGCTGGTTGTCAGAGCTAGGAAGCACGCTGGGTGACCAATCAGACTTTGCCGGCATCCCTGATTCAATGCATCAGATTGAATTTGTGCCTCTGTGTACACCGTAGGGTCACTCCCGTGGCATTTGCAAATATGAATAAATTGGGTGTGTTTTCTTACAGCTAAGAGATGGCACTGTTTGTCAATTCTTCTACAAACAAAGGAACACTATTTGAGGTTCAGCAAATAAACCCCACATCCCTCTAAAATGAAGGCTACTTTCAGAGACCACTAGATGAAGGCAAGCCACAGTTGGCTCCCTTTCCTTTTCTAATGCAATCTTCATTAGAAGTCCTCTGCCCACCCCTAACCCAAACACTTCCAAAGACCAAGAGTAACATACCTGGAGAAGTAGGCCCTGAAAAACATGACAGGTCTTCCTAACAATCTGGGAGATTCCTTAGAAAAAGGAGGCTTTGGGTGCAAGGAGATTCAGTTCGCAAAAGTTGTGTCGTCTCTCTGGTCCTCAATTTCCTCAGCTGTGAAAGAAAGAATTAAAGATTACGAAATTCTGTTCTAGTTTTGACGTGTTACATCTAGAATCCTCTCTCTCAAGTCTTCCCTCCTGGATTCCCCTTGCTCCACCTGCATTAATGCCACCCACACCTCTTCCCCGGGTTGTTGCAGCTGCCTCGAGCCTTGCTCCTCCAAACCATGCTACGTACGTGTCGGTGTTTTGGTGATTCTCCATTACCTCCAAAATAAATTCTAAATTCTCTGCACGACGCTCAAAGGCTTGTCTACCTTCCCAGCATCATCTCCTGTTACCTCACTTCTCACACGACTCTGGGCGAATAGAACCCCTTAGAGTTTCTCTCTTGCTTCTGTGCTTTGCATATACTATCTCTTTGAATGGAATGTCCATCCGCATGAACACCCAACATCGGCCAAGCCAATCTTTCCTTCAACGTTAGCTCAAGTAGCGCCTTCTCCAAGAGGCAATGAGACGCCTGTCCTCCGAGCCCCAGTCAGACCACAGGGAAATAACTCTGCCATAGTACTCATCACATGGCATTAGAGTTGTTGTTTTCTAAAATGACGCTACCTTTCTGCTCTGGCAAAGGACTCAGTAGCTACTAGTACTGAGTACAGATGAAACTCAGGCAAGGGGCAGGTGTGCAGAGAGATCCCTGTTCTTCCTGGTCCTGGTGAGGCGGGGTCAGGTTGGGCTGTAGCTAGACAGACCATAGGGCAGTGCTCCCAAGGAGAAATCCCTAGTTGCTCTTCTCCAGCTTGAGCGGGGCTTTGCTGGGTGGTGGTAACAGAGGGGAATATTTTGGGGTTCAGATACTAAGCAATATGAGCTTAGGGGCCCAGGGCTAAGGGAACGGTTTGAAATGTTCAGGTAGAGTCCTTGTGTTTCCTAGTCTCATAGGAATTTCAGGTTGGGTACGGCCAGCACCTCCGGTAGGAGAAAGAGGGAGCTAGCCTATTGCCAGGCAACCCCAGAAAAAGCCCCTAGAGCTTGGGAGGCTTCCTACCCATATCCCCCAAACCTAGCTAAGTACCCAATACATAGAAGTTACTCAATAAATAACTACAGCTACCACTTATCAAGTGCCTACTGCATGCAAGCAACTTGACATTTTATTACTAGTTCTTACAATGACTGTGCAAGATAGGTATTATTAGTTCCATTTTATAGATGGGGAAATTGAGGCCAAAGAAGGCTAAGCGACTTGCCTGAGATCATGTAGGTACTACAAGGTGAAGTTGGAATCTGAGCACACATCTCTGTAATTCCAAAACCAGGGTTCTTGTCCCCAGGTTGTGAAGCGTCTCTGTAAGAAGCACAAACACCCCCCCACCCCACCTCCCACTCTGTTCCCCTATCTCTGTCTCTATCCCTGTCTCTCTGTCTCCACCTCTGTCTCTTGTCTATGGGTGGGCACTCCTCCCTCCTTTTCCTGAAGTCCAAGCCTTGACCGTCCTCCTACTGAGATGTGCTTCTCCAGTGGGGCCTCCTAACTCAGCTGCATGGTGACAGGCTGGTCTGGAATCGTTTCTTTACCTACCCCCAGTCTAATCTGATCTCTATTTTCCAAACCCCGTGTGAAAAGCAGTCGTTCGTAATAGCTCCAAGTAAAATGAAAGGTAAATTAGAAGGAACGACAAGGAAGCTAAGAGACAGGAGCCAAACCTGGGTCCTAGGCAGGGCCCTTGGAGACAGAATGACCCAAGCTCAGTCAAGCCTGCGCTCTGAAGCAGGAAAGGCCTCTGGCCTTTTCACTCAGCAAGAGGTCCAGGGAACAACCCAGAACATGAGGGCTCTGGCAGAGGCAGCTGCTGTATTCCTCAGGGACTTGTAAACCCTAACAATCACCATCTTTCTCCCCCACCTCCTCAGGAAAAGCATTTATTAAAGGGCCTAATTATTAAACAAAGCAGGTGGAAAAGAAAGGTGGGAAACTGGAAGTTTGAATTGAGCTTTTGAAAAAGCCAGAAAAATGACTCAGCGTGTGTAACACCTCATTTGGAGAACAAAGTGGATGTTCCTGATCCAGCCAGGTGCATTGTTGAACCTGTAGGAGAGAGATACAGAAACAGACCATTTTTTTTCCTCTCTCAGTCCCAAACACTGTGAGCTCAGAGCTGAACTGGCAAGCTTCTAGAATAAATTCAGAGGATTTATTCTCTCAACAAGGGCCAGAAAATGGACGGAATCGCAGGAAAGAAAAATACATAATATCTGTTCAAGTCAATGTTTAGAATACGAGAAGGCATTTTATTATCGAATTAACTAGATCATAAGCTCCTTGAGGTAAGAAACTGTGCTCTGCTTATTTCTGAATTCTAAGATGGAGTCCAGTGCCTGGCATACAGTGGATATTCTCAATAAATGTTCGCTGGAAGAAAATCAAAGGCAGGAGCTGAGTCTTACATAATTTTGTCTTCCCCTCAGTGCCCAGCTCTAAGTGAATGAATGAGGGGGGCATTAGTCAATGAGAAATGCAGAGTTTTAGATTTGCCTTTGAAGGAAAACATGTGCCTTTGCAAACAATGGTATAATTTCCCTAATTATCCAAGAAGTCTGTGTTCACGTCCTAATACCATCTTGATTTTGCCCTCTTAGAAGACAGAGCTTCTGCTAAATGAATCTGGCTGCCTAGAAGAGTCAGTTCTGTTGGCTTTTCTTCATCCTCATGACAAGTCGAACAGTCCTGAGAATCTAGAGCCATCAAGGCATTTCTGTTCTTGTCCGGGCTCAGGTCAGGCACCTGGGATTCCTGTGAGAACTGGTTTAATTTGCCTCCAGCTCTTCTAGTCCCTCCCTACTCTCTCTCCTCTCCTCCTTGTTCTTTGTCTTGCCCCTGCTGAGTTTTGTCTCTCTTCCTTCAGCAGCTCCAGCCAATCCAGTAAAGCTCTGCTGTCTCCATTGAGCGCATTTGCAGAGAGAGTCACGTCTGGATCATACGAATAGCCAAGAAAGGACACAGAGTGTGTGTGGGAAACTGAGGCAGGAGCAGGGAGAGGCAAGAACTTTTCTCCATGAATGTCCTCAGCAGAAGGTGGTGGGACATGTAGGGCTTTCTTTCCCGTTCACATATTGAGACAGGTGCAAGTCCCTCAAGGGCTTCACTTGGAAGGCAAGGTAAGCTCCGATATACTAGCTCCCCTCACAAATACATAAAACCTCCCTATGTCTTAGCAGAGGGACAGAAACTTAGAGCAGTTAGGAGACCATCCCCTCCAAGCTCAGCCAGGCACCGCCCCTCCAGGCTCGCCTCTCGGGCCCTCTCTATGTTGCCATTTATCACGCCGTGATATAGTTACTTACTGATACATCATTTTCGACTCCATGTTCTATGTGCTCCCTGAGGGCAGAAACTGTGTCTTTCATTTTCATGATTTTCAAGGATAAAGCCCTCAATAAATGTTTGCTGAATTAATGACTTGCCCAAGGTCGCCCAGCTAATATGTGGCTGGGCTGAGCAGAGACGGGAACCAAATCCTCTGTCCCTGCAAATCCTGTATCCTTGCTGTCCTGGTAGGATACATTCTGGAAGAGACTGCCAGTTAAGCATTGGTGGATTTATGAACTCTCTGGAGAGATTCTTCTTTTTAACTTTTATTTTCCTTTCTTCTTGATATTGTTGGGAACTGTAGACAAGCACTCAGAGCTGAGCCGGGGTAACATCTATGTCCTTGTTCCTGAAATAGCTGAATTCATCACCTCTTCAGAGAGGGGAGCTTTGTCATGAAAGTGAAGGCTGTGAGTCTCCACACGTGGCTTTCAAGCTCCCTCTCCTACCCTCCTGCCAGGTGTGAACAGCCACTTTGAAGTAATTTGAGGACGACCTGGAGGAAATGTCAAAGCCTTTGATCTGTGGTTCTTAAAACACTGGAGAGTTTTCTGATCTTGTGGGTTCTGAACAGCTAGGCCCAAAATGTGGTGAGAAAAGGTTTGTTTCTGCTCTTACCTGGTCACATGTGCTGATCGCAGAGGGCCGTTCTGGTCACCCACAAGGGAGATGCCAGTATTTCACTTTGATGAGATGAAGGCGGCCACCGTGAAGAGAGAGGTACCCAGGCTGCTGAGGGTGGAAGGGATTTCCTGGTTTTTGCTGTACATTCTTCTTTTTCATAGGGTTGGTATCTTAGGTTTTAGGTAAAGGAGTCTTTTATTTATTTATTTTTTTCCAGAAAAATGTTTTCTAACTCCAGCAGCACAGCCATTTAGTACAAGAGCCGTGTACCTGGAAAACCCAGTTAAAATCCTCAGGTGGGGGAGGGTTGCCTGGGTGGCTCCGTTGGGCATCTGACTCTTGATTTGGGCTCAGGTCATGATCTCAGGATTTGGGGATCAAGCCTCGAGTCGGGCTCCGGGCTGGACATGGGACCTGCTTAGGATTCTCTCTCTCCCTCCTCTTCCTCGACTACTTGTACTCTTTCTCTTTCAATAAAATAAAATAAAATAAAATTCTCAGGAGGAACAGCCACTACCCTGTGCATTTGTTAATAAACACTTCACTTCTGTTCAAGATGCATATGAAAAAAACCCAATTTACTGTGTATTAATGCTTTTAACTTTCTAAAGCATAACCACGTGTAATCTGAAGCTCTGTGTTTCCCCCTTTCTCGCTGGACCAATTCTAGAAACCCCTTGAAAGCATAAATATTTAGCTTCTGAAGCTTTAGAAATGGCATGGATGTTCCGAGAAAAAAGTAACTAACTTTCCTCCAATGTCAAGAATTCATGAGAGGTAATACTTAGATCAGTGAGTTTAGTATATTAGTTGGCAAAGGACTTATTGGCCAGTTTACCCAGTATCTACTCTGCTACACAGAAGGCATTTGATAAAAATGTTTGAGTGACTGAATTAAAATGTACTGTTTGATCCTACCTATATGCTCTTTTTCAGGTTCTTCAGCTTTATTCTTATTTCCTCATGAATGAATTTCCAGATTCTTTTTTTCTCCTTGTTTCCTTCAATTTGAAAGTACTCTTATCGGCTTGTTGTAAAACAGACAAAAAGCAAAGATGTCTAAAATAAAACATTAAAATTCATCCTTGCCTCTGCTCTCTTCAGAAGTAACCACTGTGGACAATGTGATCTGTATTTTTATTATAAAAGTGAGAGCATACAATATATATTTATTTGCTCTTCTGTTTGTCTTCTTCTTTTTAATGGCCTCTTTGTATTTGTGGGCATGCAGAGCAGACACTGTCAATGCTTTTCTCATATCACCTCAGAAACCTTTATCATGGAAAGAGACCAAGTGCCCATCAACTGACGAATGGATAAAGAAGATGTGGTATATATATATGCAATGGAATACTATGTGGCAATGAGGAAGAATGAAATCTGGCCATTTGCAGCAACATGGATGGAACTGGAGGGTATTATGCTAAGTGAAATAAGTCAGTCAGAGAAAGATACCGTATGTTTTCACGCATAGGTGGATTTTGAGAGACTCAGCAGAAAACCACGGGGGAGGGGAAGAGGGAAAAGGAAAGAAAAAAAAAAACCACAGAGAGGGAGGGAGATGAAACATAAGAGACTCTTAAATACTAAGAACAAACTGAGAGTTGACGGAGGGGATGGTAGAGGGGAGAATGGGTGACGGGCATTGAGGAGGGCACTTGTTGGGATGAGCACTGGGTGTTGTATGGAAACCAATCTAACAATAAATTGTTAAAAAAAAAAAAAAGAAAGAAACCTTTATCACTTCCTCAAAGAACAGTCTGACTTCCCTTGGCCAGAGCCTCCGTGTTTGTCAGAGAGCCCCCTCCAGCCCCTTAAAACCAATTTGCCCTTGGGCAGTTGGTTGTAAGTACTTGGAAATTAACATTCCTGTGGGAAACTGGCTTCAACAATGCCTAAAAGTTGTAGGCGTATGAAGAGCCCAGTTCCTTGCCCCCTTGGCTAGGATACTTCTGAGGCATGTGCTTTGCGCTATCTGTTTAGTTTCTCTGAAAAATTTAACTGTAGCCGCTCCCCATGAGAGCTGGCTTAATAAGACGCCACTTATTGGCTCTCTGCTTCTTCACCACTTCCGCTTTTCTCTACTCACACTTCCCAAACATCTTGCCCTCTTGCAACCTAATCACAAGATCTTCTTCCAGAGGAACATAAGCTAAGATAGCGTGGGTATGTTCTTATTTATTTAATCATTTTCATATTAAAGACCATTTAAGTCGTTTCTGATTTTCAATAAAAATGACACTGCAATGGAATTTTTAAATTTTTTTAATTTATTTTTGAGAGAGTGCAAGTGGGGGAGGGGCAGAGAGAGAGGGAGACAGAATCCGAAGCAGGCTCTGTGCTAATATGAACCATGAGATCATGACCTGAGCCGAAGTTGATACTGAAATGACCGAAACACCCAGCCTCCCCAACACTGTAATGGAATTTTTATCCATGTGGCTTCAGCATGAGCACGTATTCCTGAATTATAATTGCTAGGTTAAAAGGAATCACACATTTGGTATTTAAGACATACTGCAAAACTGGCCCCCAAAATGGCTTTTTTAATAATATCCTTGGAGCGCCTGGGTGGCTCAGTAGGCTAAGGGTCCACTCTGGCTCAGGTCATGGTTCATGAGTTCAAGCCCCGTATTGGGCTCACTGCTGTCAGCACAGAGCCCGCTTTGGATCCTCTGTCTCCCTCTCTCTCTGCCCCTCCCCCCTCAAAAATAAATAAATAAGCAGAAAATAATAACCTTATCAACAGTTTGTTGGCACGCATTTTCCCTCACCTCTTGCCAAACCGAATATTATACATACCTTAATTTTTTTCTGATCAGTTAGACACAAAGAGACATATATTTTAATTTGCATTTTTTAGATTAATTAAAATCTAATCTGCAGCTTTTTAGGTAGTTACCAGTTGATGGGAAAACACAGACACAAAACACACAGCCCTGATGCGGAGTAAATTACCGTCTGGATTTCATTAGCCAATGATGTAAAGTATGGTCAGTGGTGGTGTGGCCACATCAAGCAAAGGTCTCAGTGCAGCTTTCGCCGGCCCCCAGGCCTCCGAGTGGGGCACACTGTGCCTACAAGGGGAGTCAAGCCAGATGTGGGAAACTGCAAGTCTTACTTTGCCGGAACCTTACTACACTCAGGGATTTTGTCACCTTGTACACATGAGCCATATTTCTATCTAAAAGAAGGTATATCAGTCTTGGGCTTTCTTGGTTTTTAAATAAACTTAACAAGGCCAGGACTACCTGAACAATAGCTCTGCCTCCACCTTTCGGGTTCTCTAGAAGGCCCGTTTCCCTGAAGACCATCCAGTGCCTATGACATGATACTCTGTCTGCATGGTTCTGAAACCGAGCGTGGTCTGAAAACCACAATTAAAATCTGTTTTCCTAAAACCATCTGTTCATATGCTCAGTGGTGTTTTGTATCTCCTATGTGGTTAGCTAGTTCATATCTTGTGTCTGCTTCTCTATTGACTTGTGTGACTTTTTGTATTTATTTGTTGAAAATTTTTTATGTATTGTGGCTATCAACCCCTTGCTTGTTAAATATGTCACAAATGTTTTCTCTTAATTGGTTGATTTTCATTTACTTTTTACAGAGTTTTTTTTTTGAAATGTGAACAATTATTAGATACTTAGAGATATTAAGGACTTGTTAAACATTTTTTTAGGTGTGAAAAATGTTGTGATTATGTTTTAAAGAGCCCTTTTCTTGGAGAGAGGCATTCTGAAATACAGAAGAAATAACCCGATGCCAGAGATTTGCTTCAGAATAACACAGGAGGGGGCAGGCGAGTTGTGGGTAATTGGTAGTCAGAGCTGCGAAATGGGTACAAAGGGTTCCTGTGCTATTCTCTGGGCCGTTGCCCTACATTTGAAATTCTTCCTAATTCAAAATCGTAGGACGGGACCAGGCAAGGTCTCATGTCATGCTCCCGCTTTCAGTCCAGCCCCAGACTTCTCCCCCTGGGCCACACCTACAATCTGAGGAGCAGTCATGCCTGAGCCGCCTCTGCTCCCCACAACGACCGCGGCAGGAGAGGTCCCAGGAGACAGAATTGCTTGAACCAGTGCCCCGCTGGCAGTTTCACGCTCCTCAATGGCTCAGTGACTTGCTGCCTTTGTGCGAGCGGCCAAGGATGACCCGGACGCTGGCCCGCATGCTCAAGCGCTGGGTCCGGCAGTGTCTGTGCTTGCATTTGATGTTGTTCAGCTGTTACTCCTTTCCATGTGCCTTTCCCCATTCTGCTGCACAGCAGGGGTGTCCCCAGGTGTGGGGCAAGAGCATCTGTCAGGGCCCAACTGGGGACCTAGAGATCAGACCAACTGTTTACAGTGTTGGGTTTTTTGTTTTTTGGTTTTTTTTAATGTTTTTATTTATTTATTTATTTTTGAGAGAGAGAGAGGGAGAGAGCAGGGGAGGGGCAGAGGAGAGGGAGACAGAGAATCCGAAGCAGGCTCTGGGCTCTGAGCTGTCAGCACAGAACCCGACGCTGGGCTAGAACCCACCAACGGTGAAACATGCCCTGAGTTGAAGTCAGACACTTTACTGGCTGAGCCACCCAGGCGTCCCTACAGTGGTTTTTAATTTGTATTCAGTCTTATCTGTAGATCTCTCCGTTTATGAATTTGGGTTCTGTGTCTTGCTTAGGAAGGTTATTCATTCCTACCCACAGATCATGAAAAATATTCTCCTTTCTTTTCTTCTAGCACTTTTATCATTTTTGGGTTTTTGTTGTTTTTATTCTTGGTTTTGCTTGTTTATGTTTAGATCCGAATCCATCCAGAAATTCTTTCTGTGGATGATGTGAAGGGGACGTCGCCCTAGAGAATTTTATCATTTTTGTTGCTACTTATAAGTGAGATATTTTCCCCACTGCATGTTCTGAGTTGTTCTTGCTACTATATAGACAACACGCTTACTTCGAAGATTCAATTTCATCCTCTCCCACAGTCTCATCTCAACAGGAACTAGATCTTTGTGTTGAAGGAAGATCCTCTCAGACTGGTCAGCATGCCAGCTAGGTAGCTATTAACGTTGTCTCTTTTGGCTTTTGTTTCCTCCTCTGTTAAATGGGGAACTTGGACCGAATGGTCTTTGCAGTCCCTTCCTGCATTAGTAATGCTAAGGTTTTAAATAACTTCGTTTTACTGACCAAAGAGCAGTTCAATTTTAGGAGAGAAAACCGAATCTTGTAGCTCTACTTGCTAAAGGACACTGAGTCTCTTCACATTTGAAAACGATACCAAGGGTGGTGGAGATTAGCATCCCCTGCTCTTGGATTCAATACCTTAGCTATATTTAGCTAGATCTAGCACCTTAGGGAATAAGACACTTGCAATACAGAGCTAAGAGCAGGGTAAGGCAGCCATTCTGCATTTATCTGCTGACTTTCTGTGAAACACTTTGCTTCTCTCCAAAGAAGGGGCAAAACAATGCAGTAACGGTCTCCTGCGGTTAGGAGACTCTTTCTAATGACCTGGCATTATAGAGTTTGCTAAGCTTGATCTGGAGGCCGTCTACCCATGACCGAGGGGTCCAGTACGTAAGTACGTGAGCCCGTCTACCTGTGCTGCCTTCCAAGTGGTTCCAACAGTAAATTCATGGGAAAGGTTGATGTGCAGCTATCCAGGAGCAGCACAAATATTCACTGGGTGCCACATAACCTATGGTTTCTACCAAACTCCTGGGTCAGCCTTGATTTGTGTTATACTGCTATCGTTTCCTTTAAAATTTCAGCATCGTTAATACGTGTGTCATCTACACTGGAGGGACAGTTAATTAACATTTGGAGTCCCCTCAAGGAAATTCACTCTTCAGAGATGAATAGATTACTGAAGATTACAAACAGAACTCTAAGCAAAAAAGACTCTCAACAAGAGAAGGGTTTCAACTTCAACTAACTTTACCTATATTAACACCAGAGGGCTTCTTAATTAGCATGGCAAATGTTAGATATTAGTTTCCGCTGGCAAAGTAAGTCGTGGTCAAGGTGGGGGCATTGGCTGGAAGTACTGCGTATGCATGGACAGCTTTGCCCCAAACAGCCCAGTGTCTTCCGCCCTTCGGCTGGCCCAAACCAAGATCCAGTCTGCTGAAGTTTAAGCCACCCTACAAATGATCAGTCACCCGATCCCAACCAGAAGGCTGGTTTAATCCCGCCAAGTGCTAATGGCAGATCTAATAGTTACCATAATTTGGAAGCAGTGATGAGCATAAAAAATATTTCGAGACAACAGCCACAACAGCAAAGTGATGTGAAATGTTTATGCTCTCCATCGGGGACAAGGGCCCAAGTCCTGCTAATACTACCTAGCTTATTGCCTACCTCATCGTTGAAGAAAAATGCTCAACTCATTTAGAATTTAGGAAAAATAAAGTGTTTTTCACTCAAAAACATAAAACAAAGTCTCTGAACTCTAGTCCCTTATTGTTAGCCCTATTGCTAACAGTGCCCCTCATGAGAATGCCAGTGTCCTGGCCGACAGAGTCCCTCTCTTCTGGAGACACCAGAACAGGCGGTGGCACGAAGCCCCGCACAGAATCTGCTTGATTCTGTGTTGCTCGTCCCCAGGGTACCCACAAAGTCCTTGCAAGAGCTGGTCCTTCATCTGCGATGAGCTGTACAAAAACATAGGCAAGCTTCAACGGGGCATGAGCCTGGAGGAGAAAGGTGTCCTTTCTCAATAAATCCAATTTTTCCTAAAGAAGCATAATAGGGATCCTATCAGACGCCAACATGAAAACACTCATTCACTTTACCACCCAGAGCACTTTTCCCTTCCAACTACTGTATCGCTACATTTGCACAATTAAACGGGCCATTTCATTGGTTTTCCCAGAACTAAGTAACCATCTGCCCTAAAGCCGTATCCAAGTCTTGCTTCTCGCAAAGCCCAAGGCTCACTTATGGACTCTTTTTTCTTTCTTTTCAAGTTTATTACTTATTTATTTCGTGAGAGAGAGAAAGCGCAAGTGAGGGAAAGAGGGAGAGAGAGAATCCCAAGCAGGCTCCGGGCTGTCAGTGCAGAGTCCAACGTGGGGCTCAAACTCATGAACCGTGAGATCACGATCTGAGCCAAAGTCGAACGCTTTACCGAGTGAGCCACCCACAGGCATCCCTGGACTCTGAAATCTGAGTCTCCTATTGATTCGCCACGTGAATTCTATTCTCTTCACAAAGATTTCAAAAGTCTTCAGGCCAAAACGTAGTCCCAGCTCAAGCATCCCAAGCAGTCTGTGAAGCACGTAGCCGTGCCCTGTGAGGACAGAGCTGAGAGTCTCCTTTCTCTACCTGTGTCAGTGATGGCCATCGCCCCCACCCCACCCAGCGCCCTGATGCTGGTTTCACAGAAAAGGTAGCTGACCAGCAGGAAGCTGCCCCCCGTGGGGTACCACCTGGCCAGGGTACTAGTAGAGGACAGGCCTGGACAATGAGAAAGCAGAAGGATGGCTTCCTCCACTTCCACTTCCTTGTCCTCTCTTGTTCCCAGGGAAGGAGGGAATCAGGTACCCCGAGGGAGCGTGTTCTGGGCAAGCAAGTACAGAATCAATCTAAACGCACGTGCTGTTCCTGCTGGCACCTCCGCGTGGGACAGTGTGCCCGAGGCGGGAGGAGCTGGTGGGAGAAAGTTGTGCAGAGGCTGTGAGCGAGGAACTAGGTAGGATCTTGGCTCTCCTGGCCTCCTGGAGGCATGTCGGTGGGCAGTGGTTCTGGCATCAGGAGGGGCAGGGAACCAAGCCTGCCCCTCCCTGGGCACTTCTGCATTTGGCCAGGACACACTCTGTGCACGGGCTTGCTGCTACCCTGGGCATTCCTACTTCGCTGGGGGTGGAATTTATTATCCCGTGGCCTTATTACCTAAATGCGGCATGAAAAGAGAATAGGGAGGGAAAACTCTTTGCAGGAAAATGTCCTTTCTTTCCCAGACCCACAGGCTCCTTACCCTTCACGACATCTGACTCGATCCCCCGATTTCTCCGGATTTCTGACCTTTCTTCTAAGTGATCCCTCCAGAGTCCTCCCCACTGTCATCCCTTCAGAGGCATTGCCCTGAGGGAAGCATTATGGTGTTAGCTCCCCCACCCCAGGTTACAGAGTAGCCACAATTAACCTCTACTGAAACAAAAGATTCCATCTATAGAACCTCATTTGTTTCCTTCTCTGCAGCTGGCTGGGCTGGTGGCTGGGAGCCTTTCTCAGTCACGTTTTTCTTAAATCTTTCTTTTACGTCCAGGAAATAACTAGTTCGTTATAGTTAAAATGTATGTTAGGGGCCTCCCCAGCAACCAGCTGACTCCCTGTATTTCCTGCTTTTTGTTCCATTAAAATACCACAAGTGTAGAAGAGTGGTTTCACGTAGGCACTCCCTTTCTGGGGCTTGAAGAGAACCCGAGGCTCTTTCCAGGCCTCCCTAGGAGCTGTGAGCTTTGTAAACCCCAGCCATGGCTGCCTCACACTCACCACCCTCCGTTGTATCAGGAAGCTTAGGGCAAACACCTCAGGCTCTAGTGGCAGCCAGCATCCCACACCACCCGGCCACCTCCAGTCCCCAGGCCCCCACCACCAAAGTATTCATCTTGGAGCTTGGAGTCAGAGGAGCCCGGGCTGTCTAGCTTCCTAGCTGTGCAATGGTGGACAAGTTAGTTAAACTCTCTGAGCCTCAAAAAAGGGATAGTGATAATGATCATACCAACTTGGAGGGTTTGCAGAGATGAAAAACCAAGCGGGTTTTGTAAATGGTGCTAAACAGACGCTAAAAGCCGATTCGAAATTCGGCTGCATCATTTCTCAGGATGTTGGGCTGAAAAAGAGCTGTTCAGAATTTTCCCCGGGAGCCCGAGTTGGAAGCATCGTCAGTGGCACTGAAGAAGGACCCCCCGCGCCCCCCGGAGAAGGAGCCCTCATGAGATAAGACTAAAGCCCTGACACATCAAGGAAACTCCGAGCTTGACACAGAGTAGGTTGTCAGCACACAGTTGTCAGTTTCCCGATGGTTCTGGGTGCCCGTGCGAGCACAGGCCAAGGGGCTTCAGAAAGCGTGTGAAACACCTACACCTGCCTTATACATCATCCTGGTTGACAGCATCGCCTACAGCCCCCGAAGTTGTGGTTGCCCAGGAATGGCAGTACAGGAAAACCCCCCAGTTTCGGTCTGACTGCATCCCATGCCTGGTCCCTCCCACCCTATGCCATTTTGGCCTCTCTCTAGCCCTGTCTCACCGACGTGGTGACGGGCCGGTCCGTCCACAAAGGGTTAATCTGCAGGCTGTCATCCAGGCGATTGCTTAACTGGAGCCCAGACTTCTATTTACTGGCACATAATTCTTTGCTTTGACAATTGTGTCTGAGTGTTTTAACACCTGGCTGGCCCTGATGGAGTTTGTTTGACCATGTTTTGAGAAGTGACTTCAGCGCCGGCGGTGGTAATTGGCACGGCACCGCGGGCTGGCGACGTGGCAGCGTGACAGACTGGAGCGATCCGAACTCAGCAGCTGATTTATTTTCTGTGGCTTCCTGCTGCTGCGGCGGCCACGTGTCCAAAGGCACCGACAGTCAAGGAAGAACGCCCGGCCCGGGGCCTTCCGTCCGATGGGTCTGTTGTGTGAGGTGCGGGGGCGGTGTTTTTCTCTTAGACATCCTTCTAGAAATAGCCAGGTATTTTCCAGTGGCTCATGGTGGAAAAAGCCGTGATGCAACGGTCTGGCCTGTGACATTCCTCTGGGTTCCGTGTGTCCCAGGTTAACCGGAGACAAACCTCGAGGGGAATGCGGGCACACAGACCACCCACGTGTGACAAGCAGAGGCTGTTCACGCACAGCTTGCCGTGGCAATGAGGTCAGCCGCCACCACTTGCTTTTGGCAGAGACTCAAAGACAGGTAGGGCCGTGGAAAAGCTACACGGTGAGAAACTGAGAAGGCTTCGGATCTGCCCTGACCGGAGGTGGCCGGCAACGGGGGGCTGACGGTGGCCTGAAGCAGGAGTGGGCCGCGTTGTCCGATGGGCTCAGAGAGTACATTCGGCTTTCTCTGGTCGGTCCTGAGTTGGAAGCTTAGGCAAAATGTAGGGAAGTTGACGATTACGGGCTGATTACTACAGAGGTTGTGTTTTGGCTTTCTGGGCTGGCTGCCTTAGAGATTGGGGGTCAGAGGTCAATTTTTATATACGGTCTGGCCGTTGTTCAGGTACATCGCCGGTCTCTCAAGAATTTGGGAATCCTCCTTAGTCTGGATTACCTCATTTTATTTGGGGGACGGTTAAAGTGCTGCTCAAGTAAAAGCGTATGCACAAACAAAACAAGGCTGGAAACACCCGGAACGCCCAATTTTGTAAAATTCAGAAAAGTCAGTCTGTGCAGAAATAATTGTGCATAACTTTTAAGACATTGTTTCTGAAGAGACTCCAGTGACGTCGGAAGTGTTTACGAATGTGAGGCCAACAGTGCCTCAGACCAGGGCTCAGCTCCTTTCCTTCATTTTGACAAAGGCTCACTCACCACGGCCTGGAGGGATTTACAGCCAGTCAGTAGGACTCAAAAATGAGTATCATTTCTCCGAGCCTCTCGGTCGCCAGGCTTCTTCCGCCGTTCCAGCTCTGATCTCAGACCGTGCTCACAGGCCTCCTCTTCTTTCTCTTCTGCCCTCTTTCTTCTCTGCCCCCACCCTCAAGAGGAAACACAGATTCTTCCTATTATCTTCTTCATCCAGTTCACCTCTCTCCAGTCCCTCCTTGCAAAAGCCACTCTCCCTCTCTCTATCAAAACTCTGAAACTGCCCCTTGTGAAGGTACATTCGCTCTGAGACAAAGCTTTTTTCCTCTCAGGCCCTGTCGGCTGAGTAGGGGAGGGAGTGGGTGTGGGCGCGTGGTTTTTTCCAGTAACACAGGGTTGTTTGAAGATAAGAGATAGTGTACTGAAAAGCTCCTAGCAGGGGCCCTAGCACTGTGATTGCCCTTGTTTTATCAAACAGCCCCAACGAGGGCTTCCTCCAGGTCCTCTGAGTGCTTAGCAATGGCAGGTCACAGAGGCCAACTCTGCAGATAACTCCTTTCTTACCGGTTTTGGTGCAATTCCGCCCATCTGTTCTCAAAGGCTAGGGCTTTTTATCTTTGCATTTAACCAATTTTCTCAATCAGTGCTCCCCCCCCCCCATTTTCTAACGTTCATCCAAGAGGGTCTTATATTGTCATCTCAGCCCTAATTTTCTGGTGATCGGTTCTGAAGTTCCCAAGAAAGTTCTGCTTTTAACTTTTACTATTATTTTTTCTCTTTAAAAGTGCTGAAAATCCGGGCTGGGGACGGCCATCTCCATGCTGGGGCTCAGACGCGTGCAGGCTTGTCTAGAGAATCAGTAGGGAGGCCTGTCAGGAACCCATATGTACAAGGGACAAGGGGCCGGTGAAGAAGATCTCTTTCTAAGGGAGATACTGGCAAACACAAGCTGCCACTGATGATAATGCCCTTGACTTCTGGGGGAAGCAGTGGTTCTGAGTAACGGCTGGTGCACGCCTCCCAGGTTGTTCCCACCCAGCATCCTGTGGATGTGGCCAAGCCCTAAGGAGAGAGGGCTGGGAGTAGGCGGAGTCACACGAAATTCCCTTAAGATAGGTGGGGTACGAGAACAGCGCTTCGGGGACAAGCGGGAATGAACGGAGACAGGGAATACTCCTCAATTTGCGGAGCCATTTGGGACCAGGATAATAGGAGCAACTTCGGCCAGTGGGTTCTCATCCTAGAAGCAATAGGCCAGTGAGGCAGCCTAGCACAGAAGCACAAGGCAATTTTAATGGGCAACAGTGGTGTCTCTGGCGGACACCTAATGCTGCAGGGAGCGGCGGCAGTGGTAGCTGAGCTCAGTTCTGTTAACTCAGTGTTGACATCATTGGCTTCGAGTAGGAGGCAGTGCCATCAGCTCAGATGCTATGTTCTTCTTAGCGCAGTGGACTTCCAGAAGACTTGGGGTTTTGAATGCCTGAGTGCCAGGTTCTCTAATCAAGTACTAGGGTGTGGAAGTTTGTCCTTTAAGTCTGTAAGAACCATTTTTTTTATATACCACTGAAAGCAATCCATATTTTTAAGGAACAATAAAACATTCTTTCTTCCTTCAGAAGCTCGATCTCGGCGAAAGTCTTGCTACTAGTTTTCCAAATGCCACTCTCATTCATTCTATTACACCCTGTCTCACTAGATTTCATTCTGTCTTGACAGTCCGTCCAGTTCATGGCCCAGTCTCCATGAAATATACAGTCTGCTTAAAATATTAATGTTTCCCTTTTTTAGAATTTTATTGCACTTATAACTTACACTGACACTTAATGAGGCTTTGGGGCACCTGGGAGGCTCAGTCAGTTAAGCGTCCGACTTCAGTTCAGGTCATGATCTCACAGTTCACGGGTTCGAGCCCCGCGTCGGGCTCTGTGCTGACAGCTCAGAGCCTGAAGCCTGCTTCGGATTCTGAGTCTCCCTCTCTCTCTGCTCCTTCCCCACTCACGCTCTGTCTCTCTCCCCTTCAAAAATAAATAAACATTAAAAAAAATTTTTTAAGAAGAAGAATAATGAGACCTTGTTTGGGGGACCTTAGTTTCTCGCCAGGGAAGGGGGAGAGACCCTCGTTTAGACCTCCACAAAACCCAATGCAGCACTAGGCCTCGAGTAGATGGCCTATTAATATTTACCGAATTAACTCTCTAGGCAATGTATTTAAGCTCAGCCTTGACACATTCACGGCCCTTTCTTCCCAGAGCAGGTCTGTGGCTAAAGAAAGGAGGCTGGAAACACTATTGTGGTCTGGCCTGGATGAATTAGGGGACTTTTCTCCAATCTCATTAGGAAGGTAGATATGTGTGTTAGAGAGCTGGGAAGGGGTAAGAGAATCGGGGAGCGGACACAACATTTATTTCCGCTTCCTTATATACTGCTTAATAAATATGGTTAAATTCTTATCCTACATTTGGTATATGTCCTGTCTCTACCGGTAAGTTCTCTAAAGGCAGGGGCCGTGTTTTCTATAGATCCTTTATTTCAAGCAAGGCCCGGCGATAAGACCTTGTATTTGTGTGATTACTTAGAATAATTACACAACTTTAATTGTTTAATTAAATTACACAACTTGAGGGACTTTCTAATTTATTGTCTCATTTGTTCTTTACAACGACCAAGGCTCCAAATACTTGGTTTAGGACTTGTTCTACTACCAAGTTCAGAAAGGGGTTTGAAAATGCCTTGTAGGGTTCCTTTTGTGTCACTAGGTCCCCAGCAACCGTTTTTCTCACTTGAAAGTTCGTTCCGGGCACAACTCAGTGCCCACTGCTAAGAGTGGCACCTTACAAGTGCTACTAATCTTGGCGGGTGTTGTTTACAAGAGGAGAGGCAGCTTCCTGTTTCCTCAGCCACGGTGGCTAGGCAAATCACAGTTGTTTACCCTCTTAAACTCCCCCTTGGCATAAGCAGAAAATGATAACTAACTTCGAACTAGTCACCCAGGGCATCACTTAAGTCCCCAGACACCAGAATTCAAGGGCCCATACTTGCTCCAGTTGGTTGGTGCTGGGACCTCAGCCCTGGAACCAAACAAATTACCCTTACCAGGAAGACCTCACATTCTGCTGAGAGGAGGCGTGGGGGGAGCTCGGAGGTAATTCAGCCTTCCTGGGCTCAGAAGGTCAGAAGCAAACTGGTCAGGGCCAGAGGAGGAGGAGGGGGATCTGTCCTTATCAGAGCCCTCCCCTTCCTTGAGTTCTGTGAGGAAGCTCCAGGCTGCTTTTCCCCTATCTTTTCCAACCAGTCCTTCCCCTCCCTTCTGCCTCAATGGAAGGGCCTTCTTAGGGTGACCAACTACTGCAGTTTGCCTGAGACTGAGGGAGTTCTTAGGCTAGACTTTAAGTGTTTGAAGTTTATTTATTTATTTTGTGGTGGGGGTGCAGAAAGGGAGAGAATCCCAAGCAGGCTTTGCACCTCCAGCCCAATGCGGGGCTTGACCTCATGACCTGAGATCGTGACCTGATTCGAAACAGGAGTCAGACACGCTTAACCAGCTGAGCCACCCAGGCACCTCTAGACTCTTAATTTTTAAACCAGGAAACTCCCGGGCAAACAAAGACTAGTTGGTCCCCTAGACTCTCACCAGGGCCCTATCTGTAGGTCTCATCATGGCCTCCTCAGAGCTGGACTTTACTGACTCCACCACGGCAGCCACCAGCCTTTGAAGCAAAATTCCTCTCTCGATCCCCACCTCTGGCTTCTCCTAAGCTCCGACCAGCGCTTCGACCACCAGCCTGATACCGCTGTTTGCACATCTAACTTTAAGTTCCCCAGTGTCTGAACTGACTCACTACCTCACTCCTCCACCCCATCAACCCAGGCCCCACTCATCTCTCAGGGTTTCTGTTCCTGTCAACACCACATCATTGTCCCAATTGTTCAAGATTTATTTCTTTATGTTCGTCGGGTATCTATTTTGTGCCAGATTCCATCCAAGGTTCTGGGGACTTGGCAGTGAACGAAAGACGCTACTTTCACGGAGTCTGCGTCCTAGTTGAGGGAGACAGAAAAGAAAGAGATACATGACCAATGAGGAGCTATGCACGATGGAGAAAGATTAAGCAGGTGTACGACATGCGGAGGATGAAAGCGGCAATCGCAGATGGGTTCAGGGGGGCACTTCAGGGAAACCTTTCTGATGCAATGTCATCTGAGTGGAGGCTTGAAGGAAGTGGGAAAGGAACCAGGGACTATCTGGAATACGAGCGTGCCAAGCAGAGGACACGGTGAATTCCAAGGCCAGAGTCTCTGGACAGACTGGCAAGGGAAAGAGGAGTAAGAGAGAAATCAGGAACAACACAGGAAGGCGAGTCAGGTCCTATATATAGAGCCTTGTAGACGAAAACACTATTTTTTTACTCCTTTACCCTTTAATCTGTTGCCAGACCATGATAATCCAACCTCTGCAGGGTCTTTCCTTTCTGCTTCTGTGGCTACCACCTCATGAAGATCCTCATTTCTCCTCATTTGAATCATTAAACCGGCCTCCTGAGTAGTCTTTCTGCCTCTTGTCTCTCTCTACTCTAATCCTACTCCTGACTGCTATAATCTTCTTGGAGCACAGTTCTGATTGTCTTCATAAGATCATTAGCATACATTTATGTAGCTCTGAATAAAAGGAGGGGGGCAGACACAGGGGATGTGTTCCCACAACTTACCAGTACGTCTTTGTCAGAAATAGAGAGAACTGTCAAAAATATGTTGTCAAACATGTCAGAGTCCTGTTTTTATGCCACAGTGTAAAACTTGCAAATTTTTCATCAAAATAAAAAAAATAAATAGAAAGATGAATTAGTCAGAACCCCTTTGGTTGCCATTAACAGAAACCCAATGCAAGCTACCTTTAAGAAGGTAATATGTTAGCTCATGTATTTTAAAGCTCTGCATCTTCAGGAATGGCTAGTTCCACGTGCTCAGCAAGGGCAATAAGAAATGTATGTGTCTCCACCTCTCGGCTCTGCTTTTTCTCTTTGTCTTTGTTCTCAGGCAGACCGCCCAGGCAGCGACAAAGATGGCCGCCACGGCTTTCCGCTTACACCTTCTCAGCTTAGCAACTCCACTGGAAAAAGAGTATCTCTTTCAGCAAAAGTCTCAGTGCTGACTCTCACTGACCCTCCCAGGACAAAGGACTTACTCCTCAACCAATCACTATGGCTGTAGTTAGCCAAGCCTGGGTCACAAACCTGCCCTGGACCTGGAGGTGGGGAGGTTTCCACCTGAACTACATGGAAAGAGAGTCAAAGGTGGGGGGGTTCCCAAAAACCATTTGGTACTTAGGGTGGGGGAGGGTTGGGGGGGGTAGGCGAAAACCACAAGCGTCTACAACCAAAGCCTAACAGCACCCTATTAGTGATCTCTGACCTGAAACACCTCCGCATAGCCAACAAGTCTCCCCCCTCAAAAGATTTTAATTCTGTTGTGCCAATATTTGATTATTTCAATGATGCTCTTGCTCCATCATCTTAAATCATTCCCCACTGCCCCTGCCCCTTGCCAGCCTGCTCTCTTCCTTCTCTAGGTCTACATCACTTGCTTGACAACACGGCTAGAGGAGGAAAAGGGTCTTTGTCTCCATGACCAAGCTTTCGATAAACTGAAGTCAATTGTTATAGACGGCTATGGCCAAAGGCCCAGGCAGGATTACTGACCCCTAAATTATCATTGGTACCATTGATATCATAGGTATCTACAAGATGGCGGCAGGAAAGGAGAAGCCATTTGTGTAGACTGAGGACAATCCCCCGTCTTGCTGACTTAAAACAAGAATCGTTAATAAGAGTAGTGTGAGAACAATGGAGAGAGTCATATTACTTGTTTTCTGTCTTGCATTATATGTATAGATAATATGTGCTTATATTTATAAATACATACATAATCTCATTTAGTGCTCACACACTAGGCAGCATTCTTCTCATTTCACACATTCACCTCTCACACGGGAAAGGTGAGGCACAAAGATGTTGACCACCTTGCCTGCTGTTTCCCCGGAGCTAGTAAGTAGAGCACGCGGGATTTGAACCCAGTGCTCTCCGACTCCTGAGTGCTGTTGAGAACCCACGCGTCCTTCGTTCCTACCTAGGGGAGGGAAAGGGCTCCTCACCGGCATCCATCCGCAGCTCTCGGTGCCCTAGAAATGCACCGGCAGCGGTGCCTGCCTCCCAGGGAAGTGGGTGGCCAGACTTCCCCCCTCCTGGAGGAGAACCAGGATTGGTGGTCGATAAAGTACACTCAGAAAGAGGAAGTGGTGGTTGCTCAGGCCTCCTGCCGCCCTCTCACCTCGAAGATCCTTCCAGCAGATGGCTACCGCCCACCCCTGAAAACGGCCGTTGGGGTGGAACAGCGTCCGTGTAAAAATAGCCAGGCCCTCTCCCTTCCCCGGCTCCGTGCTGGTCACAGGGGCCTGCAGGTGGGGCTCCCTTCGCCCGGGCTGCTTCCACCACCTCCCGCCACCCTGGGCTCCAGGGCAGGCTCGCCGGAACCCAAGCAGCTGCCCCGCACCTCGTGTCTGGAGACCACGTGCAGCCCGCCACGTCACCTGGGTCCAGAACTCTCGACCACAGTTACCTTTAGCTCAGAGGCCCTTCCTCCATCCTACCCCGACTGACCCCAGGCAGACTCGGCTGATAACATAACTCAGCCACGAGGGAGGCCTGACCAAACCTCGCAAGGCCCAGAGCCTTGGGAGGATCAGGTCGGCCCAAGAGTCCGTCTCAAGAGAAACGCACAGGGAAGAGTGAGCCCTAGGGGGGCCTGAGGTACCCTGGGCAGGTGGCCAAGTGAGGCAGCAGGTGGTCAAGTGAAGCAGCTGGCTGAGGAGATGGGCACAGGTGGGGTGCGTGTTTAAAGAGAGTGGGCTGGCCTGGGGCTTGGCCAGGGCATAAGGTTTCTGCAAACAACGGAAAGCCAATGGGCTGGACTCTCTGCGGGATGAGCAAGAGTCTGGCCGTAAACACACCCCCTCCGGGCTGGAGCTTTGGGACTTGGGGAGGAGGCCCGTAGCGCAATGGTGCGAGGCAGCATCAGGAGTGAGATCACCAGGCATTTTTACTGGCCCAAGGAGAGCCCCTGGCTGAGGAACGTCCCCAGCGGAGCTGAGTTAGTGATGCGGGAGAGAGGGCTCACACTCGAAAAGGCCCAGAGCCTTGGGTGTTAAGAGTCATGTAGGAGACATGAGACAAGATCTTGAACCAAGGAAGGTAAATATTTACTGTTTTAATCCAGTGTATCAGATTTTGTAGTGACAAGAGATTTCACAGTGAGTCTACCGTCTTGACAGACGGACAAGTACAAGTAGGCTCTTTCAAAAATTTTCACTGTATTTTAAACTTTTCGTTATGGAACATGTTACCCACTCCCATCACATGGATCATTTTGAAGCAAAACCCAAACACCAAATCATTGCACCCATAAATATTCCAGTAAATGTTTCGAAAATTTCTCAAAATTTTAGAGCAGTAGTTCTTAACCCAGACCGATTGGGCACCCCCACCCCACCCCCAGGGGACATGTGACTGTCTGGAGATTCTGCTGATGGTCATAAGCTGGGGGAGGGGTGTGCTCTAGTATTTAGTGAGTACAATCCAGGGATTTTGCTAAGCGTCCTGCAGTGTGTGGGAGGGCTCCCCACAACAAAGGGTTATTTGAGACGACACGGGTGGACCTAGAGGGTAGTAAGCTAAGCGAAAGAAGTCAGACTGAGAAAGACAAATACCATACGATTTCACTCATAAGTGGAATCTAACCACCACCACCAACATGAGTAAACAAAAGCAGAATCAGACCTATAAATGCTGAGAACAAATGGGTGGTGGCCAGGGGGCTAGAGGGATGGACAAAATGGGTGAAGGGGAGAAGGAACTAGGCTTCCGGTTATGGAATGAATAAGTCACAGGAATAAAAGCACAGCATATGGAATATAATCAATGATACTGTAAAAGCACTGTGGGATGACTGATGGTAGCTCCACTTGTGGTGAACACAGCCTACTGTATAAGCTTGTCAAATTGCTCAGTTGTACACCTGAAACTAATGCAACATTGTGTGTCAACTATACTCAAAAAAAAATTCTTGGCCCAAAATACAAATAGTCTTGAGGGTGAAAAAAACAAACTTTTAGAGCCTAAAAGATAAGAGCAACTTAAATATATGACTATGATATTATTAGCATGCATAAAAATATTAATTCCATAATGTCAACTATCCAATTAATATTAAATTTGCCCTGATTATCTCATAAGTTAAAACAATTTTTTTTGTTTAAATTGAGCTCCAAATCAGGTTCACGCACAGCAATCGGTTGATACATTTCTTAGGCCTCTCTCAATCTGTATGTTGTCATCCCTCTTTTTTCTCTTCGTAATTTATTTATTATAAAATTTTTTATTACAAAAGAATACATGAATGCATTCTGCTTTCAAAAGTGAAACATTACAGATAAAGCTAAAATTCTCTTATCAGACTTTCCAATCCTCATCCTCTCCCAGAGAATCACTAATTTATCAAAACTGTGTATCCGTTAAGATTATGTTCAGCTTTGTTTCAGAAAACAAACCATAACAACAACAAAAGCTTCAAGTTTACTTATTTTTCAAGGGAAAAAAAGCCCAAAGGTAGGCAGTCCGGGGCTAGTGTGACAGTTTCTTGAAGCTTTAGGGTCCCAAACTCCATCTAGCTCTCTGCTCTACCGAATCCTCATGGACCAAGATGGTTAATGGAGGACTGGCCTTCTTATCTGCCTTCCAGGCAGCAATATTGAAACTTGAAGCAGGGCATATCTGTCTGTATTAGTTTGCTAGGACTGCTGTAACAACCTACCACACACTGAGTGGCTTATACAACAGAAATGTACTTATTATCTCATAGTTCTGCAAGCCAAATGTCTGAAATTAAGTCATCAGCGGGGTTCTTTCTGAGGACTATAAGGCAATCTATTCCCTGCCTCTCCCCTTTCTACTGGGAATCTTCTGGCAAATTTTGATGTTCCTTAGTTTTGTAGAAGCATCACTTCATTCTCTGCCTTGTGTGTGTCTCTGTTCAAATTTCTCCTTTTTATAAGGACACCATTCATGTTGTATCGTGGCCCACTCTAATGACCTCATCTTCACTAATTATACTTGCAAGGACCCTCTTTCTGAATAAGGTCATAGTCTTAGATACTGAGGATTAGGATTTCAACTTCTGATTGGGGAAGGCGCAATTCCGTTGCAAACACACTCCCATAAGAAGGTTTCGTGGAAGTCTCTTACCTCTATTTGCTTCTACTGCTTTGGCCAGAGCTTAGTCTCACGGCCACACCTCTCTGCAAGAGATGCTTGGGAAGCTAGGCACATGGGCATCCCCCAAAACGTGGTTTTCTGTGACAGAAAAGAAAGGAAAAATGGAGGTCAAGGTATCAACTAGCAACCTGCCATAGAACGTATCCTACCATACATTTTTCTGTGTGTTGCAAAAATATCTGCATGCCTCTCGGTAGACATGTAAGTGTTGGATTCTTCATCCAGAGAGCTTTACCTCTTGCAAAGCACTCGGTAGGAGCCAGGGCTGTCTGGGGCTTCATGCTTTTATCTGTAACCCTTGGAACACCCTGGAAGCAGAGGCGGGCTTAGTGTAGCCTTAGAGCCCCCCCCCCCCGCCCGCCCCGCACAAGGCCCCACTCCTAATTTTGGATTTGAAACTTTCTTCTTCTTTAAAAGGGTCTCTAAAAATACGCTGGCTTCATCCTGAATCTGCTCCTGCCCATAAGGTAGGAGCTATTATCCTCATTTTATAGTTGAGGAAGTTGAAACACAGAGAGGGCAAGTAGTTCATGTGGAGTCACCAAGCTCACAGTGGAGTCGAGTTTTTAACCAAGGTCTGTCTGTCTAGTTCCAAAATGAGGCCATTTCTGCAATGCCTCGGCCACCAAGAGATGCCGACAGCATCCCAGGATGCTTTCTCCAGTGTGGATCTTCGGCCGCAGCCCCATCTGGGTGTTCGTGTTTCCCAAGAGCTGGTCGCTGACCTGGCCACTGAGGCTGCTGCTCAGGCAGATCCTCCCAGAGACAGAAGGTGCATCTCCGGTGGCAGAAGTACCCGAGCTGGGGTCCATCCTTGGGAGCACGTCTGCAGTGGTTTCCTAGAGCTGCTGTCACAAATTGCCACCAACTCAGTGGTTTAAAACAAGAGCAAAGTGCTCTCACAATTCTGGAGGCCAGAGGCCTGAAAACAGCGTCGGCCAGGACACACTCCCTCCCGAAGCTCTAGAGAACAATCCTGCCTGGCCTCTTTCAGCTTCCCGTGGCCCTTGGCTTGTGGCTGCAGCTCTCTGCTTGCATTTCCACATGGACCCCTCTGTGTCTGTGTTTTCTCCTCCCTACTGTAGAGGCACACTTGACTTCGGATCAGGATTCCCCGCCCGGGAATCCAGGACGACCTCATCTCAAGATCCTTCATTTAATTGCATCTATATGAACCCTTTTTCCAAGTAAGGTCACAAGCGTGGGTTCTGGGATGCAGATTCTCTTTTTGGGGGCCACCGTTCAACCCACTATACTCGTTATTCCAGAACAGCAGATATCATTTCTAGGACCAGGAGAAGGAACAGGAAGACATGGGTGTACACACACTGTCCTTCCAGTCCCTTTGCATGCAGTGGCAAAAGGGACTGTGGTAGAGCTGCGAGGACAATGTTCTTCACTTTGGGAAAGCACAAAGGGACCCAATTGCCCAGGGCCTGCTTCAAGTGAGAGAAACTCGAAGGTTCTATCAAGTGTGGGCCTGTGGATACAAGCTTTCTGAGTAGAATGGTAAGTCACGCTGGCATGTTTTTCTGTTAACTATCCGCTTTAGAAAGATGCCCATGAAATGAATTTTAAATTCAGAAGCCAAGTCAGGAGGGGCAAAGGAAGACAGAAGGGGCGTGAGAACCACTTCCAGCCAAGCTGTGAGCTCCGGGGCCTCACTTCTTACTTAAAGAGCCGGGTGTTGGCTACAGGTAGCGGTTGAGGCCAGATTTTGGAGGTGGGAGAAGGAAATAGTTTCAGACCTATACCTGCCACCGCGTCCTTTGGCTGATTCGAATTCAGTTTCACCAGGTATTTCGAGCAAGCACACAGGGCACCAGGTCAGCCCTATTTTCCTCAAACCTCACAACCGACTAGGTATATTACTTTCTCCACTTTCCAAATAAGATGCAGATTCAGAGGGATTAAGGGACTTACCCAAGATCATAGAGCCGTAGGTGGCGCTGAGTGTAGAATGTCTCTTGATTGCTAACTAGGCGCTCGAGCAAAAAAGACGAACATTCCCTCCTACATGCGTCTCCCATCCTGGTGAGGGGGCAGGGAGGAGAGCAGGCCCACGTCCCACCCACCGGAGCTTGAGCCCCGCCCCTCGCCCCGTGCCTTCTGCGGGAGGAGCCACGTGATCAGCATTGATGCCGCTCTCCAGCACGAGTGGAAGAAACTGGCTAATTAAAGTCTGCGGCATGCCCAGAAACCTCTGCAGCCGCGAGAGTTGTTTCCTGCGCGTTCTCTGTGCCTGATGATACATATTCTTCATGTTTATGTGGCGCAATACACTGTGCTCCAGGAGCCTGAGGCATTAGTGAGCCAATTTTCCCATCCGCGCGGCTCCAGAGCAACTAGGAGGCATCCCTCGTATAATTTATGAGGAACCAGCATGTGCAATCAATAGGTGCCCCACAGGTTATTAAAGAAGAGAAAGATGGCCCGGGAGGCCCTGTTTACTAACAGGGAAATCGTCTCCTGGAAGCTTCTGGCACGTGGCCTGCGAGAGATTTACATGTGCTTTTCAGTTCAGAAACAGGGGCCTTTCCTTTTCGACTCGGGCTTACACCTGACAACAGGGGGTTGGTGGAGGCGCAGTCTGATTAGCACCCTTCCCTGCACTGTGATCCCAGAGAGGGTACCGGGAGCGGGGGGTATGGGGTGCGGAGCAGCCCAAGGCTTTAACACATCCGTGTATGTTTCGAGGCCCCAGAGAACAGCGTTCCCGGACAGGGTTGAGGTTTACGGAGCGGGCATGAGGTCAGGTCAACGATGCAGAAAGGAACAGGCTACTCCCACCAGGCTGCGGGGAGGGGAGTCCTGGTCAGCCTTGCACAGCTCTGGAGTAACTCTTTTAGTTGCTTCTGTTGCCTTCTCCCATTGTTTTTGGTTCTTCGATTTCAGGAATCTGTAGTTCTTTTGCAGTTTTCTTTACTTCCTAACAGTTCTCAAGACAAGGGGCTGATTGGATTAAAAAAAAAAAAAGAGTAGTGGAGTGCCTGGGTGGCTCAGTCGGCTAAGCAAGTCTGACTCCTGATTTCAGCTCAGGTCATGATCTCATGGTTTGTGAGATCAAGCCCCATGTCTGGCTCAGCACTGATAGCAAGGAGCCTGCTTGGGATTCTCTCTCTCCCTCTCCCTCTGCCCCTCCTCCCTTCTCAAAATAAATAAACTTTAAACTTAAGTAAAGTAAAATAAAATAAAGTAAAATAAAATAAAACAGTAATAGCATGGGCTTATTTGTTTAAAGGGGAAGGAAATACCCTCCTCCAGTCTACGTTCTGGAAGGCAGCCTGGTGTAATGTAGCAGTTCTCAAACTTTTTAGTCTTAGGACCATTTTACACTCTAAAAATTTATGTAGATTATGTCGATCAGTAGAAAATGTTTATTGAAATGTTTATTCATTAATTAAGAATAACTAAATAGGGGCACCTGGGTGGCTCAGTCGGTTAAGCATCTGACTTTGGCTCAGGTCATGATCTCACAGCTTGTGGGTGTGAGCCCTGCGTAGGGCTCTGTGCTGACAGCTCAGAGCCTGGAGCCTGCTTCAGATTCTGTGTCTCCCTTCTTTCTGTCCCTCCCCTGCTCAGACTCTGTCTCTCTCTCCTTCAAACATAAATAAACATTAAAAAAAATTTTTAATAACAAAAATAAATCCATTGCATATTAACATAAATGACATATTTTACCATAATAGAAATAACATAAGTATTTTCATTTAAAAAAACTTCCAAAATAAAAAAAATTAGTGGGAAGAGTAACATCGTATTTTGCAATTTTTTTAAACGTCTGGATTAACAGAAGGTGACTAGATTCCCATATCTACTTTTGTACTCGGTGGGTTGCAATATGTTGTTTTGGTTGAAATATATGAGGAAAGTCTGGCTTTCCACAGATAATAGCTGGAAAAACAGAGTATTTAATAGTCTTTTGAATCATTTTGGATATGCACCAAAATGTAGCAAGTTAAAGGTTAGTTGCAATGTGAATTCTGAAGGCATAACAATTGTTTGTATACTGTTACATTAAAATCCATTGCTTTATTACAAACTTTGATTGGATCTTTTACCCAAGTATGAATTTGTAATACTGTGCATTCATCATTGGAAATGCCGGTTTATTGAGTTATACAGATATTCCAAATGTGCATAATTTTGTTATACAATATAAAAAAAATCACATTCATTATTAACCATCCATCTCATTAGAAAAGTCTTCAAATATTAGGAAGCTGTCAAGCTCCATAGTAGTAGATACAAGGTTTCCAAAATTCTCCTTTTCCCTTGGAAGTTCAGATTTTATCATTGGCAACAAATACCATCCGTTGTTTTCCTCAAAATGACAGACTCCCTTTGTTCATCTAGAGAGAAAGCATTCTTTGTCATTTGATCTTTCAAGCAGAGAGAGAGAGAGAGAGAGAGAGAGGAAGGAAGGAAGGAAGGAAGGAAGGAAGGAAGGAAGGAAGGAAGGAAGGAAAGAAAGAAAGAAAGAAAGAAAGAAAGAAAGAAAGAAAGAAAGAAAGAAAGAAAGAAAGAAAGAAAGAAAGAAAGAAAGAAAGAAAGAAAGATGCTCCATGAAAAAAAATGGCTAGTTCAACTCCCAGGTTTATCACCTCAGTACATTTCCTAGGGATAACCATCATAGCTCGGAATGCAATAAAAGTATTTATGCACACTCCCCATTTTGTTACACAGAATGTTTTGAAAAGTGTTGGTATTTAAAAGACTGATCAGGGGCACCTGGGTGGCTCAGTCAGTCGTGCATTTGACTTTGGCTCAGGTCATGATCTCTCAGCTCGAGGATTCAAGTCCCACGTCCAGCTCGCTACTGTCATTGCAGAGCCCGCTTTGGATCCTCTGCCCCTCCCCTGCTTGTGCTCTCTCAAAAATAAATAAAACATTTTTAAAAATAAATAAATAAAAGAGTAATTTATTTATTTATTTATTTTTACTGCTTCAGCCAGGACATCCTTAAACAAAACCGGCATTTGTTTTTTTTTTTTTAACGTTTATTTATTTTTGAGAGACATAGAGGCACAGCGTGAACAGGGCAAGGGCAGAGAGAGAGGGAGACACAGAATCTGAAGCAGGCTCCAGGCTCTGAGCCGTCAGCACAGAGCCCGACGCAGGGCTCGAGCTCACAGACCGTGAGATCAGTGACCTGAGCTGAAGTTGGCCGCCCAACCGACTGAGCCACCCAGGCGCCCCCGGCATTTGTTTTTAAAGCAAGCGTGTGGCAACGATGATGAGCACACCTTGATGCCTGCCTCGACTCCTGCTCGGAAGCTACTTTTACCCACATTGCTTTTGTGCCTTCAGTGCAAATGTTAACATAGTGCAAAGGGCAACACAATCATAGTATTATGAAAATCTTTTTTTCTAACGTTTATTTATTTTTTGAGAGAGAGAGAGTGCAAGCGTGAGGGGGGAGGGGGAGAGAGAGAGGGAGTCACAGAATCCAAGCAGGCTCCGGGCTCCGAACTGTCAGCGCAGAGCCTGACTTGGGGCTCGAACCCACGAACCCAAGATCATGACCTGAGCCAAAGTCTGACACCCAACGGACTGAGTCACCCAGTCGTGGGCCCCGAAAATCTTCTCTTTTAATGTTTACTTCTGAAAGAGAGAGAGAGAGAAAGTGTGTGAGACGGGGAGGGGCAGAGAGAGAGAGGGAGACAGAGGCTTTGGGCCACCCAGGCTCCCCCATGAGAATCATTTTCACTTCATGAACCCCTCAGAAGTGTTTCGGGGATCCCCAGGAGTCTATGGACCTCCTTTGAGGACAGCAGGTATAGTAGAGAGAACCAACCACTGAAAGTCAGAGACTTCTTACTCCTGTTTTGCCTCAGGCTAGTCTGTCTTCTGCAAGTCATTTTCCTCAAGTGTCTCAGGTTCTGTATTTGTAACATTCAGCAGATCTGACTAAATAATCTCTATCACGTCACTCTCATTTTAGGAGCACTGTGGGACACTGAACAACCTTCATCATTGACTTCTCATCATTAGTGTTGCGTGTTTGTTCCTCACATGGCTTGCTCTCTCTGGTGTGCTGTTGTCCGGACACACAGGCGCATACTCTCTTCCTGTCCTTTCACAGCTGAGGGGACAACCGGCTCTCCCCTCGAGCGGGCTTTTATTATGAGGATGAACTGAACACTTCCCCTCTGCTATCAGGGAGAAGCATGGTCATCAGAGATCGGCTACTTGAGCACGGCACCATTTTGTCGTGAAGGGTTCTGGAAGGGGCATTTTCAGCTAGGAAATAGGAGGGCTCTTTGCCGTGAAATCCCGGCCAGGAAAATAGGGGCCAAGCCACAGCAATAAGAGAAATATGCAGTTTTATAAACACAGAGTAAAACCTAGGCATAACTCCTAGTTTCCCCCACCTTTATAAAGCTTTGGAATAAGCACTTGAGCCCTTTAATAAAATACAGCACTCTCGAATCTCAGTATGTATTTGGTCTGGAGAGGATGGGGGAGTCAGTGCGGCAGAAGCTCTTAAAACTGACCTCCTCCTGACCAAGTCGCCAGGTTAACGGAGGCTCTCTGCTTCCTCTATAAAACCCAGTGTGCCCACGGCATGCCAGATGCTCTGCTAGAGAGGTACCCTCAGGTGCTTCGGTTCCCACGGATTGAGCTGAGCGCTCCCAACGGGTGACTGTCATTTGTTCCCACAGTTCTACCCGTTGTCCCTGCAATTCTGATTATGTAACTTAATTATTGTGAAAGCCAATGAAATGTGAGTACAAAGAAAGAGTTTTTGGGGGAGCCTGGGTGGCTCAGTCAGTTGAGCATCCGTCTCTAGACTTTGGCTCAGGGGCATGATCCTGGGGTTGTGGGATCAAGCCCCATGTTGGGCTCTGCACAGAGCCTACTTGGAACTCTCTCTCCTTCTGCCCCTTTCCCCTACATGTGCACTCTCTTTCTAAAAAAATTTCAATTAAAAAAAGAGTTCTTGTTCCCATGAAAACATTTAGTGTTTTGTAAAGGCTTGATAAGGACAAGTCACACAAAAAATCCTGTTGAACTGATATGGGAAAGACACTTGAGAAAGAGACTGGGGAAAAAATCGTAAACATCTTAGGATGATTCTGTACTCCAATTGTCTTGTGTCTTTAAGTTCTTGCTCTATTTTAAAGAAACCTGAACTGGAACTTACCAAAGTTTCCAATAGAATGTAAACTCCATGAGTGTGCTATATCCCCAGCACCTAGAATATGCCAGGCACATGGAAGGAACACAGTAAGTATATATAGGAAAAATGCATTTTTAGTATAGTTAATAGAAGAAATATAAAACAAACTCCAATTAATAGAAGCCTGCACCAAGAAAATGCCTTGATCCTACTTTAAAAAAAATGGTACCAGAACATACTTGTTTATGTTTTAAGTTCAAATAAGAAGTTTAAGGTATGTTTTTCATGGTTACCCTTTAAATAATATTTTATTTTGTTAAAAAATTTTTTAATGTTTATTTTTCAGAGGGAGAGAGAGAGAGAGCGTGCATGCACACAAGTGGAGGAGGGGCAGAGAGAGAGGGAGACACAGGATCAGAAGCAGGCTCCAGGCTCTGAGCTGTCAGCACAGAGCTGGATGCCAGGCTCGAACCCACGGACTGTGAGATCATGACATGAGCCAAAGTCAGAGGCTCAAATGACTGAGTCATCCAGGTGCCCCTAATTAATATTTTAACTTAATGGACCATCTACTGTTTTCATCACATTAGAGGTGAGAGTTTTGCCTGTATTTAGAAGCAGGGAAGCACCTTAGCTATCCAGTAGGTACTGCCTCCCCATGGCGAAGCGCTAGACCAGATCAGGAGACCTTAATGCAGACTCCCCTGAACTTCCTTCTCCAGAAGATATCTAGAAACATCTGCTTCAGTTCAGAAAGGAGGAGACCTGATAGGAGGCAGATTGAATCTCTGGGTAGGGATTGGGCAGTAGATACAGACTGGAATGAGAGGTCATTGCTTTGAAACTTCCCTCACCCAGCAAGTTATAAGTAAAACCTGAATAAGGGTAACAATTGCCTCCCCCATTTCAGACTATATTTGAGACTCTTTAGAGTTAGACTCAGAGAATCTGGGTTCAAATTTCTATACATTAACTTTGTGGCCTTGAACTATTAGCATGCTTCTCTGAGCTAGAACTTCCCAACAGGTGGGCAAGGAATGGGTTTACAGGTATGCTGATATATTGCTCTTCTCACTGCTTGCAATAGGCAGGTAAGGCCTAGGACAGCCAAGATCTCTGAGCTTGTCACCTCTGGTGCCAGCAGCCTCATCCCTTTTCCATGGTGAGGCACGGATATGGGTGCAGACACATAGATTGATCTATATGTATATGTATAGTTTTTTTTTTCCAACTTCCTGTGTGTATCACGATATGGAATAGGTTGGAAGCACAAATAGTTGCAGCCTTAGCTCCTCGGCTAATAAATCCAGTCCTGCCCTTGTCAACAGGTTGTTATAAGGATCACGAGAAATAGGTGTGAAATGCTTCAAGAGCGACTGAGAGTCATACCAACTGCAGGCATCGTGACAGACAGAAGCACAAGGAGAGTTCGAATCCATGTCACCAGATGTAGTTTCCTCACCAGATTCTTGAATCAGAAGGGGAACAAGAAAAAGAAAGAATAAAAGTTGGCATATCAAATTCAAACCATTACCTTTGTTTCCGATAAATCTGTATTAGCAAGTCTTACTATAGGCAAGTAAACTCGTAACACTGGACTCCAACATCAGGCCAGTTTACCCCGCCAGGCACAGGCAACACTGGGAAACCACATTCCTCTCTGGCAGGGGAAACCTTTTCCCTAGAAATGCATAGCAGAAAACACATTCCCAGGAGGCAACTTACTCCCAAAAGAAAGAGGAGAGGTGGGGACTGGTGCAAGCATGTCAAATTTCTTCTTCCAACTTGCCAATCAGCGATGTCATTCCGCCTCCCCCAGGAAGGAATATGTGAAGGGAGGGAGGGAGGGCAGGGGTGTTGCACTAACAGAGCTCCTCCCACAGGGAAGAATGCGCCCCAGAAGCACTCTCTTGAGATGCAAGAGGAGACTATGGCCTGCTTTGTCTGCTGTTTCCTGGCAAACACGGTTGGAGGCACTGGACCAGTACCCCGTCACCAGCTTGTTGGGTACAGAAAATCAGGAAGTGGGCACACGTGTTTGCCGAGGCAGATCTTGCAGGCATGGTCTGGCCCCAGAGGGGCTTTCCTAATTCCCGTTGGATGCTTTCTGTTTGTAAGGTAAGGACTACTGTGTTTGAATCATTTTTTAATAGTTACCACAGCTAAGCTGTAAACTTATAAAAGCAGGGACTTGATAACATCACTCACGGGTGTATCTGCAGCTGCCCAGCCCATTCTAGACACCTGGCAGAGACTAATGGATTCAGGAAAGATTGAAGGAATGGGTGATACAGCACTAGAGAAAGCACTCAATATATGTTTTCAGTGGGGCAGTTTGACCCTCACCGGCCCTGTTCGCCTTGACCAACTAGCCTCTTTTTTTATTACTTTCAGCCATGTTCAGCCATTACCCCTGTTTCCATGTCATCAGTAGCTTCTGCTAATATTGAAAATCCTTTGAGTACTTCCCACCTATGAAAATAAACTCCTGTAATAACAAACAAAAAGGTAATTTGGAGGAGAGATAGAACTTTCAAAATTCTTTAAGCCAACGTGAGTTGGGGTTTTTTTGTTTTGTTTTGTTTTGTTTTTAGGCACTTCACCTGATGAGCTTCCCAGTCCAAGGCATGGCAGTGAATCTGTGTACATGATAAAACCTCTCAATGTCACTGGGGGGGACACCATTAATATCCAAGTATGTAATTGGGATCCTTTTCATGTAGTATGGGCTAAATGGTTCCTAAATACTTGTTATGTGCTGAATTGTATCCCCTGAATTCATAAGTCGGAGTCCTGACCTCAGTGTATGACTTCCTGAAGACATCTGAATTACCTCAAAAAAGTAACAGTATTTGGAGATAAGTCTTTAAAAAGGTGATTAAGGTAAAATGAGCCCATTAGGATGAGCTCTCATCTAATCTGGGGTCCTTAGAAGAGGAAATTTGGACACACAGAAACCTCAGGCATGTACATTCACGAGGACATGTGAGGACACAGCAGGAAGGTGTCTACCTGCAAGACAAGGAGAGAGGTCTCAGGAGAAACCAAACCAGTCCACATCTTGGTCTTGGACTTCTAAACTCCAGAGCTATGAGAAAATAAATTTCTATTGTTTAAGCCACCCAGTCTGTGGTATTTCATTATGGAAGCCCTAGCAAATTCATTCAACACTCATTGCAGAATTCTTCATTGTGGCGTTACTACAAGGATGTGTTTGTGCAACACATCCGTGTCCTCACTGGGCACTGTGTAATGCGGATTGCATAAGAAAGCACAACTGACTGGGGCGCCTGGGTGGCTCAGTCGGTTAAGCGTTGGACTTCTCTTAGGTCATGATCTCGCAATTCATGAGTTCAAGCCCAGCATTGGGCTCTGTGCTGACAGCTCGGAGCTTAGAGCCTGCTTCGAATTCTGTGTCTCCCTCTTTCTCTGCCCCCCACCCCCGCCCGTGCTCACTTTCTCTCTCTCTCTCTCTCTCTCAAAAATAAACATTAAAAAAAATTTTTTTTAAAGAAAGCACAACTGACAGATAACACATGAGACCAGGTTTTGCTAGAAGGAAGCAATTGGGAAGACTTTAGAAGTCTCAGGAGATTGGACACTCCTTGACACCTGTAGCTAAATTTTCTTACCCCTAAAAATTATTCTTTTAAAGGTTTCTTTTTCTCTCCTCTCCGCATGTTGCCTGCCTTCCACTCTCCCCTGTCAGTCACACCCCCACTGCCACCCACATCCACTTGCTCTCCAGCCAGACTTGACGTCCATTTCTGCCTTTGAGTCATAAGAAATAAAATAGCTGTTTTGTTTTGTTTGTTTGTTAAGGCTTCAAGCAGATTTCCCCAACTGCAAGTTGGGAGCGAATGTAAAAACCTGTAACATTTTCAACTTGGCCTCAAATCCGGGAATATGGATCCAGAAACGCAGCCAGTCCTTCCGAGGTATCAAGAGGGATTTCTGTTCTGCGAGGAAAGCAACCGCAAGGCTTGCTTGGTAGTCCATAATCCAGTGTCCTTAATTGGGACAGTTTTGGGAGGACCACCCATGTGGGAGGAGCCCTGAGGACAGCTCCCGTGAGTGTCTGAGGCAGCCTGTCTCCTGCTATGAGGAGCCCCTGGTGTCACCTCCCTCCCATAACTCCATGGAGTAGGCTCTGCAAGACCTAGAGTAAGTCGCTTTCCTCCTCTGGATCTGAACTGTAAAAATTTCCGTTTCCTGGACTGTAATTAGTCACTTTCCATTATTTTTAATGGTGGAAAGAACTTTACTCAGATGAACTCTTGTATGTAAGTTTATATTAAAAACAAACAAATGTGTCGCTGGCCAAGTTCGGGGCAGGAGCCATGGGGAGAGCCCCACCTGCTCTCACTTTGCCCAACACTTCCTCTGCTTCCTCCTTCAGGCAGCGACCAAGGACTCTCAGGGGATCTCCTTGGCCGAAACATAGTGAGAATCGCCAGATGTGATTGTCTCTAGGGCCGGTGTGCAGGGAAGTGTTTAATAATAGTCTGGGGAGTGAGGAGTGCTGATTTGCCGTGTTTGCGGATTTCTGCGGTGTACATACTACCACCATGGCTACGCTCAAGCCACCAATGTCACGTCATTGAGTCCAGAGTTGGGCATGAAGTAGCATGCCATGTGGGAAAGTAATTATGAAGCAATGAGTTTTGAGTATTTATTACCTTTGTTTTTAATGTAATTTATTGAACTGTAAGTTTTTATGATGTAATTTTTGATAATGGCTGTGTTAGCAATTGGCTTGCAAAATTCTGGAAAATTTAACAGTCAGTTCTTACAAGTTAGTATGAGCCAGCTCCAGGATACCACTATCTAGAATCTTTTTAGTGCCAACGTTCTAAATCTTTATACCAAAGCATAAGCCGTTTAAAGCTGGGAAGGGCTAAGTGGGATAATCCTAGGGATTTTGGGAGTGTGCTCGGGAGGGGGGCAGAGAAACATGTTTTCAGTGTAATATCCAGCACAGCGCACAGAACTAAAAAAGAGATAGCCAGTCAGTGAATGGTTCAATGACCCATTGGGGGAATGACCCATACCATACTCAGGAGGCTTTATACTTTGAGTTATTTTTTCAGCCAGTAGTGGGGTGGGATTTTATACCTATCCAATCACATTATGTCATCCAGCCTTCCATGGGGCAGGTGGCACCAACTGTGGCCAAGAGGTATCAGCAGTGCACTAAGTTAATGGGGTCCTGGAGAGCCTACAATAGGGATGTCATCTGATACACAAGCCCGTCACTGCTGACAATCCAGGCATGTCCAGGGGCCTGTGTGGGTTCTACCTAGACTTGCAGGCACCATGATCCCCCTTGGATGGGTATGATCTTACTGTAAGTATCTTGTCCCTCCTCCTGGTTACTGTCTCCCTGCAGACTAGTGTTTAATTCATACTTTGGTCCTTCAGTTCTTCCCAGAGTCTTTGAAAATAGCATGGATGTTCAACAGCCAAGGAGTATAAGAGCCTGGATTCCGAACCAGATTGCTTGGAACCAAAATTCTAGTTTTGTCACTTATGAATTATGTGACCTCGGGCAAACGGCTTAACTTTTCTGTATTTCAATTTCATCCTAGATAAAACGTGGATGATAATAGTACCTACTTCAAAGCATTATTGGGAAGATCAAATGAGTTTCATATATATAAACTACTTAGAACAATGTTTGACATAGAATATGCTATTTAAATGTTACCTATTATTATATTATGATTATATATAATATGTGCACTTATATATAATTATTACATGTAATAATAATATATGCACTAAATGAATGAATGCAAGTGAACAAATGCATGGGAAAGAAAGGCCTTTCTTCCCTTGGATATGCAATGAGATTCTTCTGGAAAACGAATGCCAAGTATATATAATAAATAATAGCAGTAACCTTAGCTAGCATTTCTTGTGTGTTTAGAATACATTTTATAAGCACTATTTCATTAATTCCTCATAAAAATTCTAATAGGAAGGAACTGCCTTTAGCTGTGTTACACAGATAAGAAAACCCAGATCTGTTGAAGGCAAGAAACTTTCCCAAGATCACATAGTTTGTTAATGACTCAAATCCACATCTTCTGACTCCAGAACTTGAACTTTTAACCACTTAAGGCATCAGCCAGCTCCAAACCTGATGCTGTCCCTCCTCAGTATTGTGCCCTACCCCTGCCTTTCTTCCCACCCTGCCCCTCCACGTCTTCACCATCCCTTCAGGTCTATCCAAGACTTACATGCTTTCTGAAGATTTCCCAAACCATACCCCTTAATACGATCACGCCAGCACTTCCACATAGTGTGTGCCTCTCACTCTATCCTGGCCCTGGCTGTTCTCTTTCTCTCTGTGTCACACAAGTAACTGTGTAGAGATTTTTTTTTGCAAGATCCAGGTTAAATTCATGCCCAAGCTAAGATGTTGTCCCAAGCTCCATGACATAGCCACTTCCTGCTGAAAGCTGCCCTGTGTATGCATCATGGCTCCCCAGAAGCTGCGCTCTGCTGTTAACTTTAGTGTCAGGGACTGCAAAACGGGAACAATGGGAAATTTAGCTGGCTAGATCAAGCCCTGCTCTAACCAAGCAGCCTTGACTTCTCTCAGTCACAGGCTCAGTGGTTCAGAGGGAAGAATGAAGAGCCCAAGTCGGCTGCTTCTGTGGAAGAGATGCTCCAGCCTCTACGCTCAAGGTGCCTACTGCATGTTCACAGATGCAAAACCCTTTAAGAGCATCTACTGAACAACTCACGAGAGAATGCAAATGTAGTACAAAGCACAAAGAAGTGCCGTGGCACCTGCCCCTGAGGGCAGGGAGTTCAAAGGAGTGCTCAGAATGCAGTAGAACCCTTCAGGGAAAGTTTCCTAGAGATAGTGAGCAGATTTTATAAAAATTGAAAATAATATTGTCTTGGGACAAATGCAGTACATGCCCGTGACAAACAAATCAGAAAATACAGACAAGCAAAGAAAGGAAATTCTAAAAACCCACCTACAATCTCGCCCACCCAAAGACAACTTCTATTAACACCCTCAACACCTTGACAACCAGATTTCACATGAGGCAATGTGCAGGGCTGAAGCGCGGGTTGTGTGTTTGCGTGTGTGTGGCTGTGGCTGTGGCTGAGAGGTGGAGGGGGAGCAGAGAGCGTCCTGGCATTTTAGTCTATCCTGATGAGAAATCTATTTGATAGGATTGGGAAGTAGAGGGTTGAAGAAGAGGACTAACAGACCTCTCAGACCAAGCCGAGATTTGCAGCAGGCAGCAGTACCAAGGAGCCTAGCTGAACAGTGACTCAGTTAAAATCACAGAAGCAATAACAGTGAACATGTGTTAAGAGCTTCCCATGTGCATGGTATTGTACTAAAGACTTTACACTCCATCATCTTATGTAATCCTCGCAACCATGCTATGAAGTGGATCTTCCCCTCCATATTTTATGGTGGGTAAGGGGTTTGCCTAAGCTCACCAACCCATACACCAGGGTTTCTTAGATAGTGTACTCTATAGGTTACCTGCATCAGAATTCCCTGAGGTGTTTGTTAGACCTATCAAGACAATAGGAGTCAAAAAAACCCCAGACCTGTTGGCTCCATGGTTTGGTTGAAGGTCATCTTCAGGCTGACATGCTTCTGGTCCAAAAGTCACCAATGAGCACACCCAGAAGATACCTGTTAACTGAGAAATGCCCAGGGCTGTCTTCTGAGTAATCCACAGTCCCATTTCCTTCTAAAAATGCTCTGAGGATGACAGTGAGAAGGAGCAGGGACCCAGCCCAAGATCTGAGTCCTGTGGGCTCTACACACCTTTCTTCTCCTTGGATCATCTTGCAGCCCCAAAGCCTGGAGAGAGCCTTCTGCAGGAGGTGTGCTGCCCTCAAAGGCAGCCATGAGATAGTGTAGGTCAATCATGCAACGGCACCAGAGGGGACAGTCAGGATCAAGGGACAAAAACTGGATTGGGAGATTAGGATGACAAGGGAGGCGAGGCTGGGAACAAAGAGCTCACACCCCGATGTTGTCCCTTTATGTCTTCACCTGACCTTAGCCAAGTCGCCTGGCTTTCTAACCTCAGGGCTCTTATCTATAAAATTAGGGAGTTGTCCTTAATGGTCTCAAAGTTCCTTTCAGCTAGGTGGGAAGTACTGTCTAAATCCAGCATGTTCTTCTGCTGCCCTTGTTTACCTGGGGGCGAGTCCAGAAGCCCAGGAGTCCCATAGCTACCTGGAGGGCCGTGGCAGATACCTGCTGACAGGGGACCACCAGGGCCATAAGAAAGGTGACCTTCACCAAGGAGGCTGGGGAAGACCAGGAGTGGCTCCAGCCCTGGGTGAGATGCCAGCACCTCCCTACCTGTTGAACAATTCAAAGACCTTTCATGTACATTTATCCCATTTATGCTCCCACTCCCTTGTAGGTTAGCATTTATTGTAACTCCATGTGTGACCACAAGGCAGAGACAGAGAGAATGCTCTGGGAATGAAAATGTGTTTTCAAGAACACCCAGGGACAAGATGGGAAAGTGGCAGCTGGGAAGAGGCACCTGGTTGCCAAGTTTTCAATTCTAGACTGTGAGGCAGGTTTTGCAAGTTACCAGGAAAAGTTTCCCCAGCAGTGTTCAAGATCCACCTTCTTTCTCTTTTGTCCAACTCTCATTGGTTGGCAGGCTGCCACTCAGCATGGAGCCAGCCCTCTATTGGACTGAGTTCTCCCCTGTCACCTCTGAGGTACCTGTGACAAGATAATTGCCATATTAATAAATTTGCTGTATTTTTCCATTGCCTTCTCTTTACAAGCAGGCACTGCTAGTCAGACTTTTTGTTTTTTCTTGCCTTAGGAATTCTAACAGGACTGAAAGCAGAAGCTGCTTGAAGCTAATAGATCTTACTGTCTTTGGTAAAAAGCCCTGGCTCATTTCTGAGATGATGCAGACGCTCTGAGGGAGAAGGGAGGTGGAGGAAGGAGGGCTTTGAAGGACAAGGAAAGAGAAAGCAGCGTGCTCAGAGACCAGAGAGTTAGAATACAACTCTGATTATGAGAACAGAGCCCATCAGAGTCTTGGGTAAGGGCCAGATCTCAGGGGATACGAGGCCTTAGGCACTGGATTTCCAGCCTCAACAAAGATCCCTGAGCCCTAAAGTACGACTCAGAAACACTAAAATCACCAAACCGGATGAGACATGAGGCACCAAATCGTGGACTGTCAGCTGATGAGTGAGTGAGATGCCTCCACACTTTCGCCCAGTTGGGCACAATTTTTCAGGGGTTGGGCTCCCAGAATGACCGATTAATTATCTGCCCACTGAACAGGATTGGGAGTTCAGAGTCAGATTTACTTTGATTAAAGGGCAAAACGCAGAGGAATAATATTCCTAGCTCAGCTGCATTGTACAGTAAGAGTCACACCTGACATATATAGAAGCGTGAATGACCCCACTGTACTGGTGCCACCAGTCTGTGAAGATACCAGTTACATCTTCTTAATACTCAAATATTATTAATTCTAAGCTCTCCTTGGCTAATGTAAGAATTCCAGTCCAATGCTCAGTTGGTTAGAATGCGTTAGCTGCAAGTAATAGAAAACCCAGATTCAAACATACGAGGAAATACATTATTTCACTAAAGGGAATTGCAGAAGTTGTGGGCTCCAGGTGTAGTACAGTGAGCAGCTCAAGGTGTTAGGGGCCCATGCTGTCTTTATCTCTCCGCTTTTCTGTCCTCAAGATATTGGCTTTGTCCTCCAGCTGGTTGTGGTAATAAGATGTCTTCACCAGACATAATAATATCTAGAGGAAGAAAAGGACACTCTTTCTGCATCAGCTTCTTAGAAGCACAAAAACTTTCCAAATGTGCCCTATAGAATTCCATTCATATCTCATTGGCCAAAATTGGGTACATGCCTATTCTTAAACCAATCTTTGGCAAGGAGAATTTATTTTTAATTTTTTTAAATTTATTTTTAATGTTTTTTAACGTTTATTTTAATTTTTTAAAGAGATATAGAGACAGAACGTGAGAAGGGAAAGGGCAGAGAGAGAGGGAGACACAGAATCTGAAGCAGGCTCTAGGCTCTGATGAACCATCAGCACAGAGCCCAACGTGGGGCTTGAACTCACAGACTGTGAGATCATGACCTGAGCTGAAGTCGGCCGCTTAACCAACTGAGCCACCCAGGCGCCCCTATGGCAAGGAGAATTGAGTCACTGGCTTGAGGGGAAGCTGAAGAGTCCATCACAACACTGATACTTTCCATCTCTCAAATACAGACTTGCTTACTGTCGGGTCACACAGACACTTCCCCTTCCCATGGTTGAGTTTGGGTCTTTCTTCATTTAAGTTAAATGCTTTCTCAGGGACCCTAGCATTTTCTACAGAGTGGAAAGCTCTCAGACTTACTTATCTAATTCTGAATCCCAAATGTGAATGCTGCTCAAGCTTTCTTTCCCTCGGAATTCTTTGGTAGAAACAGGTCTTTAGAGGAAGTGGGGAACTGGGGGACCCTTACTCTGTTTGCCAGAAAAATCCAACTTCAGCTGTGGCCCAGCCAACACCTCCATTGTGTGGTTGAGTCCAGCTTGTGCCCCAGACCTCATCTTGTCTTCTGGGCCCGAGGGAGTCAAGTTGGGCCACCAGCCAAGCATGCTGCACAAGCCATGGCGGCCACATTGGGGAAAGACTGGTGGTGCTACTTTTCTCAGAAGGAGGCTATGTGATTTCCCCTTCAGATTATTCACCACATTGATATTAACCCCATTTTACATTAGAGGAAAGAGGTACGGAATGATAAAGTAGCAGGCTTAAGGTCACTCGGCTGGTTAGGCAGCAGAGCCCAGAACATTCTTATAAAGTATTTTCATGGACAATGCCTATACTTACTCTAAAGCTTACTCTATAGCTTTAGAGTAAGTTTTCAGAAATTTCATTGCTGGCTCAGAGCATGCTCATGAGCTTCTCCATGAGAAATGAACTGCCAAACTGTTTTCCAAAATAGCGTATGAGCGTTTCAGTTGCTCCACATCCTCATCAACATTTGGTATTGTCAGTATTTTATTTTTAGCTAGTCTAGTGGGTATATATTTGTTTTAATTTGTATTTCCCTGATGACTAGTGACAACGAGCCCTTTCTGACGTGCTTACCAGCCATTTGTATGTCTTCTGTATGAAGTCTGCCCATTCTCTTTAATCGGGTTACTGTTCATATTATTCAGTTGCAGAAATGCTTTATCTTTTATTGATAACATTATTTGTTTTGCAAATACTTTCTTCCAACCTGTGGTTTGCCTATTCATTTTTCTCAAGGGTACAGAAATTTTTACTTTTGATGCGATCTAATAGATGGATATTTTTCTTTTATAGTTATTGTTTCCTGTAAGCTGTCAAAAAACACCTTTGACTACTCAGAGATTGTGAAGATATTCTCCTGTTTATCTTTCTAGAAGCTTTATGGTTTATCTTTTACATTTAGGTCTATGATTTCTCTCAAATTAATGTTTGTGTATAATGTGAAGTTCATGGGTTTTTAAAAAAAATTTTTTTTAATGTTTATTTATTTTTGAGAGAGAGACAGAGCACAAGTGGAAGAGAAGCAAAGAGGGAGAGGGAGACACAATCTGAAGCAGGCTCCAGGCTGTGAGCTGTCAGTACAGAGCCCTACACAGGGCTCAAACTCATGAGCTATGAGATCATGGCCTGAGCCAAAGTTGAACACTTAACTGACTGAGCCTCCCAGGTGCCCCAAAGTTCATGTTTTTAGTATGGAAATCCAACTATTTCAGCATCATCTGTTGAAAAACCTATCATTGTCCCATAGAAGTGAGTTGGCCATGCTGTCAAAAATTACTTGGCCATAAAAATATAGGTCTTTTTCTAGACCTTCTTTCAGTTTTGATGTGTATAATTATCCTTACCCCAATACCCTAGCCCCTCAATTACTGTAGCTTTAGAGTAAGTTTTCAACACAGACAGCTTAAGTTCCCTCATTTTGTTCTTCTTTTCCAATATTGTTTTGGTTATTCTAGATACTTTGCTTTCTTATACACTTTAGAACTGATTTCTACACACACACACCCCTACTAGGACTCTTGGATTTCACTGAGCTAGATAGGTATAAAAGGAAAAACCCAATTCTTCCCTACTATGTCTTTCTTCTCTGTGAGTCTACTTTACACAGAATACTTCATATCTGACACTTCTGGTCACCAAATGTGTGGGGTTTTTTCCCCCCACTATAACAAGCAAGTCTTGGATACCAGCCGAGTATCCTACAACTTAACTCAATTCTGATACTACCTACCTGGAGATAGCATCAGACAAGGGCTCAGTCCCACAAGAGTGCCCGCCCTGCCCCCCGCCTTCAGATGCCAGTTAAAACCTGTGCTTCTTAGTGACCACTACGAATAAGAGCTTCCAAAGACCCCTCTTTCAGGTTTGATTAATTTGCTAGCATGGCTCATAAAACTCAGGGAAACACTTACTTACATTTACCAGTTTATGAAAGGAGACAGATGAACATCCAGATGAAGAGATGCTTAGCACGAGATCGGAGAGGGTCCTGTAGGCAGGAGATTCTGTCTCTGTGGAATTGGGGTGTGTCGCCCTCCTGGTGTGGACGTATTGGCCAGCCTAGAACCTCTTCAAACTCCATACTATTGGGATTTCACGGAGGCTTCCTCACAGAGGCATGACCGATCATTAACTCTGTTTGTAGCCTGTCTCGCGTCTCTGGAGGACAAGGGATAGGGTTGCAAATCTAAGCTTCGAATTAGGCCTCGGTCTTTCTGGTGACCAGCCCCCACCCAGGAGACCACCCAGAATTGTCTCATCAGAACAGAAGATGCTCCCAGTTTTCTTAACACTTAGGAAATTACCAGGATTTTAGGAGCCCCATGTCAGGAACCGGTATGAACTCCAAATATACATTTCTTATTATAAATCACAACAACACACTTCCACTTCAGTGTTTCTCTGGTGGCTAACCAATCCTCTCAGCTTCCTTCCTGTCACAAAAGAGAAGGATTTCTCCATATTTTTTAAATTTTTTTTAAATATTTATTTTTGAGACAGGGATAGACAGAGCATTAGTGGGGGAGGGACAGAGAGAGAGGGGGACACAGAATCCGAAGCAGGCTCCAGGCTCTGAGCTGTCAGCACAGAGCCGGACACGGGGCTCGAACTGGATTTCTCCATATTTTGAGGGCTAACTCCTCTGCCAAACTTTTGATTTCGTCTCAATCTGATTTCTCTGTCCTTTCTACCACATTTCAAACCCTCCTGCCCTGTCTTCAAAGTTTCCTGTGTGCGTGTGTGTATGTGTTCTTTTTAATCTTGCATTAAATTCAGGGGTGCCTGGGTGGCTCAGTCGGTTAAGCATCCAACTCTTGATTTCAGCTCAGGTCATCATCTCACGGCTTGTGAGTTCGAGCCCCACAGTGGTCTTAGTGCTGAGCCTGCTTGGTATTCTTTCCCTCTCCCTCTCTCTGCCTCTCTCTCTGCCCTGCCCCCGCTGGCGCTCATTCTCTCTCTCCTTCAAAAATAAATAAATAAACTTTGAAAAATTAAAAAATCTTGAATTAAATTCAAAAGACCTTTAGTACTCATTCCACCCCTGTCTTCACCTTCCAGGATTCTCTCTGGTCACATTCAACTGATGCCTTCCCTTCTCTCACACCTGCTCATTTCTTTAATCCTTGTAGTAGAGAGTCCACCATCTATCAGTTTCCAGAAATTTTCAGTTACGAACTCCAATCTGCCAGACCCAGTCCTTCATCCGTCTTTAGGTTCTCCTCTCTGTGATGCTGTGCTCTGGTGAATTTATCTGTCTCCTTGGTGGCCCTCTCTCTTCCTGTGACTGCTTCTCCTTCCTTTATAGCCATTCCTGCCATTGTTTGGTGGCCTCAAGAGAGACTGGAAGCCATCAGACCAATACCCCCAAATCCCCACCTGCAAATCTGAAAAACCATCATTTTTCTGGTCAAAATGGAACATTAGTCTCTTCCTTGACGCACAGCAGTTGCTCCAACTTGAAGGAAATCCCATCTTTTCTCACCTTCTCAGGGGCCTCTCTCTAACAATTAGCTTCACTTGTTCTTAAACCTCTTCTTCTCTGCCATTCTTTCTCAATATCACGAAAACACGGTCTCCATCTCTTTTTTTAAAAATAGCCTTATTTTCACTTCCTCTTATACCTAGTTTACAGCGAAACTTTCTAGAAGAGTTGTGTGCACCCACTATCTTCTCTTCCATCCTTTCTGGTTACTCCTCAGTCCTCGAAAATGAGAGCTTTGTTTCCAATGTGTCAGTAAAAAACCTCACCAAGGTTACCAATCATCTCCTTGCTGTGAAAATCCCCTGAACCTTTGTGGCCCTTTGACTTATTCTTGATAGCATTGACATTGTTCACCACTTCCTCCTCCTCCCACACCCCCTTCCCATGATGGCTTCCTCTCTGCACCATGGACAATTATCTCCTTCGGATTCTGTCCTGGGCTTCCTTCTTTTCTCACTTTCCCTGAGGGATCTCACCTATTCCTTCACTCCACAACACTTTATTTAAAAATTAGTTTTTCATTTTATTTATTTGAGAGACAGAGAGACAGCATGCACACAGGAAAGAAGGGCAGAGAGGGAGAGGGGGAGAGAGAGAGAGAGAGAGAGAGAGAGAGAGAATCTTAAGCAGGCTCCACACTCAGCTCATCCCATGACCCTGGGATCATGACCTGAGCCAAAACCAAGAGTCAGATACTCAACCAACTGAGCCACCCAAGCACCCCCACAAATATTTATTGAGCACCCACTGTAAGTCAGGAACTGATCTAAGCCCTGAAGATATACGAGTGCCTGCTCTCATGGACTTGACAGCTGTCAATGGTGTCAACTCCATCTGGATACTGATGACACATAAATTGGCCTCTAGCCCAGATATCTATCTTTTGTCTACTTGGTCTGCTTGGCTATTCCACATACACCTCACATTCAGTATTTCCAAAGCTAAAATTTCCATCCTCAGCCCACCGCCAGACCAGCTCCTCCTATCTCAGTTACACAAGCGACAAAGTGCTTATCATCTTTGTTCACCATTGTTGATTTTTCACTTTCCTTCTCCTCCTAATCTCATTTGTAACCAAGTCTTATCAATTATACCTTCTAATCCTCTGAGGTGCCTCTGGAATCCATTCACTGCTCTTCACGCCCAACACCATTGCTCTTGTTTAGGCCAACATCGCCACTCCTTTAATTCCCAACAGGTCCCTCCAGTCTTGATCATGTCCTCACCCTACCCCCATCTTCATTCCATTGTCTGCACTGTGGCCAGAGTCATTTTCTAATATAACTCTGATCACAAGACCTCTCTGCTTAAAATTCCTCATTGCCTTTAAAAGAGAAGTCAACACCTTTAACATGGCCCAGAAAGCTCTTGCCTACCTCTCCATCCCATCTTTTCCTACTACCCTCCTCAGTCTCAACTCTCCTGCTACACAGACTTTCTCTCCCAGTGCCTGGGTGTGCCATGCTCCCCCATACCTCCTAGCCTTCAGAAGTGCTCTACTCCTAGCCTGAAACACTTCCCTGCTCAGGAGCCCACCCCTTCACCTAGCTAACTGCTACCTACTCCAGTCTCAGCTTAAATGTTACTTCCAGAACACTTTCCTTAAAATCTCTAGTCTGTATTTCAGTGCCATCCTGTCCTATCCATCATAGTAGAATTTTTTTTTAATTTATTTTGTTGTTCTCTGTGCCCTTCCCCTTCCCCTATTAGACTCTAAGCAACAGGAAGGTAACGACAAGGTCTATGTCACTCATGTCATTTTGTATTCCTGACTTTCAGAAAGTACCAGTCAACACATATTTGTCAAATGAGTGAATAATTTCTTGCCCTTCTTCTTCTGCTGCTAAATACAGACATTGTTTAAGATTCATGTCTCTGAGCTTTGCTCAGTTTCCTTCTTTATCACTGATTCCTATGACTTCGATGATCGGGTCTGCATAAGGAAGTCTCAAATCTACCCACAGGCTGGATTATCTCTGAGCCCCAAGTGTGCATTTCCAACATTATGCTAGACATTCATGCCTGTAGGGTTTTTTCATCACCTCAGATAAAAGATATAAAACATTAAAAGCATGCAAGGATATATATTCAAGGATGTGTAATGTAACACTGTCTACAATATTGAAAAATTGGAAGCAACACAAATGCCCATCAAGAGAGAATTGGGCAAATAAATTCCAATCCTACTGTAGAGCCTTAGAAAGACTAAAAAGATTTATATACTGACATGAAAAGATGTCCTTGATATATTGTTAAGTAAAAAAGCAGGCTTCAGAATGATAAATACAGTTTTGTTTCATCTTATTCAATTATTCAACATCCATAGATTGAGCATCTACTACGTGCCAGTGTCTATTCCAGGTGGTGGGGGTGTACAAAGACCAAGACAATGTCTTTGCACTTACAGAGCTTTCAAGACAGACAATAAGCCAATTATACATATATGAAATGTAAGAGGATGATAAGTGCTATGAAGAAATAGCATTGGGGCACCTGGCTGGCTCATTCGATAGGATATATGACTCTTCATCTCAGGATCGTGAGTTCAAGTCCCATGTTGGGCATGGAAAGAAGGAGGAGGAGGAGGAGGAGGAGGAGGAGGAGGAGGAGGAGGAGGAGGAGGAGGAGGGGAAAAGAAAGAAAGAAAGAAAGAGGGAGGGAGGAAGGAAGAGAAGAAATAGTGTTATGAGATGTGCTATTTTAGGTAGGTGGTCAGGGAAGGCCCTTCTGAAATAGTGACAGTTGAGCAGAAACCTGAATAGAGTGGGGGCAGGAATCTTGTGAATATTTGAGGAAAAGACGTTCCAGTCAGAAGCTCAGCCACCTCAAGGCCTGTCATAGTAGCATATTTAGGTGGCTCTAGAAATAGCCAGGAGACTTGTGCAGCTGGGACAAGTAAGGGGAGGAGAGTGATAGGCCATGGGGCCACACAACCCACCTGGACCCAGGCCCGGGATCTGGAGTCCATTCCAAGTGTGATGGAAAGTCAGTCTTTGGAGGTGTGTCTGTTATAACATGTCAGTGTCTCATTGAGAAATGTTAGAAAACTATATACCAACTGTTATCAGAAAATATTTCTGGGACATGGGATTACAGGACACTTTCATTTTTCAAAACCATACCCCTTTGTCGTGTTTGAATATTTTATAGTGAGTGTGTATTAATTTAGTAATCAGAGAAGGAAATGATGATTTAAAACATTTGTGCATACCCTTGACTCATCAACTCCTTTTCAAGAAAAACATCCTTTAAAAAACTTAGTTAAATTCGTAATGTGTGTATAAGGATGTTCATTGGGGCGCCTGGGTAGCTCAACCAGTTAAGCATCTGTCTTCAGCTCAGATCATGATCTCATGGTTCATGAGTTCGAGCCCCGCGTCGGGGTCTGTGCTGACAGTTCAGAGCCTGGAGCCTGCTTCGGATTCTGTGTCTCCCTCTCTCTCTCCCCCTCCCCCTCTCATGCTCTGTCTCTCTAAAAAATAAGTAAACTTTAAAAAAAATTAAAAATAAAGAAGGATGTTCATTATAGTGTTATTTACCAAAAACTGGAAATAACTTAAATGTTCGACAACAGAGAATTGATTAAATAAATTATGGTAAAATTACATAATGAAATAGGATCCCTGACAAAGTATGTCAGAGAATATCACCCCAGGCTCAAAGCCTAGTTCAGTGCTCAACTCTGAAACCTTTTCTGAACACATGTGCCTAAAATGACCTCTTCCTCCTTGAACCTTATTTGTGCCTATTGTCTATTGCACTCTTTGGGCCCTTCCCACATACTATTTCATTATGGAATAACAAATTTAGGTTATACTTGGCTCACCATAAGCTTTGCTAATGGAAGGACAGCAGGCAGAACAATTTCAAACAAAAGATAATTCATTCATTTGTAAATGCATCACACCATTTATTTTGCAATGGATTCACCATTGTAATTAGCTTTCCTTATGCTAATATGAAAAGCAATGAGCTTATCCCAACACGGACACTGGTGGCAAAGACCAGAGACCCAGAAAAAGACTGATGGGTGAAGTTCCTCTGGGTAGGCCCCCAGAGTGGACAACCAGCACAGGGGTCCAGAGAGTTGTCAGGGCCCTTCCCCTACATAATCACCACGCCCAAATCACTGAGAGACTGGACTGTGCCCCTCTCCTCAGGCTTCCATGCCCTGGGCTCTGGGCTTGCAAGGCTGGGCTCCCTGAGCTCAGTTCTGAGCCTGGTGTGTGTGTACTTCTCCTGGCCTGGCCTTGGGGCAGTGAAATACCCTCTGTTGAGTCACTGTAGGTGGGGGGGGGGGGGGGAGGAGCAGGACTTCTTCCTCCAATCTGTGTGACCTCGCAGCTGACTCAGCAGCTCCCACAGAGGCCAGGACACATTCCTTCCACCCACCTTACAGTGGGCAGGGTAGGAAGGGGCAGGACGACCCTCGAGAAAAAGGAGCCACACAAATTCACTTATCCCACAGCTATCCCAAACTTTCTTTTGTGTGACATGAGGGCTTACCGGGGGAGCCTCTTCCTCCTGGCAGCTCTGAGAGGCAGGCAGGGTTTTCCACCAGGTGGGGCATTTGAGGGGGGCCTGTACATAATACCCCTCTTTCCTACCAAGTCCTCTGCCAACTGACAACTCATGGGTTACACAGAATTAACCAATGGAGGACATATTTATTCCTGCTGAGCGCTAGTACTGATGGATGTGTTTGTCTTAGGACTGCCTAATTGTTGTTGTTTGGTTTGGTTTGGTTTTTTAGGGCTGCCTAATTCTGAAGCCTACAAGGGTCTTCTACATGGATGGTTAGTCTCTTAAACTTTTTATTGATCCCAGAATGGGTCGTTGGGTGCTTTGTTCAATGCCCTGTGCTCTAACTCACCAACTCTTGTTATGAAAAAGAAGGGGAAGATATTTGGGGTTTGTGGGATTTTGTTTTAAGGGGTTGTTTGCCTTTGAAAATTCCCAGGGGAGTCTACGGCCATACCACCCTGAACGCGCCCGATCTCGTCTGAAAATTCCCAGGGGAAAAAAATCTATTGCTACAATCGATCTTTTTCCTTTGCTTCTCTCAACCCCTCCTTTCCCTCCTCACATCCCTGCCTCTCCCTCCCCATTTGCCGGTTCAGCCCGGAAGTCCCCTCTCCCCCCTCCTGGCTTCCAATCTCACCTCCCCACCCAGACAGGAGATGCTGGTGGTTCTAACAGGAGATGAGACGTTACAATGCCCCACAAATTCCAAGGAACCAGCACTCTTGACTCTTGTCACCTGGCTTTGGCACCATCCCATGGTCCCAACTCCCTCTGAATAGAAAGAATTCTAAGTTATTTTAAACTCCTTAAGAAGGTGGAGTTCGCAGCCCCACTGGCTGAAGCGCCCACAATCAGTCCTTTCCATGAGCCAAGATGGTACCTCTCACAGCGGGATCTGGGAGGCCAGAGCTAAAACAAAACAAAACAAAACAAAACAACCCCTCCCCACATACAAAAAAGAAAAACAAAAAACAAAATCCCAGAGTCTCTGTGTTCGGCTAAACAAAGATTTAGGTGCCAAGCTCTATGCCTGGGCAGAAACCCAAAAGTAGAGACGTCTTGCTCCCAGGGAGTTCACAGTCTGGCTTCTCATAGCTAGACTTTTCTGGAGCGTACCTGGTTGCTGGCCAGCAGCATGAAGCTACCTTCCTACCTCAGCCTCCAATAGAAATGGCGATCTGCTTCCTTGCAAAGTCATAGGATCCTTAGATGTCCTGGTATCAGAGATGGAAACTGAGGCCCAGAAAGGAGAACGGCCCTGAGCAGGTCACACAGCTGGTGGCTGTGTTGGGTCTGGGCCTATTTCCTGTTTCCCGACATCACCCTGCCTCCTGGGCATTCCTTTGAACCGATGAGCCAGGGCAGAATCCATGACAGCTGGCTGCTTCTGGACTTGGCCTGATCGTACCCTCCCGTTGGAAGTTGTCCAGATAAACTTCCCAGCATGCTGAGAGGCTCAGCAACTCCCAACTTGAAAGCACAGGAGTTCTCTGTGAGGACCAGCGCCAAAGACACTCAGTCGACTAAGTCAGCACTGATACTGTCAAGCTCTCTGCACAAGTCATTACTACAATGGCCTCCTGCCTCTGTGGCCAGAGCCCCCCACGTGCCCATGGCTCTGGACTATGCTTGACAGCATGGATTTTTGGCCCTTGAAAATCATTCAGTGCAGGGTTTTCAAGCTAGTGGCCAAGCCATTAATTGGTGGCAAAATCTAATTTTTAAAGGAAAGAAAAGAGTCGAAAATATCAGAGTATAACTAACATATCTCCGGGAGGCAGAATTCTCAGAGCATCCCCAGTGACCTCACGTAATCCCCTCCCTGAGTGTGGATGGGGCCTGTGAATATGATGGGATATCACTCCCAAGATTATAGTGGTCACACAGCAAAGGAAGGGATTTTGCAGAAATAATTAGAGACCATAATCAGCTGACTTTGAGATAATTAAAAGAGAGAGTATCCTGGAATGGCCTGACCTAATCAGGTTAACCCTTTAAAAGAAAGGTTCTCCCTCGGGACGTGCAGAAGCAAGCTGTCATGAGTTCTACAGCCGCAAGGACTGGACATCTGCCAGCAACCACGTGAGCGTAGAAGAGAACCTGAGCTTCAGATGGATGGCAGTTCCAGCCCACGGTGCCTTGATGGCCTCGTGAGGCTGTAAGCAGGCCATCCGGCTCCATGCACTTGCCCTCAGACCCATGAAAACAGATGTAATAAACACACTAAGTGTGCGGTGATTTGTGGCACAACAATAGAAAACTAATATAATACTCCAATAGTAAAGATAAGTATTACTAACTTTTTTCGGTTGTGTATATAGATACATAAATATTAGACCATGGTGTAAAATAAATGTTGTGTTTTGAGATGTGATCAAAACTTTGAAAGGCACTGACGTAGTTAGTGAGCCATTGATCCAAGGTTAAGCACCCATTCCTGGAAGAATCAAAACTGGAACCCAAGCGTCCCTGGCCAATGCTCTCTCTGTCATACCACACTGCTTCATGTCGTTAGGAAACATTCATTCCATTTCTGAGAGGAGAGAAGAGTGGAAAAAGATGGATTATCGTGGTCAAGTCAGTTCCTCCTGAGTCAGGCTATGGCCACCTATTAACATTCTTGTTTTGTCAGACTATCCCCCCGCCTCAAGGTTCATCTCACTGTATAGTATTACTATGGGTTAAGTGCTTTGCATAAATGATCCTGGTTAACTCATGCATCGGGCAAATGGAGCAGACATTAATACCGCTATTTTCCAGAGGACAAAAGTGAAGCTCTGAGTTAAGCCGAACATACCCGAAGACACAGAGCTGGTAAGTGGGAAATGCAGGACTCCACCCCGAGCCTGCTGAATTCCAGCTCCTGAGTCCTTCACCATATTCCTGACCCCACATGGTGTGGGTTGCCCACAACAAGTAATTCTCCAGTTCTCTGGGGACATCAACTGGGTGTACTATAATTTAATTCAATTCTGACTCTCATGACCTAGGTCAAGTACTCAGTCCCACAAGACATCCCCCCACCTCAGATGCCAATCACAAGTAACGGGTCCCCAGGTGACCCACACTTTTACCCACGCGGCAACAAAGCAGAGGTTCCCACAACCCTCGATTTCAAGAACTTGCCGTAACGGCTCGCAGAGCTCGGGGAAACACTTTAAGTACGGTTAAGCGTTTATTAGGAAAGATACAAATGAATAAGCGTTTATTAGGAAGATACAAGGGATGTAGAGTGAAGTCCAGACCTGTCTTGAGTGTGACACCCTCCTGGCATGTGGACATATTCACCAACCCGGAATCTGTCTGAACCCCTTCAGTTAGAGTTTTTATGGTTCCATTACATAAGCACACAGGCTTGATTAAATCATTGACCTTTGGTGGATAACTCAGTTTCCAGCCCCTCGGCTACTGGACGTCACGAGTGGGGCTGAAAATTCCGACCCTCTGATCACATGGCCAGCTTCTCGGGGCATGCAGCCTCCGTCCTGCAGGAGTCACTCATTAGCATAGCTCAGCTGTGGGCTTATTATAAATAACGAAAGACACTCTTGTCACCCCTGTCACTCAGGGAATTACAAAGCTTTTCAGGAGCTCTGTCCAAGGAACTGGGGATGAAGACCAAGTATAAATTCCTTGTCATGTTGTAGCCTGGTGCAGGGGTGCAAGAGCGCGTGGGTCCAGGGGTCCCAAACAGACGAGGTTCGGTCACTTTTCTGGTGACAAAATCCAAAGGCAGAGAGACAAGCGGGGGTGAAACAAGAAAGGAATTTATTTCAGCAAGGCCAGCACGGGGAAGACAGCGGACTAGCATCTCAAAGACAGTCTCCAAAGTGCCAAAAACACTTCTAGGTTTATATGAGGAAAATGTGGGGCAAAGGTCGGCGGGAATGTGCAGGGAGGCAGTAAAGTTCGGGTCTGCCATTGTCTCGGGGTCAGTCGTGCAGGGGTCTTGTTGGTTCAGTGGAGTACTTAACTGCTAGAGGAGGTAGTTTAGTTTCCTATCAAGGGATGCTTTGCCTACGGGATCTTTGGCCTGAGTTAAAAGATAAGCCAGAAAGAAGAACTTAATCAATTAGAAAGTACAGGCTGAGGTCAAAATGGAGGTAACTGAAGTCCTCTTTCAATATTACAAACATCAAAGCTGTTAACCTACTCAGTGGACTGAGCCTCACAGAACACTTCTCTGCACAAACTCAGACTTCGTGGCCGGGAAATGTCCTGGGTTTGGGGGAATCTACTCACGGATGGGTGATACATGGCTGATACTTGCTGAGCATCTGTCCTCTGCTGAGCACTGTGACAGACGCTTTATAGTCGTTATCTCATTAAATCCTCACAGCCCTATGAGAGCAAATACTCGTATTATCTGCAATGTACAGAGAGCAAAACTGAAACTCGGAGAGAGGTCATCGAGAAATAATTTATTTGAGATTATCCTGGAAATGCGAGGATACTTCACTATGAAGAAATCCCTTCATATAGGGCACCATTTGAATGGGTCTAATGAAAGAACACCTATGATTTCACCCTAAATGATAAATAAAGCTTTTGACAACATTCAAAACAATGGTGCAACCATCATGGAAAATGCTGACAATTCCTCAAAAGGCTAAAGATAAGATCCAGTAATTCCACTCTTTGTATAGACTCAAGAAATCAAAACACACGAGGGGCGCCTGGGTGGCTCAGATGGTTAAGCATCTGACTTCAGCTCAGGTCATGATCTCATGACTCATGACTTCGAGCCCTGCGTTGGGCTGTGTGCTAACAGCTCAGAGCCTGGAGCCTGCTTTGGATTCTGTGTCTCCCTCTCTGCCCTTTCCCAGCTTACACAATGTCTCTCTCACTCCTTCAAAAAGAAATAAACATTAAAAAAAAAAAAAAAAAAAGAAATCAAAACATACACCCACACAAAAACTTGTACAAAGATGTTCATAGAAGCATTATTCGTAGTAGCCAAAATGTGGAAACAATCTAAAAGTCCGCCAGCAGATAACGGGATAAACAAACTGGGAGATCACCATGGGGCAGACTGTTATTTGTATACAAAAAGGAATGAAGTTCTGAGACACACTACAGCATGGACGAACCTTGAACACGCCAAGTGAAAGAAGCTGGTCAAAAAGGACTACATACTGTATGATTCCATTTATATGAAATACCCAAAATAGACAAATTCATACGGACAGAAAGTGGATCCGTGGTTGTCTGGGGCCGGAACAGGCATGAAGGCTGCAGCAGAATGAGAAGTGACTGCTAATGAGTATAGGGTTTCTTTCTGGGATGCTAAAAAATACTCTAAAATTAGATTGTGGTGATGGTTTGTACGACTCTGTGATTGTACTGAAAACCACTGAACCCGGTGAATTCTAACTAGGTGAATTTTATGGGATTTGAAATCTATCACAATAGAACTTCTAAGAAGAGGGGCACCCGGGTCCGGGTGGCTCAGTCGGTTAAGCGTCCGACTTCAGCTCAGGTCATGATCTCGTGGTTCTCGAGTTCCAGCCCCACGTCGGGCTCTGTGCTGACAGCTCAGAGCCTGGAACCTGCTTCAGATTCTGTGTCTCCCTCTCTCTCTCTGACCCTCCCCTGTTCGCACTCTGTCGCTGTCTCTCTTAAAAATAAACAAACATTAAAAAAAATAATTAAAAAAATAATAATTAAAAAACAAAAAAAAACCTCCTAAGAAGAGAAGAAGGGTGCCTGGCTGGCTCAGTGGGAAGAGCATGTGACTTCACGTCCAGGTCCTGAGTTCGAGCCACAAATTGGGCAGAGAGATGACTTTAAAAAAAAGAGAGAGAGAGAAAGAGAGACAGAGCAAAGAAGGAAGAGAAGACAAAGAGGCAATCTGGCTCCCCTGCTGGAAAGACCAAATGAAGAGGCCCCATGGAGAGAAGAGGACCTGGAACTACACATGGAGGGAGAGAGGCCCTGCCTTCCCAGCACCCAAACCAAGCCTTTATTTTTTTTTTAATTTTTTAAAGCCTTATTTATGTATTTTGAGAGAGAGAGCACAGGGGAGGGGCAGAGAGAGGGAGAGAGAGAATCCCAAGCAGGGTCCGCACTACCAGTGCAGGGCATGACGCGGGGCTCAGAACTCACAAATGGTGAGACCATGACCTGAGTCAAATCAAGAATCGACGCTTAACCCAATGAGCCACCCAGGTGTCCCCCAGTCAAGGCTTTAAACAACTCCAGCCCCAGCCGCCAAGCACTGCAACCGCACAGGAGGACCCAAGCAAGATTAGCAGAAGAACTGCCCAGCTGAGCCAAATCTACACACGGAGCTATGGAAGCTAATAAAACAAATCTTAATTTTAAGCCGCTAAATTTCAGGGTGGTTTGTTATCCATCGATAGATAACCAAAACAGCCACTTGGGGAAAAAAAAAACCCACAGACTCCAAATGGGGCAGAGATCTAAATGCCAAACATGACACACAAGTACTAGAAGAAAATATGGGTACCTCCTTCTACAACCTGTGTTTGGGGAAAACTTTCTAATTATGTCTCCAAATGAAGATGCAGTAAAATAAAAGATTGATACATTTAATTACTTTAAAAAATTTAAGGTCTCGCAGGGCAAAAAATCAACATAGTCAAGAATCAAATGACAGAACTGTAGAACGGATTTATATCACCATACCACAGGTAAGGGATCAAGATCTCTAAGGTGTAAATAATTTTTTCCATTGAGAGGAAAGGATCAAAAATCCTCTGGAAGAATGGGCAAAATAACAATAATAAATAGGTGTAAAGCTGACTTTGCAAGAGGAATGGATGTTCAGCATCATTCATAATAAGAGAAAGGCCATAAAACCATACACTAAGATAGCACTTCTCATTCATCAGACGGACGAAAATTCAAAATCCCGACAGTATCTCTGCTGATGAAACTGGAGAAACAGGTATTCATCCATTGCTGATGAGAATGAAAAATGGTACAACCGATGGGCGCCTGGGTGGCTCGGTCGGTTAAGTGTCCCACTTTGGCTCAGGTCATGATGTCACAGTTTGTGAGTCTAACCCCGCGTCAGGCGCTCTACTGTTAGTGCGGAGCCCTCTTTGGATCCTCTGTCTCCCTCTCTCTGCCCCTCCCACACTCATTCTCTCTCTCTCTCAAAATAAGTAAATAAACTTAAAAAAAAATGATACAAACTCTATGAAGAGGAATTGGGCAATATCTAACAGACACGGATACATTCGCTCTTTGACACAGCCAACCGCCTCCTAGGAATTTACCCTGAAGGTACACGTCCAACGGTTTAAAACTATTCATATACTAGGTTGTTCATGCATTATTTGTAATTTCAAAAAATATACATATATTAATACCTTAAGTACCCAAACATGGAAGATCGGTTACATAAACGAAGACATTTGGTTGAAGTACTATGGAGTACTTAAAAAAACAAAAAGGTGGAAAACTATGATCTGATTTCCAGAATACAGTAAATGAAAAACGCCGCACAATTGTAAATAATATACTTTGGCACAGAAGACGAAAGGGAATAAGAAAACAGAAGTATTTGTTAAATTTTGAAAAGCGAAAAACAGAAAATCCCACACACACACATCAAAGGCAAATTGGAAAACACTGAGGTGGAAAACCTCCAAGGGGTGGGGGGACGGGGGAAAGGGAGAGGAGGGTGAGGGCGTCTCTCTGGGTACATACCTCTGCCTACAGTTTTGATGCTTGGGAAGTTGTTAATGTGGCTGCGTATTTAAAGAGCTGAACTAAAGGAAGGACGGGAGGCAGGAACACAAACAAGGGCAAATAAGCCCAGAGACCCTGTTACCCTCTCTCAGTTCCAAACCCACCCGTTTATACTCTGCCTGTGATGCTGGAGCCCTGGGCCTGCAAACCGCATTTCCGCCGCGCCCGCTGCCCCTGGTGGGGCTTGGCCGGTGGCGCTGCCATTCCTGTGCGTCCGGCCCAGCAGCTGGTCACTCCTCAGAGGAGCAGCAGATGCAGCTTGCGGTTTTTCCAAAGGTCTTATTACACCACTTCAGATACAGCCCCACCAACCGGAAGTACCCCTCTCGGAGCTCTGGTTTCCAACCCCTCTGCGCCTTCCTCAGCACCCACAGAAACCAGCCCTCAGGGGGGTACCTTTTCCTCAGAAGGGGTCTGAGACTCAACTCCACAGCTCCCTTCCGAGTACCTGGGTTTTACAAATTCAAACTACTTCCTTTTGTTCTCTCAACCCTAAGTGCTTATCTCAGAAGAATGACGTTTTGAGTGTTCTTTTTCTAAATATTTTTTTCTTTCTAAATATTTAAGTATTGAAAGCACGCTACCTTTTAACAAGAGAAAGAATGATGCACTATGTTTGCGTGCCCCTCTTATTTGATGACGCTTCCTTGTGCCCAAGTACAAATACAGAAGCCGTGGGTGTCACCGATGGCTGATGGTACAGAGCTCACCTGGGTGGCGGCCAAGTCCTGCCCCTCCTCAACAGAAGAACAGGCCTATTGAATCCAGACACCCTCCCTTCCCTCCTTTCCCCAACAAAAGATTATTTGAAGACTTTCCTTGTTCTCCGAGCAAATGATATCGGCCCAGAAAAACATTTCTCTCCGAAGCTTTTCCAGAAGGTTACAGTAAAGCTGAGTCCCCCAAAGTAGCAGGAGTGGAGGAGCCGGGAGAAAGAGGAGACACTGCAGGGGTCCACAGGGGCGTCAGAATGGTTGTGCCCTGGGCTCCTCCGCCTTCTGTCTCCTTGAGCACAGGCTAAGGGCAGGGGGACACAATAGCCTTTCTGCCAGTGGGACTCAGAGCTGTCTGCCCCCACCTCATCCTTCCCCTTAAAACAAAAATAAAAACACAAAATCCGATCCTCAGAATCCAGACCAGGAACTCCGGAGACGTTGCATATTCTGGCAAGCAGGCCTGATGGCTAATAGATAACAGGTTATCCAGGAAATAATTAGAAGCCGGAGCCCACACAGATCAGTTGCAAACACTGACCTCCGTCATTCAGGATATGGCCCTAAAAGTAAAGAACTTTCCTCTTTCACTTCCAGGGGGTGAGAAGACGTTGGGGCTCCCTCCCTTCTTGTAAACTTGACAAATTAACAAGTGCGGAATCTTTGACAGGCACTTAAGCCTGGTGAAGAGCAAAGGGTCCTCTCTCTGAGCCCCCCCGGGGGTGGGTCAGGAGGGATCAGTCCACAGGGCGCCAGCCTCAAGGTAGGAGGCTGGTGCCAAGTTTCTTTTTCACCATTACCTGACTGTGTCTTCACTCTTCTTGCCCTCCTCACCCATACGTCTGCCCCTGCCCTGCTCCTTCCAAAGTCCACGCCTGGCTGCCAGGGCGATCCTGCCAGCCCTGCGGTCTCTTTCCGGATTCAGCACGTGGCATTCCCTGCTCCCCCGCCCCCAGACACTATGCTTGCGTGTTTGCGAGGAAGGAGCTAGATTCAGAAATACAGACTTCGTCTGTGTTTAAGGAATCCATGTGTGTTCGCGGCTATAGATTATACTTCTGTGTTACATCATCGTTGCTTTTAATAATAGTTTCCAAAATTGTTTCCTCTTCAAACCTTCTTTATCGTTTTTCCCCAGCAAGATGTATAGAATTTGAAAGTAAACAGGAATGCAATGACAGATAGAGGCGTTCTCACTTTCTCTTAAGGAGATGGAAACAGCTCATAATTCTCTTCTTATATGTCATGTCAAATCGCTCTTTTTTCTTCCTGTCTCTGCGTGGGGCTCGTGTTTTTCTCTTACAAAACCCAAGAGTAGCTACCATGTTTTGAGCACTGGCCCGTGCCGGCTCTGCTGAGCTCTTTACGTGCATTGCCTAGTTAGCCATTTCCACAGTCTTGTTTTATTACCCCCATTTACAGGTGAGAAAGCGAGGCCTGCAGATGTTGAATAACTTGTCCAAGACTACTCCAAAAAAGAAAAAAAAAAAGTAGAAACAGCAAGGATCCTGAGATTCGAATCCGTGTCAGATTCTAAAGCTCCATCCTCTGTCCTCCACACCATAGTAACTCCTTCCGGGAAGCAGCAATGAGGAGTCCTGGGTCCCGGGAGGTGGGATAAGGGGGATGGTGAGATCTGGAGAGGACAGAGCCTGTGGCCAATATCATGGTGTCGAAAATTGCCCGTCAGGCCCAGAGTTTGCCTCTGAGCCTTTGGAACCTCACCGTAACGCCGTGAGTCAGACATAACTTTTTTTTCACCAACACCCCAACCCCAACCAAATTGCACGTAAGATTTAAACTGAGGGTCGGGGAAGTGACTTGTTCAAGGTCACTCAGCTGGTAAGTGGAGTGGGATGTGGCTTTGACTTCAGGCTTCCGGTCCTCCACTCTCCATTCATTTTCCCACACCCTCTCTCTCTCTGCAACACTCGAGTTAGGCCCGCCTCTCGCACACCGGAGAGCCTGCTCTTTCGGGGCTCAAGAGTTCAAGGAGCACAGTAGATACGAGTGTGGTTTCTAGAACCAAATTGCCAGGGTCAGAATCCCAGCTCTGTCACTTACAAGTTATGTGGCCTCGCACTGTTCACTGTGTCTCAGCGTCCTCATCTATAAAATAAGAGATAATAACAGCATCCACTTCTACCATGGCTCTGAATGAGGTGTGTGAAGACAGCTTAGGATCATGAAGGAAGCTATTAATAACTGCGAGTTATTATGATCGCTTAACAATTTCTACCCAGTAGCTAGATTTACAGAGAAGCTACTATTTCAGTTAGTATCATTTACATTTTCCTGCCAAAGATAAGCCCTCCGGGCTTTTCTGCCTTAGCGTGAGTCGCTCCCCTGAAAGCAGACTCTGGGGCGAAGATTCAGGTTGTAAGTAGTTGAGGTGGTGATCCCAGAAGGCTCTGAGAGAAGGGGAATGTGAGGCAGGAAAGGGAGGCAAGGTTAGTGAGCCGGTAACCACGGGCAAGAGGGGGGCTAGATCCCCACGGGGACCGTCTGAGAAACTGGAACACATCTCAGAATGGTCCCTGGGGACCCTCACACCCCCATGGGGTGAGCGTTGCTTCTGGAGCATTCATCCCTGCCAACCTCAGAGGCAGGCGTGCTCCAGGGGCCAGCGCACACCTGTGGGCAGTGAGAAGCAGGAAGCTGTTGGTGCACCGGGGAGCAGGTGGCAGGTGACCCTGGGGTAAGCCAAGGGCATGTAGGTGGGGCTCCACCTCCCAGCTATTCAGTAATCTCCCAGTATTGCTAATGTATACTCTAGGTGTATTTTTTTCCCCCTCAGAAACACTTGCCAAATAGCCCCATTGTTTGCTCTGGATCTAGTTTTAACGAGCGAAATTTCCTCTTTGAACTCTAAGTGCCTGCTTGGAACCGTCTTGAGAAATTCTAGCTAATCAAGGCCCCCTTAAAGTATCCATAATCATGACAGCCCCCTGCATGTCGGTGGATTGTGCCTTCTGGTTTATCATATTACAAAATACTTTCTACACATATGATCTCATGGAATCCTCGCGGTAAGCTGGCGAAGTAGGGGAAAGTCCTCCGAAGCAGTCCCGGAGGGGGAGGGCGCCATCCTTTTACAAGGGGTTAGAAACGGTTTCGTGATTTCTGTTGGGAGATGATTCCGAGGGCCTGAGGGAGGTTTTATGGTATCTCTGCTCTATCTGAACAGTCCCTAATGGACCGAAAAAGACCCATTCCAGCCATTTTGCCTCAGGTTTGGAAAGTTTAAGAATAGTGATGCTTCTAGAATAATAAACAACTCAGTTACTTTGTTCATTTTTCTTCATGTATACATGTAACAAGATGTCAAAATAGAAATTTCTGCCAAGGCCTGAAGACAACAGAGATTACGTTCCAAACTGGGGTGCCAGACCACCATGCAGCCTTTGGAAAAGCAGTTTTGTGACTGCTACACGCCTCAATCATGGGGCTGAGAGTTTGGAGGTGAGAGAAGAAGGTTTTTGAACCAAGTTTTTTGCTGTGCCGTGAGTCTCATTCTTACCCACGAGTGAGAGAAGAGCGTATAGGGCCCTTGTTGCAAGCTTAGAGAAAGGGGATCCAACACGTCCCCTGAGAGATTTAGGAGACGCGGTGCACAGGCGTCCAATATTCCCACTTGGAAAATCTGAGGAACACGTGACCGGCTGACTAGAGCTTTGACTGTGGAGCAAAGGGAAGGCCGAGTGACAGCTTGAACTCTCCAAATTTGTCACAACAGGGAGTCTGAGGGTGTGGCTAGATATCGGCCTCACCCAAAACAGGGCTGGCAGTGAAGGGGATCAGAACATGCCACCCCAAATGTGCCTCCTTAACATAAGGATTATTTGGAGCTGAAGGCAGTTAAGAAACAGCACAGCCCAGAGGAACTCTGCCCCCTCTGTAAAGCGAGGCACGCATTTCCCTTAGTGCTGTGCCCCTTTTCCTCTCTCGCATAATTGCCGGAGGCACTGACTCGAATCTAAACTGAAACAACTCTTATCTTCTATTCGTTTCCCCTGTACACTTACCTTCTGCGATTCACCACCCCTAGAAGCCCAAACCCGTTTGACTTATCCTATCACTTCACGATTTATCGCTCTTTGTTAAAATGGTATATAAGTCCCCAGTTTAACTGCTTTTGGGGATTTTTCACTCCTTTTTGTGTGAGCCCCACACCCCATAAGCCAAACATAGACCTTCTCTCCTGTTAATCTGTCTTTTGTCATTTTAATTTGCAGACATCCAGTCACTGAATATAAAAGGGTGGACGAAAAGCCCCCCCCATCATTACTCCCCACAGCAGTGAAAGATTGTCCTAGGACTAAGAGGACTGCAGGGTGGGACAAATAGATCTCAGAGAGAAGGCTGAGGTAGCACCACATTCACAGAGACTGAGGAAGGAGGAAGCGAGTGGCTGGAATAGAATATTTGTCCTATGGAACAAACTTTGGGAAAAAGATCCTCGGTAATTGGGAGTAGAGATCATCCGAAAAAGCCTGTGAGCGTCAGCTTTCAAACACCTGCCAAGTCCAAAGACAGCAGATGATACGAATTACCATGCCAAGGCCAATCAAGCAGAACTCCCCCGCTCCTCTTACCTCCTCTCAATTCCAGAACTCCAGCCCCGCCAGAGTCAGGACTCATGGTCAGCAAGGCTACTTAGCCCCCTTTCTCTCCATCTTTCAATAATCCTAAGGTGGGACAGGGCAGGAAGCTTCCAGTTTAAAGCCAGAATACTTCAACTTTTGAATTTATACTATATGTTTTGCAGTGACTAGAGGAATCTCGGTATTACTAAGTGCGACTAGAAAGTCATGGGGCTTGCCCTAAGTTTCATCTGGGGCCGGGGAAGAGCTCGTTGCCCTGAATGGGTAAGAATGGACAGTGGGGACCGAAACAAATTTGCTTTGATTACACTCCATGAGTCATGTTTTCAATACTGGGAGATTTGCTAGTGCCCAAGAAAGAGTGGCTGGTTGTTTGTGAGTTGGACTCTGGTTCAGAACCCCAGAAAACATCACCGGAGAGGCGATGTCAACTGTATAAATAGGCCAGTGCCAGCCGCCATGGGGCTATGACCAAGAAGGACCGTTGGTTCCCACCCAGTTTAGAAACCCATCCCGACCAGAGATCATAAATGGTAAAAGCCACCACTGCCCCCATTGCTGCACAACCATGGCCTAAAAATCCACTCTATGTGCCCCCAGAGACCGCCCAAGGATGAATCTCTTAAGAGTTTGAATCTCTTGGGATGAACAGATTGGATAATGGCAGTGAATATTACAACAAACAAAATGTTTCGGGAGACCTTTTGAACTTACCGTCTCTCAGATCCATACCTGCCCTTCTGGGCTCAGCCTTGTGCAGTTCAGACTCTGCAAACCACATTTCGCCTTTCCCTGCGGACTCCTTGTTGGCTCTCGGATGGGAAGCACCAGAGGGAGACGGCAAAGCTGGAAGAGAAAGGATGTGTTCCTTCCTCTCTGCATCCCGTGGGGTTCCTGTTCCTTGGAGGTCACTCTAATGTCACCTCTCCACCCTGGCACTGGCAGTTCCCAGCACTTGCACACAGCCTGCGGTTTTTCCAACGCTTACCTCACCAGCCTCATCACGCTCGCCTCTCCCTGGAGACTCCAGGTCCCTGCGGGCCTGTCTCCAGCTCAGAGATGCCAGCTCAGCTAGCCGTGCCTCCTCCTCAAAGTCTGAGTTTCAGGTTTCTAAGTTTTTAATAATTCCCACCTGCCCTCACACCTAGCCCCACAGATGGTGGCTGCCTCCTGCAGTCCCTGCCTCCATGACACCCTAGGGTCCTGGTTTTGCCTCTTCAGTTACCTAGTTAACAACTCCGTTCTTAGTTAACAACTGTTATGCTACGTTCTCTGTTCGAATAACTGACGATGTTTCCCTCTCCTGGCCAGTGCCTGACTGGTATGCCTCTTGATGAAAAAGTGAGAACCGGAGTCTCTCCGGGGCCTCACTGGGGTAAAGAATCAGAGAAGCTTCAGGGCACCTGGCTGGCTTAGTCAGTAGAGTAGAGCATGTGACTGCTGATCTCAGGGTCCTGAGTTCAAGCACCACATTCGGAGTGCACCTACTTAAAAAAAAAAAAAAAAAAGCAGTAGGGCTTCTGGGAGGGAAAGCTGTAGTTTTTTAGAGTAGTTTTTTAGTTTTAGCGTTGGTTTTTTTTAACCTTTTTTGAATCATGGAGCTCTCCCAGAGACAGAGGAAAACAATGGGCTTTCTCTCGAGGAACTGTAAATATCTATCAGCACAGCCCCCACCTTCCACCCTTGAATACAATTTTACACCCAGTTACAGGGGTGGGTGGAGCCCGAAGCCCAGATTAATCATTACTGCGGTAGAAGGCTGACCAGGGTGCGTCTCCGTCTCGGAGAAAATCTGCTTGGCTCTCGGAGGCTGTTGTCTAAGCCTAAGAAAAGTCGAACAAAGGGACTGTCAGTCCTGGGTTGCCAAGGAGCTGTCCTAGATTTTCAAACTCCCTGAATTCGAGATAAATTTCCTGACTGTGGACCTGCCAACCGTCCTGGATTCCTAGTTGCTCTGGCATCTGAAGCCTTAAAAATGTATCTTTTTCAACAACAACTATGTTGCTCGTGGGGACCACGCCAAACAAGAATGAGGCCTTCAGAAGCAGAGCCCTGTTTGGGGGGCTCTCCTGCATAGGGGCCCCTGGTTGAGCAGCCAGCTGACCTGGCGGGGTCCCCTGTTCTCTGCCCTTCAGCAGCCGCCTAGAGTGTAGCCGTCCCGGAAAGAAAGGCACGTCGCCATCTCCTGGCAGGCCCCATGATCGCATGCCACTTTTCCAGATAGCAATCCCTGGTGCCCTGTTTCTAAGCAAGCAGAACCCTTTTATTGTGAGTTAGTTATCTGGGTGTGTTTGTTGAAGGATTGGGCTCTATCCCATTGGAGGGGAGAACACAGTTTGGGAGAAGTCACCACCCCTAGTCCTCCATTTTTCCATCTCTAGGGCAAGGCCATTCTCTAAAGGCAGAGGAGTCTCCCGCTAATGTTCCTTTCTCCATTAAACTGCCCTGTTGAGCTTTTAGAAGGCAGCACCAGAGAATGGAAGAGAATCCTTCCTCACGTCACTTACGCGTAGAGAGCCACCATCCTTCTCCTCAGAGCTATCTGACGTAGATTTGCTTTCTTAGCTGAATGGTGATCTTTTGAGTTACTTAGACGTTGCTCAAGATACGGATGGATTTTATTTCTCTGTCGATTTAAAAAAAAGTTTCTTCATTCAATCTGCAAAATTATTCATTCACTCAACAGTGTTTACTGAATGCCTACTACGTGCCAGGCGCTGTTGAGGCACTAGGGATATCAACGTAAACAAAACAAACACAAACCCTTTCCTCATACAGCTTCTCGTCTCCTGGAGGAGAAAGACAACAAAGTATTAGCGGATGCATGCCAAGAGGGCTTTTTTGTTGCTGTTGCTCTTTATTGTTATCATTTTTATTTGTTTATTTATTTGATTTTTGCTTTCTCAGATAGGCAAAATTATAGCATGTCTGTCCACTGATGGGAATGACCCAGTAATGGGAGCTAATGACACAGGAGAGAGGAGGGAGAATTGGTGAATCGCCCTTGAGTAGATAGATAAGATGGGTGGGATCTAGCACACCACTGGAGAATGAACCGGATATTTATTGAGTTCCTGCCGGCTGTCAGAACCTACGTAGGGGCTGAGGACACAGCAGAGAAGAAAACAGGCAACATCCCTGCCTTTCTAGAGATTTCATTCTAATTAGGGCAATGAAAAAAAAAAAAAAAAGGTAATGGATCCATGGTGCCCATGGATTGGGATAAATGCTATGCCTGAAAGACCGTGGTTCTAGAAGTTCCCTTTGAAAAGTGACACTTAAGCGGAGTCCTGAAGTGTGACATATGTCCATGTGAAGAGCCTGAGGGAAGAGGATTCTAACCGGAAAGAACGGCAAGTACGAGACCCTGTGGAGGAGGAGTTTGGCCCATTCGTGCATCTGTAGGAGGCGAGGCTGCAGGAGGGTAGTTATCAAGAAGAGCGAAGCATGAGACGAGGTTACAGAGGTTGGCCATTGATGGCTTTTTTTAACAGCCAATAAATTTCGGGAACAAATTTATAGATAACTCAAGGCTAGGAAGGACAGCTAACATTGTGAAATGACAAAATCAGAATTAAAGCACATTTTAATAGATGGCATGGAACAAATCTTCCTGTCAAATCTTAACGTTTAGGTTCAAAAAATCGATTGCAAGAAACAGTACAAGGAAGATCGTACACAAACAGTTCTTATGAAAAGGGTTTTAGGTCTGCAAAGAGCAGAGTCTAAGACAGAGGCCTAAGTGCAAATTCTTTCCTGGGAATGTGATCAAAGGAGCAAAGGAGAGGTGAGGAGGAGTGAAGAAGGAAGAAAAAAGGAATCAGTACAGAACCATGTTATGGAGGCGGCCATGTCAACAGGCAACTGCCAGGAGGCCATGGCATTGCTGTCTGAAAGGTGTCTCAGCACCAACGAAGGGAGGAAGAAAGGGGACAGCCGCTCTCCACTGCTCTCATACCACTCGGCAAAGGTTCTTTGCGTGGTCGTCTACATTGCCACGTGCGTGAGGGACAAGTGAGCTTCCAGGGCAGCCCCAGCCATAATGTCACTCAGAGGCCCAAAGGCAGAAAGCGAGGGGTACAAGAAGTGCACCTGAGGCCGGTCATGGTCAACTACACCCGTGCGAACTGGCTGGCGCCCCCCAGAACTGGACACAGCTGGGGTAAGGGACAGGTTCTCACACACATACACTGGTGAGGGAGGACGATTTCTCTTCCTTCAGCATTTTATCTCGGTCTCTTTAGGTTTTTTGTGGAGATACGTGTATATAACTGAATCTCACTGGCAATGCTTTCATGAAATTTGGGTCCTGAAGGCAAAGAGGTCCCCCAAAATGCTGTCCCAGAAACCATAATAGTCCCTTCTTTAACATTTCTTTAACGCAGCAAAGCAAGCCGTCTTTATGAAATACTATCTAAGACTTCTGAATCTTCATAAAATGCTACGCTTACAGAAACTACTTACTTCTGCTTCACCCAGGGCTACCGTTGTGTGTGTGTGTGTGTGGAGGGGTGTTGTGTTATGTTGGGGAAACCATTTATTCCTTTTATCCCAGGCCAATCAAAGGCCTCGAAATTAATATTTTGACTCATCTCCAAATGAGGTGGTACATACAGTCTCACACTGTATGTGAGGCACACTGGCAAGAGTACTGAAGAAGATGATGCTCTTCATACAGCTAAAACATGCATCCCCGCCCCCAGACCAGACTGCCTGCAGTACATTATAAGTTAATCTTTTTCAAAACTCCTGTAATTATCTTGTGAATACTCAATGCCTTTGGCATTAAATTATACCAATTCATTAAATGCAAAATTTTCAAAAAAAAATCACAATTTTTGTGGTTCTGTTTTGGCATTTCTCCTTTTTTTTTTTTTTTTAATACACCAGGAGCTTTTAAAAATGAAAGTAGCCCATGTATTTCTTGATTCCCGAGAGGTCCTGCCTAATCCTTCCCAACCTGCTGAAAGTACTGTTTATGGAAGTTCCATATCCCTCCCCGCCCCCACGAAGGGCCGGTTAGTCCTGTAACCTTTGTCTGCACAGCAGAAAGCAAGGGAGAATGAGCTAGAAAGTAAGTGAGGAACCCGTGAGCCTTTTCCCAGCTCTGAAGGTGTTTGCAAGCATCACCCGAGGTGCTCAGGTATTGCACTGGAGATTGGTTTATTTTTCCTTTCACAGTGTTAGGAGTCCCTTTATATAATCGTTGCTGTGGGGGAGCCAGCCCTTCTAGATATGTCTCTGTTGGATCCCCAAAGGATCGCCTTCTCTCAGAGTTTCTTCAACCTATTTATTCTGTTGGCCGCTTTAAATTCAAAACTCAGGGCTGCATTCTTTCCTCATTACATCCCTGCCAGCTCTCCACGGGTGCCTTCGGGGGAGGCCCTGTAAAAGTTGGCGGGCCATTTATCCCTGCCCTTCAGGGGCTAAACGAGCCGGCTGCTGGCTGTGGTACGCCATTGTTCCACGCCTCAGTGAGCTCCTGGGCCTTCTCTCCCTGCCCTTTAGGTTCTAGGTACATATAATTCAAAGAGGCCAACGTGGGCCTGCAGAGATACCACCCAGGACTGGGGGTTCCTGGACCTGATGAGAGTCTGAATACTGACTACCCCTAGTAACACTACCATCACGAATAAGAAGAATGTCAGCGACTATCATTGACCGAATGTGTTCTAATCTCCAGGCTCTATGTCAAGTGCTTTACACACATGAGCCTTATTTAATCTTCACAACTGCTTTACCACGTAAATACTAGTGTTATCCCCATTCTATAGATGAGGAGACCAAGACTCGTCAATGTTATGTGCCCGTGTGGAGAGTCATCGGTGGAAGCCAGGCTGGAACCCAAATATGGACTCCAGAGCGCTCACATTTAACCACTGTATATATTACCCCACAGTCCTTAAGTATGTCTCTGCCCAGTTAGCAGTGGATGCTACACTCGTAGAAGATAGAGTTACTCATCCAACTGCCCTCTGCTCTTCTTGAATTGGGGAAGCCTCGTTCGAGCCTCACATTGCCTCTGAGACTCTCCCCAACCGTCCAGCCTTCACAGAGCACCCCTTTCCCTGAATTCCCACAGCAAGTAGAATATGTGCCGCTGACTTGGCATTTTATCATCCAAGGTCTCGGGTCATTATCTCATTCAAGTGGGAACATCTTTCCTCTCCCACAAGAAAGCAAGTCACCCCAGGTAAGGACATGTCTTACTTTTAAGGCAAGGGAAGTACCTGATGAGTAGGATTGAGTAATTCCTCTTCCTCCAGGTCCTTCCTGTTGGCTCAAAGGCAGGCTAGTAGCATGCCTTCGAGAGGGCCCCACTCCAGACCTGAAGACTAGGGTGTTGGAATCTCAGTTATCTTGGCCGTCTGCCCCTCACCATACACCCCTCCTTCCTTGCCCTTTCCTCACTTTCTTGCCCTTTCTTACCTGGCAAACACAAATCTGGCAACTTCCCACCACCTTCCTGATGAGGCTGACTCTTTGCTGTCCAGAGAGGTCACGGCAGCCTATTCCCAGAGAACTCTTGGCCTTCCTCCAGGACTCTCACCTGGGCAAGAAGTGGCCTCCCCAACGTGCTGCCCTAGAATGTCATTGTGCAGCATCTATTGGCCCCACCCCCTCAGCGTTTTCCCCCTGAACTGCCATCTCTGAGGAGGAATCAATCCACCCTGTAATCATTCTCTTGGAGGGCCTGGGGACTGATTGATGGGCCTAGTTGTTTTATTATTAGCCAGTGTAAGTTAAGTAAGTCCAATCAATAAACTTTATAGGTCTCCCCAGATTGCTCCAGAGGTGAGACCCAGTTGCTTTCTCCTCAATAGATTTAGCCCCCTGCCTACATAAAAAGCAATACTCACCTGGAGAAGCAGTTTTATTTCCTTTTGAAAGAATCCCTTAGTGCCCTTGGGCCTGTCATGACTTAAATCAATAACCTCAACATCTTCTGAGAAGAAATCAGTTGCCTTTGGAGTGTCTCCGTGCCACTGCCTGTTCTGCCTGACACACGACAATTTTAGGCCCCTGAACTGAACCAGGCAACGTGGTGAGGACTAATACCACTGTCTGCACATCCCTGGGCCCTGGGTGCCCCTCCAGTGCTGGCAGTGGAGACCTTCCCCTCCCCCCGCTTCTCTCCCTCCTGTCCCAGATCTCTCTGCACCCAAGACTCCTCGTAAACACATCCCTGCTCTGCATCCCTGGCCCCCAGGACCCTGAGTGACTAGACTGGCTACCCAGGAGCTGGTCTTCCTTGTCATTTTGAGAGTGAATGTGGTAGTCCTTTCAGGTGGCGCTTCGTGCACTCACAAGAATATCTAGGAAGCAAAGTAAAAATGGCGGTACTAGTAATAGGAGGAGGAGGAATAATACCTCAACGGTGAGAATTTCAGGACTTATGGGGGTGAAGAGGGCCCGATCTGGGGCCAGTGACCTTTCCAATTATTCCTCAGAGAATGCCACCATCTCTGCCCATTTAGGGCTGGGCACAATGGGGCTGATTTAAGAGTGATCCTCACTGCCTTAACTCTGCCCCTTCATCCGGCTGGCCGGCCTCCACTTCCAAATTCTGCAAAGGCAACCATGATGGAGCCAACAGTGACATGGTCTGGCTAGGGGCCAGGAGCCAGCAGGAAAGGAAAGTCACCTCTGTGACTCTGCCCAATGTTAGAGCACTGTGCCTGTGAAAGCCCCCATATCACCTAACTAGAATGGTGGCTAGAAAGCCCCTCAAGTGGGGCTTTTTTCATTCTCAAGTGGGAACAAGACCCACCCTCCTTGGCCATGAGATCAAACTTGCAAGTTCCAGGATTTCCATGGTTGCTCCAAAGCTCATTCTGTGCTGCCAAGATGGACTCTCCAATCGGGCCAGTAAATATGAGGATCGGGTTGTCTCAGAATCATTGGTATATTGGAAACAAGTTTTGTCTTTTAATTTTTTTTTAATTTAATTTAATTGTTTTAAATGGAAGGTTTTTTTTTTTTAAGTTCAATTATTTATTTTGAGAGGAAGAGCCTATGGGCAGTGGAAGGTCAGAGAGAGAGGGAGAGAGAGAGAATTCCAAGCAGGCTCACACTGTCAGCACGGAGCCTGATGCAGGGCTCAAACCCACGAACCATGAAATCATGACCTGAACTGAAACCAAGAGTCAGATGCTCAACTGACCGAGTCACCCAGGTGCCCCTAAGTTTTATTTTAGAGAGAGAGAGCGTGCATGCATGAGCAGAGGAGAGGAGCAGAGGGGGGAGAGAGAGAGAGAAAGAGAGAGAGAGAGAATCTTAAGCAGTCTCCATACTCAACGTGGAGCCTGATGAAGGGCTTGATTTCATGACCCTGGGATCATGACCTGAGCTAAAATTAAGTCGTACACTCAACTCACTCAGCCACCCAAGCCCCTTGGAAAAAGTTTTAAATAAAATACTGGGATGGGAGGGAAACCCTCTCCATATATATATATATATATATATATATATATATATATATATGCATGCCAATAAAAAATATGTAAATGTTAAAATATAAAAAAGAGGAAAAGTAATGGATTGTTATGTTTTAATTACATCGATACTTTTAAAAACTGAAACAAACATACCTGCACGTTGTTCTGTTGCAGTAATGAACAATATTAGTTTCCGTTTTCCAAGCTTAACCTCTACAAATTTGTTAATGACTTTGTCAAAACTCATCTTCACATGATTCGTGTTCAGTAGACCGTTTGTTGCTCTGTCTTCACTCATAATTTTCATTTGGAAAAACTTCTTTTACATGAATCAACGAATATATAAATAGGAAGTCTTAAATATAACAACAGGTTTGTCAAAGATTCATTAGAAAAAAAAAATCCCATGTCACAGTTCACTTCAGAAGTTGCAACACTGTCCACGTATTTGTTTCTTTGGGATCAATTTTAGATGCTTTCAAATGTCTTCATAGCCGAAAAAATTCTGCTGAAGTATCGTCCCCAGAAAATTCACCATACATTTTTATTATAGTTGGTAAACCTCTAAAGTGTTTCCTCTGTAAAAATCAGGGAAAATGGCTGAGCAACAGTGAATATTGGCACTATTTGATATGTTGCTTTAGAACCAGCATCCAACTCTTTAAATACCTTGACAACAAGGCATTTAAACATTGCCCTTTTCAGGCGCCTGGCTAGCTCAATCAGAAGAGTACGTGACTCCTGATCTTGGGGTCGTGATTTTGAGCCCTATGTTGAATGTGGAAATTACTTAAATAAATAAAACTTTTTAAAAATTAAAAATAAATAAACACCGCCCTTCTGAGTCCTTCTGGCACGGGCACAGGGAATGGCAAAATCCCACCAACTCTGAGTCTGTTTCTTCATGTTTGCAGTCAGGCATTATCATTGTTTATTTTGAATTTATGGTTTAAACATAGGAATATGTGTTTCCGTGGGGTTTGGAACTGAAGGGTTCCAAGCCATTAGGTATGTATTCTGAAAACAAGCACTTATGGGTGAATTCACTGGAGTCAGGGGTTAATTCTCAAATTAACTTCCGTGTAGAATACAATGCTTGTTAATGGATAAGCTATTTGAATGTGTTCATTGAAGCTTACATATATATATTTGTGAAACTCAACAGCAACCAGAGCGATTATTTAGTACTTAGACCCACAAAAGATTTTTTTCAAGGAGGGTATTTATATCACTGACATTGTTCAGATTGGCCAGCATTGGCCGGCACACGGTAACAATAAAAAAACAGAATCTTTGTTTCATTGTTGTTTTAAAATCTGCCAAACAATGCACCCCTGACTGCCTATACTCAGGATGGGTGACCCCACTGCCCGCGCCCCTGGTGTCCCACTGCTCACTCGAGGAGCGGGGATAATTCAGCCCCCGGCAAGCCACGCTCTGAGTCTGGCCTTCTAGAGCTTGCAAGGAAGCCCTGATGACAGAACTCACAAAGCGGAGGCCTGTATCCAGGTCACGGACCTATTTATTTTGTTTGGCCTATAATGTTAACAAGCAAAACAAAAAAAGCCACGACACGTCAGTGTCACCTGGTGGGGTGTGTGCTTACAGTTCACCACAGTGGCCTATTTTTCATACCTTGTCTAATTTGCCCACTTCAGTTATCTGCCTGGCATCTGGAGCCATCCGACTTTATGGCTTTGTTTCTAGAGCCGTCCTGGTAGGAACCTACATGTTGTCCAGTCCGTTAGCTTGCCGGCTTTGCTCTCTGCTCTGCCCTCACTGACTGCAGCTCACTGGCCTGCCCCTCATGCCTCAACTCTGCTGCTTTAGAAGCCCCTTTCCCTCTTGTTTAACCTGGTGTTTCTCTCCTCTCACCACCACCACTCTGCTTCAGAAAGGAGGCGCTTAGGCAACCGCCCAGTGCTCCGCGAGCAGGAGCCAGGCAACTGCCTCCCTTTGAACAGAAACTGGTCTCTGGCTTGGTCTTTGACGCTCAGGAGGCCAGTGAGGAGCAGTGAGCATGCACTTGTCATCCCAGAGCGCAGCAAGGGGCTGGCTCCCCTGGTTAGCAGGTGGCGAAACAGAAGGGAGAACCCATTTCCAAGCCCCGAACACATGCACTGAGTCCTGCCCGTGGCTGGCTTCACTGAATGAACTTCATGCAAAACACGTTCTTGGCCAAACTGCCCCACATGAACACAAACCATTACTTTCAGCCAGGGGTGTTGGAGCCAGCTCGTGCCAACTCCTAAGACGCAGTTAAGCCCTCAGGAATTTTACCCGCACGGTGTATCTTGAAATCAGCCAAGGGAGAAGTATTTACACCAAGGACATTGGCAAGTGTTATAAACAAGGGCTTTTTGCGTGGGGGGGGGGGGAGGTGGGGGGTTGACCAGCATACCACTGCCTTTGGCCCAACCCGACATGTCCTTCTGCCCATGGACAATGACTAGAAATTTTCAGTTTTATTTGATTTCTTTTCCTACCTTATGCTTTAGAAGAAGTTGTCTAGTGCAGTTAAGAGGTAGGTTCTGGACCCACACCATCTGAGTTCAAGTCCACATCCTACCTGTGGGACCTGGAGCCACTGCTTAATCTCCGAGCCTCACATTCCCATCTCTAAGGTCAAGGTGGTCCGAGCACCTTCTCATAGGATTTTGTGGGTTTATACGATACTAAACATGAAGTGCCTAGAGCAGGGCCCGCACCTAAAAAGGGCTCCACAAACAACAGTTATTGTTCTAAGACTGAAATGTCCTATAGTTCTCTTATTTTAGCTGTGTAGGTAAAAGATGCAAATATCTAGTAACCAATTTAAACCGTGCACTGCTCTCTGACTATAAATACCACTAAGGTACCATCTTTTTGATTGGGTATCTATCAGGTCAACTCAAGTCCTCTTCCTCTCAGAAAGAGAGCAATGACCCATGGGAAAAAGCCTATCAACACTGTTAGTCCAAAATGTGGGTATTGGTTTTGCACCTCGATCCCAGAATTAGAAAAAGTCTCCTCTTGTTTAGTTTTTTTTTTATTTTTTTTAAAGTTTATTTATTTATTCTGACACAGAGAGAGAGAGCGAGAGAGCAGAAGGGGCAGAGAGAGAGAGAGACAGAGAGAGAGAGAGAATCCCAAGCAGGCTCCACACTGTCAGCGCAGAGCCTGAAGCGGGGCTCAAACACAAGAACCTAGAGATCATGATCTGAGCCGAAGTTGGACGCTTAACTGACAGAGCCACTCAGGTGCTCCTATAAATTCTGCTTCTAAAAAAATCATTTGTAAGGTGCACTGTATTTTTCACACACTCACAGTCCTGAAATCAGAACAGGTGTTAGGGCTGATGCGTACATGGGATGGGGCCATTTCTTTTTCTCTCCCTAAAAGCAGTTATTAAATTGTTGGTGCATCTTACAATCGATGGTGACTTAGAATCTGAGAAAGGTAACAAAATTGTCAGCGGCACAATCGGTTAAGGACGGGGATGCCAGCCTCTGTTTCTGATGCCGTTTCCCCAGGATCACAGAGTTTCCGGGGGTGGGGTTCTCTTACTAGGCCGCCCGTCCCTACCCTGAGGCCCAGTGTTGGTGGGGGTTGGCCCAGGTCCAGACATTTTTTTTTTAAGTGTGCAAAGTTGCTTCCTCATTCTTCAATTAGAAGCACAGTGCAGCCTTCCCCGGAGGCTGGGATCTGACGGCCAGCAAGGAAAGCACTAAGGCAACGTGAAAGCAAAGGTGGGGTAGGAACTGGGCTGCAGCCCAGCTGTGCCCGGCAGAAGACACACCCGCAGCCGGTGTGAGTCCGTTCCGTTCTGAGTCATCCCCTTCCTGGTTCCACATGGCCGGTCCACACGCCACACTTTCTCTATAATCTCAGTTTCCCCACCTGCTTTCTTGCCCAAACAGCTTGTGGAGTTTAAGAAGGAGCAACCAATAAAGACTCGAAAGGACTGTGAGAGCAATTCTGGCCATGGAGACTCTTGGGTGGGGAGCTCCTCCCCAGCCGCCCCCTGAGCTCACGCTCTCCACCGCCAGTGCCTCTGGGTCCCCAAAGGGTCCCTGAGCCTGAGACTCTGAGCCACACCCCCTGGGGCTCCCCTGTGTGAGGCTGAGGCCAAGCTGCGGGGACCCCAGGAGAGCAGCAGCTGGAGCAGAAGCCACAGTAGTGACCCTTCACAGGAGCTAAGCTGCCACCCACATCCTGACCTCCTTTGTTCTTGTTTGTCCCTACTCTGTTTCCTGGGTGCTGGAGCCCCTACGAGGCTGCAGCAGGAGAGGAGCCAGCAGTCTGGGCCTGGACCTCAACTGTCCCTGCCGTGTCGGCAGCCCTGCGCTGACCCTTTTCTTTGCAGAAGCTGCGAGGCTGGGGTGGAGGGGGTGGAGGAGACTCAGACGTGTCAGGCAAAGAAGGCTTGTAGTGTGCATCACAGCAGGAAGGCGGGGGGCGGTGGCGGTGGCGGAGGCGGAGGCGGGGGGCGGGGGCGGGGGTGTGGGGCCAGGCGCTGCCCCGACCGCCCCTTCCCAGTTCCTGCGGCATGAAGATGACAGCCAGTTCAGCATTCCTGCTATGGCTCCACCCCCACATTCGCACCAAAGCCGCCCTCCCTAGGCCTACACCCAGCCCAGGCTGAGCGCTGGGGAACGGGGGATGGACCGAAGCAGGGCATTCCTGAGAGACCCAGCACTCCTCCCAACCAGCTTTGGCTCAGGGCCTCCCCATGTATCTGCCCGAACCTTTCTCAGGGCCGTGCTACGAAGACTTTGCCCAGCTGTGTAATAATAAAAAAAAAATTAACCTTGTACAAAAGCGATCTGACCTTTACCCCTCCTCCCTGGGAGATAATCTTCTTTTGCCTGGGGGCGTTGGGCTGGCTAGCAGTGTGACTGAGGGTGGGGGCTCCGTATGGCTTAGGGTGCAGCTTTGGGTCATCCAGTTTAGTCAACGCAGAGACAGAGATCCCCTACGTGGGCACTCAATCAATTATGCCTACATGATGGAGCCCCAATGAAAGCTCTGAATACCAGGGCCCAGGTGAGCTTCCTGGGTTTATAATACTCCATGCATAGTCTCGGATGGATTCCTGGAGAGTAACATGTCCTGACTCCATGGGGGAGGGGACAAGGAAAGCTCTGGGCCTGGTCCCTGGACTCCATCCTACGTGTTCCTTCCCTTGCCTGATTTTAATCTATATCCTTTCCCTATAAACTAGTCAGGAGTATAACAGCTTTCAGGGAGTTCCTTGAGCCCTTCTAGCAAATCATGGAACCATGAGAGTGGTCTTGGAGACTCTGAACTTGCAGCTGGTGTCTGAAGTGAGGGTGGTCTTGTAGTAACTGTTCCCTCTAAACTGTGCCATTGCCCTGAGCTTCTCACTGCCCATTCTTCCCCTTCGCGGGGGGCCAGAACCGCACTGGGGTTCAAGCTCACGCCTTCCCCGGGCCCCCACCCTTTTATCCTTCATAGGCATTTCCCCCCAAAATCTCTTTTACGGCCAATCCCGTCTTGACATCTGCTTCTCAGTGGACCTGAGTGAACTCAGGTGGTCTGTGGGCCATCAGCAGAATCCTGGGCCCCACCTCAGACCTGCTAAGTCACATTCTCAAGAGGCGAGGCCTAGGGACCCACACTGTAATGAGCTGCCCACATGATTCAGATGCACACCAAACTTGAAGGGCCACTGGCCTGGAAGGTGGGCAGTTTCTGAGCAGTAGAGGCACAGATGAAAGGCCGCCACCTGTGGGAGGTGGGCGTCCAAAGCACCCCCACAATGCCGCCCTGGGTGGGACGCTAAGGTCCCAGCTGCACGGTGGATGTGTCCCGTGATGGTCTCATGGGTGGTAGTGAGTGCAGTCATTAGAGAAGCTGGTCCCACGCGCATGAGGCCAGGTGCTTCCTGCCGCCTGCACCCCCACCGCCTTGTCGGAGACATCAGTCCATTATCCTCACACCCAGCCCAGCTCTTTGAGAACCCAAGCCTCAGAACGTCTCCCTGCAGCATCTACTGCCATCTCCTTTCCCCACCAGGATGCTGGGCTCTCCATTCCTCTCTAGGGCTTCTTGTCATCACAAAAGCTCGTCATCACAAAGGCTCAATCGCTCCAAAACCTGACAAACAAGGGCCACTTCCTCTTCGCATTTCCTTGTGTGTATTTCCACTTCTGACAACACTTCCATTTATTCATTCACTTCTCCAACAAACCCTATAGAATGCTTAGTACATAGCATATACACACCAGAATAATCATACCATAACCCCCAAATGGGATCAGCCTAGACAGAGTGGACTAAAGAACCACAGCTCTTGAGACCACAAAGCTATTTGATCTTATAATAAGAATAATAAGGCGGTCAGATTAGTCAATTACAGAAATCATCCTAGAAACAAGCCGCCATGAAATAGGGATGCACCGCTAATGTGACTGAGGTGCCTCCAAGCCTTCCCTGGAACTTTCCCTGGAAGTTTCCCTAGAAGCCCGAGTGCTTCTGGCCTTGATGATCACATCCCCAAGGGCTTCCTCCAGGACCTCATCCTGGGTGGCTGAGGACTAGATCTTAGACAAGCAGCTCTTAACGTCTTTTGAATTAGGAATCTCTTTGAGAATTTGATGAAGGCTATGGACTCCTCTCTCCACAGACAGACTTTATTTCCCTGAGAGAGAGAGAGAGAGTACACAAGGCAGAGGGAGAGAGAGAGAATTCTAAGGAGATTTCCACACTCGGCACAGAGCCCGATATGGGGCTGGATCTCACAACTATGAGATCACAACCTGAACCAAAATCAGGAGTAGGACGCTCAACTGACCGAGCCAACCCAGGCACCCTCAGCCTTTTATATTTGCAAAATTGTGTATACATTCCAAAGGGCTCCATCCCCAGCTCACAGATTTAGCTACAGTAATGTTCATCACAGCATTACTAATATTAGCAATTTAAAAAAACCTATTTCTCTACTCACAACACTTCTGGCACCGAATGTGGGGGAGGGGTTTTCATATCAACCGATTCTCCAACTCTCCATGCACCAACCAACTGTTTTAATTCAGTTCTGACACGAACTATGAGAGTTGGCACAGACCACACAAGCTAAGGGCTCAGATCCATAAGACTGCTTCTACTTATACTTCATTTTTCTTTTTTTAAAGTTTATTTATTTTGAGAGAGAGAGAGCATGCAGGCATGTGAGCAGGGGAGAAGCAGAGAGAGAGAGAGAGAGAGAGAGAGAATCGCAAGCAGTCTCCATAGTGTCCCTGCAGAGCCTGGTGTGGGGGTCAGACTCACAAACCATGACATCATGACCTGAGCTGAAATCCAGAGTCAGAGGCTTAACTGACTGAGCCACCAGGCGCCCCATCACTTATACTTTAACCAGCTGTGGGAAGGTGACCACAGACCCTTCCTCGGGCTTGATAATTTGCTATAAAGGCTCACAAAACTCAAAGAAACATCTACTTACATTTTTCTTACATTATTGTAAATAATATTATAAAGGATACCAAAGAACAGCCAGATGAAGAGGAATGGGTGAGGTGCAGAAGGATGCCAGGCATGGAAGTTTCTGTCCTTACGCAGTTGGGTGCGTCGACCTCCCTGTATGTGGAGGTGCTCACTGGTCCAGAAGCTCTCTGAACCCTGAAATTTAGGGACAGAGGCTTCATCATGCAGGCGTGATTTCTGACGATTGTTAACTCCGTCTCCAGCCCCTCCCCTCCCTGGAGCATGGATGAGAGGTGGAGCGGAAAGTTCCAGGCTTATAACCATGGCTTGGTCTTTCCAGTGACCAGTTCCCTTTCTTGAAGACGGCTTCAGGTTCTGTGTCTCCCTCTCTCTCTCGCTCTTTGCCTTTCCCCCACTTACGCTCTGTCTCTCTCTTTCAAAAATAATAAACACGAAAAAAATTAAAAGAAACAAAAACAACATTTTGGAGTAATCTTTTATGCAGTGGTAGAAGACGAAAATATCTCCAAATCTTCATCACAGTGAAATTATAGCTGATTTTCGTTTTTCACTTTTCGTCTTACCTCTATTTTCACATTTTTCTTCAATAAATCTATATTACCTGTATATCTCAACAAGCACATACGCAACAACAGAAGACTAGAAAGAATAAACAAAGGGACAACCACTCTTCTGGGTTACAGACACCCCATCAATGACAACCACTTGTGAGACATTGACCTGAAACCTTTGCATCGGCCTTTGCAATGTACGTTCTACTAACAAAACTGGGGACGAATCTCCGAAAGGAGACACTGCTGTTCTGAAGGCGAAATGGCTGGTTAACTGGGCAGGTTAACTGGGACTCCTTGATTCCCGATGGAGTAGCATGGGCCAGGGTGGAAGGAATGCCAGAACTGAGCCCAGGAGAACGAAGATCTTATCTCAGTTTTATATGCGGCCCAGGCAAGTCATAGGCTCAGTGGGCCTCAGTTTTCTCATCAGTCAAATGGACATGAATTCTGCAGAATTCATGAAATTAGATATTGCCAAATGTTTACTGTCTTAGTCCATTCAGGCTGCTGTAACAGGATGCCACAGACCGAGTGGCTTACGAACAGCGAAATGTATTTCTCATGGTTCCAGAGGCTGGAAGTCCAAGATCGGGGTGCCAGCTCAGTGACATTCTAGCGAGGGCCTGTTTCCTGGTTCATAGTCAGTCCCTCCTCGCAACATGCTCACTCGGCAGAAGGGGCCAGCGATCTCCCTGGAGCCTCTTTTATAAGGGCACAAATTCCATTCGTAAAGTCTCCATTCTCATGACCTAAGTACCTCCTAATGGCCCCCCCTTCTCATACCATCACCCAGGGCGTTAGGATTTAGGGCATATGAAGTTAGGGGTGGGGGAGAGCACAAATGTCCAAACCATAGCATTTACAGAGAACAAATAACGTGATTACATACAATGTGAGGCAGATTAAAATAGAAACATTACTTCCCAATAAGAATGAATCCTGCAACCTGTGGTCTTATGAATGTAATATTAGAGAGTAATAATTCTCATTTTTAAATTCTTTTTTTTTTTTTAATGCCGAAGTATTGGGCATCCGGGTGGCTCAGTCGGTTAAGCATCCGACTCTTGGTTTCAGCTCAGGTCATGATCTCAGTTTGTGGGTTTGAGCCCCGCATCGGAATCTGTGCTGACAGTGTGGAGACACTTGGAATTCCCTCTCTCCCTCTCTCTCTCTTCTCCTCCTACATCTCTCTCTCTCTCTCTCTCTCTCAAAATAAAAATCTTTAAAAAAAATGCTGAAGTGTTTAATTTATTTTTTTAAGTTTGTTTATTTATTTTGAGACAGAGTGGGAAGGCAGAGAGAGGAGATAAAGAATCCTAAGCCAGCTCCGAGCTGTCAGCCCAGAGCCCCCACACCTCAGAGCCCCTCGCAAGGCTCGACCTCACGAATGGTGTGATCATGACCTGAGCCAAAATCAAGAGTCACTTAACCGACTGAGCCACCCAGGCGCCCCAAAATGCTTAAGTATTTTAAAATAAATTATAGACATCATGATATATCATCCCTAAATACCTTCTCCAAAAAATGAGAACATTTTCCTGCATAATTGCTTGATATGTGGCCAATGATACTGCAAGAAAATTCCACCAATCAGAATTCAGAAATGATAGCTTTCTCCTCACGCATACCTTGTTTATAAGCCTCCACTATCAGGATCTTGTTTAAATGGCAGTAGCAATTGATTGGCCCTTTGTAAATGAATCAAAGTGGACCGATTAAAACGGAGAAACACTCATACCCAGCAACTTACGAAAGAATAGGTTTCACCCATCTACAAGGGAGGGAGAAGACTTTGTGGATAGGTTACGCAAGAAACAGCAGGGAGCCAGAAAGAGACTTCCAGTAATTGCCAAGTTGGCAGACCAGCAGGGCCACTGGCTCCCTTTCCCGAATTTCTGCTGGAAAAACTACAGAGGGAAACGGGGATTCCAGGAATGAACACCAACAACAATAACGATAGCCACAAGGCTTGGGAAGCCCCTGGGGAGGTGGCTCAGACCAGGGCCCGGCCTTGGGCACTTCCCGCACACAGTACAGAACGGGACAGAGCCACCAGAGCTTCTGGGTAGTGTGTGCTCCCTACCTGGAGCACTGTGACTCCTTCAGAAGGACGACAGCAAACCACACAAGCCACCCGTATGATTTGAAGTAGAAGGATTCGAACGAAGACAAACAGACTGAGAATCTAAAACGAGCCTCAAGTAGGATTAAAGAGACAAAATAGAAGCAGCGTGAATAACAGACATAGGGCCAGGTTAGGACCGAATGACACCCAAGGACAAAGCAAAAGAGAAAACAAGGTAGACCTGCACAGGCAGATACTGGACTCACCACGCCCCACCCCTCCTGCCCCCGAGTCTGGGGTTTGCCTGGAGAGCTTTCTCATCGAAGGGGCTGGTGGAGAAGTGGGGTCCTGTCTCTGGTGCACCTGCTCCGCCGTGCTTACTGTCTGCCACTAGACCCACAACTTGGAGGTCCTCGTCCTTTCCCACCTGACCCTTCGGCCCAAGGACTTCTGGTGGAATTTCTCTCTCTGATGCCCTACAGATGGGACCGGCTACACAGTTTGCAGGTCCCCACGCAAAAGAAGAGTGCGATGCCTCTTGTTAAAAAAAAATTATGAAGAATTTCAAGATGGTGACAACACATTAAACCAGCGGTGGGTCCCTCCTGAGGGTGGGACCCTGTGGTCCAGGAAGCCTACTCAGTCCATAGGGTCTGAGGGCTCCCCAGCCTGCCCCCAACCCATCCGCAGCTGGGGATGCATGAATAGGCTTTGGGTTTGTTAAGGAGCTTCCTTTACCCCTTCGGCTACCCACTGGGATCTGTCAAAATCCATTCCCAGGCCATTTCTCCAAGCAGGACTCAGGCAAACTTAATTCCTTGTCTTATCAGTGTCTTCCCATCAGACGAATAGCCTTAGAGCAGTTTCTTTGGGAACCTCTTGAGGCCCTGAGTTGTCCCCAGGCAAACACTCAGAGCCACTCATCCCCCAACCCCAGCAACAGGAATAGCCGGCTGCTGGCAGCCATTCTGAGGTGGGGCGGGGTGGGCTGGGGTGGGGGTCTCAGTACCAAAAAGGAAAAGAAAATAGGACTCATCCCTTCCCTAGAGCCATCAGTCCACAAAACTGCACTATCAGAGGAGCGCCTAGGTGGCTCAGTCGGCTGAGTGCCTGACTTATGGCTAGGGTCATGATCTTGAAATTCATGAGTTCGATCCCTGCATAGGGCTCTCTGCTCTCATCACAGAGCCCGTTTCAGCTTCTCTGTCCCCCTTTCTGTCCCTCCCCCACTAGTACTTTCTCCTTTTCCCTCTCTCTCTCTCTCACAAAAATAAATAAACTTTAAAAAAAAACTGCATTATCAGAAAAACCATCAGGCTTAGAGAATCCCGTGAAAAATTTAGAGTCAGGCTAGGGAATTTTGTTTTTCTGTTGATTTAAAAAAAAAAAAAGGTGGAAGATGATGAGGTAGTTCAATGAGCCATTAACCCCCATAGTGAAAGGAGTTGCATCTGCATCCTTTCAGAGCGGGTTCTGATTTGGGCAGTGGGAAGGCTTGTGTGTTGGGGGACAGGGGGGGTAAAATATACATAGCATAACATTTTAACCATTTGAATCATTAAAAAAATTTTTTTAAGTGTTTGTTTTTGAGAGAGAGATAGAAAGAGAGAGAGAGAGAGCATGAGTAGGGGAGGGGCAGAGAGAGAAGGGGACACAGAATCTGAAGCAGGCTCCAAGCTCCAAGCTGGAGCCTGACGTGGGGCTTGAACCCACGAACCATGAGATCGTGGCCTGAGACATAGTCAGACGCTTAACCAACTGAGCCACCCAGACGCCCCACCATTTTAATCATTTTTAAGTGTATAATTCAGTGGCATTAAGTACATTCACACTGTCATGCAACCATCACCTCTATCCGTTTCCAGAACTTTTTCATCATCCCCAACAGAAATTCTGTACCCATTAAACAATAACTGCCCATCCACCGTCCCCTCAGCCCTGGCAACCTCTACTTACTGTCTCTATGAACGTGTCTGCTCTAGGTGGCTCAGGTAAGTAGAATCATATACTATTTGTCCTTTTGGGTCTGGCTTATTTCACTTAGCATAATGCTTTCACTTAGAATCCATGTTGCAGCATGTGTCAGGATTCCATTTCTTTTTATGAATAAACGACAGGGTCCCAAGACGGGTCTGAAAATTAAACTGACAAAAGAGATTAACAGGAAAAAGTGTACATTTTTTTCAAGCAGGTTTCATGCCCTGTGCAGAGCCCAGTGCGGGGCTTGAACTCATGACCCCGAGATCAAGACATGAGCTGAAATTAAGAGTTGGATGCTTAACTGACTGAGCCACCCAGGCCCCCCCTCCAAATTATGCAAATTTTTATTAAATTTTACATGCACGTGGAAGACTTCACAGGAGAGAGAGACCTGAAGAAGTGAACAGAACAGGAAGCTTTATACCTTTTAGACAAAGAAGCAGTAAATTTGTCAGGATTTGACAAGACAAAAGGGTTTAGGCTAGGGGGAGTAAATAGTGAAGAAATCACTAGGAAGATAAGGGTTAATTTAACAAGGTTTGTTTCTACAGACTTCTCAGCCCCCAACCCCCTGGCCTATAGTGATAAGAATGTCTTCCTTCCTCCTGCTACAGGGAGGGTACCTGTCACACGGGGTTTTACGACCTGTTTCAGAAAAGAAGGGCGAGGGCCCAGGGGAGGTCAGAGCAACCTTCCCGCGTCTCTGGTTTCCTCAAACCCCCTCAGCCTAAGATATTCAATCTGCCAAGGTGCTGTGTTTTGGGGTAGTATGTTCTGAACCCCATCACTTGCCCATGCCTTTGCAAGGGGCCCCTTTGCTAAACTCTCCTCAATTACCCCGTTAGAGTGTCTCCTGTTGGACACTGACTGACAAGAACAGAAACCCTTGGGAGCCAGGAGGACAAGAATTCAAATCGTGGCTTTTTTGCTCAATCATTCAGATAGGTTCGTCCCTCTGAGCCTCCCCGCCTTCCACGGTCAAGTGGAGATAATGACATAAATAGGGTTGTAGGATGGACAGAATGGAAGAGCACACGCAAATACCCAGCGCGCTCTGTGTGCCCAGGAAGTGCCAATTCCCTTTCTTCTGCAGGACAGAGCTCGTCTTTGGTCCCCCTCACAGCTTCCACTGGCTTCTCCGACTCTTCTGCCCATGACTACTTAGAGCGCCCGAACTGGTGCTCCTGCCCTGGTCTGTTGGCCCTCATAATCCAGATCTCTTCCCTGCTCCCGAAGGAGCCCCAGCAGCACCCTCACAAACCCCGCTTAAAACCAGGGCATCCAATTGTCCCATTTCTTGGAAAGTAGGCGAAAACATGTTACCCAACAAACTCATCTCGAACCTTTATTCATGCAAACATTACAGTCCCAGGTAAGAAACTGGCTTGACTCCATTAAAACTTACAGCTCCTTGAAGTGTGAGGCTGAACACAAATGCTCAGGACACTCGGCTAGGAATTTCCCCCATGGGCTGGCCGATTAGCTTCTGGGATCCTGGAGCGGTGGGAGGCAGCACAGCAAAGAGCCAGGGCTGAGAGTGTGGCCTCTGGAGTCGGTCGGCCTGGCTTAAGTGCCAGCACCCCTACTACTGTGTGATTCAGGCAAAGAACTAATCTTCTCTGATCCTAAGTTTCCTCATCTATTAAATCAGAGTATATATGCCAACTTCGCAGGACTGAGGTGGTGATTATATAAAATAATCCAAAGGACTCAGGACATTGCTGGGTACACGATTCACACTCAATGAAACTCAGCTATTATTTCATTTCTACTCCACACTAGTAAACTTGTATACTTAGGACAATGTTTAATCTATTATTTTTATCTACCTATCAACCTATATACCTATCTATCAATCAATCTATCTATCTATCTATCATCTATCTATGAGAGACAGGGCGCAAGTGAGCAAGGGTCAGAGAGAAAAAGAGAGAGAGAGAGAGAGAGAGAAGCAAGACTCGTGTTTTACCTGAAGCAGAGTTCAAGCTCACCCAAAGCAGGGCTCCAACTCACCTGATGTGGGGCTTAAACTCATGAACTGTGAGATCATGACCTGTGCCGAAGCGAGATGCTTAACGACTGAGCCACCCAGGTGCCCTTATCATAATGTTTTAAAATCTTTACTTATTTATTTTTTTAGTAGGCTCCAAGCCCAGCACAGAGTCCTAACACAGAGCCCAACACAGGGCTTGAACTCATAACCCTGAGATCAAGACCTGAGCTGAGATCAAGAGTCAGACACTCAGACACTTAACCAACTGAGCCACCCAGGCTCCCCCACGTTATTTTTAAAATAAGATTCTTTTTTGTTATAAAAGCCATGACTATTCATCGTGTAAAGTTTGGAAACCATAAAAATATATAAAGAAGAAAATAAAGGTCACTTGTAATCTTACATACAATTACAACCACTAATTCTTTTCAGTGCCTTTCCTTCCAGATTGCTGTACATTTATGTATATCACGTGTATTTGTATTTATAGATAGTTTTTATATACCGAGAGTCTGTATACTGATTTATCACTGCTATGCCCTTTTCCTTGTGCCATTGGTCTTCTAAAACATGATTTTTAACTTAAAACCATCTGTGAGTTTGGTTGCATGTACATCTTTAAAATCATATACTGTATAAAATAACATTCGAAGGGAGGAATACGCCTTTTTTCCACTCTCAGCCTGCATGACATAATTCATTCGAATTCTTCCCATGTCTCTTTCACGTTATGATTTTAGAGATCTTCTCTCCCCAGAGCCACTTTCTGAGTCCTCTCTCTGTTTCCTCGAGTGTGTTACCTTCTCTTTCAGCTAAATTGTTTGCGTTTCAGCACTTTCGAAACCCATTTGCAGTCACCGGAAATTTTATCCTAAATCACAAGTGAACAGTTAGTTCTACCTAAGACAGTTCAGTTTTCCTTTTTAAATACAGGATTCAATAGTAGAAGGCAGATTTTTCAAGTGCCGGGTGATCTCTACAACGTAACCATTTAGTTGGTTTCCTTTATTTTTTATAGTTCTCTAAGATTTTATTTTTAAATAATCTCTGCACCCAACGTGGGGCTCAAACTCACAACCCAAAGAGCAACAGTTGCATGCTCTACTGCCTGAGATGGCCAGGTGCCCCACTGGTTTCCTGTAAATGTTACATTTCTAACAAGCTTTACATAGACAGGATACAATATTCCAAAGGAAAAGTAATTTTCCATTGACATTTAATTTTCCTTCTTAAAATAGAATATTTCTACTTAATCTGTTCCCTATTAACGGATATTTAGAGTGTTTTTTCATCTCTCATGAAGCTTATTTTTGAAATGACTTGGCAAGGAACTAGCAATGGGGGAAAAGTCAAGATCCCTTCGAGAGAGAACCTATACTTTTGACTGTTCTTAGCACCTCTCTGACCTCCCTGAACGGTAACCAAGTTCCTTCCACCCCCGTTAGAACTAATACTGTTCTTTGACTCTAACTGGTGTTCAGGGGACTGAAACCCCAGACCCAGACATTGACGACAGCCTGGGAAGGAGGGCTCAGGACAATAATTCTTCCACCCGCCCCTGCTAGCTCCTTGCTAAGCTCCAGATGCCTCGGGAGCTACTAGCAGCAGGGACATAGCACAAACGGTCCACCTTCAATCCAGCAGGGAATTTGGCCATCAGGCCGCATGCTCAAGCCGTTTCTTCAGGCCAGTGTCCCACGCCTTTGCCAGTTCCCTCTACTATATAAATCAAGGCCTGAGACTAGCTGAAGACAAGTCAGGAATGAAAAGGGAAAGAGAATTAGAACAGGGATAGCCAAACAGAGGTGTCTGGCCCAACAATGTGACATCCAGTATTGGAATTATCCCAACAGACAAATGCACCCTTGATGGGTGACGTTGACAGCTGCTGACACTTTGGGGTCTGGGGATGTACAGAAAGAAACGACCATTTTTCTCCTGAAAATTCCAGCCAATCGCCTAATACCTCAGGAAGCTACCCAGTTGGTTTTGCGGAAGTCATCCAAACCTGGCAGAGGGGTGAGTTTTTCTTGGTGACTGAGAATTCAGAATGTTCAGAATGAAGTTAGAGGCGCGACACCGCTGAGGAAGTTGGGTTCCACCCAGCGGTATGATAGTAAATATTAACAACAGGTCCCCAAATGGGGGGCGGGCGGGCAGCAAGGAGCCCTGGTCAGTAGCATCTCCTAGTTTCCATGGTGTCACTGAATGCAGGGTTGTAGAGATGCGAATTGAAGAGTATTTCCACAGTACAGATACAAAAGACAGAAAAACTTTGAGGGCATAGATAATAGTACCAAGTAGTAAAATGGTTAAGTTGGGATGTTTTAAGTATTTATTTTAGTTTGCCTTCAATAGAAGTTATTTAATTGCAAACTTATATAATTTAATGTTTAATAATAACATTATTATCACACGTAATAATGTAATTACATGATGGCATGTAAAATTTCTGAAAATCAGTCAGCTTTCATAAGCCATCATAAGCCAGCAAATCACAAAGTAAATAAATAAATAAATAAGCCAGCACACCATTTGGACATTGGACCTCCCCTGTCACTGACACGTCTGGGTCCCCACTCCAATGTAGAGCTAGCAAAGAAACCTTGGGCAGAGTAAAACAGCCCTGTTGAATTTGAATGACATTTGAACTGTTCTCTCTTTCCCCATTTCTCTGATGACCCGATTTATATTAGTCAGGGTTCAACAGAGAAATAGAATCAATAGAGATGAGATAGGGATAGGGAGAGAGAGAGAGAGAGAGAGAGAGAGAGAGAGAGAGAGAGAGAGAGAGACTTATGATGGGAACTGGCTCATATGATTACAGAGGCAGATGCAAGCTAGAGGACCAGGAACGCCAGTGGCGTAATTCAGTCAAAGTCCGAAGTTCTGAGAACCAGAATTTCTGACGTTCCAGGGCAGGAGAAGAGGAACATCCCAATAGAAGAGAGAATTCCTCCTTCCTTCACCTTTACTTCCATTCAGACACCCAACAATTGGATTAGGCCCGCCCACATTGGTAGAATGGGTCTCTTCAGTCCTTCCATTCAAATGCTGATCTCTCTCTTCAGAGACACCTAGAAATAATGTTTTACCAGCTCTCTGGGCTTCCCTTCGCCCAGTCAAGTCGACACATAAAATTAGCCTCACACAACCCTAACATTTTTTAAAATTTGTTTTAATGATAACATTTGGCAGATGTGCATACAACCAAGGCATAGACGTTAGTATAATGAGCACCTGTGAACTATTCAGTTTGAAAAGGAAAACATTATAGATTCACCTGAAGTTTCCTGTGTATCTTCCTTATTAGGTCCCCTTCCCTCCTCTTCCGAGGTGACCACTGTCCTGAAGTTGATATTTACCATTTCTATGCTTGTCTTCAGAATTTTAGTAATATGTATTTATCCGTGTTTTCTGTGTATATGTGTGTATTTGCACACGTATATGTGTATATGTATTGTTTCCAGTCTCTTTTTACAGATAGGAAAAAAAAAAAAACACCTCGGAGTCCAACTTGCTTGAATAAAATATCTTTCTCAATAATTTTTTTTTCAGTTTCTGAAAGAAACTCTGAAGAATGAAGCTCACCCAAAACAGGCTTCCAGGTAAAACTGGCCTCTTTATTTCTGGTCTAAGGATAATTTAGAAGGAAGGGTGCGCGGCTGGCCGGCAGGACTGGAACAAATGCTAATGAGCAGAGAAAAGTCTTTTTTTTTTTTGACTTCCAGATAATGGCCTGTCTTCTGTTTCACTGTGAATGCCATAGGTTGCAGATCGTGGTTGTCACTTGAATTTCCACCTGCCTTTTCCTAGTCATTCTGTATCAATGCCTCTGCGAAGACATCTTATTCATTGAATCTTTACTAACCATAATTTTCATCCAAGAGGTAAGAGTTTACATAGCATTTCTACTTTATCCCTTTCTTAAAATGGCAAATATTGACAAACATCAAGGCAGGGAGACGTTACTTACGCAGATTGTTGTACGCTAAAAATCACAAGATGGAGATTTGTGATTCTTTACCGAACTTGATTATACAAGTTTTTATCGAGCACTGTCAGACTCGTAAGCTGGGGAGAGACTTCAGATTTATAACTTGGTCCTAAATGGGCAACGGCAGATATAAAATCTTGGAATTTAATATCAGCTTTGAAAATGTTAAATGGAGAGTTCGAGCCGTTTTTACTTTATGAACTGGCACGCTGTGGAATGCACGGGCTGTATTGATTTCCGACAGAAGAGGCCGTCTCTAAAATGGATTTGAGCCTTTTCATATTCCATTTCATCGTAAAGGCACATTTTAAGCGATGTCCTCTTCATTTCCATTTAGCATGTGTGACTTAATCGAAGAAGAAAGAAAACAGCTTTACAGAGAAGGACCTCTTCCAAGAGCCTGTTGGGGTCACTCCAGGGGTGGAGAATAAAATTAAGGAAATCTGCTAAATGGCATGAAGTTCACGCCATGGATTTTTTTTTCCCCCAAGTATATTTCGGTTCAAAGTGGATTCAAAACCATTTCCTCGGGCTAGTTTTGCAACAGAGTGACAAGAGGAGAGATGTGCTCTGTGTCACTCCTTAATTTTTTGGCCAACCTTTCCCTGCCTGGAGAGGCCTCCCACAACCTCTGCCTGCCTTTCTCATTTTCTGGGAATGCAGTGTTCTGGACTCAAGGGTCTTGGAGATGGGGCCCCAAGCAACCTTGGCCTTGTGAGCAGTGAAGGACAGGGCTGGGAACATGCTTATCAGGGCAGAAACCACATCAACATCAGTTGCACATGTCATGGGACAGTTAACCATGGTGGCTTTTACACTCAGGATTCCAGCCCACTAGTGTCTGTATGGAGACCCAAGATTCGTTGACAGGAATGCTATCCTAAGCAGGTTTTGGTATAGCCTGTGATTAAAAGATGTTGGAAACGAGCCTGTACCCCAAAAATTTCCTCTGTGTTGGTTTCCTATGATTTCTGTTACAAACTACTACAAATTTAGCAGCTTAAAACAACACACATTTATTCTCTTACAGTTTTGGAGGTCGGAAGTCTGAAATGAGTCTTATGGGGTTGAAATCAAAGGCCATGTTCCTTCTGGGGACTGTAGGCAAGAACTCTCACCTTTTCTCGCTTCTAGAGGCTTCCTGGATGCTTGGTTCATGTCCCTTTCTCTTCCATCTTCAAAGTACATCAATCCAACCTCTGCTTCTGTCGTCACAGTTTCCCTCCCAGCTTCTGACCTTCCTGTCTCCCTTATAATGACCCTTGTGGTTACGTTGGCTCTACCTAGATAATCTAGGATAATCCCCACATCTCAAAATCATACATGCAAAAGACTCTTTTCCCCTATAAGGCAACATATTCACACGTCCTGGGGATCAGGATGGGCACATCTTTGTGGGGGAGGGGGGAGGGGCATTATTTAGCCCACCACACTTAACTACTACTAAACTGAAATTTTGCCTTCTGACAGACTTTCTTTCAGGCCCTAAATTTTGTATATTTAAGAGTCTCTTTTAAAATACAAACACTCCTGGTAAAGGTGACGGCAAGCAAGAAAGCCATCTTGAGGGAGCCCTGGCCAGCTCTGGAGTTCTCTCTGCCTTAATTCTTCTATCTATGGGGCTGAAGTATGTTGGTTTGTGGAAGCCCCTGTGAGGGGCCCCCACCGTAGCCCTAAAACCATGAGAAAAACAAAGAAAATAAGATTATAAGATTACATTAATGAATTCATCACTTACCTCATCGGAACAGAGATATCTTCGGAGTCAACTGAAGGAGAGAAAATGGCTCTCAGAGCTGGAAGAACCCTGAGGTACCAGCTGAAGGGGATTATTCTGGATGCTCTCAAGCAGAAGCAGGGTGGCCTGCTTCCCAAGCAGAAGCGTGGGAAAGAGAAGGCACAGTGCTCGCAGGCCTGTGTACCAGGGATCTCTGTTTGCCCATCTCGAGCTGTTCTCCATCTTCCTCATGTCGCTCCATGACCCCAGAGGCTGGCCTCCACACATCCTGTCAAGCTCTCTGGCTTCCACTCGTGTTCGGCCAATGGGAGGCACAAGCAGGATGGGAGGACAGGAGGAGTGAGAAGCCCATGTATTTCTTCCTCAGCTCCCTCCCTGCTAGACAGCTTTGGCAATGACGTATTTATTCCCTCATTGAGGCCTTGGATCCTGGGGCAATGCTGTCCCTCAGGGCTGCTGCAATGACAGCCTTCTCCAGCTTCTGACAACTGCTTCCTCCTTTTGCCCTGGAGATGGTAATTACGCCCAAGGTTGCCAGGCTGGGGGCTAGATCCAGGGGCGCTTCGTCATCTCCTGTTGGCTTTGAAACACATTTCAAAACGATCCCTTTTTAAGCTCTCTGCAATCACTACAACCCTTTTGAGGATGCTGGTTATCTCCTGGCCTGAGGCCTGCCCTGTGTGGGCAATGGTCCAGAAGAGAGCGAGTGTGTGACAGCCATTCGGGCAGGTATTTCCTTCTGATAAAAGTAGTGGCCCCAGACCTTAGCGCTCAATGCCCTTAGCCCATTAAACTCTGGGCTTCTCTGCCGGACACCCTCTTTGCACTGATTTTCAGGAGCCCTGAACGGCCAGTTGCTACCTTGACTCCACGCAGCTTCTCATTCTGTGAGAGAGAAAGCACTGGGTGGGCTCACGCCACTTCGCCAGGTTTACGTCTTATTGTACCTTAATAGATTGGCTTTTTTATTTGTACTTCGCCCTGAGCTTTGTTCCTACGAGTGACCCTCGCTCATCCAGTCAAACTGAGGGCAGGAGAGAGAATGGAGCGTCTGGAACAGCGAGGCTGGGAACAGACCAGATGCTGGACCGTGATGAACGCTCCGAGATAAGTGCCACCTTGCCAGGCTGCCTGGTGGCCGGGCCCTCTGGCGTCTCTTGCAATATCTGTGCCAGCACACACTCCTTGCAGACTTCCGTAGCCTCTAATGTCCTCCACTGGGCCAGCATTTTACCATCCTCCCGTGGGCTGTTATCGGCTAACACCTTGCAGGGATTATGACCGCTGGCTCAGAGCTGGAACACGTGGAAATAGGACACGGCTCAATGCCTGAATGGGACGTGGGAGGGGGACAGGTGAGGTGACGAGACAGGAAGAGGTTGACAATAACGGGGCTGTCCACTTGGCTTGCTTCACTTTTCTGCAGCTGCCCCCTGGAGCCCTCGTTCCCTGAGTCCCCTCTATGGGTCCAGGGTCTGGTCTTGGCTCTGCTACTAACTACCTGTGGGAACTCTATCTCCTCTAGATATCTGTTTCTTCAACTGAAAAAGGAATGCTACTAATCCCTGAGTCCATTCCACCTGCATTTGTCATGCATCTTCAAGTATTGCAAAACACATGCGTATCCTAGCGCCTTGAGCTGGGACACAGAGATTCAGTTTGAAGCTGGCTCTTTAGGCTTTAGGCTTAGAGCACAAGAGATCACATGACCTTAGGCTTGGAATCCAGCTCTACTACTTACAGTGTGACCCCAGGCAAGTTATTTGACCTCTCTGAGCCTTAATTCCCTTATCTGTAAAGCAAGAACGACGCTGCCTACCTTACATGAAGGTAAGGGTTATACGAGACAAAACATGTGTACCGAGGGTCTCCTGTCATCCAGTCTCTGCATGAAGTTACATCCGAAGAAGATAGTCCTGCAGGCAAACGTGATTCATACTGCTTTCTAAGCGCACAGTGTCACTCAAAGATCATAAGAGAGGGTCCGGTCTATAACCCGCAGTAACCTTTCATAAAATACCTTTTATTCTTCTGCCCAATTGCCCTGCCCCCACTAGAAATCTCACAAAACTCTCCCAACGGTGCCAGACTTACCGAGTTTAGCAAAACAAAACCAACCGAACAACAGAAAAGGATGTGCAGCTTAATTCGATTTTCAGATACACAGCAAACTTTTTTAAGTACTAATATTTCCCATGTAATATTTGGGACATACTTATACTAAAAAAACATATACCTTATACTAAAAAAATCTGGTTTATCTGAAATTCAAATGAAACTCGTGTCCTGTATTTTCTCTGGCAACCCTCCCTAACACCCACCTCACAGATTTTTTTTTTCTGTTCTTCATTCCTCCCCATCCCATATTTGCTACACAGGTTGACAGAGCTAAGTTTCTCCCACTTCGTTTTCAGATTTTCATCTAGGCTCTGCCCAGTACCGGCATCCTCCACAACGAGGAAGAGCTTTGGAGGGGGCCCAACGAGTAGAACCCTTCCATTTTCCCCTGCTTCCCTGCTCCTCCCTCTAGAGCCACTCCCCCAACCCTACCTTTTCAGAAGCTCAGTAGCCAGGAGAACCTGAGAGGGCAGGAGAGAAGAAGCAGCTAACCGGCAGAGACCACACTTGTGTTAGTGTTAGGGAGTGACGGTGTCACTCTCACACGTTAACAAACAAGGTGCTTAGCTCAGGCTCTGCAGCACAGTAAACACAGACGGCCTGCCCTTCAGTCATTCTCCTCCTCCTCCATATTGTGAGAAAGGCATTCTTTCCCAGCCTCCTAGACCAAATCCAAGGCTTTGTTCTCTGGAGAACACTCCAGAGACCTTAAAAGCGGCCAGCCCCCCGGAGGCTCCCGCTGAGATCCTGCGGTGGTCCCACGCCCTCTGGGTCTGGATCCACACCAGCCCGTGGGCGCCTCCACCGCAGGATGGATGGTCTCGGCGGCTCCGTGACTTGGAAGCCCCAGGTGATCACAGCATTTCGGGGTTCCCGGGGTCACGTGACTCACCCGGAAAGTTCAAAATTTCCAAAGGCCCCTGATGAGCCAGGGGCTTCCTTGGGAGGGGGGGGGCGGGGCGGTGGCCTTGGTTTTGGTTCTCTTTAAAGAGGCCACTGATCCGCTGCCGCCCCAGGCAGTAATCTCCCTCCACCCCGGGGCCACCGGAGGGAGTTAAATTCCCATTACAAAAGCAAAGCCCACTGAACTGGAATAGCGTTGGTCCTGAGTGCCAGCCAGAGCCTTGCCTCATTCCCAAAGGGGTACTGGGTCCATTAAAGCTTTTCACAGCTCACTGCTCACCTGTTCTTCATTTTCCACTTCGCTCGGTGCCCTAAACAGTGTCCTGGAGAGAAGGACCCAGCAGAACAAGCCAATAAAATTGAACATTTCCCCCTCAATCCTCTTGGAGACAGACCCTCCAGGCCGACTCGATGGGGAGATAAGCTTCATTTCTTTCCTTTTTTTTTTTTTTTCCTTCTAAGAGTGGGAATCCAATCTGGGACAGATCCAACCCAGGGCTTTCAAAAAAAAAAAAAAAAAAGGCACCACAATCATCATTTCTCCTTAGAACTACCAAGGGGTTTCTCTACTGTTCTTTCTTCCTATATCATTGCTACTTCCCAAAAAGCATCACATAAGAAATAGAAAGAAAAAAAGAAGAAGGCTGGGTGGCATGGTACACTTCCTAATTTCAATTCATTTCTACAAACGTTTGGTCTGGAGAACCAACCCACCAGGGGGGATATAAAGTAGGCTAAACCCAGAGCCTGCCCTCCTGAGGCCCACCGTGTGTGAGACTCAAGACATAAGCAGCACAAAAGCAGGGGGCCCCACCACCACCGAGAGGAGCCGTGTGCACAGGGAGGGACAGGGCAGGACAAGAGACGGATGGAAGGTCTCGAACCTCCCTTCTTCAGAGAGGAGCCGCACTGTTGCTTGTGTGTGTTGTTATCGCTGCGGCTTTTTATTTATTTATTTATTTTCTCTCCTTTCCTATTCCCCCTCTGTTTTCTAATCAAGCCCATCCCTAGTCTACTGGGGGTGGCGGAGCTTGAACTTGGTAATCCTCCAAACCATATTCCTTCCACCCTGACTCTAGAAAACAGACCAGTTGTGTCTAGCTTTTCCTATAGGTGTTTCTGTCCAGAAGAAGTGCAGCCTGCAATATATATATATTTTTTTAATTGAGCATTTACTATAGTAACACTAAGAAAATGGCTCTAGAAAATAGTCATGGGCAAAAACACCCAGTCCCCCCCATCCATGGTGCTCACAGAGCAGAGATTCAGCAGAGAGTTAAGATTATACATGCACATGCTTTGGAGTTGGAAAGAGCTGGGTTGTCTTATCATCCATGAGACTATAAGTTAATTAAATTCTCTGCGACTCTGTTTGCTGATGTGTTAAACGCGGACAGTAATGCCCAGCTCATAGGTTTGCTGTGAGGTGTAAGCAAGGCGTGTGTTGGTGTGGGTGCCCGGCAGCACCCACCGCTAGCGGTAGAGACGGAATTCTAGAACCACACATTTCGGCACCTCGTGATAACACTGACACCACTACTGTGCTTTGCTGTTTTCAGACTGTGTCCCATGTGTCTGTTTCATTTCACCAACATCATAAGCCTCTTGAGGGCGTAACCACAACTGAGCAGATCCTAAGGACTCAACAAATCGCTGTTGAGTTCAGATTGCAGGCAAATGTGGAACTTTTCTGCCAAGTCACCGAGGTTTCCACTTTGGGCAAGAGCAAAGGGGGCCAGAGAACTTCCATGGCTGAAGTGCCGAATGCAGATGTTTGCTCAGCGAATAGGGCAGAGGGAAAGACAAAGCGAATTCCAATGGTGTCGTGACAGCGTCCTGTGACGGACAGCCTGCAGAGCAGAGGAGAACACAGCTGCATAAACCCGGGCATAGAGAGAGATGAATGCAGCCGAGGGATGCTCAGTGGCATGCAAGATAGCAGCAGGTCCCCGTGAGACTGGGAAGGAAACCTCATTACTGCCCAGAGAGAGGCCAGGCTCGCTCTTTAGGAGGGCGGTGCTCAGGGAATCCCACGATGTGGTCATGCGGAGCTCAAACGGAACAGCTATTGGGAGCGAACACCAGTTTGGAGGGCAGGGAAGGGAGGTGGTCAGTAAATGAGTAGTTGAGTCAAAAGATGCTTATCTCCACCCCACGCCCCTACCACCTCCGCCGCCACCACCCACTGGCCCTGGAGAGGCGGCTGGGCTGTGGCCACCAGAAGAAAAACCTGGGGAATACTGAGAAATTGGAAAATGTTTCTTATCCTGAGAGAGAGATCCCTCCAGGTGGCTAGCAGAAAGTGGTCAATAAATTTTTGCCAATGGTTATTTGAGTTCTGAGCACCAGAAGCCCATGATGTAGCATTTAAAGGGGATTATCTAGGCCCATCTCTTTGCTCTACTGTGTGGAAACCAAAGTCCAGAGAAGCGAAGTGAGCTGCCCAAGGCCACGGGTAGTGAGGAAGCTGGGAATCATTGCTCAGATCCCCCAGGCCTGGGCTCATTGCTCATTCTTTAGGCAAACCAGCCTACAGGGAGCGGCGGTTCTGATTCTCCTGGTCAGGGCGCCAGCCACGCTTCGACCTCCACTCCAGCCCACATGATTTCAACGTGGAGTTTTCTTTTTCCCAAGTTCTCTTTCAACTGAGTAATGTGGTGGCATCGGCCTTGTTTACTCCCCTGTAGCTCTTCTTTTTAAAACAAACAAACACATTGTTTAAATGTTTATTTGTGAGAGAGACAGAGCACAAGTAGGGGAGGTACAGAAAGAGAGGGAGACACAGAATCCGAAGCAGGCTCCAGGCTCTGAGCTGTCAGACGTGGGGCTTCGGCCCACAAACAGCGAGATCGTGACTTGAGTGAAGCCGGCCACTTAACCAAACGAGCCACCCGGGCGCCCCTTCTCTCCGATAGTTCTAAATATGTCTTTCAAAGCTGGAGAAACCTCGGCGAGGAAACCAACATAACTCTCTTCAGACAGCAGAAGCCTCAGTCAGACTTGGCTATTATCAGTTATTAAGATTGTCATGATCAGTATTATTGTTTGGTCGCCAACTATTGGCCAGGGCTAGGCAGCGACAAGCCAACGGCTATGGTGGCCCCCATGGCACGCACGGGGAGCAAGCCTGCCGCTCTGTCCCTTGGGAGATGCCGCAGGCCTCTGGCAAGCCCCCATAGCAGACGCGGGAAGAAAATAAGCAAGTCGATGCCGGCCTGAGCTGAGTCATAAAGACTCAGACGGGAGAGTCTGAGGAAAGGTGACCGAGGCGTCCTGGCTCTGTGAGCAAACAGCTCGGATGGAGGCTGTAGAGAAATCACTCCTTGCCCCTCCCATCGCCGGAGCCCCCCCAGTGATCTGCAGAGCCCAGGGGAGACCCAGGGCTCCTCAAACTGGCATTTTGTTGCTGATTTTTAAAAGGTACCAGTCATTGCCAATCTTCTGTTTTATATCTTTTAATTGTTTTAAAATTGTGTGCTCTGCGCCCTGAGGTGATTGGAATGCCAAGGGCAGCACTTCATAAAATAAATAGATAATGAGCTGTATTCCCTTCCTGGCAGGATGGAGATAGAGCCAGCAGGGGTGGGGCGGGAAGGAACACAGAGAGAAGCCTTCTGAGGGTTTTCGGGCTGCAGCGCCTCACTCCTGCTGGTCGATCCTTCCCTTGTTCCTCCTACGGTTTCACGCTGGGCTTCTGAGCACCAGCGGGAGCCAGAAAATGGGAAGCTAGGAAGTTTCACGAGTCATTTGGAAATGTCTGCGGGCTTTGGTGCTGCCCAGACCTGCCGGGCAGAGCCAGCTTGAGAAGGAGGAATTCCTGAAGGGACTGTGTCTTTACAGAATTGTAGAAAACACAGCCCCGCAGTCGGGAGGGGAGAAATATGACTGAAAGGAAAAATCTAGATCTAGGGGCATCTGGGTGGCTCAGTTACTTAAGGGTCCGACTCTTTTTTTTTAATACTTTTTTTTTTTAATTTTTTGAGAGAGTGCGAGCGGGGGAGGGGCAGAGAGTGAGGGAACAAAGGCTCCAAAGCAGGCTCTGCACTGACAGGCTGACAGCAGCAAGGCCCAGGCAGAACTCAAACCCAAGAATCCGCAAGGTCATGACCTGAGCCAAAGTCAGACCATCAACTGACTGAATCACCCAGGGACCCTGTAAGCCATCAGACTTTTGATGTCAGCCCAGGTCATGATCTCGAGGTCGGGAGATGGAGCCCACAGCAAGGCTCTACGCTGAAGGGAGAAAGAAAGAGAGCTCGGACAACAGATGTCCACAGCACACAGGCACCCAGATTTGGCTACTGTGTGTTCTGGCAGGATGTAGGAAAGAGAAGTGAGAGCCAGACAAAAAGTCCCAGAGAACAACCACACATTTCACATTTGCTTGGCGCTCTGGAGGTCGAATCAACACTTCCCTCCCCTGGAAAATTCTGCCTAAGTAATATGACTTCAGGGGAATGAAGTCTTGGGCCGTTTTAGGAAGAGAGACCGACGCTTGCTGAGAAACACAACTGTGAGTAATAAAGGGAAAGAGAGCCCTATTTCCTGACTCATTAAAGCAAGACAGTGTGTATGTAGTACATACCATTTGCTGATGAAGTTCTGACAAGGCCACTCCATAACCCATGATTCTGACTACTCCACTTAAGAATCTGCTTGAGCCCAGACTTCATCTGCTATTAATAGAGGTCATGTTGTTGGCAGGCTGAAGCAGGTTCTACACACAGGCGGCCGAAGACCAAGTGGGGGACCCAAGAAACCACAGGTATTTCAATCTAAGTCACAACATCATTTCAGCCCAATTCCACTGCCCTCAGGGGCCTGGCCGACTTCCTGCCATTCCATCCATCATCACTTCTACTTCCTAAATAATACTTCTCGTACTGTTTTATTATGTTATGAGAGGTATATACATACTTATTTCAGGAAACTCAAATAAAAGGACAGAGTCCCCATTTCCCACTCAGCCTTGCTGCAAACCCCCATACACTTTTCTAGGCGTAGATGGATGAATACTCTATACAAGATTTTTAAGTGGGATTCTACTGTTTGATAACATATATTGAAAATATCTCTCTATGCCTATGATACACTTCTATAGCATCAGTTTTATTAAATTCGAGGGTTTTTAAAAATTACATGGATGCCCTGACAGACTTCAAGAAAAAAAATTATATGGATGTATCATACATTATATTTACCCAATCCCTTATCATTGGACAGCTAGATCGTTTACAAATGTTACTATTATAGATAGTAACACTGGATAATGGGGTCACAGTAGGGTAGTATAATGGCCAGAATGTTAGGGTAGGAAACAGGGGGCACAGTACAGAAAAGGGACTACGAGAGAGAGGAACTGCTCTCAGAAAAATATTCTTTCTGTCTGACATCATGTAGACCACAGCTGGAATCCTGGAGTTTTCCTCGGCTCCTCTCCTAGCTCAGTGGAGATTTTGTCATTTAAATGACACCAAGAAGCTTTCTCCATATGGGTCCTGTTGTTTCTGTGTGGTGGCAGTAGATGGGTCACTAATTCCATTAGCTTTGATTATGTATGTTTCAGTTAAATAATTAGATAATAAATCATCCCACAACTTACTGGCTTAAATCCATCATCATATGTGCCTGTGATTCTGTGGCTCAGCAAACAGGGCTGTATTAGGGGGTTATTTTGTTCTAGATGCCATTTTCTGGGGTCATGTACTTGGCTTTGTTTACGTGGTGGCTGGGCAGTAGGTCTAAGCAGAACATTCATATGTCTGGCATCTCAGCACTTCTCCACATGGCCCCTCTCTCTCTCCACATGGTTAGCTTGGGCTTCCTCACGGCATGGAAGTCTCAGGATAGCCAGACTTCTTACATGGCAACTGTTTCCAAGTAGGACAAAATTTGAAGCTACTGATGTCTTTAAGGCCCAGCCTTAGAAGATACACAATGTTACTTCCAGTGCATTCTACATGTCAAAGCCAGACTCGGGGTCAGTCTAGATTCAGAGAAAAAAAAGAAATAGACTCTGCCTCTTGATGGGAAGTAAGGCAAAGAATTTACTTCCATCTTAACCTACTATAGTAAATCTGATGAAGACAAAAGGGTTACCAGGTTCTCGCATAATTAAGAAACAGAACATGATGGCGTTGCAAATCACTAAGACCCAAGTGTGGACTCATCCAGCTGGAAGAGTTTCCTCCAGTTCTGAGCAATAAACCACAAGAGACCATCAGCAGGTGGCATGTGGGAAATGGAATCTTTGGCAGAACTCACGCCCGGGAGACAGCAGTGATGCTGATCCTGCCCCACAGCCCCCACACACAATGTTGGAAAAGGGCTCTTCAGTCCAGCTCCTCCCTCTGCTGAAGAGCTTACTTACCCCTGGGTTCTAGCAAGGCATCTGTTTTTCCTTGTGCAGATTCCTCACGCCTTACATATAGCAATTCTTTCCCAAGCCTGCAGTATATAGGTTTGGAGATGGTTGTGAGATCCTTTGTGCTGAGATTACAAATACGGGTCCTGTGAGTGTTGATACGCTTCCTCAGACTGGCCAAAGAAAAGATGTAGGCTGCCTCATGAAAATAGTGAATTTACCATGGAAGAGTTCATCATTTCTTTTCGCATGGGGACCTTGAAAAAAACTGAAATCCCTCGCACGTCATTGGACTCTAGAGGTCTGTGTGAATCAGCCACTCACTCGGGGGAAAGACCCTGACTGCCCCACAATTACGGTGATGCCACAGGGAGTTTCTTGGTCACACCTACTCCCATCCGCTTGCTGGTTCTATAGTTTCTTACAGGTTTGTCCAAGTGCTGGGCTGGCCCATGCTTAATATCAGGTCATCCGTTGCCCGATTCCCACCGGACTGATAAAGAGATGCTGCCACTTGGGATACAGTATCTCCAAAACAAAGCCGCAGGTGGGATAGTATGAAGGCAAGTGGGCCACATGATGGACAGGAAGTTGGATCTTCCTCTGTAATCCATACACAACCTTGGGCCAAGCCATGGAGATCCACTCTGCAGAACTGTACAGACCATGGCCTCTTTTAAAGGGGCTTGCACTTGGGGCACCTGGGTGGCTCAGTGGGCTAAACTCCTACTCTTGATCTCTGCTCAGGTCACAGTTTCACGGTTTGTGAGTTCAAGCCTCATGTAGGGCTCTGCACTGACAGCACAGAGCCCGCTTGCGATTCACTGTCTACCTCTCTCTGCTCCTTCCCCGCTTGCTCTCTCTCTCTCTCTCTCTCCAAAATAAATAAATAAACTTTTTAAAAAGGTGGGACTTAGACTTAGTGTCTATTTGCACTCTAAACTGATCAGATAAGGGCCGGCCAGCTCTTTAATATTTAAAGTGTCTTCTTCACAGTCCACCCTGAAGCCTTGTCTTGTGCCTGTTTGATTTGCACAACACATATCTAGCCGATGCTGGCGAATTGAGACAAATACCGTCTTTTCAGAACCGAAAATCACTCCATTTTTCCCTATGCCTCCCTCCAACCATAAGGCAGTGCTCTGAACGCTGGGGGCGGGACAGATGCCTGTTTCCCTGGGAGAGGAGAATTCCACCCCCCACCCCCCCCACCGCAGTCCCTTAGGCTTCTCTTGTGATATCGTCTCTAGACCATTGGGAAGGAATCAAGACATTACTTTATTCGATCAGGATCATTTATAAATAGCAGAACCACTTTCTGCTTCACTGCAGCTCATGATATTGAGATGAGTGAATTAAAGTAAACGGCTATTAGAGAAAGTAGGGGAGTGAATTTTAATGTAACCGGCCTTTGGAATCTTTGCAAAACATAACGGTTGTGTAGGCAATGGGGCAAGCACTCTGGGGCTTGTATGCCGGGTCCTCGCACCCGGTACAAGACTCCGGACGGGCCAGACCAAAGGTAGGAGGATGAGGCGCTGGCCTCGTGTCCCTCCCCCACCCCACCTCACCACTTTCTGAGCCTGAACTTAGCAGGTTTCCACCTACGGAGTTTCATCTGTGGCTCCAGAGGGAGAAAGCGCCCCCTTCTGCGGAGAAACATTCTGTCTCTGCTAGAAGAGGCCCTTTCACTGGGTCCCAAAGTGTTTGGGGAAAAGTCTAGGATAAAAGAGGAAAGGGATATGTGTGTGTGTGTGTGTGTGTGTGTGTGAGAGAGAGAGAGAGAGAGAGAGAGAGACAGAGACAGAGACAGAGACAGAGACAGAGACAGACAGAGATTGGAAGGAAGGGAAGGACTGAGAGGACATGAACTCAGTCCTGGGCTTTCTTACGTGTTGGCTCTCTGCTCTCACTGAGCTGGGTCAGTACGTCCTGCCGAGAACATGTCCTCCCTTCCCTCAGAACCCTGAAAGGGACTCTGACTTCATTCACTGGTCTGATTTGGGCATTGTAACAAATATGTCCTCCCGGCTTTATGTCTGACCTTTTGTGACACCCTGAGGGGGTAGCTGCGTCTCTTCCCTCTCACACACACCTCCGCCTCACACTCACACTCCGCCTTAAGGTTGGATTCTCATGCTTAATGCAGAGAGCTGCGAGGACCTAAATACTAAGGTGTAGCATCAGAGTGAGGGAAAGAAACGAGTGGGAAGGAAACTCACTCAAAAGGACTTTGAGTATGCAGATGGGGCTGTTTTTTTAAACTTTATTTTGAATTCATTTCAGGCTACGGAAAAGCACAAAGTACTTTTTTTACAGAAAAATACACAAAGTACAAGAATTCCTGTACACTCTCCATCTCATCTGCTTATCATTTTCTCTCTTTATATACTTTTTGCCGAACTAGTTGCAAATAACTTGCAGATATGATGCCTCTTTAACCCTAAATATTTGAGCATGCATTTCCAAAAAAAAAAAAAAAAAGGAAGAAATAAAAAGACATTTTCTTTCCTACCCCCAAAACATTATCGAAATCAGGAAAATAATATCAATGTAATACTATTATCTAAACTACATATCTTTTTCAAATGTTATCAGTTTTTCGAAAAACATTCTTTGTAGCAAAAGAGAAAATTGTTTTGATCCGGAAGCCAATCCAAGATTATCACGTCTCTTTAGGTTCCTTCAGTTAGGATAGTTCCTCAGTCTTTGTCATTCATGACATTGACATTTTGAAGGATCTAAGCCATTTATTGAATAGATTGTCCCTCATTTGGAGACAGTCTGATGGTTCCTCACGATGAGAATGAGGTTGTACACGTTTGGGAGGAATGCCACGGAGGTGATACTATGCTCTACTTAGCGCATTGCATCCGGAGATACAGGACACTGATTTGTCCCTTGGGATGTTAACTTTGATCTCCTGATTCAGGTGGGGTCTGCCAAGCATCTCCCCTCGCAAGCTACTATTTTTTCTCTTTGAAATCAAGAAGTATTTTGGAAGGAGAGATTTTGAGATTGTAAAAGTATAGCGTGTCTCATCAAACTTTTACCCACTACACATCCATTACTCGTCCTTGCCTGAGTCAATTATTGTTATGAAAATTGCTAAATGATGATTTTCTAATACCATTATTTCTTCCACGCTTAGTAGCTGAAATTTTACCATACAAAAGGGCTTTTCCGCCATTCATGTATTTGTTTATATCAGTATGGACTTATATTTTTATATTTCTTATTTTATTCAATAGATTTTAAACCACTACTTTTTTTTTTTTTTTCAAAATTCAGATTGTCCCAGATTTGGCCAGTGGGAGCTCCTTGCAGCTGTCTCCTTTTGTCCTTGTGACATGTCCAGGCAGTGCTATTTTTGAGGGAAGGTGCTCCAGAACTCTGGCCCAGAATCTTTCTCCAAATTATGGAAGTTTAAATCACACACAAGAAAGTCATTTTTTAATATGATGATAAAACACACATTATATGCCAGTGAATTTTAGAGCTCCAATGGAGTAACAAAAGGTTTATGAACACACATTTCGTTGTCTTTCTATACACCAGACTCATTTTGTAGGTCAAGGCTTGACTCCGTCTCCCATCTCCTGGTCTCAGTGTGAGGCCAGTCCACTTCACAATAAACCCACTGAGAAATAGGGGAGAGAGAAGAGTCATCAAGGAGGTGGAGAGAAACAGGAGAGGAGAGGAGAGGGGAGGAGAGGGGAGGAGAGGGAGGAGAGGGGAGGAGAGGCGAGGAGAGAAAAGAGAAACTCTTCTCTCGTCATCCTTGCGAATGCCTGGCACCTGCAACTTCTTCATGCCCCCCATGCACACTGACCCCTCTAGGAAGCCAACCCTCTGCTGTCGCAGACATTAGTGTAGACAGAACGCAGGACATTTTGTCAGAGTTAGAACAGTCTCCTGCACCTCAGAAAAGGGACAGGGAGACGATGCGGGCTGTGTTGAAGGAACTCAGGTTTCCTCACCACAGCTACACCACTGGAAGGGCTGGGAAGAAAGGAGAGAAAACACTGGGTTTGCGATGTCCCCCCTCCCTCTCCTCGCTGGGACACACACCACAGGCCGGAGGAGCTTCCGGCAGAATTGTGTGCTGGGGAAAGCCTGCGATAAATCAGCTGTCTTCACTAGCCAGGGGGTTGCTATGGCAATAGGAATACACCGTAGGTTTTAAGAGATGTAATTTTCTGTGATTCACTGTATATTTTTAGCCATTTTTCTTCCTGTATTGTCTCCCTGTGGCAATTGCCTATTAATGCTGGCCTGCACCAAGATTGGACCAAACGGTCCATTCTCAGAAGTGATGAAATCCCTGGAGATTAGTAAGTACAGGAGAGTTATGGCCCGTGGATTTAAGGGTAACCTGGGGAAACAGCCGGCTTGGTTCAGGACACGGATTAATTAGCACGGGCCGCGCTGCATCTAAGGACAAGGAAAGGAGCATGAAAAGCCCCAGAAATACGGTACCGGGTTGCTTGGAATGGGAGACTGAGTCACACTCCTCACTGCAGTCAGAGTGCTTCCATGGTGTTGGGGGCAGTTCCCATGCAGCAGAAACAAGCCCCCTGAGTGCGGGAGACCAGGACCCCGATTTCTGAACAAGGAGCTACAAAGGCGTACTGACCTTCTGCTGATTTGTTATTCTTTCCTTTTCTTTCATCCTTTCCGCTCTCCTTCCTTCCTTTAATTTTTCTCATCTTTTTGCCATAGAATTTGGTGGAGGGACTGAGCAAAGGTAAATACTCAGTCCACTTGGCTCTTTGTGGATGGTTCTGTCAGGAGTCTTTCCATCCGGAGCAGCAGAAAACCCAACCTGAACTGTTAAAGCACAAAGAGAACGGACTTTCTCTCTTAACTGAAAACTCCGAGGGCTAGGCTCAGGCACAGCTCTTCATGGGGCCGGTGCCATCATCGACGTCCGGGCTCTTTGTCGCACTAAGTTCTACTGATGTCTTGGCATTTGGGCTGTCGTAACATAAAACTCAGCTAATGGAGGCTTCAACGACGTGTGGTTTATTTTTCTCCCGTAAGAAGTCTAGAGATAGAGGGTTTTTTCCTCATATAACGGGTAGCCCAGAATAGGCACCAATGACATTACCATACAGCAGCTCATTAATGTTACCAAGAACCCAACTTTTTTCTTCACATCAGTTCCACCATCTTTAGGGTCACAGGAGGACTGCTCTGGTGGCAGACATTCGCGGCAGAAAGAAGTAGCTGTATCTGATTCTTTGATCTAGAAAAGCAAATCTCTCCCCAGAGCCCCTAGCCACTCTCTGCTTCCAGCTGATTTGACACATCAGTGCCACCAGAAGGCTAGGAAAGCATATTTTTGGTTTTTTCTGGCCCCCAGAGTAGAGGCCACTTTTGTTTGTTCATTGTTCGTATGTCAAAGAGAAGCCATACCCAGAAATGTGGGATGGGTCTGCCCCTTCCTCAGAGGGTCTGCTTTGTTCCTCCGTTGTTGTCCTTTCCCAGAGGGGAGGGGAGAGTAGAAGAGAAGGGCAAGAAGCTTCCTTAAAGGCCGTGATATAGAAGTTTTGCTCATCATTTCTCCTCTGCTCACGGCCCCTTGGCCAGAATCTAGTCACATGGTCACGACTAGCTGCAGGGGAACTTGGGAAATGTACAGTGTGCATAGCCATGTGTCCAGCCAAAACTTGGGGAGTTCTGGTACTAAAAGGAAGAAGAGGAGGAATATGGCAGGACAACTAGCAACCTCCTCCTGTGCAGTTAGTGGAGAACGGATTTGAATGGGTGTTTGATTAGCCAGCCAACCACTTCTGCATTGGCCTCGTGCTCAGAGGGGCTTACCTCTGCGGAGATTAAGACAGCTTCAGCAAACCAGCCTCACACCCTCCAAGCCCATTAGTGAAAGAGCCCAACATCTTTGCAGCTGCCCTGGTCAGTCTCGTGACACCTCCTCGGCTCTGATTGGACCTTCTGCCCGTCCTTGAACCACGGGAACGCAATGCAATGCTCTGATCGGTCGTACCTGAGTCACTTGCTCCACCAAACCACCAAGACCTTCCTGGGCCTCAGTTTGCTCATCTGTACAATAGGCATAGTCACAGAACCTACCTCGCAGGGTTGGTGGGAGACTGCCTCTAGTGGCCATTGTCCACAAATCCATTCTCACTTGGCCCTATGACCAGACTCACCCTAACGATGCCATTTCCGCAGCCAAGACAGCTAAAAAGCAAAGCAAAGCAAAGGCCGTGGGGTAGCTGGCCTCTATTTCATCTCCTGGTACGTCCCAAAGTAAAAATATAACAAGAGCACCGGCTCTTGTTAGGTGCTCGGCACTGTGTTGAACACTTTCCTGAATTCTATTATAATCCTCAGAGTAGCTCCGTGGAAGAGACACTTCCACTATTTTCATTGAACAGGTGAAGAAGTTTCAGTCCTTGCCCTAAGGTCAGAGCCAGCGCAGTGAGGGAGCCACAGACCCAGGACTACCTGAAACCCCGCACTCTGCTCCGTCTTCTTGTGTAAAAACACGTAATATCACACACTTACGGAATCGCGGAAATCTGGCTGGCTGTAGCAGTCAGGAGAGAGCACAGCTTAGATCTCCCTTTGAGAGAGGGCGTGCTACGAGGGCGTGGCGAGCTGACAGCCACCAGCCATGGCGCCTTTGGGATCCCACTGAGGCCTTGCTCTCCCCGAGCACAGCAGCGGTCCAAGAGCCCAGCCAGGCCCGTCCCGTGGGGAGTCCTCAGCTCTTGGGCGTCCCGGCAGCCTGGCCTTAACTTTCTTGGAGCTGTGCTTTCTTCCTTCCCAAGCCTCTTTCCTGTCCTCTCTCCCCTGGTGAGTGTGAGACTTGCATGGTTACCTGAAGGCTCTCTTTTCCTAGCCCTCCTCCCTCATCCTTCGTCCTTCTCGGGTGTTCTTCCCAGGACATTTATTGCACACCTACTTCCATCTCGACATCTGTTTCTCAAAGACACACTTCTTGTACCCTCCTTGACTCACTACATGGGCTATACCATAGGTATGTATGTTTCCAAAGATTCTTGAGGGTTTAAGAACAAACAAGCAAGGAAAATACTAACTCAGAATTTGGACTGGGGGATCTAATGTAGATCAATGAGGAGGCTTCTGGCCTGGTACTCAGAAAGTGGGGTCTCCTTCTCTACACCAGGCTCTGCATAGAGGCGAGAACAGCATTGCTGGTCTCACAGGAGTGGAAACCCAGTTTCATAGTGTGTGTTGGAGGGAGAGAGAGCAGGAAGGGTCTGAGACTTGTCTAGAGTCACACCACAGGGCTGCAGATAGATTCCAGTCATTCCAATCCTCCATCCAGAAGCATCCAATGCTACTTACACAAAGAATTGATTCTTTACAGAAAGAGCAAAGACAGATACTTAACTCAGCTGAAGGGAGAAAATGATCAATTGAGCAAAATACACTGGCTTTAGACAAGGATCTCCAAACCTGAAGTGGGATTACTCTTGTTGCTGCTGGGAACACTGCCCTTGTGCCGCGACTACCCTACCCCTCCCCCAAGATGATGTAGGCCAAGTGCTTTTTGTAAATTATATGCAGTGATTGCTACCTGGTAGCCACGGAGTGGGTGCAGCTGACAAACATGTTTGCTTTAGTCCCAGAGTGTTTTTCATAAAACTTAAAATTAGTAGACAAGATTTATCAATTGGGATATTTTACATAAAAATCGGGAGGCCTCGCTTTTCTTGAAAATTCAGCAAAGTTAATCATCCTCGGCCTGCATGTCCACTTCCTGCTTCAGACAGGATCGGACCCCCACTGCCCCTATCTTATCACGCCTGAAGTCATTCAAGTTCAAAAAGCCAGGCTTAAGCACCCCAGGACAGTCAACCTCCCTGATTTGGAGCACTCAGATTCAAATCATGAGGCCTGGAGAGGATGGGCTGCAGAACGCTTTAAGAAAAGCGAGCTTCTGGGGCACCGGGTCGGCTCAGTCGGTTGAGCGTCGGACTTCGGCTCAGGTCATGATCTCATGGTTTGTGTGTTTGAGCCCCATATTGGCTCTCCGCTGTCAACGCAGAGCCCACTTCTGATCCTCTGCCCCCCTCTCTCTGCCCGTCTCCTGCTTGCATTCTCCCAAAAACAAATAAATCTTAAAAAAAGAAAAGTGAGTTACTTAGCAAATTAATAGCATAAATAGATTTCAAGATGGAATCCTTTAAAGTCATTTTTTAAGCACTCCAGTAGGAATGAAGGGCATCATTAGCACAGGAGGTTTGTCAGCAGTGACAGCTGGGGTCAGGTGGTGGTCAGAGGCAGAGACCCCAGGTTGAAAAACACGGGACTTCTGTCCTGGCTTTGTCAATGCTAGTGATACGACCGCAAGTGTTTCCCTCATGCTCAGATCAGGTGCCCGCTGTTGGGACAAGAACAATAAGAGCTAACATCTGCAGAGGGCTTATCACCTGCAAAGCAGCCTGTTAAGTGCTTCCTGAGCGTCCTCTCATTTCATACCAAGCCCGGAAGTCAAGGGCTGGTGTCATCCCCAAAGCGCAGGAAGGCTTCGTGACCTGTCCGAAGCCAGAGAGTGAGGAGTTGCAGGAGCCGGGATCTGCAGCCCAGATGCTCTGACTCCAGAGCACACACGTGTGTTTACTACACTGTAGTTCTCCCACCTGCCCGGCAGGGGCCTCTCGAGAATTACACAAGGTGATGTAGGCCAAGTAAGTGCTTTTTGTAAACTGTGAAGTGGTCCAGCAATGTTCGCTATGATCACTTGAACACTACAGATTTTTGTCCCCCAAACTGATGCTTTATCTAAAAATCACGGATTCGGTTAGCCCCTTTTTAATTCACTCAAATTAGTGGATTTTGATTCTTTTAGAGAGAGTGTAGAAGGAAAGTGGGACTCAAGACACATCATTAGTCCTGCAGCGCCCCCTGCTGACAAGAGTCATGAAAACTATGCAATTCTAACTGTAGGTGACGTTGACTGCTCTGCCCCCTTTAACAACTATTTCTGGAGCAATGTCCAGGTCATTGCACTACCTATCACATGGTCTAGAGTATAGGAATGGAGGACAGGGGATGTCCATTTCCAGTCAAGCTTGGACTTAGATGTAGGAGGATATAAGCAGATGTAAGGCTTAGATACAAGCCTCTGTGACTTGGATACAGGAAAAGAAAAGCAGAGGAAGCCACAGGCAAGGGTGACTCCACTTCCCATAATGGAAGGAGACCAAAGCCAGACGTTGTTGTCATCATCTCCCTCAAAAGAGCACAGGATACCCCGAACCATGAGGTCATGGTACTCAGGTTCATGGGTATGTGTGTAAATGTTTAACAACCAGCTCTCTGGCACAGGGAAGCCTTGGTCTGTAGTGTTTGCCAATTTCCATGGTGTAAATACTCCCACAATGACCAATTTCAAGCTACCAACATGATGATTCACAAAATTCTTGAATATTTAACAACTGGCCTTTCACAAGCTGGTAGGAGCTGGCTCCGACATACCACTTCTTTTATCTCTAGAAAAAATATACCCTCTCATCTTCCTTCCCAATCAGCTAGACTCCAGAATTCTTCTAGCTGGTGCACGTCAATGAGCAGGGACAGATCAGCCTCCCCTGCTAGCAAGGCCAGCCCCAAACAGAGAATGAGGAGTGCCAGCCAAGGTGCCCTCAACATCTACAGGTGGCTCTAGCCAGGAGTCCACTTCTCCTTCCGTTCCATCGCTCCTCCTTTCCAGTCCTTGCCATTTCTAACCAAGCAGAGAAAGAGGGACTGTCCTGAACATCATGACCAGCCCTGAAAGAGAACATCCTTCTGACTTCACCTTCCTGTCTTCACCTCCAAATTCCCTCCCGAGATTGGATTCGCGGGCCTGCCTTAGCCCAGAAGCTCCCACCCCAGCATAAGGCACCTCCTGGTTCCTGATGGAGCCCCGGATCTTCCGATGTAAGGAGGCTACCCTGGACCACAAGGCACTCGCTTTATTTATTTATTTATTTATTTATTTTAATGTTTATTTTTAATTTTGAGAGAGAGAGAGAGTGGGAAGGATCAGAAAGAGAGGGAGACACAGAATCTAAAGCAGGCTCCAGGCTGTCAGCACAGAGCCTGACATGGGGCTCAAACCCATGGACCACGAGATCATGACCTGAGCCAAAGCTGGACACTTAACCAAGTGAGCCACCCAGGCGCCCCTTCCACTCACTTTCTATAAAGCCCAAGGAAGAAGGCCTGCCTTGGACCCAGGAAAGGTGGAGGAATGTGTGAGGCCATGCACAGCCTCAGGGAGTGACTCTCAGTTGTCTCCAGCTAGAGAGGTGAGCCCGGCTAGCTGCCAGAAGCCCCAGGAGACCCAGCTCCTGAGGGCAAGCTTTCTTCTTTTTCTCCTCCTCCTCCTCCTCCTTCTCCTCTTCCTTCTCCTCTTCCTCTTTCTCTACCTCCTCTTCCTCCTTCTTCTCCTCCTCCTCTTCCTCCTCCTCCTTCCTCTTTTTAATGTTTATTTATTTATTTTTGAAGTGGGGAAGGACAGAGAGAGAGAATCTCAAGCAGGCTCTACACTGTCAGTACAGAGCCAAGTGCGGGGCTCAAACTCACAAACCCTGAGATCATGACCTGAGCTGAAGTCAAGAGTTGGATTCTTAACCAATTGAGCCACCCAGGCACCCCTGAAGCATGCTTTCTACTCATACCAGAAATCATCCTGGAGCCCACCAAATAAACCCAAAAATCTCATGACCCCAGCTATCTAAACACCAGCCCCAAACCTCCACCTCCCATGAAATTCGCAGTCCCCCTTCCTTTCTCCCCCAACCTGCCCTCAATTTCTGCCTGCAGCCTCAGTCCACCCATCCCCAGACCCTAGTATCCAACCAGACAATGAAACCAAAGGGAGAAGACTGGATTCCACCCTGGCTCAGCTACTTGGAGTCGTATGTCCTTGAGAAAGTTTCTAAACCTCTTGAGGCTTGTGTTCTGAAGCCTAAATAGAAACAGTCATCAGTGCTGTTGAATGAATGAAATTAGAATGTGTGCAAAAAAGCCTTTATAAATCAGAATGTTAGATAAATGGTAATTTTCCGGCCGGAGAGAGGTATTTGCTGTGTTTTTTTCTCCTTCTAAAAAGAACATAAATTCTTTGTGGACAGCTTGAAAAATACATTTGAATAAAAAAAAGTAAGTAAGAATCACTCAGAGTTAACCACTATGCGCATTTGGTATTTTCCCCAGGTCTCCTTTCCTATCTGGACAGCTATGCTTTGGTTACAAGAGAGGATGGGGGTGCTTATGGCTCAGGGAAGTGCCCTCCCCCTTGACCCACCCTCAGACCTGCTACAGTCTCTCTCTCCATCCTGGCCATCGGAAAGAGGGCAGACTTAGTCTCTTACTCGAAACAAGACAGAGGGGCCTGTCGGCTCCCCAAATAAGGAGACCTTAGAAATAGAACCTGTTCTTCCTGATAGAGACCTTCAAACTTTGTACTCTGCAAACCATTTTGGAGAAATCATATGCCCTCATGGATCATCTTATCTGCCTGGCCTCGTTTACAAAATAAATATTTAAAAGTTAAAAGGAGGGGGGGGGCGCCTGGTTGGCTCAGTTGAGTTTATTTTTGTGTATGGTGTAAGAAAGTGGTCCAGGCTCATTCTTTTACATGCCGCTGCCCAGTTTTCCCAGCATCATTTGCTGAAGAGACTGTCTTTATTCCATTGGATATTCTTTCCTGCTTTGTCCAAGATGAGTTGGCCATACATTTGTGGGTCCATTTCTGGGTTCTCTATTCTGTTCTGTTGATCTAAGTGTGTCTGTGCCTGTTCCGTCCCATCTTGATGACTGCAGCTTTGGAATACAGCTTGAAGTCCGGCCTTGGTTTTCTTTTTCAGGATTGCTTTGTCTATTCAGGATCTTTTCTGGTTCCATACAAATTTTAGGACTGTTTGTTCTAGCTCTGTGAAGCATGCTGGTGTTATTTCGATAGGGTAAAATAAAACGGTTTTTAAATAAAAGTGATTTGAGATGAAATAGCAAACATCTGTGCTGACAGCTCAGAGCCTGGACCCTCCTTCGGATTCTGCGTCTCCTTCTCTCTGCCCCTCCCCTGCACATGGTTGGTCTCTGTCTCTCAAAAATAAATAAATGTTAAAAAAAATTTTTTTTAATTAAAAGAGGCAAGCTTTTGGCTTAGTAAGGCATCCACTGCTACGGCCGTGTTATTAAGACGCTTGTACTCAGGCCCTTTACAATGTGGAACTGCATTTGCTGTAGGAGATACTTTTGAAAACCTCACACATCTTTCGGTGGCTGGCCCATGAATCACCAGAGGAAGCCATGTAGAACATGAATGCAAATGTGCTCCACTGGGCTCTCTCAGTATCTGACAAAATGTCATCTTTCCATCAACGTTACCGAGATTACCTCTTGTTTCTGCTCTAAAACAGGTGTTTCTTGGCTGTTCAAAGCTGTCTGGGTCTCCTCTCATCTGTAATGACAGTGGCTAGCGGCTGGCGCCTCCTACCTGAGCTCACCTCACCCTGACTTCTCCAGAATTCCAGTCCAACTTAGAGTTGCGGGTAACTCACGCCTCTGAATCCCTGGGGGTGTGGGTGGCAGATGCTCATGGACTTAAACTGCATCATTAGGAGAATGTGTCCTAGGAATCAAGTCCCAAACGTCACTTCTGAGTGGCTGTATGTACTCGCAGAGCTTATGGCTAAATATTTCCACTGCAGGTGTTTCAGGCTAGATAGTGGTAAACACCAGGGTGGGCACTCTTTCATTAAATTCATGCAACAAATAGGGGCGCCTGGGTGGTTCAGTCGGCTAAGCGTCCAGCTTTGGTTTAGGTCAAGATCTCCTGGAGCCTGCTTCGGGTTCTGTGTCTCCGTCTCTCTCTGCCCCTCCCCTTTTCACATTTTGTCTCTCTCTCAAAAATAAATAAACATTGGGGCACCTGGGTGGCTCAGGTTGAGTGTCTGACTTCGCTCAGGTCATGTGGCTTCGAGCCCCGCATTGGGCTCTGTGCTGATGGTTCAGAGCCTGGATCCTACTTCAGATTCTGTGTCTCCCTCTCTGTCTGCCCCTCCCCTGCTCATACTCTGTCTCTCTCAAAATAAATAAACATCAAAAAAATTTTTTTAGTAAACATCGAAAGAAACTTTTTAACTAAAAAAAAATGCATACATCAAATGCAGCAGCTTCTCGCCACTGCTTCTCTCCAGAGGCACATACGTGCAAGGGGCAGAGAGGGACACCCATTCCATTGGTCTTCTTGCTGCTGCAAGGAAAAGGTCTCAGTGACTCCTGTCTCCTAAAGGAGTGTTCAGCCCCACCCAGAGGAAAAGTCCAGTCATACTCCTTCAGAGTTCCTCATGTGCGTGGAAGGTCACTAGTGTCCACAGAAAAAAAACCTAGACTTCGGACCCAGGTTGACTTCAGCTTGAATCCCGCCTCCACCACTTTCCAGGAACTTTGGCCTCAGGCAAGCACCTCTACCTCGAGCTTGAGGAGGGAGCTGTATGTCCAGAGGACGTTTGTAAAAGAATGCTTTGCAGGTGCTCAGGGAATGGTACGGAGGGACAAGGGGCTTCTGAAGCATGGCCACACTCAAGGAATGCCGCAGCAGCGACAATCAGCCAGGCTTGGCAGAGATGGTTCTTGTTGGTCTCCGACCGCCATTGGCAGCCGTCCCTTTTCTAAACCTCCACAGTCCTGCAGCAGCCCTTCCAAACCCAGCGCCCGCCGGCCAGGACTGCCCTTCCCTCAGGGTGGGCTAGGCTTCTGAGCTGCTAATCCTGAGGCCTTTTCCCATGCCTTCACCCAGGATCCCCTCATCGCGTCTTCCATCTAGGTGAGGTGTTGGACAGTCTCCAGCTCTTGGTGAAGCTCATCACCTTCCGATGATATCGTCTTTCTCTGTAGGCTCACGTCCCAGCACCCAAGAACAGCATTCTCCGATTCCAGTCTCGGGCTCCAGAACCTACTCCAAAGCAGGACAGGACCCCTCCAACTCCCCCACCGCAACCATGCACACGGCCCTCCTCTTCCGGGGACAGAGGCGGAAGACCAATGCAAACTCGGAGACCACAGGGTCATTTAATTCCGTTTTTCAGCGGTCACCACCAGAACCCAAGATGCACAGCTCATCCCTTATCTCCAATTCTCTTCTTTGTCCAGCTCAGATGTCACCTATCGGTGAGGCTCCCCCTGGAAAAGTACACCCTCCCCACCGTTTCCTCTCACCCCTGCCCCACCACACCCTGTTGAATGTGGTCTAATTTTTCTGCCAAGAAAAGTTTCAGAAAAGCACTTCTCCCAAATTCTCTTGAGATGTGACTCAGACGATGTCACCCTGCCAAGTTCTTGGAGTCCTTCCCTCAGGAAACCAGACTTCCGGCCCCTCCCCCACCCCTGGGAGCCACGGAGCTCTGTGGGGTCAGTAGGATCATTGTGGGAATCATCACATCCCTCATTCCGGGGCCGGCACGGCAGTTAGGACAAAGTCATTGTCAAAGATCCTGATCGGACAAATGGGGAGCCCCTTGCACCCCTGCAATAGTAATGAGGAATAGACGTCTGCTTCTTTCCCCACCTTAAGCTGTCTCCAGCCCAGGTTACAGAGGGCCCCACAAGCCTCCAGAAAAGGAAAGCTGCATGACAGAGGAAAGTAGCTTCTGATCCAGAAAGCCAAAGGCACCAAAAGCCAAAAAGCTCAGATGACTGGTAGGCGCTGGGAGGCCACAGCCAACCGCTTTCAGCTGGGAGACATTGGAGCGCATGTGGAGACAAGGAAAGTGAAATCGGACCCTTCTGTTCCTCCTAGGCTGTGGCTGCTGTCCACTCACCCACTCCAAAGAGGAAGTCACCTGCTGCATCTGCCACGACCACTTCCTAGACCCAGGGATCACAGAGCAAGACCACCACTTCCTCCAGGCCTGCTCACCCGCTGCTGGGAAGGGGCTTCACCCGCCCCTTTAGCCCCTCTTCCCCGGTGCCACCAGAGCCCCAGGCTGAAAGCTTCAAGCCCAATAGACACCGGGACAATGTGGTGGACATTGCCAGGCTGCTGATGGAGCAGGAGGAGGCAGGGTCCTTGCTCCTCAAGGTCCATCAGAAGCACGTGGAGGACTGAAAGCTGTTGGTGAGGGCCAGGAGGCCCACACTCTGCAAGGTCTGCCCAGCCAGCTGAGCAGAGTGAGGGGCCCCATTCACATGGGCCAGCACACGTTTGGGGAAAGGGATGGACAAGGGGGTCTAAGCTGGAGACAGGTAGAGATAGGGAAGGGAAGGGAGGGAAGGAGGAAGAAGAATGGAGAAGGGAGGAAAGGGACTCTCAAGGGCAATGCCTGGTTTTAGTGGAGTGGAGTACTTTCCAGCAGAAGCCACCAGACAGCTGCCCGCCATGTTTACGGAGTTACCATTAAAAGCTTTGCAGGAGAAAGTCATTTTTCAGGTGGCTTAGTGGCTAGGGATCCGGAGTCTGTCATACATAGATTCAGATCTGTGCTCCGTATCTTCCCCTAGGAGTCCCCTTGGATAAATGTCTTAACTTCTATAAACCTCCATTTCCTCATCTGTAAAGTGATGACAGTCGTTCCTACCTCTTAGGGTTGTTGTAAGGATTAAGCGAAGGAACGTTTATAAAGCCCTTAGCACGTTGCCTGCCACACAGTAAAGACTCGATCATTACTACTCTTTTATTCATTGCTGTTGTCCTTCGCGGTGGACAAGCATCTGCATTAACAAAGCCTCATTTCCCATGGCTAGCCTTTGTGAAAGATGCATGTCCAGTCCTAAAACGACAAGATCTAGAAAACCAAATTCAAAAACTGCTAATGTTGGAGTGTGAACGGTTCCATTGACAGGGTTCGGCGGACTCTACTTGTTCTAGGAAGTGCGTAGCCAGACCTACTGCAAACGTGCTCCATTGTGACAAAAGCAGACAATTGGATTTCCCTGTTTCTTATTTCTCCCCCCCTCCCCCGCTTTATAGTAAATTTTCTCTGCTTTCCTCCCAGATGGGATCTGCAAGGACTGGGAATCTTAGTAAATCAGAGGAAGGGGGAAAGCGTGGACACAACATGGCCCAGTCTCCCGGACCTGCTCATGGCTATAACTGGGGCTAAAGCCTTCCTGCTCCTCTCCCAGAATTTGCACAGAAGACATGAAAACGCCACAACACATTTCAAGCCTCAAGGCTGAACTGTGGGGTCTGGAGGTGGACCCCACCCTGGCAGCTTAAGGGGCCCTGCCGTGGAGCTCAGTGTTCACAAGGTGACCTTCACATCTCCCAATCGGGAGAGGATTGCAAGTGGCTCGAACTATCCAGTTGTGACGCATCAACAGGAGCCCTGAGCTCTGTGGCATGACTTCTAAGGTGCTCCAGGACTGCTCTCCAAATCTCCCTTCCACACCCTTGTCCCAACACCTAAAATTTAGACCAAAAAAGTCACTCTTTGGGTTACAGGGTTGACAAATGGGTTTCACTGTAAGCGCCAACTCCAAATGATTGAAGAGTAGAATTTTTTCGGAGAGGTTCTGAGGCCTTTTCTGGGCTTAGCAGTAGGATGTTTGTGGTCAGTTAGCACTGTCTTTCATGGGCGCTGGAAAAGAAGAGTCAGGGGTTTAGCTACAGAATTGTTATCCTTAAAAATCTTTTTGACATTTGTAGTTTCAACTATATAGCCAGGAGAGAACACACAGGAACTTGGTATGACTAACAACCGTATCAGCAGGGCCCTAAGGGCATAGAAGTCAGGACAGGTACTTTCTGATGAGGGGTTTTGAGAATGGCAGGCTGCCTGAGACCTCGTGTTGATAGTTGAAGAAGACGAGCCCAGATGGGGTACAGATGGGAGGCTGGGATGGTCTTGGAGCACCCCATTCCTTGGGTTTCTTGGGAAGGGAACAAAATGGAGCTAGCAGCCTCCAAATGGGTCACCAAAGCAAATTCTAGTGCAGCCCCCTATTTCCTGCCTTTGAACCCTATCCTCCTGCCAGTCTACAGTACTCCCGTGCCCTCTGCCCAGAGGGGATTCTAACTACGATGTTAATAGCAAGTATCATCCACCTTCTGTCTACCAGCTTCAAGCCTGATGCCTTCACACACGTTTAACCCCATCCTATATGGTAGGATTTTTTAAGTTCTCTAATTTTATATACTATTGATGTAATTATTTTTAAAAATCACATGCTCAGAGTTTTGAAAAATTGATACAGTACAGAATGGTCTAACGTGAAGAATAACAGTACTCTCTTCTGAGCCTTGAGCTCGCTTCCCAGAGATAACTACACTTAGAAGTCTCTTAAAGAACACCCACGTTCATAGCAGCCTTATTCACAATTGCTGGAGAGGCGGAGGCAACCCTAGTGTTCAGCAACAGACAAATGTTAAACAAAACGTGGCATATATGTACAATGGACTATTACTGGGCCGTAAAAAAGGAACGGAATGCTGACATAGGCAACAACGTGGATGAATCTTGAAGACATGATGTACACTGAAATACGCCAGACACAAAAGAAAGTGTTGTACAAATTCCTCTTTATATAAGGTCCCCGGAGTAGGTGAATCCGCAGAGACAGAGAGTAGAAGGGTGCTTACCAGGTGCAGGGGAGGGGGTGGAGGGAATGAGGAACTATCGTTTATGTAGGACAGAGTTTCAGTTTGGCCTGAATTTACAAAAAGTTCTGGAGATGGATAGTGGTGATGTTTGCACAACACTGTAAAGGTAATTAATGTCATTACACTGTACATGTAATATGATTAAAATGGTAAATTTTATGTCATGTGTATTTTAGTGCAATTTAAAACAATAGAAACAGCAACGACAAAAGTCAGTTGCACACTCTTCCATGAGGAAGTACAGGAAATCCTCCCCCAAAACGACCGCGCAAGCTGCAGCCATTCCAAATGACCTCAGGAGTCAGTGGGAAAAATTGTAATTGTTCTTCGACTTTAAATTTTTTTTTTTGTCAAAACACTATAGATTCCCTTACTATCAGTTTTAAATACAGAGGAAAAATTTTTTAAATAGTAACTCTAAAAAAATAGTAACACTAATATTTATATGGTACATCTGTTATTTAAAACAGTAAGAACGTTGAGAGTAACGTGTCCTATTTCTTTGTAAAGAATTTACAAGAGTGGGTTGAACAGGGCTTGCCTTCCTTTTCTCATACAACTTACAATAGAGAGCGGGCATCATTCATATGCTCGGTAAATTTTCATGCTGCTTTGGATCTTCACCTCCCTGCACCTCGGGTTCCTGTACCGGTAGAAGGAGGAGAATGGTACCTGGTTCTGAGTGGTTTTGTGAGAATTAAGTATGTTCACGTGGGCATTCAGGACAGTGCCTAGGGCGCAGCAAGTCCGCTCTCTGGATATGGCTCCGAGCCCTCTGCCGGTGCTCAATGCCAATCTCGCCGTGAGGATGAATTCATTTAACCCTGGAAAGGGCCCTCAGGATTTCTGCTTGGCGTCTGAGGAAACTGAGATCGGTCCACGTCTCTCACCCCGAAAGTGAGAAGCCAGACTTCAGTCCCGGCCCCCAGACCCATGCTTTTGCCACCACACAGTATGCCACCAACGTAAGTGGCCCACAGTGAGAGAGATGTTCTAAAGTAAAACAAACAAGTCCTTGCTTCTTGGGGGCCTCACCCCGCACCACACATTCACCCGGTAGTGCCTCGAAACCCTTTAGGTCGCCTGGATCCAATCACTTTTCAGTATCAGCTGCCACCTTTTTATTTCAGAAATTTCACACCCAAGTGTGAAGGCTGCGTTGGAGCGTGGGGATGAACACAGCATTTGGGCTATGTGAAAACAGGCAGAATCAATGAGAGAGGGAAGAAAGGGACAGGTTCAAGAGATACTTAAACAATAGAACCTAGTGACAGGTGCACACGGAGCTTCAAGGGGAGCACAAATGCCATGTTTCTGGACGGAGCTGAATGACTCCTGTATCCTCAGCGAAGTAGCAGGCGAGTCAGTGCTGAGGCTTGGGTAGGAGACCTGGACTGGCCACTTGTCCCCTGCAGAGCTATAAAGAAGGTGATCTGGATAACTTCTTTTTTAAATGTTTACTATTTCATCTCAAATCACTTTTATTTAAAAACCATTTTATTTTACCCTATCAAAATAACACCAACATACCTCACAGGGCTAGAACAAACAATCCTAAAATTTGTATAGAACCAGAAAGGATCCCGAATAGCCAAAGCAATCCTGAAAAAGAAAACCAAGGCCGGACTTCAAGCTGTATTCCAAAGCTGCAGTCATCAAGACAGTGTGGTACAGGCACAGAAACAGACACTTAGATCAACAGAACAGAATAGAGAACCCAGAAATGGACCCACAAATGTATGGCCAACTCATCTTGGACAAAGCAGGAAAGAATATCCAATGGAATAAAGACAGTCTCTTCAGCAAATGGTGTTGGAACTGGACAGTGACTTGTAGAAGAATGAACCTGGACCACTTTCTTATATCATACACAAAAATAAACTCAAAATGGGTGAAAAACCTAAACATAAGACAGGAAGCCATCAAAATCCTAGAGGAAAAAGCAGGCAAAAACCTTTTTGACCTCGGCTGCAGCAACTTGTTACTCAACATGCTCTGGAGGAAAGGGAAGCAAAAATGAACTATTGGGACCTCATCAAGATAAAAAGCTTCTGCACAGTGAAGGAAACAATCAGCAAAACTAAAAGCTAGCCGACAGAATGGGAGAAGATATTTACAAATGACATAGAAGATAAAGGGTTAGTATCCAAAATCTATAAAGAACTTATCAAACTCAACACCCAAAAAACAAATAATCCAGCGAAGAAATTGGCAGACGACATGAATAGACACTTTTTCATAAAAAGACATCCAGATGGCCAACAGATGCATGAAAAATGCTCATCAATCATCATCAGGGAAATACAAATCAAAACCACACACCTGTCAGAATGGCTAACATTAACAACTCAGGCAACAACAGATGTTGGCAAGAATGCAGAGAAAGAGGATCTCTTTTGCATTGCTGGTGGGAATGCAAACTGGTGCAACCATTCTGGAAAACAGTGTGGAGGTTCCTCAAAAAATTAAAAATAGAACTACCCTACCAACCAGCAATTGCACTACTAGGTATTTATCCAAAGGATGCCGGTTATGCTTTTTCAAAGGGGCACACGCACCCCAATGTTTATAGCAGCACTATCGACAATAGCCAAAGTATGGAAAGAGGCCATTCATCCATCAATGGATGAATGGATAAAGAAGATGTGGTATATATATATACAATGGAGTATTACCTGGCAATCAAAAAGAATGAAATCTTGCCATTTGCAACTACATGTACGGAACTAAAGGGTATTATGCTAAGCAAAATTACTCAGTTAGAGAAAGGCAAATACCATATGACTTCACTCATATGTGGAATTAAAGGTATGAAGTAGATGAACATAAGAGAAGGGAGGCAAAACTAATATAAAAATAAGGAGGGGGAGAAAACACAAGAGACTCTTAAATGTAGAGAACTGAGGATTGTTGGAAGGGTTGTGGTTGGGGGAATGGGCAAGGGGCATTAAGGGGCATTAAAGAGGACACTTGTTGGGATGAGCGCTGGGTGTTATACGTAATGGATGAATCACTCCTGAAATCATTATTGCACTATATGCCAACTAACTTGGGTGTAAATTTTTAAAATAATAATAATGTGGAGAAACAGGCACCCTCTTACACTGTTGGTGGGAATGCAAACTGGTGCAGCCACTCTGGAGAACGGTGTGGAAGTTCCTCAAAAAAATGAAAATAGAGCTACCCTATGACTAGCACTGCTAGGAATCTACCCAAGAGACACAGGAATGCTGATGCATACAGGCACGTGCACCCCAATGTTCATAGCAGCACTTTTGACAATAGCCAAATCGTGGAAAGAAACCAAGTGCCCATCAACTGACGAATGGATAAAGAGATGTGGTACATATATACAATGGACTACTACGTGGCAATGAGAAAAAATGAAATCTGGCCATGTGTAGCAACATGGATGGAACTGGAGGGTATTATGCTAAGTGAAATAAGTCAGTCAGAGAAAGACAGATACCATATGTTTACATGCATAGGTGGATTTTAAGAGACTTAGCAGAAAACCATGGGGGAGGGGAAGAGGGAAAAAAAAATCACAGAGAGGGAGGGAGAAAAAACATAAGTAACTCTTAAATACTAGGAACAATCTGAGGGTTGAGAGGGGTACAGGAGGGGAAGAGAGGGTGACGGGCACTGAGGAGGGCACTCGTTGGGATGAGCACTGGGTGTTGTATGGAAACCAATTTGACAATAAATTGATAAAATATAATAATAATAAAAGAGATGGCAGGAAAAAATTTAAGAAAATAAACAATTATTACAGCTACCCATTACTGAAGATTATGTTCTAAGCATCATACCAGGGTGGGGGCTTTATATATATTTTATTAAATTCTGATTAAATTAAAAAACTATTTTATTTTAAATTGCAGATTAACGGGACATCTGGGTGGCTCAGTTAAGCTTCCAACCTAATTTCGGCTCAGAGCATGATCTCACAGTTTGTGAGTCTGAGTCCCACACTGGGCTCTATGCTGATGGTGCAGAGCCTGCTTGGGATTCTTTCTCTCTCCCTCTCTCTCTGCCCCTCCCCCATTCATGCACACGTGTGTGCTCGTGCTCTCACTCTCTCACTGTCTCTCTGTCTCTCTCTCTCTCAAAATAATTAAACTTTAAAAAATAAATAACAGATTTAATAACAAGTGATAGCCAAAATTTTCCTCATAGGTTATTATCTTTCCTAAAATAGCCCTTCATCATGTTAGCTACCAAGAGTTTCAAGAAGACAATCAACAATCTCAAGCTTTCTCTCTAAGCATTACATTCCTTAGTATTTGAGTGACTGCTATGCGTAAGACATTGAAGACAAACTGAGGCATGAGAGACCTGACTTCAGCCCTCAATCTTTGGTGTAAAATACTTCAAATCAAAAGAATAATGTTTAGATACTACCACCACCGGTCCCTTTCACTGACTCTGTTTTATATCCGGTGTTTGGAAAAGTGATTCATCTTAGGTTATAACTCTTAACAAAACTTCAAAGCAGCTTCAGGACCTTCTGGATATGGACATTTAAGGGTAAGAAGAGTTTTATCTCTTAGCAAAAGACATGACTGAAGAAGTTGGACTTTGCAAGCTGATAGATGCGGGTTTAAAGCAGGGGCCCAGCATTTGCTGGCTCTGTGTATAAGTATACCCCTTTCTGAGCCTCAGGGTTCTCTTTGGTAAAATAGGAAATAACCCACGTCATAGGATCAATGTGGCAATTGAATGAGTTAACACATGAGAATGACTTAGAATGCCTGACACGCGGAGAGCATTCAATAAACAGTCGCTGATATCAATCATTTATTCCTTATTCATTCAAAGCCTTCAGCCTGCACTGGTGAACTAAACTTAGTTACCGCCTCCTTTTCCTCATATTCTCCATCACTTTGTTCATTGGGCAGAAGAGATTCTATTCCCCTTCGTCTTGAATTTTTTTCTGTAAATGATGCATGATAAAGTCTTTATTTGGTGACAGTGCCTCTTGGCATATGACCAGCTTCTCTCCCAAGCCACATGACTGCTGAGGTGTGAAGTAGGAGCCAGAACTTGAGCTAAGATCCATTACCATCCTTGTTTGCTGATTCGTGTCATCAGTGATTAACAGTGACAAATTAAGGGAGCATAAAACCATAGTCAGACTTACTTTTAGCATGGAAAAATGCACACAGTAAAAATTGACTGTTAAGTTTCCCCAGATGATTTTTACATATTTTCAACATGTTCCCCATAATGCATAAGTCATGCGATGGGAAACCCAAGTGTTGGCCATCTGGCCGTCTCCAAATCCTCCAGTTGGCTCTGGTCACTTGCATGATTGGAAACCCAAAAGGTCCGCATGCTCCCAGCGGGACTATGTTCTCACGGCCACCTTTCATCCGATTTCTTGTTTACGCTGAAATCTGAGTCTCGTTCTAAATTTGCCTCCTTACTACTGTTTTGTTCCCTTAGCTGGCACGAACCCAAACAAGGAAAGCAGTCCCTTTTGCTTTTAATTTGCGGAGGCAACCGCTGGCCCAACACAAGGCTGTTCGTGCAGCAGCTTTTTACCAAGGGTATGGAAATAAAGGTGTGGGGACGATTTCTTTTAAAGCAAAGAAGGAAAAGTGATTAGACCTCAGGAGAGCTGCGTTCGTAGATGTGTAACTAGTGAGGTTTCACAGGGCCCTCTGCTCAGAGGGGTCCCATCCCTGGGGTTTCGGGTTCTGTGGCCACTGTCTTAAAGTCTTCATAATTGTATCTTTGAATTGGTGTGTGTAAGTGAAGTCTGATAGGTCAGCGGAGGGTGTACCAGGCCCTCATGCTCAGTCCTGCCTCCCGCCAACTACATGCCTTCTTGGGCTGACCCCCAACGATCATTCGTCTCTGCCTGGTGTCCCAGGCCTCCTCCCCACCCTCACGCACTGTCCTGCCCTCCACCTCCCACCTCTCATTAGTCTCCACCACGAGTTGGGGTAGGGGGCACCTGGGAAAGAGAGATGCCCGGTCCGATTTCCCCACTCCTGCCTCGGGCATGATGCTTGGGTCCTGAGGCTGGTATGAGGGGGAGCCTTCGGCCAGTGGGCTTCATGCACACGCACCACGGTCCCAGTGCTGGACCCCTGCTGCTGGCAAGCATCCGCACTGGTGGTTTCCCTCTGCCCGACTGGACGTTAAATAGCAAATTAAAAACAGCATAACAAATAGAGAAAGAGGTTGTAGTTGAAAGGAAAAAGCTTTGTATTTTAGTACCTCTGACGGCAACGCTTTGCTGCATTTTGAACGTTTTCGTCTTGCAATAGGCTCCTCGAATTATCTAGCCCGTATTGTTCTCGTGTTCTGTAGCCCTCTCTGCCGTCGAGAGTTTCCCACTGGCCCACCTTCCCTGCCAGGTTGCTCTGATTCTTCTCAAAGTCCCGCAGACCCTCCTCATCTCCCTCTTTTTCTGCCCTGTTGGTGTCTCCATCCTGCCTCCTAGGCTAGTCCCGAACTCCAAATTGCTCCCTCAGCGCTGTGCAGAATTACTTAACGCTCTCTTTGTTTTCCGTCTTCCAGATCAGCCCCTGCAACCTAACATTCCATGACCAAATGACCCACTAAAGTGCTTTGTGAAACAACAACAACAACAAAAAAAAACAAGTTTCCCTCTGAGAGAAATTCTACTACCAGTTTGGGGGGGTTTTGCTTGAAATATCATTAACATACAGTTTCAGGTGCACAATGTAGCGATTCAACATTCTGTTCGTTTCTCAGCGCTCGTCACGGTAAGTGTACTCTCAATCCCTTCACCTATTTCATCAATCCTTCCCATCCCCCTTCCCTCTCTCAACCATCATTTATTCTCTGTATTTCAGAGTCTGTTTTTTTTGTTGTTGTTTATCCCTTTTTTTCTTTTTTCATTTGTTCTGCTTCTTAAGTTCCACTTGGGAATGAAATCGTATGGTATTTGTCTTTCCTTGACTTATTTCCCTTTGCATTATACCCTCTAGGTCCATCCCTGTTATTGCAAATGGCAAAATCTCTTTTTCTATAGCTGAGTAATATTTCACTATATATATGTATACACACCACATCTTCTTTATCCCTTCATCTGTTGATGGACACCTGGGTTGCTTCCTTATCATGGCTACTGTAAATAATGCTGCAATAAATTTAAGGGTGCATACATCTTTTTAAATTAGTGTTTTCATTTCCTTGGGTAAACATCCAGTAGTGGAGTTGCCGGATCATATGATAATTCTATATTTAATTTTTTGAGGAACCTCCATACCTCCCCAGTGGTTGCCCCACTTTGCATTCCTGCCAACAGTGCAAAAGGGTTCCTTTTCCCCTTTTGTCCCTACGTTCTCACCAACACTTGTTATTTCTTGTCTTTTTGATTCTAGCATTCTGACAGGTATAAAGTGACACCTACAAGATTTTTAAGTAGCAAGATTTTCCCCCATTGCCTAGATAGAAATCACCAACACTTTTCAGCACTATTTATTAATAAGTTATATTCCCTGATGGGGCTCTTGGGTGGCTCAGTCAGTTAAGTGTCCAACTTTAGCTCAGGTCATGATCTCACGGTTCATGGGTTCGAGCCCCATGTCGGACTTTGTGTTGACAGCTCAGAGCCTAGAGCCTGCTTCGGATTCTGTGTCTTCTTCTCTCTCTCTGCCGCCACACCCCCACCACGCTCTGTCTCTCTGTCTCTCTCAAAAATAAATAAACATTAAATAAATTAATAAGTTATATTCCCTGAAGCATTCGTCCCACAAAAGACCCCATCAAAATAAAGTGAAAGAAAGAAAAACAGATTCCGTAGCCAGTAAGTTTGGGAAACACTAAATTCTCTGCTTTCCTCCTTCCTGACACTTTTTTGTAGATTTCCAAGTCACATTAGCTTATTAAAGGAACTGTTTTTCTTTTTAATTTAAAATAGCGTCTCCCAACTTATTTGTCCACAGAGCCCCTTTTTCAGGGAATAGCTACTAACCGCCCACTTTGCAAGCATTGCCAAAGAGCTGGCGAACTTTTTCTGAGAAGGGCCGTGGTAAATATTTTAGGCTTTTAGGGCCATACATTTTCTGTAGCTACTCACCTGTGCTCTTGTAGCTCCAAAAGCAACCGTAGACATTGTAGACAATGTATACGCGTGGCTGTGTTACAAAAAACTCTATTTATGGACACTGAAATTTGAATTTCCTATTATATTCACATGTTACAAAATACTCTTCTTTTGATTTTGTTTCAACCATTTAAAAATGTAGAAACCATTCTTAGCTCAAGGGCCAAACAAAAACAGGCAGTGGGTGGTTCTTGGCCAGCAAGCAGTAGTTTGCCAATCCCCGACTTAGAAGACCAAGGAAAAAGAGTTACTTGGAAACACAAGTTGGATACAATTTTCTACCTTAACTGTTACTGATTCTGAATTTTTTTTCTAACTAATCATTTTATGTTTTGACAATTTTTTTTTTTTTTTAAAGCGCTGTTACCCTTTCTGGTCCAGATGGTTTCAGCTCCTAGCGGTTAATCTTTAAGTATCTCACGTGTGCCGCTATCACTCGGCACAGTCCCTCCTAGCTGTCTGGAGCGCCTGCCTCTGCCTTTCACGTTCCCTCTCCATTCTCGTCCTGGAGTCGCTCTGTTCCTTGTCAGGACTAGAGTCTGGATGCTGCAGACTAGTCCTGTTGGTTGATCTCTCCCCGTTTGCTCGCCTAAAGATAGATGACTTGCCTAGAGCCTGACACCAGGGCCAGCAAGCCGAACTCCAAGGCAGACAGCCACATGCTTGGCAGAGAACTCGCTCGTTTCCAGTCTTTTCGTAATTACGCCCACGGACACGTGTTCTTGACTTCATGACACATCCCCTTCTCCTCTTAGTAATACATGGGCACATCTATTTTCGAACCAAAATGAATTAAAATTAATTTTCTGAGAAGGTCATAATTAAGATTACCCCCTAAGATCACTGGAGATGGCCTCGAAGCCGCCAACGCTCAATCTGAAATCACGCTGCATGATGTACACTGTAAGGTGCCTGAGTGCATTTATGTTTTCTCTCATTTTAATCTCCTTATAGTGGGTATGTGATGGGAATAAAATCAAACAAAGAGGAAATTATAGGGCAGCATCTTTGGGCCGGATGAAAAGGAAAGATGTATGTGACTGCCTTCGTGTTCATGGGGCGTCTCCTCTCTACTTACTTTAGAAACAAACAGAAATTGAACGACGGAAAGTCACTTGTGAGTTTGAGAAACTCCATCAGTTCCTGGAGGCTGCAGAACAAGTCTGTCTCGAGAGGCATTCACGAAGCCGTTTTAAGAAACCAACATGAAAATGTGAACAAAGACATGAGAGGTGTCTCCTTCACTGCCCACACTCAGTCGATAAAGCTTAACGGAGGGTTTCCTGGGGGTCTGAGAATCAGGATGGCAGCAGTGGGTGGGTGGCTGGCTGGTGACACTCGCTATCTTTAGGCAAGCGTGCGGTTTGGCTGATGTGGAAAGATATATGAGGGAAGCCATCAAAGCAAAACTCCAGGAGGGAACCGGTTGGTATTATCCGTGTTTAAAGCTCCCTGAAGACCTCACTCTAAGGAAAGGGAATTTGAATACCTCTTTGATCGCTTTTGACATAACACTCTCAGAACAGTTACATCTCAGCACAGCCATTGCTGTGGTGAGTGGCTGGGGCACTGGGTGGCGAATCGGAAGACAGAGACTGTGATCTTTTTTTTTTTTTTTTTAATGTTTATTTATTTTTGAGAGACATAGAGGCACAGTGTGAACAGGGGAAGGGCAGAGAGAGAGGGAGACACAGAATCAGAAGCAGGCTCCAGGCTCTGAGCCATCAGCACAGAGCCCGATGCGGGGCTCGAACTCACAGACCCTGAGATCATGACCTGAGCTGAAGTCGGCCACCCAACCAACTGAGCCACCCAAGTGCCCCTGGAGACTGTGGTCTTAACCATGCCACTGACTTGCTGGCTAAGCTTGAATTTCCATCTCCAGGATGCTTATTAGCATATCAAGGGCCTGTAGCTCAGTGGTTGAGAACATGGCCTCGGAAGCCAGACTGCTTCCAAATCCTGTCTTTCACCTACAAGCTGCGGAGCCTTCTTCACGTTGCTCAGCATCTGTCTCTGGGTTTGGTTTCCTCTTCTGTAAGCATTTGACAAATGTTAGTTATTATTGTGAAGATTAAGAAATGCCCTAATCCCCTCCTAGCCCTACCGCAAGGGGCGGAGAGGGAGCCAGGTCTAGCCCAGGCGACAAGGAGGATCTGGGAATGGGGGTGCTGGGAGCAGAAAACTCTCATTAGATGCCATGAGACACTGATGACAAGGAGGAGGCAGCGTGCTTACTGAGAGTTGATGATATTCCTTTGAGGGTGGTATTATGTGCACAGAACAAACATGTGAGGGCTGGTGTTCTGATTCTTATCAGCTCCATTTTGCAGAGGAGTAAAACAAAACTTAAAGAGGTCAGGCAAATTGTTCAATGTCTTGGAGCTGGTAAGGGGCAGAACCAATATTCCAGTTCTGGTTCTCCAGCCCCAAAGTGCATTCCCTTAAACACTACACAATGGACCACCGTGCCAGGGCTGGGAAGTTATTGTCTAGAGGGTACAGAGTTTCTGTTTGGGGGGATGAAAAAGTTCTGAAAACAGTGGTGGAGGTCATACAACGTTGTGAACCTACTTAAGACTACTGAATTATTTACTTAAAAATGCTTACGATGGTAAATTATACATCACATATATTTTGCACACACGTACACAAAAACTACCAGGTGAGAGGTTGAAAGGGCTTCTCAACAACTTGAGGTCAAAGACAGATATGGAAGTCAGGAACCAAGCTGGAGTTAGCAACTGAGAAAAACAAAAACTGGAAGGTACTTTCGTCCCTCCCACACAAAGATGATAGTTTGTCAAACTCTGGATCAATAATAAACTTGAGTTTATTCCTTGAGGAAAGCATTTTGCAGCCTTGGAAGCCCACAGATTCGAATGTACCACATTTAGGAGCCATTTATAGACCTTCATAGAGAAAACATTTAAAAAGCTGAGGAACTACCACTAATTTAAAAGGGAGAAACCCCACCTCTTAAATTAAGAAAACCTTAATCAATATAGGAAGAGCTGTGTCTGTTGGATGACATTTCTTTCTTACATAATTAAGACTTAGAATACACAATGTTCTTGCAGAATGATGAGTGAAATTAAATAAATATATGAAAAAGCCAGGAAAATAGAACAGACAACACCTCTGCAAATCCCACAAGACAGACTTACAATAAGCAGGTTATTTCCAGTCATAAAAGAGCCTAGAAAACAAAGGCCCAGGATGACTGCTGGCTTACTTTGTTATGGAGCCTGTGGATTACCTAGGAAAGGTCCGGAAGTCTCATGCAGAACAAGACTGGGGTTGCCACTTGGGGAGTACCTGAGCCCTCTGTGTTTTCTTTCTTTCTTTTCCATTTTTTGCTTTTTAACTTTTTATTTTATTTAATGTTTATTTATTCCTGAGAGAGAGGGAGAGAGAGACAGACAGAGCACAAGTGGGCGACGGGTAGAGAGAGAGGGAGACACAGAATCCGAAGCAGGCTCCAGGCTCTGAGCTGTCAGCGCAGAGCCTGACACGAGGCTCAAACTGGTGAACCGTAAGATCATGACCTGGGCCGAAGTCTGACGCTTAACTGAGCCACCCAGGCGCCCCTTAACTTTTTATTTCAATTCCAATTAACATACAGTGTTATATTAGTTTCAGGTGCACAGTATAGTGATTCAACACCTCTGGTGCTCATCACAACAAATGCACTCCTGAATTCCCATCGCCTGTTTCACCCACCACCCCCCTTCCCTCCCCTCTGGGAACCATCAGTTTGCTTTATAGACGAGAGAGAGCATCTTAAACAGGTACTGGTGGGGGGCGGAGGGGAGGGCAGGGGGAAAGATTGTGGTGTCATCGAGATGTCATTATGATTGCTTTTGCTTCCCTATCCAGAGAGTGAAACAGTCTGAAAAGGAACGATTAGCCTGGCAGGCTGCAATATGATTAACAACATTCTCCCTTGTCTCCTTTCCATTTGAGGCATTCGACTGGATTCCACAGAACCTGGGAATGGCCATTTTTCCACTGGAGTAGAGGCTCTAATCCAGTACACTGGCCATCAGCAGCCACTGGAGGCCTGGGGCTGATAAGAAGGTCGTTCATCGAATTCCTTTTAGACTGGTGTCCATGTGGCATTGAACTCTGGGCCTCCCTCCTGACTTCTTGCTCTTAGTCCAGAGCACATGTGAGTGTAAGAACCTGGAGAAGCTGTGGTCTCCCTAGAAGAGGAGGTTCTGGAAGGGGAGCTGTTTATTCCTGGCAGGTAGTGCTCACCCCTGGGCTAGGCCCTGAGCATTAGAAGCCCCTCTCTGGCCCTCCACAGGGGGACTGCTCTCCCTCAGAGCCAAAGAGATATGCTCACCATACACCCAAGCCCCAGCTCTCTCTTCCAGACAACACACCCAGCACTTCCTGCCCAAACAGCCCTGTGCCTTCTTCCGGGACCCTTCTCTGGGTCTTCTCTTCTGAGCATAGAACTGCACAGGAGCAAATAGTCCCCAAACCCAAGGGGTGGCCCCGGAGCTCAGACGTGTAGGCTGGGGTGTCTACGACACATGTGCACAGGCCCTCTCATAATGCAGAGCAGAGCCAGGGTGGGAAGAGAAGGGGGTGGGTGGTGTAGGGCCTGGGAAGGCTCTCCCTGGGCTGCTGTGTCCCTGTGTGTAATCTAGTCCAGGAAGTAATTTTTTCCATTTGAACCTGACCTTCTAGGTTGTTATGAAAGTATATGTGTCATGTATACGTAGTATTTTATGAAGCAGTTCTCTGGCTTGATGTGTAACTTTTAAAGAGGTAGACATATGGTGCGTGGGCCTAGAGTGGACCTCTTGCTCTGGGCCCTGCAAACGTGAGGCCGGGGCTGTTCCGCAGTGGCACCCCTCCCTTCCATATGCCATTTCTGGGAGGCAGAGTGTTCACTTTGCCCGTCTCCCTCTTACACCTGGGAAGTAAATCAGCTCATCCTTCATTTGCAAGAGGTTCTCCCAGGGGTGAAAACATCTGAGCTAACCCATTAGTTCCCCAGTTGGCTGAACGGGGCCAGAGGACCATCACTTTGGAGAAAACAACTGGGTCAGAGCGGACAACTCCGTCGTCTCCTGCACGAGTTCAAAGGTAAGGAAAATTCCTGCTTGCTCTGGGGTGGTCACTGTTGATCTAGAAACACAGAAGGGAGGCCAGACCTCTCCTTGCAGCTGGGAAGCAGCCCTGACTTTTTTTTTTTTTTTTTTTTAGCTCTAAAGGAAGACACATGTGGAAGGCACCTGTTGGCTGGAGCTCAAAGCATTTCCCTTTTTCTGTCCCTAGAAATTGCTCAGGACAACAAGCTCAGTGAAGCTACCTAAATGGGCACTCGCCCTTGCTACTTATGGAGGGAGGGGGAATAAAATGCCTGGCGAACCCTGGAAATTAAGACACTTTTGACAGCAGTCTGGTGCCCTGAGGATGCAGAGGGCACCAGGCAGGCCTCCTGCTCACATTACTTACAGTCCCAGAGTCTCTCAAAACCCTTCAGGAAAGCTCTCAGGTAAGGTTATTGACATGGTGCACAGGGACAATGCAGAGAATCAGGCCCAGCGGGGAGGAGAGGCGAGCAGTGGGTGTGGGCACAGCGGTCAGGCCGAGCTTAGCCATCGGCCTCAGGATGGCAGTAAAGATCAAGCCTGAGGAAGGCTGGCTCCTGAGGACTCAGCCCAGCGCTGGGAGAGGAGCCAGAACCCCGGGATGGGGCACTGGCCCAACTCTAACAGCGAGCACCTCCTTAAACTCCATGCCTCGGCACCCTGCTTGCCCACCCTTGGCAGGCCCCGCGCGTGTTTCCGGGGCCCTGTGCTGACCACACTTCCCTGGGTTTCCCAGGTGTGCCCTGTCCTGCGAGAGGAAAAGGCACGCCTGCCACAGAGAAGCCTTCCTCTGACAGCCAGTGGCTCATGGAGCCTGGAGCAGGCCGGGCTCCCTCTCTCTGGGAGAGTGGGGAGAAGCACGTATCGGGCCACAGCCTTGTCAGGATTCAAGTCTGCTTTCCCAAACCGACCTCATCCCTGCCTTCAGCTGCCTACCCAGCAACCCCTCTGCTCTTCTCTTCCCAGCGGATATGACCCCGGCCCCAGAAACTGCCAGCGTGCACCTCAAGTGGTAGATGACCTGAGCAGAATAAACAGAGAGGCAGGCTGTCTGTGCCTTCCAACCCGGAGTGCTACTCCGACTTCTGTGCGCTGGACACTATGGCGTCTCTTCACATAGACGCTCCTGGGACATGGAGGTGGCCTGTGGCTTCTCCTGGGGGCTTGGCATGGTCAAAGAACCTGTGTGTCAGAAAGACTGGTTTCAGCTAAAACCTGATGGAGTCTGGGCTATAGGTCTCCACGGAGTCGTTGTCTGGCTCTTACAGAAGACAGACCCAGAAAGGCTCCAGTGTCTTTGGACTAGGAAGGAGGCCGCACGTCACTGTACAATGTGGAGAATTTCGCCCCCATCTCCACCTTCTCAGCCATGTTTACTGAGAAAACCTTCCCTTCATTCCAGTTGTCTCACCCTCTGCTCCTAGAAGGAAGCCCCTTCTGAGCATCTCCCTTCCCGAGAAGCTCAGGGTGTGGGTCACAAGCCTCAGGGAGCTGCCATATCGGCCATCTTTGCTGTTGCCAGGAGGACGTGGAATTTCTATTGCTTATGGGGACGATTTGTGTCGCTGACAGCACAGCAGAAATCGAATGAACAGAATACCCCGAACCATGCAGCTTCCCGTGTTTCTGTGTGTAGTCAGACTTTTCAGAGCCCGTTCTTTTCTTCTACTTTCGTCTTCATCAAATGCCATGTAAAATTCCACTTCGATCTCTCAAGTAAAACCCAACTGGCCTGCTTTCAAAATTCTCTTCCAAACAGTGGCAAGGAGAATAGGTGAAGATAATTGTGTCGCCACAGAAAAACCTTTATAACCAAGGCATTATCGATAATTGTGTTTAATACACACCGGTTATTTGCATAGCAAGATGTGATGTGAGGGCAAAAACTATGACTCTGTACGTTCAATATAGTGTCTTAAGTCTGTTCTAGACAGACCCTGCCCCGTGAGGATACCACCACCTAATAAAGATTTTTCTTTCTAAGTTTCAAAATATGTACAGCTGAAATGTTCACTGTGGCTTTTTTTAAATTTTTTTTTAATGTTTATTTATTTTTGAGAGACATAGAGACAGAGCGTGAGCAGGGGAAGGGCAGAGAAAGAGGGAGATACAGAATCTGAAGCAGGCTCTAGGCTCTGATGAGCCATCAGCACAGAGCCCAATGTGGGACTCGAACTCACAGACCGAGAGATCATGACCTGAGCTGAAGTCAGCCACTTAACCAACTGAGCCACCCAGGTGCCCCTCACTGTGGCTTTTTTAAAGACCGGCAAAATTAGAGGCACTGTCCGCTCTGGTCTAGATGGTACTTTCATTTCCATTTATAGGGATAAGGTGGGCATTACAGAGCCCAGGCTGACCAAAATGTATTAAATGCAACACCCACACGGTTCCCTGTCCTCAGCCTGAGGGTGGGATTCTTCCATTACCTGCATGGTCCCTGGTCTCAAAACTAGGCAGCTCACTGGGCCTGGGGATGGAGGACAGAGTGGGGCAACCCGTACTTGTAAGGAGGGGAGCTGGTCTGCCTCCACTTATTACTTTCCTCAGAACAGAGATTGTCCTTTCACTGTGACATCTGTCAAACTCTCGCACCACAGTGGGACCTGACAAGATGTGAGTGTCTATTTAAAATATAAAGCAGGTATGATTTCTAAACAAAGAGCTACTTTAACAGGAAATTTGTGACATGCTGTTTGTCTTTTTTTATGGCAAGTATCAGCCTATCTTCTGGGAAGGGCATTGAGCTCTTGGAGTTCCATGTTCAACCACAATGGATAAGCACCATAACACGACGCCTAAACAACCTGGACTCTGAAGCCTGACTGGACCGACTGGATTCAAATCCTGGCTCGGCCACTTACTGGCTGTGATATTTTGGATCCGTCACAACCTCTCTGTGCCTCACCTCTGTGAAACTAATGACAGTCTCACCTCGGAGGGCTATTAGAGGTTTCCAGGAGCTACCATTCATACAATTCTAAGCATATAGTTAGTACTATAAAAGAGTTTGTAAAATTAATATATAATTACAAGTCTATTCATCTTATATGGCTCCCACAAGAAGATTAAAATCATTTCTTGGTAGTGTTAGGAGGGCTCAGGCCCCAGAGGGGACTTCCTGAGGGTCTCCCATAACAGAAGCTCAAAGATATAATGTCAGCGTCACAGAGCTGAACAAAGTCACAGAGTTAAAACACCTGATATAGACCCTCGTCTTAGAAAAAGCTACACAGAAATGGCCCTCGCAGGAGCCCTGTACAAACTGAATTACTCCCTGAAACTACTATAAACAGTAATTATTTTAACAGAAGGAATTTAAATTACTTATACTTTGAGGTGGGTTTTACAGATATCCCTGTATTGATCTGGACATGGACACAACTGGGTATTATGTTTTACTAATTTATGGAGGTGAAATTCACACCATTGTTTTTTCATCTTTAAACCACATAGTTGAGAAAATTGCTGGAAAGAGTCTCTCAAGTTTTCACTGGCTTGCAAAGCTACTCCCAGTCTACCCAACATGAGCCCTCCGGGCAAGACTTCACCACCACACTGGGTAAATGAGAATGACCATCCTTGTACTATAAATATAGTAATTCGTACTATATGAATTGTATGTTTACTATGTGGTTATTACCATGTTGTGAAACTGTAATAGGCAGATTTTTACAAGATCCTTCTTTGTGTATTGAGACTCATTTGAGTGAATCATCTCAGAAGACCTAAGTAGGAAAGGCTTAAAGATGCCCATCAGTATTGCCAGACAGCTCAGCTGTGAACTAGGTGTGCCCTTATTACTAACTTATACTAGAAGAGAATGAGAAGCTTCTAGAGGTTATGGAAGATTGGGTTTTAATAGAGCTGGAGTTTGTCCTTACATGGAACCAGATGTATTTGTTGGACCAGCTCTCCTGGACTAGGAAACAAGATGGCCACCACAGTGACCACGTGGCTAAGCTCAGACAGAGGAGCTGGGAGGAGAGGAAGCCAGACAAGATCCTTGTGAAGTGATTCTAGGGCCTTTAAGAGTTAGCATGAAATTATTTCACGTGCAGGGAAACTTTGGGCTGTGTACGGATCCCAGATATTTTCACAGAATTTATTTCGAATAAGAAATCAGACACGGGTGGCTTGTTTTTATGTTGTATTATCAGACATTATTTTCTTTATATATTACCTTGTTTTTTTATAAAAAATTTTTGTTCATGTTAACTCTTTCAGCTCTATTAAGGGGGTTTTGTCCATGCTTTCCTTGGAGTGAACAGGGGTGCGTTTTATCCCTAGGGCCCTGACCAGTAGGGAAGGAGGAATAAAAAATGAGAGAAGTTAAGGGAAAGACAAAAACTGAGGAAGGAATTTCTTATCATGTCACCTAAGCATCTCCCTGTAGCCGTCCTCCTGGTTCAAATCTTTGAACCAGGGGTGTACTCCCCAGTTCTCAGAAAACAGCCTTCTCTCTGCCCCCCTCCCATCCCCTCCTGTTCACAATCCACCTCATAACCAAGACCTTTCCGATTGTGCCTCGTTTGTTCAGTCCCTCTCAGCCCTCTCATATATCTTTATTCCTTCTTATATCTCAAACATTTTTTCAAAGCTGCAGTTGGCCTCTAAATGTGTGTTTTCTCTATGTTGTTCTTATAAGCATTCTGGGCCACGTAAATAATTTTTACACTGTCCTATTAGATTTGAAGTTCTTTGAAGGTGAATAGCTTCTATCTCCCTTGTAAGTCTCGGCCACCTCATTTATGTGAAAAAGTTCTTCAAAAGTGAAATATCTTATTGTTCCTTTTAAAAATGCATCGCTTGGGGTGCCTGGGTGGCTCAGTCCACTGGGCGTCTAACTCTTGATTTCGGCTCAGGCCATGATCTCACAGTTCATGGGATCAAGCCCCTTGTAGGGCTTTGCACTGACAGCACACGGCCTGCTTGGGATTCTCTCTCTTTCTCTCTCTCTCTCTCTCTCTCTGCCCCTCCCCTGCTCACACTCTCGGTCTCAAAATAAAAAAATAAACTTAAAAAAATAAAATAAAAATTCATCACTCTTGGAGTACCTAGGTGGCTCAGACGGTTAAACGTTGAACTCTTTATTTCGGCTCAGGTCATGATCTCAGGTTTTGCACTGAGTGCGGAGCCTGCTTGAGATTCTCTCTCTCCCTCTCTCTCTGTCCCTTCCCTGTTTGTGCACATGCACATGTGCGTGTTCTCTGTCTCTCCCTCTCTCTTTCTCTAATAAAAAAAAATGCATCACTCTAAGAAAAACCCAAACAGTACAGAAAAGAAAAAAAATTCATAATTCCAACCCAAAGAGATACTAATCTTTAACATTTCAGAATACATTCCCTTGGTTTTTGCATGTACAAAAAATGATGGAAAAGGGGTCTTGCTTCATATTCTATTTCACGACTTTCTTCTTTTATTTTTATGTTCCTACGCAGACCTACTTCAATCTTCAGAATAGTCATATAATATTCCAAGGCACAGATGTTTCATAAAATTATTGGTCTATTAATAGATACTTAGATTACTCCAAATGGACTTGTAGGTTGTAAGAAAGCTGTCAAGGATGACTCCCTTGTTTCAAGTTTAAGTTTCTGGATAGATCGATGGTGGTAATGCCAATTAAGATAGAGAATACTAGAGAAGTAGCAGGTCTTGGGTAGACAAATTTCTTCTTTTTCCAAATTATTTTCTCTTTACAATATTATAACCATTAAAATCAGATACCAACATCAATACATTACTGTTACCTAATTCTCATGCTCTACTCAAGCTTCACTAATTGTCCCAATATCATCTTTTATAGCAAAGGGACTCAATTCAGGATCACGCATAACATTTAGTTACTGTGTGTCTTTAACTTGCTTCAACCTAACATTGTTCTCCAGTAGTTCCTGGTCTTCCACGGACTCGAAACTTTTGAAGATTGTAGGCTAGTTGTTTCCTAGAAAGTTACTTTTTTTGGGTGCACCTGCTGTGTCCTCATGATTAGATTTAAATTATGCATTTTCATCAGGAATATCATAAAAGAGATGCTGTGTGCTCCCGATTACATTCTATCAAAAGGTGCTTCACGCCCATTTGCCTCGTTACTTGTAATGTTAATCTTGATCGCTTGATTAGGTGGTGTGCGCCAGACTTCTCCATCATAAATGTACCTTCTTTTTCCTTCTTAATCATCAAATATTTGTTGGGAGGTATTTTGAAGTGATGTAAATCTCCATTCCTCATTCAACTTTCACCCACCATGCATCTCTTGATGGTTCTTGATGGAATTGTTTTTATTATTTTGGTCGCCAAAGTGATGTTCTAATTCTATCATTATTTTACATTCATTAGTTGACATTCCATGGTAAAAGCAAGCTTTCCCCTCTCCCCATTTATTATTCATTGACTTACCTCAGCATAGACTTATTAATTTCCATTTCATTAAGTGGGTTATGATCTGCAATTATTATTATTTATCTTGATGCTCAAACTATCCCAGATTTGGCAAGTGGGAACCCCATCAGACTGGCTTCTATGTTCTTTTGACATATCTCCATTATTCTTCTAGCACTCCTTAATTTCTGACACAAAAATATATTCCAGACTCATCTGGTACTTTCCCTGCCCTAGCCCTTAAATCAGTCATTTCTCTGAAGAGCCTAGATTTCCCTTGGTGGAGAACGTTATTTAGAAGCCAAGATCTGGGTAGTAGGTGTGCTCATTCCTATTGGGGTGTTACTCCTCCCAGAACTTCTCTGAAGCTAGAAGCTCGGGAGATCTATATTTCTATATCTATTGATATATGTGAAAACCATAAGTCTACACAGTTACTTTCAATTCTATTCCAACACCACAAGATTCATTCATTCTAGTTACCTTCCTCTCCATATTATAACTGCTTTTTCTGATAAGCACCTGTCTTTTATTATTTCAGTATGTTTATTTATTTTATCAAGCCCCAAGTGTAATGAATCTTCTGTTGCTACCATCACAGGCCTGCCCAGATGCCCTCATCATCTCACCCACTCTAGGCCCACCCTCACCCCCTACACTGGCATAGAGGCCCTCCTCTCTCAACTAAGACCCTAACAATCCTGTTGGGCCATCACCATCCCAAACCACTGATACTGCCTCACTGTATTTGGGTTCTTATATCTGTGACAGGTCACTGAAACTCCCACTCCCCACTGATGCATATTTTGTTTGGCACAAGCTAATGGCTTTACACTGAATTATTCAGAAGTACTAAAAGGAGAGAGAGGAAAAAAGTCCATGGCAACTAAATGGACTGTGGAATCCTGGGCAAGAATAGGGCCATTATTGGGAAAGTGGTAAAATTTGAATAAGATATATAAATTAATTAATAGTAATATATCAATGTTATTTTCCTGATTTTGATAATTATTATGTACAATGTTAACATTAGGGAAATCTGAGTGAAAAATATATTGGAACTTTCAGTACTGTTTTTTGCAATTTTTCTGTAAGTATAAAATTATTTCAAAATAGAAAAAATGTTTTAACTATTGCATTCTCTTTAGGAAAGATTCAAATAATGTAGAATGTTCAAACTAAAAAAATGAGAAGCAAATAAGGAAGAAACAGTACCAATTGTACACAAACTCTCTCAGGAAGAAGAGGCAGAACACGTCCCTCTTCATTATTCTGATATCAAAATCAGAAAAAGACATTACAAAAAAACTATGAGACAATATGCTTATGACCCTAAACATGACAATTCCCTTTTTTTGTGTAGTTTTATGCTTTTATTTAACACAAATATGACATGCACATAAGTTGTCTGTCTATTCATTTCCTTTGCTGTGCAACCTGGCAATGGGATTGGTGACACTGATGGCCAATTGGGCTGCTCTTTCCACAACAGCTTTGTGGTTCTTGGAGAAGACATTGTGAGCAGTCTGCACAGTAAGATTTGTTGCACATTATCAGCATTTAAAGTTCCTTGACATTGTAGACTAAAAACTTCCAGAAGCCATTGGGCAGCATGTGCTTATTTTCTTGTTGCTGCTGTAACCAATGTTGGGCATCAAGAGCTGGCCCTTGAATCTTCTGCGCACTCTATAGTCAATGCCTCTAGTTTTCTGCCAATTGTGCTTAACTTTGACATATCAATCTGGTGCCAGATGAACTTCTTGGTCTTCTTTTTAAGAATCTTGGGCTTCACCAGAGGTCTGAAGGTAGCCATGATGCCTTCAAGAAAGAGGCAGAGATGGTGTCAAACAGTCCTAGAAGGAGGCTTTCCTGCTCAGGGCTTGAACATTGTTGCAGAGAGTCTTCCAAACACCAGCTACTGAGGAAGCTGGGGATGGAATTGGTACCCCTGCCAGGCTTGCTTTCCCTCTCATCTCCAAAACTGGCAGAATACTAACCACTCTCCAGACACAATTCTGGGAGGTCTAAACATGACAATTCTTAACAAAATTTTGGCAAATCAAATCCAGGGGGAAAAAAAATTGTGTGTATATATATATACGTATGTATATGTATATATACAATCAGAAATTGAAATTTAAAAAATAACACTTACATTAGCATCGGAAAACCATGAAATTCTTAGGAATAAGTCTAAGAAAAAATGTAATACCTATTGCTGAAAACTGTAAAATACTGCTGAGAAAAATTAAAGAAGATCTAAAAAGAAAAAAAAAAGAAAAAAGGAGAGATATACTATGTTCATGAATCAAAAGATCAAAAGACTCAAATTTGTTAAAATATCAATTCTCCCTAAATTAACCTAAAGATTCAAAGAAACCCCAATCAAAATCCCCACCTGGCTTATATTTTTTAGAAATTGACAAGCTGATTCTAAGATTTATATGGAAATGCAAAGAACGCAGTCAAAACTATTTTGAAAAGAAAGAACAAAATTGGAGGACTCACATCATTGCATTTTAAATCTCTTATGAGACTATATTAATCAAGACAGTGTGGTTTTGGCCTATGGACAGACACATGGATCAATGAAACAGAATAGAGAGTTCAACATGACTCACACATATAGGTCAATTGATTGTGGACAAGGATGACAGAGTAGTTCACTAGAGAAAAGATAGTCTTCAGCAAGTGATAATGCTGTAGCAATTGGACAGACATGTACAAAATATGAACTTTGGCCCTTACCGTTACCATACATAAAAATTAACTCAGTAGGTAAATCTTTAGAGACAGAAAGTCTGGACCTAAGGGTGTGGAAGGAGAAATATGAAATCACTACTAATGGGTAATGACATTTCCTTTTGTTCTGATGAAAATGTTTAAAATTAGATTATACTGATGGTTGCAACTCTAAATATCCTAAAAAAAATTAAATCGTCCACTTTGAATGGATTAAATGCATGGTATGTGAATTATATCTGTTTAAAAACTGTTAAAAATTAACACAAGATGAATCATAGACCTAAATGTAAGGGCTAAAACTATAAAGTTGTAAGAGAAAATATAGAAAAAAATCTTTGTCATATTGGGTTAGGAAATAATTCTTTTAAAAATTTTTTTAATGTTTATTTTTGAGAGAGACAGAGTATGAGTGGGGGAGGAGCAGAGAGAGAGGGAGACGGAGTCTGAAGCAGGCTGCAGGCTCTGAGTTGTCAGCACAGAGCCCAACATGGGTTTTGAACCCACAGACTGTGAGACTGTGACCTGAACCAAAGTCAATGCTTAACCAACTGAGCCACCCAGGCACCCCTAGGCAAACGATTGTTAAATAGGACACAAAAAAGACAAACTACATAGGGAAGAAAAAAACCAACAAATTACATCTCATCAAATGAAAAACCTTTGCTGTTCAAAAGACAGCATTCAGAAAAATGGAAAAACAAGTCACAGACTGGGAGAAAATATTTGCAAAAACACACTCCTAATAAATAACTTATATCCAGGGGCACCCAGGTGGCTCAGATGGTCGAGCCTCCGATGCTCGGTTTCAGCTCAGGTCATGATCTTATGGTTCATGATCCCACGGTTCTGAGTTCGAGTCCTGCCTCTGGCTCTGCTATGACAGAGCCTTCATGGAATTCTCTTTCTCTAGCCCTCCCCCACTTGTGCGTGCACTCTCTCTCTTTTTCTCTCTCTCTCAAAATAAATAAGTAAACTTTAAAAAAAAACTTATATCCAGAATATATTAAGAACTCTTACAGTTCCAGATTAGGAAGATAACTCAATTTTCTAATCAATGAAAGATTTGAAGACACTTCACTGAAACTAACATACACATAGCCAATAAGTACATGAAAGATGTTCTATATTATTAGTCACTAGACAGATGCAAGTTAAAACCATTATGAGATAACACTACATACCTACTAGGATGACTCAAATCCAAACGACTGGCAATAAATAAAGCTGACGAAGATGTGGAGTGATGGGGATAGTCATCGTGGGAATGCAAAATGGTACGGCGACTCTGAAAAACAGTTCGCCACTTTCTTATAAAATTAATCATACATTTAACATATGACCCAACGATCTCACTCCGAGGTATTTACCCAAAAGAAAACTTGTATCTACCCAATGACTTGTACAAAAGTGTTTACGGTAGCTTTATCTGTAATTTGCAAAAGCAGAAAACGAGCTGCATTGGTGATGGATAAACTGTCGTACGATGGAATACTAATCAGCAATGAAAAGGAACAAACTGCATGGCCAAATCTCAAATCATGATGCTACTGAAAGAAGCCAGGCATAAAAAGCTACCTGCATACTGTATGATTCCATTTCTTGACCTTAAAAAAAATATATGATCAATGGTCACTCGGTGCAGGGAGTAAGAATAGGGGATTGGCTGCAGGGAAGCAGAAGAGAACTTTCGGGGGTGATGGAAATGTTCTATATCTTGAGTGTAGTGGTGGTCACGTGACTGTACAGATTTGTCAAAACTCATCCGACCACACGCTTTTAAAAGAGTGTTTTTATAATGTATGTATCATTACTATGCAATTCTATACACATTTCACTTCAGTAAAACTTATTTTATTTTTTTATAATTCTTTTTTTTTTAATCCAAGTTAGTTAACATATAGTGTAATAATGATTTCAGGAGTAGAATTTAGTGATTCATCACTTACGTGTAACACCCGGTGCTCATCCCAACAAGTGCCCTCCTTAATGCCCAGCACCCATTTAGCCCATTGCCCCCACCCAGCACCCCTCCAGCAACCCTCAGTTTGTTCTCTTTGTTGAAGAGTCTCTTACAGTTTGTCTCCCTGTCACTTTTTATCTTATTTTTCCTTCCCTTCCCCTTATGTTCATCTGTTTTGTTTCTTAAATTCCACATATGAGTGAAATCATATGTCTTTCTCTGACTGACTTACTTCGCTTAGCATAGCACACACTACTTCCTTCCACGTTGTTGCAAATGGCAAGGTTTCATTCTTTTTGATTGCCGAGTAATATTCCATTTTGTGTGTGTGTGTGTGTGTGTGTGTGTGTGTGTGTGTATACACATTATATATATGTATATATATAATATACATTCCATTGTGTGTGTGTATATACACATATATATATGTATATATATACATGAATATACACATGTATATATATATATATATATATACACACACACACCACATCTTCCTTATCCATTCATCAGTCGATGGACATTTGGGCTCTTTCCATACTTTGGCTATTGTTGATAGCACTGCTATAAACATTAGTGTGCGTGTGCCCCTTTGAATCAGCATTTTTTTAAATTTTTTTTAACGTTTATTTATTTTTGAGAGACATAGAGACAGAGTATGAGCAGGGGAAGGGCAGAGAGAGAGGGAGACACAGAATCCGAAGCAGGCTCCAGGCTCTGAGCCGTCAGCACAGAGCCCGACACGGGGCTCGAACTCACAGACCGTGAGTTCATGACCTGAGCCGAAGTCGGCCGCTTAACCAACTGAGCCACCCAGTCGCCCCTGAATCAGCATTTTCGTATCCTCTGGATAAATACCTAGTAGTGAGTAAAACAGACTTTAAAAAAGATACCAAAGAAAATTGGGGGGAGAAAGGCAAAGCATTCTATTTAGGAAAAATTCAAATAATATGGAAGTATACTGAGTAAAAAATGAAAATTCCTGCTCTGCCTTCTTCAGTCCCATTGTATATACTCTTTCTGATAATTTACCCATACACATTACTTTGTAAAAATACCTAAATGTGATGCTATGTCACGTAGTGTTTTGTAACCTGCCTCACTGGAATCACTTTACACCGTGGACACCTTCCCGCGGCTTATCAACACACAAAAATCTCTATCATCTCCCACCTCGGCACATCTCACTGTCAAGGTTAGAGTGGGCTTTCCAGAAATGTCGTTGACCTTCTCCGCTTGCCATGAGTCAACTGACCAACGAGGGTCGGCCTGACCGTCAAGAGGAGGAACAGACTTACTCCAGCAGCTGTCAGCACCCAGAGGACACTGTGTTCTTTGGACCTGTTACCAAACCAGCCAGGTCAGTTTCTCCTCCTATTTCAAAGCAAATTCCCTCTCATTCTCCTTGAATTGCCACAACATTTGGCCCGTAATCATGCTGCAGAGGTGGGGGCAATGTGGCCTAGAAGAATACCTCTCGATAAATACAGAACAATCGTTCACACATTATCACTTCTACTTCTCTATTTATTTTAACCAATATGCTTACAGCCTGAACTGTTCGGTTGACCCTCAAGAGACTTGTTCAAGGTCACACAGGCCCCTGGCAGTGGCGGGAAGGAAGAGCGTGGGATGACCTGTGTTGTTTTCAGCCAGCAGGCGGGCCGTGCCAGGCACTGCCATCCCTACCGAGCCCAGAGCAGAATGCCAGAAGCACAGCGTTCGGCACTGACAGTTGGAATGAGGGTTGGATTTTGGGAAGTTATATGACAGCTCCAGCAGCATTGTCCCCACTCGCCCTTGGAAAGGGCATCTGAGTGCCCCCGACACCTCAAGATCTCCTCCGCAGCCTCAGGGAACCAGCATCTCCAACTTCCGCCTTTCGAGACCCTGCCACCCCTTGAACGGCCACGTCTGTCATGTGCATGACAACTTCAGACTACGCCGATCCCAGAAGGGGATCCGCACAAGGAGTTCGCAAGCCGCGCTTCTCCAACTCGCTCTTCTACGAACTGGAGCGAGCAGGGGGTACCTTAGTAGAGATGACGGCAACTATGTTATTGTTGATGAAAAGGAGTGGCTTGGGGTCCTGTGACCAGGTCCTTTCCAAGTCCCTCTCCATTCTAAAGCTCTCCGCTGTGTTCCTGATCCAGGCAGCAGTGCTGTGGTGAAGAGCACGCATTTCAGCATCAGAGAGACTTGGGTTCAGACCTTGGTTCCACCACCTACCATCTAAACTTTTTTTTACATTTATTTATTTTTGAGAGACAGAGTGAGTCAAAGTGCTCAGCATAGCACACACTACTTCCTTCCACGCTGTTGCAAATGGCAAGATTTCATTCTTTTTAATTGCCGAGCAATATTCCATTGTGTGTGTGTGTGTGTGTGTGTGTGTGTGTATATATATATATATATATACACACCACATCTTCCTTATCCATTCGTCAGTCGATGGACATTTGGGCCCTTTCCATACTTTGGCTATTGTTGATAGCACTGCTATAAACATTAGCATTAGTGGAGGAGGAACAGGGAGAGAAGGAGACACAGAATCTGAAGCAGGCTCCAGGCTCTGAGCAAGCGTTCAGCACAGAGCCGGATGCGGGGCTTGAACCCACGAACCGTGAGATCATGACCTGAGCCGAGGTCGGACACTCAACCGACTGAGCCACCCAGGCGCCCCTGCCACCTACCATCTACATGACATTGGGTAAGTTACTTGACCTTGCTCGACTCCAGCTTCGGTCATGTTCGCTGGGCAGGGCTTAGCACCGCACCTGGCTCAGCGGAAATGCTCAGGGCCGTGGCCATTATCACCCCTGTCACGTGTTAAGAACTTCATCTTTCTGGGAAAGCACACAGAAAGTTTTTCTAGCTCCAAGGACCCTTTCTTCGAAAACTATTACTGAGTAGAATAAAGAATGATCATCCGAAGGAAAAGACTGGTCAGTTTCTTTTTATTTTTTTCACTTTAGGAGACCTGAGTGGCAGCCATAAGGAGCAGTGGTCAGAGGTAATCACGGAAGAGTAGTGAGGCGGAAGTTCAGGGAAAGCCAATCCATTCTTAGCCTCGAATTTCTCCTGTGTCCCAGGCAAGCATCTCGTTTGAGGCACCACACAGCCTAACTCCAGCCCTGCTCCGAGAAACGTTGGTGTTAGAAGTAACCCTTACAGTCTCTGCGTTGTAGCGATATTAAGCTAACATTTATTAAGCACTTACAATTTGCCTGCCACTGTGCTCTAATCATTGTTCATTCAGTCCTTAAAACACCCTGTCCGTATCACTTCCCTATTTTATGGAGAGAGAAACCTAGGCACAGAGAGGTTAGTCACCTTGTCCAAGGTCACACAGCCAGTAAGTGATAGAGTCACAATTCCACAGTGAGTTAATGCTGTGGGTCTGAGGGCTCAGACTGTGTGACTTTCAGGGTCCCTGTCAGCTCTAAGTTACAGCCAACTGGCCCTTAGGATTCCAAGGCACTCTGAGGCAACCAACATTTGGAATGCAAGGTTGTCCCCCCAAAACTCTGCCTCCTTGTGCTTCCATGTGGCAGCAGGAATGGACCCACATCAAAGCAAGAGCTGGAGGGCCGCCTGGGTGGCTCACTTGGTTGAGCGTCCGACTTCAGCTCAGGTCATGATCTCACAGTTTGTGCGTTCGAGCCTGGCATCTGGCTCTGTGCTGACAGCTCGGCGCCTGGAGCCTGCTTCCGATTCTGTGTCTCCCTCGCCCTCTGCCCCTCCCCCACTCACGCGCACTTGCACGTTCTCTGTCTCTCTGTCTCGCTCAAGATAAATAAACATTTAAAAAATTTTAATTAAATTAATTTAATTTACTTTAAAAAAAAACAAGAGCTGGAGAGGAAGAACCGGCTGCAGCTCTTGGCAGCAGACTCTGAGCCTGACCTTCTCGGACTGAAAGGGAAAGGTCATTCCATTGGACTTTTCTGCATTCAATGGCAAGAGGCTTTCTTCCCAGAATATTCTCCAAAGAAATGACGTGTGACTTACAGCACGATTCGGAGGAAGCAGAGAAGGCTGAGAGCAGAGGACTGAGGCTGGCAGGGAAGCCCTGTGGGTTTGGATGGGAAGAGCAGCAGCAGAAAGACCCAGAGTTGCCAGGCACAAAGCTTAGGTTCTGCCGGATGTTCCTGGGCCTGGTTTTTGTGTGCGAGGAAAAGCAGAAGGGAGAATCTGACGACCGCTAGTCACTAGCAATTATAAGGAGCTAAAAGGCCAGCATAAGGGAGCAGTTTTAAGGGTACGGTGTCTGGACTCCAACACACCTGAATTTTATTCCCTGTTTGTTCTTTTAAAGCTGGGCTGCCTTTGTTTGGTATGTTGTTTACCCTTTCTGGGCCTCGTGTCCTGACCCGTAAGGTGGAATAATAATAGAATCGTTGTGAAGATTCACGGAGAGCATGAAACCCCAGGCCCAGGGCATAGTAAGTGCTCAATAAATGTCTGCTAGTGTGAACTGTGTTCCTAAATAAACAATATTCTTTGCAGCAATGCTCCAAAGACTCAGGAAACCTTCTCAGGGGATTCTCGTGGGTTCTGCAGGCTAGTTTGGGAAAACTGCTTTCCGCCCACTTTTATACGTGATATGTAGAAATTTTGACTTTTCGAAATGTTGTCCTCCACTCGTCCGTTGCTGGTGGGGAAGCAAAATCATAGGGCCGCTTTGGAACACGGTTTGGCAGTTTTTGATATGGTTAATGTTTATTTATTTTTGAGAGACATAGAGGCACAGCGTGAACAGGGGAAGGGACAGAGAGAGAGGGAGACACAGAATCCGAGGCAGGCTCCAGGCTCTGAGCTGTCAGCACAGAGCCGGACGCGGGGCCTGAACTCACAGACCACGAGATCATGACCTGAGCTGAAGTCGGCCGCCCAACCAACTGAGCCACCCAGGCGCCCCAGTTTTTGATACGGTTAAGCATACACGTACCCTGAGACTTGTGATCCCACTTGTAGGTATACCTCCGAGAGAAATGAAAACCGATGTTTACACAGAAACCTGTTTGCAGATGCTTAAGGCAGCTCTATTCATAGTGAAAACCGGTCTCAACGGGAAACAACCCAATGTCCTTCAGTTGGTAAATGGATAAACTAGTGCATCTACCAGTGGAATACTCCCTAGCTATCAAAAGAATGGGCCAGGGACCTATGCATGGTTGAGTCCCAAATGCAAAGCGAAAGAAGCTAGAGCTAACAGGCTACGTAATGTATGATGCCACTTCTGTGACTTTCTGGAACAGGCAAAATTATAGATTTAGAAAACAGGTCAAGGGTGGTTTTCAAGGGCCGAGGATGGCCAGAGGGGTTGACTAGGAAGGGGCACAGGGGAATTTTAGGGGGTGACGGAATTATTCTATATGTCGATTGTGGTGCTAGGTTGCAGGACTGTACGCGTTTGTCAAAACTAACAGAAATATTCGCTGAAAAGGGGAAATTATACTTTACGTAAATTATACCTCAATTAAAAGAAAACCAGGTGCCCCTGGGTGGCTCAGCTGGTTAAGTGTCCGACCCTTGGTTTCGGCTCAGGTGGTGATCTCACGGTTCGTGAGATAGAGAGAGCCCTTTGTCGGGTTCTTACAGAGGCCGGGATTCTCTCCTTTCTCTCTCTGCCCCTCCCCTGCTCGTGTGCATGCTTTCTCTCTCTCTCTCTCTCTCAAAAATAAACTTAAAAAAAAGAAAATATTGATGTACATGTATTCTTTTTTTTTTTTATGTTTTTATTTTTGAGAGCAGGAGAGACAAAGCATGAGTGGGGAAGGATCAGAGAGAGAGAGGGAGACACAGAATCCGAAGCAGGCTCCAGGCTCTGAGCTGTCAGCACAGAGCCCGACGCGAGGCTCGAACTCACAGACCGTGAGATCATGACCTGAGCCGAAGTCGGACACTTAACCGACTGAGCCACCCAGGCGCCCCTGATGTACATGTATTCTTATTTGAGTCCCACATCCTCATCACCTAGAGCGAGTGCTCTCATCTTCGCTATAGGAAGGTCAGGCTTGAGGAGGGAAGTGGAACTCCAGCAGAACCAGGATCCCAGGGCCCCTGACTTGAAGCTACTTCCACTCTGACTCCATCAGACGCCTCGCTGTCGCAGCCCCTGTAGTCGCTTCTCTCTCTCATCTTCCCTTTCCTATGAATGTCTGTTTTAAGCCATCCGCTTAAATAACACCAATAATTAATCAATTAATGTGTTAATTAAAAGTTCGGCCGTGGGTATCTGAATTCCACCAAGCTTCAGAAAAACCTATTCCTTCCAAGGTCTCTAGTTTCGTCGTGGGGAGGAGACAAAGGACACTCTTTGGAGGACCCACGTGCCCTGGGGCATGCCTGTTCCCCTAAAGTAAAAGGAACCCAGGCTTATAGACAGATATCCTTGCTACCGTAGGCGGGGTACCCCAGCAGTGGGGTCAGAGCTGCAGAGTCTGTCGCACTAAAACACAGACTTCCAAACTACCTCTTGGAATACATTTTTGCCTTTTGGAGAGCGTCACAACAGAGACTGATTAAATTATTTAAAATACGTTATTCAGCCTATCGAATGTCCCATTCAACCTCAAACGTCTCCATTCCAAACCTGTGATTTTTGTTTGTTTGCTCTTTGTAACTTGGGCTTTGATCATATATATGATGGAACAAATAATATATGTAAAATTGTTTCATTATATTAGAATTTCTCCGACGTCATATAAACTCTGAAATTGTGATATAAGAAAATAGCGAAATAGTGAAAATGGTGAAATACTGTCTATCGCTAACAGCAGCCCAAATGATCAATGAAACAAATTCCATCAAGGAGCTTCCGATGTCTACAAGGAGGCTAACCCTGGCGCTAAGAAACAAAACAGCCCCCGCTGGCTCTTTCTTCTAAAAGCTATGAACCAATGCCTCTAGTTTCCTGACAAAGGAATCAAATTAGTTCAAGGACTACAAGTAAAGTATAGGCTAAACACAGATTGGCCCTCGACATAATCTCCTCCTCTCCATCTTGACCCCTGAAGTCCTCAGAATTGTTGAACGCATTTTGAGAAGAATTCAGAGCCAGGCATTATCAGCAGGACTGCCCTGCCCCAAGCACACTGTGTGGAGTGGGGACCCGAACAAATAGCCTCTTTCCTTTTCCATCAACCCAGGGACGTTTAAGTAGGGTAGGGAAGCTCTACTCAGCCCCCAAGGCTGGTGCTACAATAATACAACCTTCGCGATTTTTTTTCTCAGACACTTCTCAGAGTGAATTAACATTTATCCATGTAGTCTATAAAGTATGATGGGGATGAAATAAATTATTGCAAGCTTCAGTCCCCACACTATTGTACACCCCACCACACGCCAGCCACGGCACTGGGTGCCGTGGATATGAGTAGGAACAAAATGGGCATGGTCCCTGACCTCACAAAGCTTATATGGTCTAGTGGGGTGAGAGTCCATAAATAAGCCAACAAAAGCCAAATCAAAACAGATAGGGGATCGCCTTAGTCCATTCGCGCTGCCATAACAAGAAACCACAGACTAGATGGGTAATAACAACAGACCTTTTTTGTTCCTGGTTCTGGAGGCCAAAAGTTCAAGGAACCGAACAGTGTAGCCTGCGGGGAAGAAATGTATGGGAGGAATACTCTGGCCTTTCTACTCCGTCCTTTATTCCCCTGGGAAGAGGAATGACTCAGGGGCTTACAGACTGAGAGGAGAAACCGGCTGCCTGTGGTTCAGCCCGGTCTCCTAAATCCAGCTTTGCAGAATCCTGGAGGACTTTCCTAAAGGAGGCGTTGGCTAAGCCCCAAAGGATGAGAAGAAAAGGAGGGGGAGTGGTAGCATTTGGGGGGAGGTAACCTTCAGGGTAGAAGGAGCAGCATATGGAAATCTCTGGATGCAAGAAAAAAACACGGTCCTTGGGGGAAAAGGCAAGACATTGTGCATGGCTGGATTTGTAGAGGGCGAGAGAATAGGAGCTAAAAGATGAGGTGGGCCAAGGAGCCAGATCCCAAAGGGCCTTAGGGGCCAAACTATGGAGTCTGTTTTATCCTGAGGGCATTGAGAGGGATAGAAAGGTTTAACAGAAAGAGTAAAGAGACTTCGTTTCTGATAGATCCATCTGGCTGCAGGGTGGAGGATAGGCAGGTAAAGGACTGGCGAGTCCAGCCCTCTCTGAACTGGCAATAAGAGGACGCAAGGGTCCTTTGCAGCGTTAGAAACCTTTGTCTTAACCTTCTCGATCCAGTTGTGCTGGGTCCCTGGTCTGAGCTCCTTCCAGAGGGCCCTCTTCCTACAGCCCCTATCCCAGCTCTGATAACCACACCTGCTCTCTCCCCTACAGGCCTGGGGGAGGCACCCCAGGGGTTCTGTGCAGTTCCTGTGGTTTCTTTGCACCCTGCCCACGTATTTGTAAACAACCTTGTTATTAAAAAAACCCCTCGCACGATCCTAATTTGAGTGTGCCAGCGGCTTCCTGGCTGAGCCCCTCACGGTCACACCCTCTCCCCTAAATAAGGAGAAAGCAAGCATAAGTGACTCGGAAAAGGACCGAAGGTCTTCCTAAGGATTACGGCTTGAGAAGTTTGCTGTTGGGGAAAGATAACAGACCTACTGAGACAGTGGTTGTCTTTTAATAGCCCTACTGTTTGAATGAGAATGATGCCGCTCACTTAAAAAGAAGAGAAAAACCATCGGAAATCCCATCTCCCGGAAACAAATGCTTTTAAATGTTTGCTGGCTACCCTTCTACACATTTCTCTACAGATATACACTCGTACGAATATGTTCCATTTCGAGCGAGTCATACTCCACATGCTGTGTCAAACCTACTTTCTCTCACTCATCCATAAGCCTCAAGCTTCGAGTTGCCTGTGGAATAATCCAAGTAGATTCGTCCTTTCTCGGCCTTTCTCGGCCTTTGAGAAAGAGGAGCGGCGGATTTAGCAATACAGGATAGCTAGTGGCCTGGATGAGAGTGACTTTAGCCAAGCGGTGGAGTGGAAGCCACCTTGTGGAAAGGCTCAGGAGAAAGTGGAGGGAGTCTGTTTGTCCTCCCCACTTGCTGGCCCCTCGGCCCTCCTCAGAGCTTCTCGAACTCTGCTGTGCAGAGGAATCGCCTGGGAATATCGTCATATTGCAGATCCGACTCAGTGGTCTGGGGTATAATATTTCTAATAAGTGCCAAGGTAATGCGGATACTGGGCCGAACTTGAAGCAGCAAGGGGATACATTAGGTTGCCCAGTGACGATGCCCAGTCTTAGATAATCTCACGCAGGGCTTTTCCAAAGACACTCAAGCATGCAGAGATGACAATGACTTCTTAGGGCCCTAGATGATTATTCATATCAGAAAAGTGCTCAAAAGGAAAATTGAGCACGTCTAGTTCTTTTCTATGTATGCACCCTGCTCATGAATGTCCCTCCATTCGGGTCACTTAAAAGTGTTTCTTGGGAGCACCTGGGTGGCTCAGTTGGTTAAGCATCCGACTTCAGCTCAGGTCACGATCTCACGGTTCGTGGGTTCGAGCCCCGCATCGGGCTCTGTGCTGACAGCTCAGAGTCTGGAGCCTGCTTCAGATTCTGTGTCCCCCTCTCTCTCTACCTCTCCCCTGCTCACACTCCTCTCTCTCTCTCTCAAAAATAAATAAACTTAAAAAAAGTGTTTCTTAAGTTCCAAACTTAAAAGGATTTTCCAGTTATCTTTTAGTTACTATTTCTACTTTAATACATTAGGTCCAAGAACATGCCGTCTGATCACAGTCCTTTGAAAACTGTTGATATTTCTTTTAGGGCTCAGAACACCCTCAATTTTTGTATATGTCCCACAAGTGCTTGAAAAAAAACCATATTCTACTATTGTTGGGTGCAGTGGCTTATGTCTCTTAGGTGAAATTGATTAACTGGGTTGATGGGTCTTCAGAGCCTATCAATTACTAGAAAGAAATGTGTTAAAATCTTCAGTCTCTCTGACCGGAAAGCCTTTCCTCTCCACTCTCTTATGTGCCCGGGCCTCCCTCCAACAACCGGGGATTCATGGTGACCAAAATCTGACCTGGTCTCGGCAGATCCAGCTGATGAAGCTGACGGCCTAAAACTTAACCCATCACCGGCATCTTCCCATCCCTCTCAGATCCCAAAATATCCCGCCCCGCCCCCCAGCTCTCACAGCATTCCCTGCCTGTGTAACTAATTTAACATGTGCACAGTCGGCTTTCATTGCAATTATTGGTGTTCATAATTTACTTCCCGATTGGCTTTTAGATTCCAGGTAGCCAGAGATTATCCTATTTTTTATACAACTGCTCTATTGAAATATAATATTTGACAAACTATTTACCTCTCATAAAAGGTACAGTTCAGTGGGAGACTATCTTATTTATCTTGGCAGCCTCTGTAGCAATGGTTCTCCACCTTGGCTGCACATCCGAATCACCTGGAGAGCTTTAAAAAAACAAATACTGCTACCTGCTTCTTGCCCCCAGGGGTTCTGACTTAATTGGTTCGGGGTGCAGCCTGAGCATCAGAATTTTTAATAGCCCCAGAGTGACTTTAACTTGTAGCCAGTGTTGTCCTATAATGCTTGGCATGTATCTGGCACCAAATAATTGTTTGTCCTAGTTTCTAATATGAGTTAGCCCTCGTTTCTAATACCCAGCTCATTAACTCACCCAGAACTACCTTCCCTGTCTCCCTTACAGCCCCTCAGCTCTCATGAACATCTGCTTTTGTCTGTATTCCCCCCACTAGAAGTGAAAAGACGACTAGGAGACCAAAGTATTAGAAAAGAGTTTGCTGGCGAAGATATGCAAACTTCATTAGGATTGAATTGCTGAGTAAACAATACAACAGATATTTCAAGGAAAAAATGTGAAGGGAAGATTACCATGTTTACATTAATCTGCTGATACGCTCCCATGGGGAGATATGTCACACATCCCCAAATTTCTGGATTTAAAAGTTAGGGATAAAATGGTTTTCATTAGGGAATCAGTAACTTATGGGGAAAGCTCGCAATTCCCTTCATTTTGGACACCAGATGTAGAAGGGTACTTTGTTTATCTCAGGATTGGAAGTGTCTTGTTTTTTCTTCCTGTGGGACTTGCTGTACACTTAAAATGATGGCCCGGCGGTATTGTTTTTGTTTCTACGGTTGGGAGCTGCTTGAAGTCAGGGATCGCTCCAGTTCCACACATTATGACATCCCCGTGCTGGCACATCGAAGGTGTTCAATATGATTTTAACTGCATAGAGTGCGGTTTCCCGTTTCTATAGATTTTGCAATTCTCACTATGACACCCTGAACTGGGCACTCCCTAAGCTACCTAGGCGGCAACGAACTCAAAGGGGGTTTTACTTCCACATAAACAGTTGTTGACGGTCGGCGTCTATGAACGCAGGAGACTCACGGTGAGTAGCAAGCATGGTTACCCCCGCATGAATAAATACAAGATTCTCAAGGCTGGGAGCGGTCAGTCAGCGAGGCCGGTTATCCTGCCAGTCCTGTAACACCACTTAACACCTGCCCTTGACACCTCCCCACTGCCAGATCCCAAAGGTTCGCACCGGCATTCTGAGCCGCGCCCCCTAGTCTGCCGCAGCAGGATCTGCCCCCCACCTCTCCCGCCCCAACTCCGGCCCTAGCGGGTTACGCCCCAGGGCGCAAAGCAGAGCAACTTAGGCATCAAGAAGACAAAGTAAAACTAGTCGCACCAAGGAGAGGCAGCATTATTTAGGCAGCCGGCTACTCCCCCGGAGCCTCCACCCTGTCCCCTGGGCCCGGCGCCCGGCGCTCAGACAGTGCCCGGCTCCAGGAGCCCCAGCTCGCTCCACGTGTCCTATCTTCCCAGCAGCCTCCTCTGCTGCCTCGGGAAGAAAACCTCCTGACAACTCGCGGTCTGCGGACTACGACTCCCAGCAGGCATCGCGCCTCTTCTCTCTCCGCCCCCTCCACAGGACACGCAGGCGCTCTGAGCTCCGTCAACAGGTTGGGCTGGCGACGACCATATGCAGTCCCTTATGGGATTTGTAGTTTTTCTGGCTCCAGCCTGGCCGTCTGTCAAAGGGACGACAACTACAAGTCTCGGCGGCCCCAGCGTGACGGGCCCGGTCACGTGGCAGGGGGCCGACCGGGCGTGCGTGCCGCCGTTGATCCGGTGCTGCAGTGAGGAGGTGGTTCTCGCCCGTGTTGTGTGTGTGTGTGTGTGTGAGTGAGAGAGCGAGTGAGTGAGTGAGTGAGTGTGTGTGTGGGGGGACTCGGCTTGTTGTTGTCGGTGACTTCCCCCTCCCCTGCACCCCTCCCCCTTCCCCGCCGCCGCTGCAGTGGCCGCTCCTTGGGCCGTAGGAAATGAGCGATAACGATGACATCGAGGTGGAGAGCGACGTGAGTCCTGGGGCTTCTTCCTTCCCGTGCGGGTTGTCAGGCGGGGACAGCGGCCGGGGCTCTCCGCGGGGCGACGGCGGCAGGGGGGCGGGCAGCCTCCTCCTCTTCCCCTTCCCCCCACCTTGACTGGGACCGCCTCCGTCGCGCTCCCGGCTCGCTCCCCTCCGGGCTCCTAGCCGGAGCGGCCTTCTGGGACTGGAGGTGGGGAGGAGACACGCGGCCTTTGGGACCCCCACCTCCCCCCGTGGAGGAGGGTGCTGCGGCCTCCCGCTCCCACCCTATCCCGCTCCGGATCCGGGGGACTGGGACGGGGTGCGCCTGGGATCCCATTGTCCGGATCCGGGGAAGGGGAGGACGCTCAGGACTTGCCCCCTGGGTCCGCGATCACCCTCTTCTCGTGACCCGCGGATCCTGGGGGGTGAGGGAGGGCGGACAGGGGCTGGGAGTGCCCATATACCCCGAGCTGGGTACGAGGAGAGGAGACAGTGCTCTAAACCCCCTCCGGCCGAAGTCGGATCCCGGAAGGAGGGGCGGCGCTCGGGACCCCCCTGCCTCGCTACCGGATTCCGCTGGGGGGATGTCGGCGTGGGGTGGGGAGGGAGGGAGGGGGATCGGGCCGACTCCCCACCCGCCGCTTCCTCCGCCGCCGGCATTTTCTTTCTTATTATTGAATGTGAAGTGTAAAAATAACTTCTATATTTTCTATTTTTTTTCTCTCTTATTCCAGGAAGAGCAACCGAGGTTTCAATCTGCGGTACGTCTCCTACTCTCCATTTCATTTTCATTTCCGTTCAGTTCTGGTCCTTTTTGGGGTCAGAGAGAAAAAGAGATTGTTTTATTATTTTTAATATTGTAGTAAACTCTCCTGTTAACCGCTAAGGTGAGGCGGGGCCTTGTTCTGGGGTTCTAGGTGGGGGGGGGCGGGTTTGCGAATCTCATCGTCCTAGACTCCCAGGTGATAAGTTTCAGTGACTGTAGGTGAGTGAAAGGAGCTGTTTGCAAAGAAACGAATAGTTGTGTAGTTTTCAAGTGGGGGACCTAGCTGTCAGTGTGTCAGTGTCAAATGAGAAATGTGTCATTCTGAAGTAAATTGTATGATTTCCGGGCAAGGTTGTCAGATTTACTTTGGAACATGTAGGTTCTACACAGTATATGCATAGTTGTGTGAAGCTGAAGCCATATGGGAAAAATATCTTTAACCAGAAGTCATGTGATTTCTATAGACCTATAGAATCTAGCACAACCTGGTATTATTCTAATGCAGAAATTAGAAATGTAGAGGAGTCCAAGGTTGAATATGAAAGTGTCACAAACAGCTTATTGTGGTCTATTCGAGTTGCAGGAGAGGTATTAAGAAAATAGGAAAATTGTTGAGGAAGAGTGGCATTGCAGAGATGGATTTGTGTGGTGGTTGGGACCGCACAATGTTATCAGTAATTTCTCTGGGGTTTTGCTATTAATGTTCTCAGTTGATGTTCTATGGATTCAGATAGACACTAATCTCATGCCTTTCCAGTCTGGGACAGTACTGTGGGTGTTCCACGAATAGATTAGAGAAAGGAAGAAAAGAATAGACACCAAATAAATCAGAGTCAGAGGAAGAGAAGTACATCAGAGTGTCTTAACATTTGACAGATGGGAACAGTACAGAGTTTATATTATGGGGGGTCAAAAATGCAGATGCCTCTGGGGGGCCCAGGCAGTAAGATCATCAGGAATAAAGTAGAGAGCAGAGGTGAGGACTAGGGCTCTGGAGAGCACATGTCTTTACTGAAGAGACAGCCCCTAAACTGCAGCTGTGTTTATGTGGGAGCGAGGGCTCACCCTTGCCAGATCTTCCTATTTTGAAGAAAGATTAGAAATCCAGATTTTTGAATTTTTCTGCTTTTCGAAATGATGTTCGGGGACTTGTTAGAATTTGCAGGATGCCACTTGGATGCCCCTGGTATCACAGGATAAAAGCATGTCCTCCTCTCTGTACCTGCTATTCATTGGAGCAGGCAGAGCTTCTGCAGGTTGTCCAAACAGATAGGCACTAAGAAAAATGTTTATCGAGAGCTGATATTTCCATAAAATCCGGAGCACGCAGTTGCTCCTCAGGGTTTTAAAAGTTATCCCTGGGTAATAGTCACGAAAAAGGTTTTTTTTTAATTTTATTATCAGATACTTAACTTTACATGTATTTGAGAATTCGGTTCCTTCTTTCAGTTACTGTTGCCCTTCATGGTGCGAATGCAGAGGTTCATGTTTGGGACCCAGTCTATTTAAAACATTTTTTTTTCTCTCCAAGTTTCCAGTTATAAAATGTACCCAGGGCTTGATCAGGGTCGGAGGATAGGGATCGGTTAGGCCTCCTTTGCAGAATCCTTATTTGAATTGGAATTACATTGGCTTTCCAGCAAGAGAAAGTTTTCTTGGTGAAAGTTGGGCTTACAGTTCTTGAAAGCTTTCTTCTTTTCAAAATATCCATCCGCATGGGTATTGTTGTAAATTGCTCGATTAAATTATTAAAATGTTTCCACTCTCCTAGAATGCTAATGTCATTGTTTCTCCTAGATATTTTTAGTTTGGTGTTAAGGTGCCTAAGATCTTTCTCTTTGATTTCGGGAGGCGGGCAGTGGGAGTGGATTCGGCTCTGTTTTTAATTTGACACATCTATTTGCCGAGACTTTTTATTTTTTTATTTTTTTTATGGTTATTTATTTTTGAGAGAGAGAGAGACAAGAGTGAGCAGGGGGAGGGTCAGAGAGAGACACAGAATCTGAAGCAGGCTCCAGGCGCCATGCTGTCAGAACTGAGCCCTACATGGGGCTCAAACTCACAAACTGAGACCATGACCTGAGCCAAAGTCAGATGCTTAACCTGCTAAGTCACCCAGGTGCCCCTATTTGCCGAGACTTTTAAACATTATCTGGCACAAAATAATCACAATAGCATGGAGAGAAGAAGCAATAGATAAGTTTTTAGGGTATATCAGACAATTGTCGTGAACAAGTAGGGTGAAAAGGATTCTGGGTTTTTTTTCTCTGTGAATACATCAGTTTATTCCCTGCCATTTAGTATAGATAATATATATTTTTTAATTTGGAGGAAACTATTCTTAAGCTTTGTATTCGTTCAGAAAAGGATGTGGGCTGTGAACAACCAAATAGTTAGGACTACAGAAGAACTTTTAACAAGTTATTTAGGAAAGGTTCCGTGGGTCCTAATGAAAAAGAGACCCTCATTTGTCTTTCGTAAGGTCACTACAGTAGGTGCAGCCTTACTGTGTGAGAAACCTAAGATTCTCTGCAAGAATAGTTAGGAAGTGAGGCTAACTCTAACAGAAAGTGAAACTGATTTGATAAATATTTTTTTTTCGGTTGCCTCAGTGCAAACGGAAAACAGCTTCTCCCGCGACGAGGAAGCTTTGTTGAAGGAAATAACCCCCACGGTATTTTTTTATTACTAAGTTTTATACATCTCACAGTCCCATTGGTGTTATCTTACTCTTTTTTGGAGGGAAAGAGCTACGTTTTAAAGAAACTTTTCTGGGACAGGTAGGTTTCGTACAAAGTAAATCCTTGTGTTTTATGTCTGTTCGGGAAATTACCTTTGGGAAAAAATGAAAGTAGACGAGAAACGTAGGGTTAGTGTGTTAGTCAGGAAACTCCAGGCTTATTAGCCTTCCTGTCAGCCGAACGTGTTAGAGTTACAGCGTCTCTGTTAAGGGGCGTAAAAACAGATCTGTGCAGTTTCCCGTGTGGGCCTTCCTCATAGGAAATATTTTTAACTTCTCAGGGCTCTGTGCTGCCTCAGGAGTTGTAATCTGTTTAGAAGGGAATGAGTTTGGTCATCTTTGAGACTGGAATTTACTCGGAAGCCTCTGTCTGTCTTACCTGGAATTAGGTGCGTGGCGGAAGTGCCGCACGCTGCATGTAGTTTGCATGTGCTTCGGAGTGTGGACAGCGGTGCAGAAGGGCCAGGCTTGCTTCTTAACTATGCCTGTTTGTTAGAGCGAAGGGTGTTCTTATGTTGTAAAGTCCTTTTTCAGTATGCCCATAATGGGGAGATTGTTCATCATAGAATTCAACGTGGTTTTCAATTAAAATTTCGTGACCAAGGCATTTTTACTCTCTCAAGTGGCTATAGTTTGGTAGCATATTTGGATAATAGCATTCCCAAGTTCTTTTAGGCACCAAATGATACCAAAAAAAAAAAAAGCCCCCAAAACACATGTATTTAGTAGATTTTAGAAATGTGTAGCGGGCATTTGGCTTCTAGCACGAGAGGCCTTGGGAAGCTGAAATTTGTATCTTCCTGTGAAGGACCTTAGTGGTTTCTCATCGTAGCTGCCCATTATTTCATGTCCCAATTTTCATGTTGATTAAAATGAGTTAAGTTGCTTAGAAATTCAGTTTTATTTGTCCTTGTCTGCTTCTCATCAGAAGTAATAAATAGATCTTTTCTGATGAGGATTTTGAACCTGTGTATTTTCCACGTTTGTGTTTAATAAGAATAACTTGTTAATAATAGGCAACACTCTCTCTCCTCTAAAACGCAACCTTTGAATTTCTTAAAGGCAGGAAATGTTTAGTGCGCAGCTCTCAGCGTCTGCTGAACATTTTTGGTGTTGGAGTTAAGAAGATTCTCCTTATAGATGGGGTTCGACGTCAGGTAGCCTGAAGAAATAGCATCGTTCTCGAAAACCGCGTGTGTGTCCTTCAGCAATGGAGCATTTATTTCCCCGTGCATTTGCCTACCTGGAACTTGTAGGAAGTAAGGCTGCTAACGGATGTAAGGCCTGGAACGAAGATGCACTCTCCGTGCAGTGAGTTGGAAGGAAATAATTGAAAGAGATTCCCCTCGATTTCGAACAGACCTCCTTAGCTCGAATGACCTCCTGCCAGTTTAGCAACTTCTTGGCTAACAAAATAATGTTTGCTTTCAACATATAAGAACACTTAAAATACACGTGCTTGTTAGTGTCAGAGGTGGACAAATTGTAGGTGAAGATTTTTACTCTGGCTGCCAGTATGGAAAGTTTGGTGGAAATAGAACTGAGAGGCTGAATAAAAACCTTGGCAGAGATGTCAAAGCTGGAAGCGATTTGGTGCTGGAGTTCCTGTTGAGCATCTGTGGGCCACTCTTCAGTATCGCACGGCCCTTTAGGATTTCTGTTAGCCCGGGATGCCCCGAAGGGAAGGTTTTTTGGCAGAAACTGCAAATCGAGTGTAGTTGAAGAGTAGGGGCCTGCAGCTGCCGCTCCCAGAGGATGCGAGGAGGAGGGCGTTTGCGGGCCTGCGTGCAGCCCGGGAACACCTCTGCTGTCTCCTGGAGTTTGTTTGGTACCACTCATTTTCGCTCTCAGTCATCTCAGTATGGGCAGCGGAAGGCTGGCGGATTTCCGAGTCGAGCTTGGGTCATTGGGCCCTTCCTGTACCCCACTCCCACCTCCACCCCCCCTTGTTTTAAACTGGTTTTGAGTTTGTGGGAGGTTCTCAGACGCTTTACACTGGAAGTCTTTACCCTGTTTTTCATTCTCAACCCTGAAATCTTGGCTCTTTCAAAAAGGGTTTCCAACAAGTAAAGACTGTTAACAAAGCAGTGATAAGCCTGGCAACTGGCCCTCCGTTTGGATGATTTAGAGTGGGGGGCAGGGGAGTGTTATTATCGGGCCGGATGGATCTCTGTGGTTTGGAAAGGTTTCCCGTACAGAATTCTCAGCCTTGCGTAAAGGTTTTTCATATGCTCTTTCAAGTCACTAGAGGTATCATTTAGTCTAGAGTTGCCTGGAGTTAGGCATGTTAGTTCTGCATATTTTTAACTCGCTCTTTTCAGATGAGGCCTGAGGAGGAGAAAATACATCATCGCCATTGTCTCTGAGAGCTTTGAAACTGACTCTGGTTAAGAGTAGCCGCTTGGGGATGGACATGGCAGCAGGGATTGGTCTAAGATTCTACCCTTCTGCTAGTTAAATTGGGCCTGGAACCACCACAGAAATTCCATCCACTACTTCGAGAACAACAGTCCCGGCCTAGGCTTTCTACCAGGCAGTGGACTGCTGCCTTTCCTTGTTGAGCCAACTTCTCAAACTTGGCTGGCTCCCCAGATGAGAAGCCAAGATTTCTGCTGATGGTCCACAGCCAAGTTCACTTAACAATCCTCTAACCAAAAGACTTGTCCATTTGCGTCCTTTCAGGGCTAAGTGAATGGGAAGGGGGTAGTGCATTGTGGGGACGATCTCGGTGTTAGATTATGCCTAGCTCCACCCCTGTAGTGCGGGCCCTGAGCGAAACCAAGTCGACTTGATTCTAACCTTTTGAGATTTGCAGGACTCTCCCAGAAAGAAAACAGACAATTAGGATTTTATTTGTATCAACAAGAGAATTGTGGGTAACTCTGCTGTCACTGCTTCTGTGCATAGCTCTTAAGCTGGGAGGAGGGCCAGGAATCAGGGTGATTTAGTAGACAGGAGTATCTTGGGCTGTTGCTGGAGACCAAAGCTGGGCAATTAATTTGCATGTAAATAAACCATCTAAGGAAGTAGCAGATGCTGGAGAGGCAGATAGATGACAGATGCCCTCTCTACCCTCTCAGTGTTTCTGGTATAGTCAAGGTTTGAACCCAGCCCACCTTACCTGTGTAGGTGACTAGAGGGGACAGTAAGTTAGAAAAGGACTAGGTACTTAATAATACCTTCAAGCTATTTCGTCCTGCTGTTAGAGGGCATCGGCATTCTTGTTCTAATGCCATGCAACGCAGCACACTTGCCTCTAGACTTAAGTTGTCTGGTGTCCAAGCTTGATCATCCCCTCAGGTTCCGCATAGTTTTCATGTGTCATTGGAGTTCAGCACTCACTTTACCGTGGATTCAGACTTTAACAAGATTAGGAGGGCGATAGAAGTGCCCAGGCATCCGCCCTGAAGATGAGTTGCCGTGCCATGTAGAACCATGGCCATGACAGGAACCAGGTGTCGGATTCAGCAGAGCTAGAGGTGCGGTGTTGTGCTTGAGACACCAGGAAGTGACTTTGGTTACCACAGCTGCTCCCGGCCTCCTCTTCCTCTGTAATGACTCAGACTTAGGCTTGTATAGTAGAATTCTAAGTCTTTTCATTCCCACGACTCTTGTCTTTATAGATTTTTGTCTGTGCATCTTGTCTAGTATAGGGATTCATTTGAGGCATTCTTGTGTTAAGCCAAGTTATTTACTCTTGTTGCTTATATCTAGAATTCCTGGTGCTCTGTCTGGGTAGGTTAAAGCTACCAGAACTTTCCATGTACAGACTCACTCTTGGCGTAGCTCAACGCAACCTTGTATATTCAGGGTAATTCTCAGAGTATGTTATACTCCATAATTCCCAAAGTCTGGAAGTGATCTAGGGTCTTGCTTTAGACTAAGTTAATGTCTGTGTTCCATTTGGAGGAAGTGCCTTTTGTTAAGGACCTGCTGAAGCTCTCTTGCAGTGCTCTCCAGCACTGTCTTTTGCCTGAAGCCAGTGTATTTTGCCACTTCTGATTCGGCGCTGGTCTTTGTCCCTCTCCAGCTGATACTTCTTTGTGATTCTGAGCGCGACAGGATAAAGACTTTGGTCCATGGGTATTTAGATTCTGCCAAATAAGCTTGACCTGCCACAGGTGCCTGAGGAAATTTATTCAGAGCATGTGGGTGTCAGATGATTTACTGTCAAAGAACAACCTTTCTGGCACAGTCTGTGAGGGGAAGCCCTTGGCAGGATGGCACCGTGGATCCACTTTAAAAAACAGGAACTCAGAATGTGCTTGGCATCTTTATCAGCTCTGTCGTAATCTCAGATTCATGCATCTGGGTTTTCTAGAGGGTTTAGTTTTCTATTGTATGATTTGGTGAGCAGGTCTGAAACTAGTCCCTTTCAGCAACCTGGAGCCCAGAGCAGACTCATGGTGACGGTTTCACATGGAAAGCACTGCACCAGTGACCTTACTCCTTTCCTGGGCACCCACCATGGGGAATGTCTTAGGGTGGGGGTGATCACATTTTGTGAAGGGGCCCCCCTGGAGCTTTTCCCTGGTCACTTCCTAACCATGGACTGGCGGCTGTTCTGTCACATAAGTAAGTTGTGGGGGAAGACCGCTGTTGCAGGAGAGTTACACTTTGTCCCCATGAATAACTTTTATTTTACTTATGCATGAGCTGGATGCATCGAGCTACTTTGGATGTTCCTGTCGCAAGCCTTGCTCACCCCTTTCTCCCCCTTTAGCAGATCCTAATTCTGGAGACTCCTAACTGCCCACCTCGGCAAATCCTTCCCGGCCCAATCGCCAGGGACAGCGCTGACAGCATACACTTCCAGGCTATTCCCCACCCTACCTGTACCAAGCAACAGGAGTGACGCTGCTAATGTGCTCTTTCTCCCCTTCTTCTAGGCTGACAAACGGGCTCATCACAACGCACTGGAACGAAACGTAGGGACCACATCAAAGACAGCTTTCACAGTTTGCGGGACTCGGTCCCATCACTCCAAGGAGAGAAGGTGAGTTTATGGAGAAAGCTGATGGCCACAACTAACTTGGAACTTGCTGCGGGGCTTACCGGGGCACTCTCCCATCTGGAGAGAAATGGAATCAGGTATTCCGGTTATATGGTTTCCTTACTTTTTGATTTCTTGAGGTATCATTACGCACCTATTCTGTCCTTAGCAAACAATGACAGATGTAATGTTGCTGCTTATAAGACATTAGTAGGAGTTATTTTTTAAAATCAGTATTATTTGTAAAAAAAAAAAAAAATTACTCCTTCACGAATTTATTATAACTATAGTACAGAGAGTAGCCCGTGGCAGTTTGGGATAACACAAAGGATTTCTGAGGTTAGTGATTCCCTAGACCTCCATGCGAATTTCTTTTGTATAGTTCAAAGTCAGTACTTATTTTAAATGAGACCTCTCAGGAATATGTGTGAGCCACCCTGGACACCCGTGATCCCCCAGTTCCAACAGCTGTTATTTCAAGGCATGTAAAGAGCATGTTAAGCTGTGGGACAAAAGACTCAAGGAAAGAGACGTGTTCACATGAAATGGAGAGAAAATAGTAACTGAACTTCTCCTGCTTCCCTCCACCCCACCGACAGCCTTCCAGAAACTAATGTTTTCCCTGGAGAGGTAGGCACCAGCTGTTTCTGCATTTGAAAAACAAAGTTGGAAGCTTTGAGTAAAAAGCGTCTGGGTTGGGGTCACTTCTTGGAATTTAGAAGAAACATCTGTTTGCACAGTTAGTTATATCCTGAACACAGAATGTAGCCAGCTGCTCTCTACAGCAGTGCAGCGGTATAAATGGCAGACTGGAGCGAGGACCTGTGTGTTTTTGTTCAGTGGTGCAGTGTTTAAAAACACAGCTATTTTAAGAAAACTCACTGCTCTCAGGTACACTTTCCGTGGCTCTCCTGCTTTAGTTCTGTGGGTGGGGGTCCTGAGTTCGGTTATCCAGAACCAAATTTGGAACCTTATAGTTTCACTTTGTTTATACTGTCCCTCTGGTAAATCATGTGCTTTATACCTTATCTGAGGTGTGGCCTTCTGTGTGGCTGAAGCATGGAGTAAGTCTGACCTTTATGAAAAAACAAAACAGGCCATGTGAATACCTGGTATTGCAAAACCAGAATTTGTCATGGGTTAGGCCTACTTAGTGTGGACCTTGTTTAAGTGTCCTTGAACTAAGGTGTTTACCTAGAATAACAGCATTCCTAGACACAACACTGTCCAAGCAGCACAGGAAATCTTTATGACGGGGAGACAGAATCATTCTTTTAGTCAAAGTACACATGCAAAGGATTATCTCTTGTGCTTGTTCGAGCTGTTGACAGTCAGTGCTTACTCACATGCTGCGGTATCGATTAAAACAGGTTCGGTGAACTAAGTGGAATGAGTCCCTTCTCTGAGGTCTCACATCTAACCACGAGTGGCGCCAGGGCAGTGTTTCCCGAGAAGGGGCCTGCGGATCACTCCCGTCAGATTCACTACTGAATCTGCCATTCTGGAGGCAGGCTCGGGATTTGTATTTGTAACAGGCAGTCAGCTGACATTCTTAATTCGAGGACACTTTGGGAGAGGTTGGTCGTAGGAGTTCAGCTGTACTGTTTTCCTTATCCAGCCTATTCTACGTTGCCATAATATTCTTCTTTAAAATCACAGTATCCTAAATCCTGTTGTCTCCTTTCTTCAAGGAAGTTGATGGTTTGAATTTGGTAGCCTTTTAAACTGAATAGTCATTCATCGTGGCCAGTTCATTTATTCACTCACTCTGTTCATCAAATGCTTTTTTGGGGTTTTTCTGCATGCCAGGAACTGTTCTAGATACTAGGGAGATAGCAGTGAACAAAACACACAAGCAGAAGTGCTTATTCTGATGAGGAAAAGATAGAAAATGAACTAATAATGTAAAATATATATAGCCCTTCAGATAAGTGCTATGGAGAAAATTAGGGAAGGAAGGTTTGCAGTTTCAGTAGGCCAGACAAAACTCACTGGCAGGGCAACATTTGAACAAAGGTTTGAAGGAAGTGTGAAAGAAAGAACCGTGCGTCCATCTGCTGATGAGCAGTCCAGGCCGAGGGAAGGCAAGTGTAGTAGCCCCAAGGCGGGAACCTGGAGCACTGCCAGGCCTGTCCAGAGCAGAGGCCAGAGTGACCGGGCTGGAACTGCAGGGATGGTGACAGGACACGAGGTCATATATCAGGACTAGGGGAGAAGAGCGGTCAAGGGGCCAGGTTATGTGGAGCCCATTAATAAAGCCCTAGTATGGGAATTTGCCAGGTGCCTTTCTAATTTCAGAATCATGTTCCGTGTTCTAATCCAGATATTTCACACTGAGCATGAGTAAAGTAACGCTGAACCCCTTCCCATCTGAATTCCACCATCTGCATTATTTTCCTTATTTGCCAGCGTTGTTTCATAGATGCGGTAGGGAGGCTAACAGAAAGACTACGTTGTCTCTCAGTCTTCCCTGAGCTCATTAAATGTTGCAATTTTTTAAAAATACAGTATTTGAACCAAAGGAAATTGGCTAATTCTTGATTTGGATTGCAGTAATTAAGGTTGTGACACTGTGTAAACAATCGTGAGTTTGGAAGCGCTTAGAGAGGTCTCTTGCGGGAATGTCTCCAGTCTCCTGTGATTTGAGCATTTTTAACTTCCAGGTGACTTCTCACTTAATATTTGAATCATCTGTCATATGTGTCCTAAGGCTTTTGAGTTTTAAAGCGAAACCAGTACTGAGTGAATTGGATCCTAACCAAGAATGGGGAATACTTGCATAAAAAGAAAAAAGTAGCTTTAAATGTGAGACCCAAACTCTGTCCTCTGTTTCCTTTATTTTTACTGTTAACAAAAACATTATAAAAAGTGGTCACCTTCTGCGTAAGTAAAAAAAAATCAGTAATAACCAACATCTGTGTTGCAACGTAAAAGTAAGCACAACAGTTCTGTGAGGTATTATGCTAATAGAATTGGACTTTGCTATTATTGCTGTTCCTGTCGTTGTTACTGTATCAGAGATGAGGAAGCAAGCTTGAGATCATGATCCCTGTCTGTAGCTGGACAGGGACTAGAACACAGGACTGACGATTGCCAAGGTCAGTCTTTCCACCACACTGGAGGGGTAAACAACTTAAGGACATTTTGAAGAGATCTTGGTTAAATACTTGTGTCTTGTCTTTACATTGGGAACTCCCTCAGGGTAGAGCCAGTAATCTTGGCAGTATGCCATACAGGGACTATTGCTAGAATACGCTCCTCTCGGGCGGCATGTGTAGGTGCCACTGAAGTGCAGACAGACAGTTGAGGATCATTTTAAGTCTGTACGTTTTTTGGAGTCCACCTAGCTTCTTTGAGAAATAGACCATTATGGTTGGTGGTCCATTTGGGTTCTGCCATAGGTCCCAGTGTTAGCAAGTAGATTCTTGAACTCTGTTGTTTGAGTTTTTTGTTTCCCATGTAGTTCTTCCACTGGACATCCCACAGGGAAAGATGGGTTGGAATTAGAACCCTCAGCCAGTCAACCAGAGAGTAAAGGAGTAACAACTGTTCTATAGGAAGACATTACTTTTCTTGAACAGAACATTGGGTGCCAATGACTTACTGGCACTGAACTCATCCTGTTTATGTGGGTTCAAGACCTGGTGGCCAGCCCATCAGTTTTCCTTCACGTGGGGATATGATTCTGTCCTCCACCCCATGGTTAGCCCCAGCATCCAATCCCACTGTCTCCTTAGCATGGTCTACTTGAGTGATAAAAGGGTCTATTGCAACATTGCCATTTGTAGCTGTCAGGTGGTTTACAGAAATTTCTCATCTTTTAAGTCTCTTCCTAAATGTGTCAATCTTAATGTTTAATTGTCTCTCAGGCAGTTGTGCTATGAATTTTCCTTTCTGGATAGAGCTGTGTTAAAAAGCGAGAACGTAACCTAAGATGAAAATAAAACCGGGGTTTCTTCTAGTGAGCATTAAAGTCATAATTCTTTCCTTTTGGGTGAGAACATGAGGGCACTGCCCCAGTCAGCTCCTACCATAGACTCTGGCACATGGGAATTCCCAGTCCGTGGCTGTGGAGTGAGAGTGCCAGAGGAGACCATGGGCTTGCATAGTCCTTGAACAAAACAGCGGCAGCCACCATGGGTGTGCTCACCTGTGTAATAAAGACCCAGACCTACGTGAGTGCTGTAAAGCTTTAAAAGGTATAATGGTGTCTTCTCTTGAGGGTCTTGCTCCCTTGTTGGGAGAGAGGATTATATGTAACACTTAGCAACAATAAGGTAACATGCTGAGCATCAAGTGAGAGGTTAAAATACTGAGCTAGTCTGTTTCATTTCCATTAAAGCTCCCTTCCTTAACATGTTAAGGTGTCTATCAGATAGCCCCCTATTAACAGGGAACCTGACAGCTCTTACAGCGGAAGGTCGGTCTCCTGTCAAACCCACTCAGCACCGTGCGCAGGGCGCTTCTCCCAGGTGTAGTTGTCCAGATGCCGGTGCGGGTGCTTGGTGCACGTCCGCCCGTCTCCCACACTGCACCCTGAGAAGTACCATGAACAGGGAGAACAGCTCCTTGTCGTATTGCTTCACTCAGTGCCCGGCACACAGTAGGGTGCAGAGTGAGTGTGTGTTAACTGCAGGAAGGAAGCCCCCTCTCCACCCTGGCCACATTATACTGGGAGAGGCTCATTCTGGCGGGCGCCTCACAAGGCATGTGGTTCGCTCAGCGGCACTGTTCCTGTATCATAGCGGGGCTGTTGAGCGGATTATCTTTCAGAAGAAGCGTAAGCCACAGCCCTGCCCTTTCACCAGCTTGCTCATTATTACCTGATCAGACTCCAGCGTGGGCAGTGATTTCCTTCACAATTAGGCTTTTCAAAAATTTAATTTTCTACCTCAAATTTATTGTCCGTAGTTGCCCAAGTTTCCATTAATCCCTGGGTTCAGCAAATGTAGGTGTATTGATGTATTGGATTCCTTGTAAACTATATTTCTGTGCTACTGAAAACCTTCCCAGGGCTCTTCAGTGCCCATCGAGGTAAGAACTGGCATTTTATGTTCTCTAAATAAGGTGCCCTCCTTGCCCTCCTGCTTTTTCTCCTCCTTCCCTAACTGCAGAGCAGTGTCCACCCTCCTCCTCTTCCCCAGGAAAATCAGCTATTGGAGTTCCTTAATTTTCTCAAGGTCCAACTCCAGCCTTACCACCCAGATGACATCAGGGTTTTACAGTGAAGAGACCCACTCACAAGGGCTCCCCAGGCTGTGCTCTCCTTCCTGCTGGAGTGTCTCCGTGTTCCTCCCTGCCTGGGCCGGCCGGCCTGCCCGCCTGCCTTCGCAGCTCATGTCAAGCAGTTCACCGCCCCGAGAACCCTGCAGTATCACTCCCCCATCAGCCCCAGTGGTCATGGGCTTCAGGAGGCCTTTCCTGTGTCTCCCTTCTTTCTCTCTGTGACAATCTTATCACTTAACTAAAGGATGTGCTCCTTGAGGGCAGAAGCCTTGTCCATTCTTCTGGAAGTCTCTGCAGTGCAGAGCAGGGGAGGGTTCACTCTTACGGAGAGGACTAGAGAGCCAGGAAACTGCACCTGATGCTTTTCCATCTTGAGATTTGAAGGATACCCAATTGGTTTCTGGGGCTTCCCTTCAGCATTTCTTTTTCTTTTTTTCCCTGAAGCATACTTGCAAAAATTTTGGGAAAACGGGAAGAAGAAAACCTCTCCTTCCAATACACCTACAGCCTTTCCTGTGTTGTAAGAATCGAAGACAAGTGTTACCCAACAGATATTTTAATGCGAGCCACAAAAACATTTTCAATACAATTAAAAAAAACTTTTTTTAATGTTTATTTTTTGAGAGAGCAAACAGGGAGGGACAGAGAGCGAGGGGGATGGAGGATCTGAAGTGGGCTCTGCACTGACAGCAGAGAGCCTGATGTGGGGCTCGAACTCACAAACTGGGAGATCATGACCTGAGCTGAAGTCAGATGCTTAACTGACTAAGCTATCCAGGCATTCCTGCAATTAAATTTTCTAGTTGGCACAGTAAAAAAGTAAAACAACAGATGAAGTTAATTCTAATAATATATTTTATTTAGCCTAGTATGTAAAAATAAGTATGACTTCAACAAAATCCAATATATTTTATGCTTACAGCACAGCTTCATTCAGGCTAGTCACCTTTCAAGTGCTTTTTAGCTATTTGGACAACCATGCAGTTTAAAGACCTATCTCCCCACTGCACACCCCACTTTAATATGACCGACATTGGCTGCTACTTAAAGTGAATGTCCAAAGAAACTTGCCTTTTTAAATTCTCCCTCCAAAAAGCTGCTGTTTTGAAATCCATGGAATAGCTGATGGAATCTAAGAAGCCACGAGACGATGGTCTTACCAATCCGCGTATTCCCTTCTGGTTTCTTCGTCCGCATGCTTTACATGGGAGCAGGGGTACAGCTTGCCGTTTTCACATACATGCTTTTTGCGCAACTGATGAAGGGCTCGTATATTTAGTCATTAAGCATGTTTCTGTTGGCTGTTTAGGTTGCTTCCCATTTTTTGATGTTATCATGCGGTGATGACCATTTGGTTGCGGGTGACTGTTTCCGTAGAATCGATTCCTAGAAGTTAGATTGCTAGCTCTAGGAGTAAGAACATCTGGGTTTTGCCGTGTGTTGCCAGAATGCCTCCAGAGAGGATCGTTCCCATGTCCTCATTCTTTCATTTCTTATTTGTTAAAGCAAATTCAAAAGACCAGTCTTTTGATAGTGTTTTGGAAGTACCAGTATTACCATCACTGGAATTTTTTTGAAGAGGGGGAATTAATTTAGTAGGCAGAAGGTAGTAATTAACTCTGTGTTTTGTTTATTACCTGGGAGAGTAAATCCTTTTCCACGTGTTTATTTACTAGTTGTATTTCTTCTTTGGGGAATGTGTGCTCCTGTCCTTCATGGTCAAAGCTTGATGAGTAAGTGTCACACCCTCATTTCAAACTACCAAGGGCCCAGCATGTTTGAAACATGATTTGTGTTGACCCTTAAACAAACGTCTGGCTCCTGGGTTTAACTAAGCACCTTAAAGGGCATGATAACTCTGGCTTCCCACGGTAAGCAACAAAATGGTCCTTCAGGCCGGGGAGGGCCTGGCTGCAGGAAGCTCTGAGCCCACAGCCTCCCTCATTGGCATAGATGGGGTTCCATTTTGGAATGAACTACTTCAATCCATGCCCAGATTTATTGTGCAAGTTCTTTAATTTTTATTTTCAGAAGACGGCTATTCAAATGGAAATGAATATAGGCTTTGCCCTAGCTTTCTCTTTACCTTAATATGTGTAAAAGCTTGTGCAAGGTGTCAGAAAAGAATGGTTTTATGTTTCCCAAAAATGTAGTACAAAACAAGTGTCAGTTAGTGAGTCAGGCAGTAGTTCTATTTTCATTCCCCAGGACGTGGCATTTTGGTTCTTGAGGGAAAAGGCAGTGGTAACACCTGATTTTGACAGCGTGGAGGAAACGTGGTAAATACGACTAAGGTGATTCCTTCTCCAGTCCGGGTTGGAAGCCCAGGGACTAGCAATGGTTCTCCTAATGTGAACATTGTAGCAGTACTCTACTCTTCCTCACTTCTCTCCACCTGCTTTCTAAAACAACGTGGCTTTTTACACAAATCCAGATGACTGGAATAAGCTTTACATCTCCAGAAACATGTGGAACTCTTGCCTTATATAAGACATTTTGAGAGCTACTGCCTTAAGATGGGATTTAGTAACCTTGGATTTTATCCTAACATCAGTGTTAACTACTTCAAGAAACATTTGGGGCCTTAAGAAGGTTCTAATTAGAATGAAACTCTTGGGTTTGGATCCTTTTGTGAAATAATGTAGTCGCTTCTTGCCACACATCAGGTGGGTGCACTGTGTTCCCAAATGGAGAGAACAGAGGGGCCTCTGGAGGCTCGCTCGACCCTTTCTTCCGCCTCCTTGTTGCTGCGGCACGAGCTGGAGAAGAGGCAGGAACCAGCCGGGCCCCCTGGCCACACCACGACGGGGCTTCTTTGTCTATTTTGGGTTTCCCCTTATTAAGGCCGACCGCACCGCCGAGGCTGGCGTGTCCGTTCCTCTGGGGTCGGCTTCAGTCAGTCCTCTCAAGCTGTCCTGCATCCTCAGGCTTTTTCTATTTGCTTCTTCTCTGCTAGCAGCCGGTTTGATTTTCACTTGTCTTTAAAAGAAAAACAGTCTTCTTCAATGCTGCTGTTATTAGAAGCTACTTTTTTTCATTTCTTACTTTTCAACCTAATTCTAAAAAGCTAGGCTTCAGCTTCAGCTCTATCCCTGCACTCATGAACTGTGCGGCGGTGATTTGCCTAAACTCCGACTCCTCCAAGGAAACCATCCTCACTGGGTCTTCAGCGACCTCCTTGTAGACAAGTCACACGACTCTTTCATAGTCCTTCCCCTCCTGCCCAGACTCTCCTCTCTGACCATGTTGCCAGTGCATTTCCGTTCATCTTTTTTATTAGTTCCACGGTTTCCTCTGTGCTCCCAAAACAGAGGTGTCCTGCAGGCCTGGATTCAAATCCCGACTCTGCTACCTACTACTAGGCAAGTTTGAGCCCTGTGCCTCAGTTTCCTCATTTATAAAATAGGGAAATAATGCATCAGAAGGTTATATGAAGGTACCTGGCATTTAGTAAATACTCAGTTAGTGTTAGCTGCTGCCATTATTATCATTGTCATCATTCGAATTGCTGTAATGCAGCTGGGGCTTTGGAACAGGACCCGGCAAGGCTGTCCAGTGAATTTTTGCATGGTTCGCAGAGGTGAAGGAGGAAGCTGAGTAGCCACTTTGCATTAACTCACACTGTCACGTAAGAGGCCCAGTACCTCTTTGGTCCCCCCGGCCACAGTGTGTGCTGTCTCAACGCTGTGTCCAGACCATCAAAGAGATCAGTGTCTGCTCAGAAAGGCAGAATCAGAATTAGTGTCTCCTAACTGTAAAAGCTAGCACGGAGAAAATCATCCCAGTCCCTACCAGGTATCCAAAGGCAACAGTCCATCTGTGGACACATTGACTTACCCAGTTCTGTCTGCTCAGTCACTCACGCACAGATTGCTGACTCGTGCATTTCAAAAAAGAGAAACCGAAAGTCCAGGGCCATTCCAGAGTCCGTGCCCTAAAGCCTGGGACTGCTCCACAGTCCTACCGAAAAGCCTAAGGTTCTTGTCGGTTTCTTTTTTATTGTTCACATAGTAGAAACTCCTAAAGGCACGAAGGGCCTGCCCACACCTTAATCTTGTGGCCAGGCATGTGATCATACGGTTTGGAAAGCCAGGAAGAGGTCATTTTAGATGTCTAGCATTTTCTCATTTCAACCTTTTGCTTTCCCTTCCACCCCCAGACTAACACACATGTAAATTTGGAGGAATTCTATATTTTATGCTTTAAGTTTTTCTTGTTGGATTTTACTTGGTGAGTACTCTGGGAATGGCACAATGAAATTAATTGAACCGTTCTTTCGGACTTGCTAAGGGGTGGCCTGGGATGCTTCTGCTTTCCGCAGGGGGTAGCGGAAGGGCCGTGCTCAGCCTTCCAGAGCCCTGGAGCGGGGTGTATACCAGTCCTGCCTTCTTTGGGGACCTCTGCGTCCTGAGATCTGTGACTTTTAGCTTCACGTGGAAACTGCCCGGAAATGAAAACTCGCCCCACTCACAGGAGCTTTTTCCTGCTTTGGTTTGTTGTGTGCCGCCTACTGCTCACTTTCACTTCATGGTTTCGTGTGTAATTATGTGAAGAAGAAACTGGTTGCACACGGGCCGCTGCTCAGTGTGGTGCTTCATTAAGAGTCCTCACCAAACATTTGCAATCTTGCTTCTCTCCCCTTGTTCCGGCTGCAAATGCGTAGTTAAATACGGGCTAGTGTTGCTTTCTGGGAACTTAGTTGAAAAAATAGGCAAACTTAAAGAGAGACTGGGATGTAAGTACGCACAGCGGCCGAGTCATTGGTGGGGTGCATAGAATTCGGAGGGCTGGCTGGGGTCTGAGAGAATTTCTAGTCAGGTTGGAAACAGCCACAGAGAGGGGCGCCTGGGTGGCTCAGTCGGTTGAGCATCGCTCTCTTGGCTTCAGCTCAGGTCATGACCTCAGAGTTCTTGGGATTGAGCCCCACGTCGGGTACTGCACTGACAGCGTGGAGCCTGCTTGGGATTCTCTCTCTCCCTGTTTCTCTGTCCCTCTTCTGCTCACATTCTGTCTGTGTCTCTCTCAAAATAATTAAATAAGCTTTAAAAAAAAAAAAGCCACAGAGAGAAAGTTTATGGCTGCAGTCACAGAGCGCATTAATGACAGAGCCCAGAATGCAGCTGTCCCCTGGGTGCCTGAACTCTTCCTCGCCACTCTGCCACCTATCCTACAGTGCTTCTTTTAAATTCCATCTCTAGGAGCACCTGGGTGGCTTTAGTCGGGTTACGACTTTGGCTCAGGTCATGATCTCGCAGCTCATGAGTTCGAGCCCCATGTCAGGCTCTGTGCTGACAGCTTAGAACCTGAGGCCTGCTTCAGATTCTGTGTCTCCCTCTTTCTCTGCCCCCCCACCCCCCCTCTCAAAAATAAACATTAAAAAAAATTCCATCTCTAGTATCTAGAGAAGCAGAGTATTTTCATTAGTCCTTTCTAATGGTGTGCCTTTTTTTTTTCTTTTTATCCCCTAATAATTAGACCTAATAAACCCCCTTCAGCAGAAATGGGGGACAGCATCTGAAGTAGCCTTGTAGCCAGACTTGCAAGCCCCCATGGCAAGGTACTCTCATTCTTCCTACATAAGGTGATCTATTCAGGAAACACACCTGGCTCAGACTCCACTCTCCTGCCCGTGCTGTGCTCTTCTCCCAGCCCAGAGTGACCTGTCCCCACGAATGCCACCCTGCGTTAGACCAGGGTTCACTTTCAGATGGGCACGTGCAGGTTTGTGCCCGCGCACACACAGAGACCAGGGCCCATCCTGGCACACAGTAGGTAATCACCCCAGCCGGGAGCCATCTTTCCCGTGGCCTTTCTAATCTGTCTACTCAAGTTACACTTGCTGGTGCTGCCCTGTGATTTGTCTGTGTATAGATATATTTATCTCCTCAGCTAGATAGTAAGTAAGCTTCTGGGCTAAAGAAGTCATGACTAATACATTTTGTTTCCCCACAGTGTCTGCTCAGTTCCTTGCACATAATTTGCACCAGATAAAAATGGTTGAATATGAACAGTTTCCTTCTGAGGAAGTTGCCTGAAGCATGCTATAAGAGGAAAGAAAGCCTGGAAATTCCAGTACTTGTGAGGGCTGGGGAATAAATCCAGGCCTTGCAAACTTCTCTGATACCCAGGCCAGCCTGAGGTGTATAAATCGAGATGGTCAGGATTTAATACGAGTGGGTTTAGTTTTGCTCTCCCGAGTGTTTTCTTTGCCTTTTTCCCACTGTTGTGTTCTGGTGGTCTAAGACCCGCCAGGATTGTAACAGAATTGTCGAGTACTGCCCTGCCCTGAGTAGGGAGCTTTGCCTCAGTGGCATGAATGCCACACTCAACTTCTAGACTACCCTGCCTTGGGCATCAGTCCTCTTGGCCCTGTACCATTCTACCAGTTTGGCTAGTTGATTGCTTGGACATGAGTAACTCTGGCCATGTTTGCAACCTTGAGGGAATCTTCCAGGCATGTTCGGCCTTCAGGGGCAGAGTAACCTGACATCCATTTTAATGGCTTATCAACTTGTTCCTCTAACAGGGCAGTGCCCAGGCCGCCCACGGCCGCGGTAAAGGTGTGGTTGCTTCTTGAAATGGCCCAATCTCATGCCCTTCCTGTGTTGACATCAAGCTCTGAGAGCTTTCACAAAAGTCTCTTTGGCCAGGAAGGCTGAAACGGTGACACAGCAGCACAGCTCAGTTGGAAATAGTTAACGCAGTCAGGGTTTGTCTGAAATCTAGGAACCCTGAGGAAAAACTTTGAGCCTCCTTCAATTCTGAGCTGGCTCCACCGAGATCTTGCCCTTGTCTCACTGGACCAGCTGCCCGTAGCCACACCTTAGCAGAGAGTGAGTAGCCTACGCTCTCGGCTAAGTAGTATTTTAATGTTTTCAGACATAGCCAGGCTGAAGACCTGAAAGAAATCTAAAGAACCAAAGGGGGTGGGAGAAGTACAAGTTCAGAAGTTTGAATCCAGGCTCTGCCACTATCTAGCTGGTGACCTTGACTAACCCAGTCAACTTCTCTGAGCCTCGGGTTCCTGGTGGAGCTGCCTCCCAGAGAGTGCTTCTGCGAGGTAAGCCACGCAAAGCACTTGACACCTTGACGGGCACAAAGAAGGCTCTCAGCAGCGGTCCCGTGTTTCCTCAGCCTTGTCCCACCTCGCCCTCCTGCTTCCAGTCCCCCGCGCTGCTGTTGCAGAAAGGCGTGGCTTCCTCACCGGTTGGACTAGGTCTTCATTTTGTTCCCTTTGCTTGTTTTCATATTGCAACAGGCATCCCGGGCCCAAATCCTAGACAAAGCCACAGAGTATATCCAGTATATGCGAAGGAAAAACCACACACACCAGCAAGATATCGATGACCTCAAGCGGCAGAACGCCCTCCTGGAGCAGCAAGGTGAGCCCGTGAGCCGGTGGGGCAGCCGGCCCTGCTGTGCTCCGGCCAGGTCAGGGCTTCGCACCTGGGCCTGCAGAGTCAGAACCAGTCTCGGAGCGTGCGCTCCTAAGCGGCCGCGGCCCTGCTGCTTGGGCCTGAATAGTTGAGTATTAGAACCGTCCTGAGGAGAAGGACCTGAGCCGCCAAGTGAGGGAACAGTGGAGTCTAGGGGTTGGACATTCGGAGACTTTTTTCTGACCCGATCTCTCCCCTTCTTGGGGCTCAGGTGCTCTGCCTGCGGTAGGGGTCACACCTGGCATCAGGTGTCTCAAAAGAGCTTTGAGGTCCTTGGATTGGAGTGTGCTGTGTAAGTACCAGAAACTCCAGGTTTTCAGGGACAGTGAGCCCTCCCCGTTGTCAATGGTAGTCCAATCAGGGCAGCCTATGGGCCAGGCCCATGCTGTTCTCCAATGCTCACACCCGCCTTTTCCTACAACCACAGGGGAAAGCGAGAGCTGATCAAGTTCTTTGTTCCTGGGGAATTCACTTCTCTTCCTCCCTCATGGAAGATGCAAGTAAAAGGAAATGCAAGTAACCACCTGGGTTAGAACACCTCAAATAAAATAAAATAAGATAAAATGAATGGGTTGACCTTCCAGGCTCAAGATGAGCTGAACCCCAAGGGATGGGCAGCGGGGGGCAGCATCGGGTTGGTTACTGGGCCATGCAGCCTGCATGTAGGGGCTGTGTGTCGAGAGGCCCAGGTATGCTGTGTGTATTGGTGACTTGCTTCCAAGTGTCCAGCTTGTCTTTCCAAGTGGATCTTGTACGAGAGAACTAAGCCAGAACTTTTCTTTGGCTGGCACATCTTATGTCATCCTTTCCTGCCGTTGTGTGGCCTTCACACCTTGCGGAGCCCGGCGTTGCCAGGCCAGCTTCTCCTCTGTCATTGTGCTGCTGGGTCCCACAGGGAGCTGATGCTCCTGTCTCTACACTTGACTTCCGTGGCAGGACGGTGACATCACAAGCCTTCTCTTTAGGGTTGGGAGGCATTACAGAGTGGCCGGCCATGTCCACTGGGCCCCCAGGTCTGGCTGGGAAAGGAGGAGGGAAATGAAGTGTGTGGGTGGAACAGGCACCAGAAGGGAGTTACTTCTGAGCCACCCTGAGCCTCGGGAGCCAGCAAGCCCTTCGGAAGAACAGGCTGGACCCTGAGCTGAGACTCGGTTGCTTCCCTAGTCTCCAGAAGGCTGTAACCCTCTCGCTTGGTTGCCTTTCAGTCCGTGCACTGGAGAAGGCGAGGTCGAGTGCCCAACTGCAGACCAACTACCCCTCCTCAGACAACAGCCTCTACACCAACGCCAAGGGCAGCACCATCTCTGCCTTCGATGGAGGCTCAGACTCCAGCTCGGAGTCCGAGCCCGAAGAGCCCCAAAGCAGGAAGAAGCTCCGGATGGAGGCCAGCTAAGCTCCGCGGGGCAGGCCAGCAATACAGACTGTCTGTCTCCTCCGTCGCCCCATCCTCCTTTCAGTGCATCCCTAGAACCCTCAGAACCATTTAAGAGACTCTTTTTTTTTTTTCTCTTTTCTCTTTTTTTTTTTTAAATTTTATTTTTACGTAGAAGCTCTTGGACAACAGCTCTCGTTCTCCTTCCCCATTCCCACAAGTTTTTTTTAATGTTTCCCTTCAGGGATTCCCTGTCCCCACCAGGAATTTTTAAACCAAAATACCCCAACTTGGCAGCTTTTTCTGTGGAGGACAGACGGCCGGCCGGACCTCTGAGCACATGGTGTCCTGACCACCCACCAGCTCCTCCAGCCCTGCCGGGCACGTGCCCGGAGGACTCCTGCCCCTCCCAGGCCTTTCCTCCCAGGCCACCCTCACCTCCGTTTGATAGACTTTGTGAATCTGTGGACTGCTCTGCTTTAAGAAGATGACCGGTTTGGAGTAATCAGAATTAATCCCCCTTCTTTTTAAGGATTTTTTTTTTTTCTCAAAAGCTATTTATCGCTCCTGTTGAAAGGCCAGATCCCTAAGGAAGTTTGTGGTATAAAAACAAGCGGGGACAGATTTACAGCACAGAGTCTTTGGCCTCTTTCACTCCTGCTCGTCTCAGCCAGCCGTCGGGAGGGCTGTGTGACACTCGTGTGGTATGTGTGGGGGACAGCGGGCAGCAGTGAAGTGGTGGCCGCCAGGGGATGGTAGGGGGCGGGACAAGGAGGGAGGATTGGGTTGGGTAGAGGTTTTGTATTGAGGGCCAGTGATGATGTTTTGATATTTATTTCCTGCTACTGAAATTTGAATCCGAGTGAATTGTCCCTGTCTCTGATGACGTCGGTAATGCAAAGCGACAGATTCATAAAGTAATGATCAAATCTTCCTTTCTTTCCGTGCGTATTTCTAAGAAATAGAGCCAACTGATTTTGTATGTAAATACCAAGAGCAATTTACCTGGTACTAAACCCGCACCCCAGTGCGGACCCTTCCCCACCCTGACCCCGTTCCTGTTCCAACTGTCCAGGAACCCGTTCCCGTTGTGTGATCCAGCCCTGGTCCTGGCTGCGGTCAGCAGATCCCAGTGAAGGGTTTTGCGTGTTTAGGCCTCATTTCTTTGTCTTTTTCCTACTCCGTTCCTGGCATTTGCTGATTTCTAGTGTGTACTCTGTAGTCTCAGTCCGTGTTTGATTCCATTCCATGGAAATAAAAAGTATGTTGTACATACTGCCCAAGAATTGTCTTGCAAGTTAAGGCTTTCCCCTTTACTATAAGACTATAAATAAAAACTTATTTTATCCTTCTTGGTGGTGGTGTCTTCTTGCCCTTGCAGAGGCCAAGATAGTTAAGGGAAGAGCCCTCTGGAGGGCACGGGGCCCGTGGGGGCAATCTGAGAGAGAAGCAGAGGTCACTTATGGAGGCTTGCAGAACGAGGAGCCCCTCTAAGCCAGAGAAACCCCCTTTTTGTTTTAAGGGCTCAGCTCAGCCAGGCCGGCAGGGGGGTGGGTAAACCAGTGGTGGTCTTTGCTCATTGGAGAGAAGCTTTCGCAGTTCCAGCAGGGATGGGGCTAACTGGGGCAACATTTCTAGGCACAGCTCCTGCTAAACAGATGACCCTGGGGGAGCTGGTAGCCCAGAGCTGTGGGTTTGAGTTTCTCCTGGTAGTGAATGCCCAGTTCAGAGGTGACTGGTATTCTGTAAGTCCTTTGAGTTTCTAGAGAGTTCCACCGCAGTTAGAGAAGGCAGCAGAGGGCTGGTGGTAAAGGAGGCTTCAACGGCATCAAGTTAGCTCCACTTGGACTAGGGACCAACACTGGCCTGAACTCGTTTGACCTTGAAAAAGGAGGAGGGTTTATGGCCAGAACACAGCTCAGCTTTGGTTTTCCTGTCTGGCCGACAGGAAATATTGCTATTCCTAGACCAGGGGAGGGAGTGAAGTTAAATCAGTTCTTCGATTTGTTCCTCTCTTTAGAATGGTAGTGCTGGTGCTTCTGTCAACCAGATGTCAGATTCAGAGCATCCCTTTTTGGTTAATGGGAGTTGACAAGTAGGCTGGGTTTCTACAACAGGCAGTTTGGAACATGACCAAACCAGTCCCCCCAAAACCACCACTGCAATTCGGAAACCCAGGATACCGGGAGAACCACATCCCATTTATTAAAGGCACTCCTTTCTAGGACAGGAAAGAGACAAGAATAAGAAAATGGGAACGAAGTCAGGTGATTTAATAAGCCCCCAAAGTTAGCATGCCTTCCTCCTCTTTATTGCCCTTTACCGTATCTCTTCGTACGTCCGGCCTTCATTATAAATCTCCTACACAGTTGGCTTGGGCAGGGTGGGCCGTAGAAGCAAGCTGCAGGGGAAGCTGTGGTCCCGACGTGGAGGGAACGTGCACCTGGTTTCCCAGGAGGCGGGGGACAGCGAAGACCAGTCGAGCCAGCACGACGATAGGTGAGGTCCCAGAGAGCCAGCCCTGGCGCCAGGATATTGGCTTTCAAAGAAGTTGAGTTGTAGGCTTCTCAAAATTTCAGTAAACCTGTTGGAAGAAAAGGATACAACGGATAGCTGGTTCCTGGGAAAATTCGATCCAACTGACTGACATGCTGAGCAGACTGGCAATGGCAGCGGTGGAGGAAAGTTGGTGCCGTGGGGAGCAGCCGCCTGGAAAGGAGAGCAAGGTAAGAGACCCAGGCTGGACATCGTGCTCGCTACAGGGATAAACCAAAGTCACAGCCAAGTTCCTTCTGGTCTGTCTAGGAAGCCAATATACGTACCCCTCCCACGACACCCAGGGGTGACCATGGGTTCCTTTCACAGCGAGCCATGGCGCTCTGGCAGCCCCGCACAAAGCCAGAAAACCTGGTGACCTGCCTGTCTGGTGACTGCAGCAGGTGGCTTCACTGAGGGTCCTTGTTGAAAGCCACCTCTTGTTGTTTTGCAATGGTAAGCTTGATATTTTCCTACCTTTACGATCGCCCTGAGGGCAAGGGTATTTTAAAATGGCCCGGTTTTAAAAATTTCTTTTAGTGTTTTTATTTGTTTTTGAAAGGGAGAGACAGACAGAGGGACAGAGGATCTGAAGCGGGCTCTGTGCTGACAGCAGAGAACCCGACACGGGGCCCAAACTCACAAACCGTGGGATCATGACCTGAGCCGAAGTCAGATGCTCAACATACTGAGCCATCCAGGCGCCCCCTTAAAATTCTTGATACGCTAATCCCATATGTAGAGTAGCTGCAAGTTTAGCAAAGAATTACCTCAGCTGGGAGAGGCTGGAAAAACAAGACTAAGGAGATGATCGGAGTGGAACCCTGACCTAGGACTGAAGAAAGCAGAATCCTGTTTCTAATAATAGAGAGCCTTATGCTTGAGTTCTGAAGTCAGACCGCCTGAGTTCAGAATCCTGGCTCGGTCAGTCGCTGGTAGTCTCCCTGGAGTCCCCTCTCCCAGCCTCAGGGTCCTCATCCCTGAAGTGAGGATAATAATAGTGCTAGCCTCACAGGTGGCCGTGAGGGTTAAATGAACTAACGCTTCTGACGTGCTTGACCTCAGGTCCACGCGAGCACTCAGGTGCCGGCGGTCATTATCTCCTGCAGCCAGCCTCCCCTGGAGTATGTGAGGGTGGGTATCTTGGTGTCCCACCCCTGAGATGTGCCCCGTCCTTACAAGGTTTGACTCCCAGAAGTAGAATAATGCAGAGAACAAAAAGAAGCTATTGAGGAAAGTGAGGCACAGCTGAGCTGAATTAGCCAAGGGGGTGTGAGGCCAGGCTCTTCTCCCAAGGCCAAGTGGGGGAAGGGAGAGGGGTTTGGTAAGCCATCCACTTAATAGGACTGACTTAATGGTGTTGCCCTTGTCCCACTGGGGCTCTACACTCTTGAGGGCCGGCTGAAGCTGCCTAGCCACCCACTTTGGAAGCCCCAAGCAAGCGTGATGGCACGGGGCCACGCCCGTTTTTATACCCTCTGTCTGGCTGCCGGGCGGGTCCATAGGCCAGCCAGAGCAAGGCAGTCTCTCGGGCCTGTTTGCCAGGCTCCGTTCTGGACAGCCTCCGGGAACATGAAACTAGAGCCTTTCTTTGTTCAAAACAGTTTCTGTAGCCTGAAGAGGAAACCTGGGTAGGGAGAGGGGTTCGCCAGCCTCTACATTGGCCATACCGAAAACCCACGGTAAGAACCAGGACCCTTCTGAAGGATCCTGAAGCCTGGATCACGAACAGGCCAAGACAGAACGTCCTTCAGTGTTTGGGGTTGACTAAGGCATGGACTAATTAATACAGTGCCAGGCTTTCCTTGGGAAGGGGATAAACAAAAAATATATATTTTCTACTTAATTCCTGAAGTAGAAATCAAATTGGCCAAATACCCTACTCCTGGACAAGTTTGGATAAGCAGGCTTACCTGTACCCAGGACCGGAGTGACGGCATCGGGCAGGCCCCCACTTGCGTTTTGGAGGCTCTCCCAGCAAACCAGCATCACCAGCTGCTAAGTGTCGTCACTGCTTCATCAGGGTCAGGGTGGGGCGGGGAGCCCGAGGAGCTCCAGAGCCAGCGCCTGACTGGTTAGGTTAGGCCGCAGGCTCTGAGCCTGCCCATCCCGGATTGGCTCTGGGTGACACTGCCCTGGTTTCCGGAGGCATAACGCTGAGGACAGCAGTGGCACGAAGTGCCATCGTGAGGCGTAAAGGCCCAAGTGTGAAAGTACTCAAATGGACTTAGGTCTGTCTGCCGTCATAGGTCCTGGGGCTGTGCAGCCATGTCTGTTTGAGTTTTGTTGAAATACGGAGTGAATAAATTCTATCCCTTGGTGTATTAAAATCCTTAAAGGAAAGGGGGAGTAAATATATGTCGAATACCAAAGGGTGATTTCTGATGGAACTCCAGCAAGACTGCAAATCTATTCCCTTTGGGAAAAATCTGGACTTGGGAAATGAAATACATCCTTGCTGGCAGGAGCAGAACCCGTAACCATCACCGTACTGGTCACTACTCCCTGCTCTCCATCCTGGTTTTTAAAGGGATTTCTGCAGTGCCTGGTGGCCCACACCATGCTGTGCACAGAGATCCTGCAAAAGCCCATCTTGTGATTCCCGGATGTTTCCTGCCAAGGCCTGGTTACGATAGTGGTCGAGCCCTTGTTTTTCAGCCTACCCTCCGGGGGCCCCGTGGAGCTGCCTGGAGGGGTGAGGTGGGGAGCCTGTTGGCTCCACATGGTCTGATGACTAGACGCCAGGGCCACAGGTTCCAGCTCACGCTGTCTGACATGTGTATACCTTGTGCATACACACACACCCAGCAGGATGGGCGTGTCTAGAAAAGAGCCAAACAGGTGGCCCTGGACAGTTCACAACCAGCTGGGCAGGCTCCCTCCTGTGCCCTGTGCTGGATGCCAGCCGCACCAGCAGGCCCGTTCTGGCTGCCAGGCCCCATTTAGGTTTGTTTTCCTCTGATGTCCGCCGCAGAAGTGTTTCCCTTCCATACCTATAGCCTTCTCTGGGCTAAACCGTCCAACACAGTGTCTGTTGATTTTTCCCAGTAAATTAAAGGCCCGGGCAGGGGAGAGGGGAGAAGAATCAAGGATCCCGTGTTGAGAAATCTGTGCCAGAACCTTCCACCCCAGTGCTGAACATGGTGAGAGTTTGAGCCTCCCGCCAAGAGAAACAGAAAGTCGACGGCTCCCACAGCAGGCCAGTAGAGAAAGGTACATACTCTGTAAGCTGGCTCCTGCAAGGGCCCAACGAGCTGTGCAAAGTCTGGTTCAAGAAATAACCAAATGGGCGTGCAGAGCTGCCGCCCACACCCTCACTCCTCACCAGCCGGAGGAGGCCAGCTGGCAGTGTGGCTCCCACGCACATGCGTGAGAGCTTCATTGTTTCTTATCTCCCGGTGCCATCAACAGCTCGGAGGTGGCAGGGGCAGATCTGGGGCTAAAGGACAGTGGCCGATGGCTTTAAGCCAAAGGCCACGGCAAGGCCAGCCAGCTGAGAGAAGGAATGTCACGTCCACAGCAAATAACTGCCACAAAGCCAGTGGGAGACTCCAGCTGGAGGAACTCTGGTTCACACAGCTCGACTAGGTGTCCCTGCAGGAAATGGGTCCAGGGCCGCCTGCTTGGCAGGGAGCTGCTGTGAACACTTAGGCAGGCATTTCCAACCGGGGGCTCCCACGAGGCCAGGGACTGGTCTTCATACCCGCTGCTGCACCCCTGTCACAGTGCCTGGCCTGTCACTGGGTACGCCACAAATACACAAATGAGTGCATGCCACGGGACTCCAGCCTCCTGTGTACGTTCATTTCTGCACACTTAGAGGTCACTTCTGGGGGTTGCCTCTGCCTGCATTCAGCCCACAGGTTTCGGAGCAGTCCATATCCTCAGCCCAGCCCTGCGCCAGGCACTGGGGACATTCAGGCAGCCAATGAAGCCGTGGCCCTGCCTGCAAGAAGCCCAGAGCGGGTCGAAACCAGACTCGAGCACGTGGATTCCAAAGGAGTTCTGAAGCTGGGCTCTCGGTGAGAAAGTTGGCATGTGGCGGGGCAAGGAACAGGGCCAGGCCATCACGTCCCAAGCTTTGGTGTGCTCCGCTTCCTCCCCACAAGAGCCCAGCGGAGGCTTTGGGTGAAGGGACAGTGGGTTGGAGCCTCCACTCTGCACGGACAGGATCACCCTTCACATTCTACCACGTTCACTGGCCAGCGTGGCATCCAGACCACGGCCACCACTGCTAGCGAGACGGAGGGGAGGACGTGAGTGCATGAGCCCAGCGAAGCATCGGCCTTCCTGGGAGCCCAGCAGAGCTCTCCTGGGTATTCGTTCCATCATACCATTGTCATCCCCCCTCTGGAGGGGGGGAACCGCCCCACCTTCCTGAAAGAGTTAAGGGCCACAGCTGGAACAATTTAAGCAATAAATAAACAACATAGTATGGAATATAACCCAAAGCATAAAATAAGGATTCACGAGTCCATACTGATAGAAACAAGTGAGTAGATAAATAAATCACGGAGAAAAGACAAACCCACAGGATTCCAAATAATTACGTAGATACCCTACCTTCAAGGACGTGGGGCGTAGCTCTCTGGTCCTTAAATGTGGGCTGTGCATGGACGTCCTTCTAAAGGGCAGTCTAGAAAGGGGAAGAAAGGAATCTTACAGTGGGATAGCCTGACACGTGCTGTTCAGCCAGGCGATCAAGGTTAAGCCTCCGGGACAAGCCACGTGGACCGTGCGCACCCTTGATAGGATGTGATGCGGGGCGCCTGGCCTCTGTGGCCTTCCCCCCAAAACTCAGAGCCCCACTCTGCTCATGAGAACGTTTTCATGCAATTGCCAAGTGAGGGGCAGTCTACAAAATACCTGACCAGTACTCCTCAAGCTGCCAAGGCCACCCGCAACAAGGAAAGTCTGAGAACTGTCACAGACCAGAGCGGACTTGACAATGTAATGAGGTGTCCTGGATGGGATCCGGGGACAGCAGAGGGGCGTTTCGGTAAAAACTAAGTTATTCAAATAAACTACGGACTTTTGTTAATAGTAATGTAACAGTATTGGTTCGTTAGTTGTGACAGATGTTCCATGTTCATGTAAGATGGTTAACAGTGGGGGAAGCTGGCTTAAGGGACAGTTGGGAACTCTGTCTACTATCCTTGCAATTTTTCTGTCAATCTAAAACCATCCTAAAATAAAAAGGTTGTGTTTTTTTTTTTTTAATGCATTGTTATTGTTACTTTGCAGGAGCTGTGTTTATGCAGGAGGGGCAGAGGGCAGGGAAAGTTTTCCATTAAGCTGGGCAAGCGATGAGCACTGTGTCCCTGCCTGCCTGGCTGTTCTTGGACCTACCCAAGCAGTGGGAGGGGAACACCAGCCACCTGGCCTCGTTCTCTGAACCTCCTGCACCAGCTCATGAAAAGCAGAGTTGCCGGGAAGTGAAAGAGGATGTCCAGTCCAGGAACCGGTTAGGCAGGCTGGGCCAGGCTGCAGGGGGCGGGATATCTTCAGAGCTACCAGAAAGACTGACTCACCACAGCCTCGCTTGCGAGTCACGGGGGTGTCACCCTCTGCCCTGGGGTGGCACCCATTTGGGGTGGGGATCACCGCTCTATGCTGAGGACTTGGCAGAGCGGGAGAGAGGTTAGAAGAGCGAGGCCAGCCTGCCCCTGCTATTTGCTGTCACCATGCTCGTCCTGGTAAAGCATGGGGCCGGCATTTGGGGTCTCAGCCATTCAGCCCTGGAGGTAACCCACACGTTTGGCTACAGCTCCCATCCCCGAGACCACTCATTTCACCATCCTCTAGACACCCGGGGGGATGGAAGCTCATGGGCTTGGAGGCAGCAGATCCAAGTTCAGGTTCAGATGCCCCTACTGGAGCTAGAACCCCTGGGTGATTCACTTAAGCTCTCTGACCCGTTTCTACAGTTGTAAAATGCAGATAATACAGCTGCCTCACCCACCTCATGAGGTTGAGTCAAGGATCAAATGAGGAGAGGCGGGAGACCAGGAGGGACTCTCTTAGGGGTTATTCTTTGGGTGGATGTAGCGAGGGTGATCAGTGTCCTTCAGGCAGCGGGTAAGAACTTACATGGCCCAGGGGCTGATCTGGGAGAGAATTTTCTACGTATTAGGAGGCTTTTGGTTGCAAGTAATAGTAAATCCACCTCAGGTCGGCTCACATGGCAGAGACCAGACAAGCTGCAGGAGGGGTGTGATCAGGGTTCTGGCCACGTTTCTTAGTAAGTCAGGGAGTGTGTGTGTGTACTGGCTTCTGAGACAGGCTTCCTTGTAGGTAGGCGAATGGTTGTAGGAGTCCCAGGCCACACATTCTGCTTTTCCTCTAGCGTCAAAGTAACAGCGCTTCTCTGTTTTTTTTTTTTTTAGGTCACGTGCTTTTACTCTGCATCAGTGAGTCTAGGACAAGCCATTGGATGGTTTAGACTTTTCTTATTGCCAAAGAGGGAGGGATTAAAATGACTGCCTGAGGTCAATCAGGGCCTGGACCTGGAGGTAGGAAGGGGATCAAATTCACACAAGCCTATTGGCTGCCACATTTGGGGAGAGGAGGAATGGGTGCCAATAATCTTCCCCACAGGCTTCCATCCTGTTGGTAAACCATGGTCACAGAGAATGGCGGTGGTTTGTCTCTCTAGCACCCATTTCCCCCCTTTGGCTACAACCCTAATTTGTACTTGGGACTTCATTCCTTCCCCATTCTTAGACTGCGTGCTTCTGATGCAGCCCCATTTCCTACTCATGGAAGAAGCATGTGATCAAGACTTGGGTCAGTCCGTGCACTTCAATCTCCCGGCCACTGGACTGCTTCTCGGAAAGGTACTTGGCTTGATCGAAGGCAGTGAGACGCAGGGACACTCGCTGGGAAGGAAGATTGGGAGGGTGCCAGCGGCTCGTGTCTGCTGAACTTCACCCTCAGAGGATGTACGGTCTGCGGCTGTTGCTGCTGCCATCTTCCAGTCACATGGAGAGAGCCTGAGGTTGGAGCTGATACAGAAAGACGGAGGCTGATACAGAAAGACGGAGGAAACTACTAAAGCCACACGGCCAAGCTAATTCCTGGACATCTCAGCTTATGAGTCAACACATTTCCCTATTGTTTTAAGCAAGTCGTAACAATGTCTTAAATCATTCGATTCTTCCTGTTCCATGGCGGTGAATGCCCTGAGTAGCTCATGTGGGTGGCTCGAATATTTGGTACAAACTCTACGAAGCATATGTGCCTTTTGAGACTAGTATTACATGGACATAGTATTACATTACATAGTATTACATAGACATAGTATTACATTACATCTCGGCCACGAAAGATGTAGAAGAATGCTGAATGAATACGGATGGGATTTAGTCTAGATCATGAGTAGGCACACGACACCGCACGGGCCAAATCTAGCCCACCACCTGTTTTCATAAAGTTTTATTGGAATGCAACCGCACTTTGTCCATGACTATTTTGTCCTACAATGGCCGATCAAAATTGAGGAGTTGTTTGCGAAGCTTAAAATATTTACTATTTGGCTCTTGACAGAGAAAATCTGCTGCCCCCTGGTATAGATGGGAGACTAATAAAACGTTAGCAAGTAATCCCCCCACCCCCAAATGTATACCTGGGTCTCCAAGTGGAAGCAACATTGAGTGGCCCCCCATCATAGGCTTCTGTCTGTATCATTAACCTCAGGCCTGATTATTAGCATTAGGAAAGCAACTTTCATTGAACTGAATTTATCCCAGACAGTGAATGACAGACATCCTACATAGTAGTCCTGGCCAAAGAGTGCCTCGGAAGCCTGCAGGCATAAAGAACATTTATTTCCCCACCCCAGACCATTACCCTTCTCTCAGGGTCTTCAGGGATGCTGAAGCTACCGGCGAATTCCTGCAGGTGGCCCAGTGACCGACTTCCATAAGGAGGTTGGATGATGTAAACCTGGTTGGAAGATGAGACCAGTTCTTCAGTTTTCATAATGGAACATCAGCATTGTTATCTGTACGTCTGCCGTCTGAAGCCAATGGATTCCACTTCTACCAACACTGTGGGGGACTCGGAGCTCCACTCTTAATTCTATCCAGCTCCTGCCACAAGTACCATAGATGGTTAGCATTGATGAAATAGCCAAGGTCACAGAGGCAACCACCTTGCCAGGGTTTTCTAACCTCCATCTCTCTGCTAAGTTAAGTCACCAGGAAGCAACGTACCGAGATCTAAGGCTAGTCCTCCATGGAAGGCCATCGTGCTGCTGTTATTTAATATTACGGCAGAGCTTTTGTGTGCGGTGTTCCTGAGAAGTGGTTTCATCGAGGCTAGTACACAGCACTGCCCCCAAGACAGTGGCCAGAAGCTGATGGATAGCTTCTAACTCAGAAACGAGGAATATCATCGACGGGTGTTGTTACCTCAGGAGAGTCTGCTTATCCAGGAGGCTCCCCTTCCGCTCACATGAGGATCTAGCAGGCCTCCCAACTTACACAGGACTCAGTGTGGGTCTGAAATGGGCCCAAGGGGGATGTTGGGGCCCATCTGGATATCTGTGGTAGTTCCGTATTTCTTTATCAGTCGGGGAAATACTTGAGATAACCCATCTTGAATGCTATGTAAGTGCCTTCTGCGTAAGGATCCACACGATAAATCTGAGTGTTTATCTGAGAATTCATCTCCAGTGCCCACTTTGAATGCTGTAAACCTCAGGAAATCCTCCAGACCCAACTGGGAGCAGAAAGGGAGTCTCCTGGTGACGCCAGTATAAACCCCCTGGGACAAGAACGCCGGGGCGCCTGCATGGCTCAGTCGGTTAGGCGTCCGACTCTTGATTTTGGCTCAGGTCATGATCTCATGGTTCATAGGATCGAGCCCCACGTTGAGCTCTGCACCGGCAGCACGGAGCCTGCTTGAGAGTCTCTCTCTCTCTCTCTCTCTCTCTCTCTCTCTCTCTCCCCCTCTCTCTCTGCATCCTCCCGCGGTCGTGTTCTGTCTCTAATAAAAATTTTTAAAATGCCTATAAATAACTCTCTCCTCTACCCAGGCAAACTTCACCTGGGGCCAGCTCAAACCCTTTCTCATTGGTATAAAGCCAACTCATACCGAAGCAATCCCTTCCGTCTATAACCACATCAATTACTACAATTAATCCCCTAATACTTTTGAGGCTGCTGGTTTGGCCTTTTGTTACAGTGATGGGAAGGATGCATTTCAATGTGCTGCTTTGTGGCCCAAGCTTTTTTGTTATCTGGGCAAAAAGAGCACAGGGGCAGGAATTATATTGCAGGATGAAGACGCCCTCTTCTTGTCCATGGAGGGCCAGGACACGGAGCACCTGCCATCTTGGCCTCCCTCGAGAGAGAGTCCGCCAGATAAGAAGGAAAGCCAGGTGACCACCGGATTCCGGCCTGTTCCTGTGACAGCCACCCCCCCCCCCCCCCACCTGTTGCTGAGTTCTTGCCTTCAGACTCAGGAGCACAGTCTCTGCTCAGAATGAGACAGACACACGGACACCATGAGATGCGGTGTACGGAGTGCTGGGACGAAAGTAAACCGAATTGCTCTGGGGAGCTCAGGAAACACAGAGCTTCTCCCGCTGCTCGTTAGGCCCCCTGTGGCGTCCACTGGAGAAGGAGTCTGAGAGCGGAACCCAAGTCAGCTCCCTGCGAGGTCTGGAATCTCACACTCCGGAGACCGGCAGTCCATGAGCAATCGTCAACACCTCCTAACACTGGACATCCTGAGGGAATGTTCTAGGTACCAATCACAAATGAGAGACATCATAGAAAATGTTATTCTTTTATTATTTCAAGGAGGTAATACATAGCCCGATCCGCCAAAGCAATAGGGAATTAGAGGCAGCAGACGGCCAGAGTTTCGAGAAGAGCCTCGTGCTGCCCCTCCAAGCTCCTGTCTGCTCGCAGTCCGTGGCTGTGTACATGAAGGCCAGGTCGGCCACTTGGAGTGTGCCGTGACTGTAGCAGTGGACAGATGGCCCGACTCAACACCCCACTGACCGAAAAGGGTTCCCCGTGAGCAGCAGAGGCCCTGCCGGGCTCAGCACACCGGGCAGCACTCGGCCCCGCCACAGCCGGCCTTACGTGGCTGCCGCCTTAGCGGCCGGCCTACCTACCACTTGGTTTTATCTCTGTGAGCCTAGAGTGGGCAGGAGGTGGATAAATCCTGAGTCAAATTAAGGTGAAAGACTTAGTAGTGTTAATACTCGGGATGAGAGAAGACAACACCGTCTCTGACGGCGACGGGCTGGGCGTCTGACGGAAGAAAGATGGAAACACGCAGAATGGTCACGGGCTGCAGGTGCAGCCTTGAGGACACACGAGGGGAGAGAGAGGGGTATTTCATGGTACATGATCGGGGGAGGAGGGCACGGGGCTGCTTCCTCAGTCACAGAAGTGAACTAGAGGTTCGTTTTCCACTCATAATTGGTTTCCTGGGTCTAAGTCGCCACGCCTGTGGCTGAAGCACATCCTGCCCTCGTACCCGACGGGGCCCTGGGGAGACTTGTGGCTCAGTTCTCCGTGCGGAGGGGGAGGGACTTACAACTCCCGGAGACCTTTCTCCCCTGCCCCCAGCTCCTTTCCCTTGCAAATGACTGAGGTGGGAGGTGAGAGCTTCGGGCACCTCCTAGTGAAGTCCCACCATGATTTTTTCGAGAGAATTCATTGTGATGGGACCAAAGCTCCCCTTCCTCCTTGGCATGGAACAGACTTACTCCCACTCAGGGGAGGGTACCTTCCTGGTGACTTAATGGTGGCGTGCAGCGGGGAATCGCAGCAGTGACTCCTAGACACCATTCATTTCAGTACAACTGTCCGGGCCGGAGAGCCGGCGGCCAGGGACTGGCCCCGCCCAGCATGCACTGTTCCCCGGCGGTCCGGCCAAGGCCAGAGCCGAGTTTAGAGGCCGCCCGCGCGGACAGATTTTTGGTTTGACAGAAGTGGAAAGAATTGTTAAAAAACCACGCCACTATGTTCTCCGAACCCAGAGCCATCAGTTTTGTTTTGTTTGACAAGAAAGGACAAAGGAACCACAGCTCCATAGTGGCCAAGGCTGCTGCAGTACAGAGTGCAGTATGTATCGAAATGCATAAACCTTGGTCTGACCGGGGCGGTGGGTGAACACAGAGCCAGGGGCCCTGGGTCTCCTAGTCGGTGGCAGGCTCTGCTGGTGCCTCATCCTCCTGTTCCTCAAAGCCTGGGACTGGCTTCTGCAGAAAGTGCATGGTGGCCTGGATCACCTTATCGGGTCCGATATTGTACACAGGGTGAGTGGGCTGCTGCAAAAAGAAGAACAGAGGCCGGTTAATTGTCCCAGCGGTCCTTGCGAGTGTGCACAGCCTTGAAGCCTTTTAATGGACTTGTAGGAATTTATCGGAAGGAGGAAGCATCGGAGAAACACAGGGGCATTTATCCCACGGGGCCTTGATGTCCAACAAAAAGGTATTAGTAAAAGCAGTTAATAGTACATGGGACACAAAGGAATATTAAATAGCCATTTAAAAACATGCTTTCAGATACTTAATGATAAGGGCAAATGCTTATAACGTATTATGTGAGGAAAACGGTATATACGATGTTAGCCCAAACTTACTTTTTAAAAGTGTGTTTGTAGATGTGATTTATAGGCAGAAATTGGACATACACCAAAATAGGCACCGTGATATGACTGCTTTAAATTTTCTTAATTATACTTTTGTATATATTCTAATTATTACAACAAACATGTACTTACATTTGTAATCAAGAAAAAGGACCACAACCCTAGGATGCAGTGAAAGAGTCGGGCCATATTTAAATTCTTTTATGTGTTTCCACTACATCATAGAAACCCAAAAGCAACGTTAGGTCTGAGACAGGGCACAACCGGAGGCCAAAATTCAGGACTCTGCCACTCTGGGAGAAGGAAGGAGAGGACAGAATTGCAGGAGAGGTTTTAAAACTATTAAGAGAATACCATGAGCAACTTTATGCCAAAACCTATAAAAGTACAGATAAACTGAATAATTCTATAGAACGATATAAATTTTCGGGGCACCTAGATGGCTCAGTCGGTTGGGCGTCCGACTTCCGCTCAGGTCACGATCTCGCGTTTCACGAGTTCGAGCCCCACATCAGGCTCTGTGCTGACAGGTTGGAGCCTGGAACCTGCTTCAGATTCTGTGTCTCCCTCTCTCTCTGCTCATGCTGTTTCTCTCTCTCTCTCTCTCTCAAAAATAAATAAACATTTAAAAAAAATTTTTTTAATAAAAAAAAAGAACAGTATAAATTTTCAAAATTTACTCAAGAGGAAATTCTTTAAAACTTCTAGGAATACATTTTTTTTTTAAGTTTTTATGTATTTGGTTTGGTGGGGGGAAAAGCAGAGAGAGAGAGAGAGAGAGAATCCCAAGCAGGCTTTGTGCTGTCAGCTTGATGACAGTTTGATGCGGGGCTCAAACTCACAGAACCATGAAATCATGACCTGGGCCGGAATCGAGTCAGACACTTAACTGACCAAGCCACCCAGGCGCCCCGACTTGTATGAATAAATTAAATCAATAATAGCAATTGCTTGTTCTGCTCTACCATTCCTCCCCTGAAATATCGGGCAGGCCTGCATGGTTTCTCAAGGAAGTGCTATCAAACCTATAAGAAACAGATCATCTCTAACTTATACAAACTTTTTCAAAGTCTAAACAAAAGGCAGGGTGGAGGTGGAGAAGAGATACCCGTCTAATTTTATGAGGCTACGATATTATACTGAAATATAAACTGGAAAGAGCAATACAATAAAACAAAAATTTAGTTGGGGTTTTCTTACGAATATCATGCAAAAAAAATCCTAAATAAAAATACTAGTCGGGGCGCCTGGGCGGCCCAGGTAAAAATACTAGTAAAACACTAGTCAGTTGGTTAACCGTATGACTCCTGGTTTCAGCTCAGGTCATGATCTTGTGGTTTTGTGGGTTCGAGCCTCGCATTGGGCTCTGCGCTGGTGGCACAGAGCCAGCTTGGGATTCTCTCTCCCTCTCTCTCTGCCCCTCCCCCACTCACACTGTCTCTCAAAAAAAAAAACTAGGCAAAAATGCTTGCAAACTGGGGCACTTGGGGGTCTCAGTTGGTTGCGCAGGTGACTCCTGGTTTTGGCTCAGGCCACGATCTCACAATTTGTGAGTTCGAGCCCTATGGTGGGCTTTGCACTAGCAGTGTGGAGCCTGTTTGGGATCCTCTCTCTCTCTTTCTCTCTGTTCCTCCCCCCATTTCTCTCTCTCTCAAAATAAATAAATTAAAAAAAAATACTAGCAAACCGAAACTGGCAGTGTGTTACACACACACTCACTCACGGTGTCCTATGAACATAAGAAGGGCTGGTCCTGGGAATATAATGTTAACATCAGAACATTTATTCACAAAATATAGCATATTAGAGTAGAGGAGAAAAACCAGATGTAGAAAAAGCACTCAATAAAATTTAATATTAGATTATGATTGGAACAAACAAACAAGAAACAACCTAGCAAACCAGGAAGAGAGGGGTAAGTAACATCCTTAACCTGATAGGAGGTATTTATCCAAACCCCGCAGTAAGGATCGTACGTAATGCTGAAATTATAGACGCCTTCCCATTACAACCCGAAGCAAGACAGGAGCGCCCCCTATGACCACCTCCAGTCAACACTCTATGGGGGTCGTAGCCAACATCCTGAAGCAGACAAAAAAAAATTCTTAAGAATCAGAAAGAAAAAGGCAAAACTGTCCTTATTTGAAAATAACATCACATTCTAAATAAAAAAAATCCAAGAGATTCTACAAACTGTTACAACTATGAAGTTCAGCAAGGTGGCTGGATACAAAATTAAAATACAAACATCGGGGCGCCTGGGTGGCTCGTTGGTTAAACACCAACTTCGGCTCAGGTCATGTTCTCACGGTTTGTGAGTTCGAGCCCCATGTCCGGCTCTGTGCTGACAGCTCAGGGCCTGGGGCCTGCTTCAGATTCTGTGTCTCCCTCTTTCTCTTCCCCTCCCCTGCTCACACTCTGTCTCTCTGTCAAAAGTAAATAAACATTAAAAAAATATATATGTAAATATCATTTCTGTACATTAGTAACAACCAGTCACAATACAAAAAATATTCCAGTCACAACAGACACAAAAACTATAAATTTCCTAGACAGAAGTCTAACAAAAGATGTGTTAGTCTTTTATGGAGAAAATTATGTAAGACCACCGAAGGGCATGAAAAATAATCCGAAAAATCGTGTTCACAAACGGAAAGCCTTAACATTGAAAAGAAGTCCGTTTTCTCCCATTAGTCTTAAATCTAATGTGAGCCCCATAGAAATTCCAGTATGGGTTTTTTTGTGGCACTCGATAAGCTGATCCTAAAATGCATGGGAAAAAGCAAAAAGCACAGAACAGCAAGGCAGTTTTGAAGAAAAAGAGCAAGATGGATGGGGTCTGCCTGCCTGCGCTTATAATTTGCTTAAGAGAGTTCGGACAGGCCAACAGACCAACGGAACATAGCAGAGTCACCTCATATATAGAAACTCGAGTACATGACAGACATGTGACACACATCAGTAGGAAAGTTGTAAAATTTCGTAAGTGGCACTGGTACTTGTCAACTGGTCATCTACCTGGAAAAAAGATAAAATTATATCCAACCCTCACCACAGACAAAAATCAATTCTAAGAGAATTAAAAATCCAGGAAGAGCAAAACTTTAAATGGTTTGGAAAATATATGTATGACCTCAGTGTAGGGAAAGGTTGTTTTTTTTGTATGTTTTATTTTTGAGAGAGACAGAACATGAGACATGGGGAGGGCCAGAGAGAGGGAGACACAGCATCTGAAGCAGGCTCCAGGCTCCGAGCTGTCAGCACAGAGCCCAAGGCGGGGCTCGAACTCATGAACCGTGAGTTCATGACCTAAGCTAAAGTCGGACGCTTAACCAACTGAGCCACCCAGGTGCCCAGGGAAAGATTTCTTAAAAAAAAAAAAAAAAAATTTAATGCTTATTCATTTTTGGAGACAGAGAGAGACAGAGTGTGAATGGCGGAGGGACAGAAAGAAAGGGAGACATGGAATCTGAAGCAGACTCCAGGCTCTGAGCTGTCAGCACAGAATTGAATGCGGGGCTCGAAACCACGAACTATGAGATCATGACCTGAGCTGAGGTCAGACGCTCAACCAACTGGGCCACCCAGGCGCTCCCAGGAAAGATTTCTTAAGTACCCCTGCACACCCTCAAGAACCAAAAGGCAGTAAAACCGTTCGCTATAAAATTAAAAATCTTCTATTCAACAACCCCAAAACCACTAAAAGTGAAAAGACAAGTCACAAACTGGAGGATACTCTCTACACACATGCCGCCGACACAGGATTCGTAGTGAGAACACACCAAGAACTCCTTCAAATGTGTAAGAAAAGGTCAAACAATTAAAATTACAAATCAGCGCGCGAGCAAGCAGCTGGCAGGCACACCACAGAAGACGTCACACAAACGGTCCATGAACATTTGAAAAGATGCTCAACCTTACTAGTCATCAGGGAAATGCAAAAATAAACCCGAGATGCCATTTCCCATCTATCAAATACCAGAAAGGAAAAGTTGGACCACGGAAGCAACTCATTTGAGTACTTCGTGGGCATAAAATAACACAAGCCACGTGGGCAGCGGGTCGGAGCCGTCTATGAAGATGGAGGAGTGGGTTCTCTTCAACCCGGCAAGTCTCTCCCAGAGAAACTAACACACGAGTGTGCACTGTGGCTCCGTTTGCAAGCGCGCAAACCGAGACTATCTCAGTGTGAACCCACAGGAGAAGAAACATCAATTGGGGTACATTTATACAAGGGAATGCCATAGAGTTATTAAAATGGGGAAGCTAGAGCGACACGTGGGAACGCGGATACACCTCAAAAGTATAATGGTCAGCAGGAAAAGCAAGGCACGAGAAGCGGTCCAGTAGCTCCTGTTCTAAAAGGCATGGAGACATTGTCTGTATTGTTGATGGATACATACATACACGTTGATAGCACAAACACTTATCTTGCGGGCATGCCGAATGTCAAACTTAGGACAAGGTTTTATGCTGGGGATGGAAGGAGAGAGAGACAAATGGAAAAGGGTTGCATGGGAGGCAAGGCTGGGAAAGTGTTAAGACTTGAAAAAGCTGAGTGGTTGCTACTCCGATTTTCTCTGGTTATCAGTGAGGCTGAGCTGAGCGTCTTTTTATCCATCTACTGGCCATCTGTGTTCCTTCTATTGGAACTACTCTGTGACAGTCTCCACGGGCCCCATTACTTGATGGCCGTGGACAGTCTTAGATGGATTCGTGTCACAGGCGCACATCTCGGCTCAGGGGTGTTTCCCGCAGCCAGACTGGGCCAGGGCCAGATGCGGGGCTGGTGGTTCTGGGGGCGGCAGACAAAACCGAGTTCAATGCATACACCACACACCGCGCTGAGTGCTATGAGGGGCACGGACAAGGCGCGGTGGTGGCGCACGGGAGGGAGGCCTCACTCAGAGAGGTGGTCTGGGGAGCTTCTCTGGAGAGATGGCATGCCACTGAGGGCTCCCGAAGATGGCCAGCCATGCGACTGAGGTAGTTCCCTCCTGGGTCCCAAGCTCCCTCCGGGGTGGCTGTAAATGGGGGGAGGGTGGTGGCCGAGCGCTCACAGGCCCGCCCACAGCGGGCGCCTGGACCGTTGTGCAGAGCACGTGTGGCTGCTCCGCTCTCCTGGTAAGCCCCCGTCCTGGGGACCCTGTGGAGAAGCGGCGTCGAGCCCCCCGTCGCACCTTACCAGAGCGTTTTCAGGCACACCCAGGACCACGTCGTGCAACATGGCTCCACTGCCAAAGTGCTGGGCTATGGACAGGCCGCTCAAGCAGTAGCAGGTGTGGTAGAAGTCCCGAGACCTGCAAGGACAAGGAGGCTGTGAGCAGGGGCTCCTCCGCTCCCCACAGATCCCCCCAGGTGCGGCCTCCAACGGGAGACTCGGGCCTGGGCCACACCCCCACATCCCAGGCCCAGGCCAGGCCTGCAATATTTCTCAGAGCCCAACCCTTCAGCCCTGCCCCCCAGTGGGAACCATTACTTGCAGGTCTGTCCCTCTAGCTGTCTTCCAGAAAGGACTCTCCAGGGTAGTGCTGGTGCTAAATTAATGTGTTTCTCAAAAAAAGCCAAAAAAAAAAAAAACCAACAACAACAGCAACAACCAAAAAAAACCCCTACCAAAAGGCCTAGAAATGAGCCAAGTTCTCTGCGACAAACTGCTAGGGACCAGCCTTCGGCTGGGCCTTCCCCTGGATGCTGACAGTCACAGGGTGTGTGTTGGCCCAGGAGCCAAGGGAACAGGACTTATCTGATTTCCCTTTTCTTTAACTGTGGTGCCTCAAGGTATTTTATCTATGCTGCAATAGTTGTGATTATAATTTCTGTTTATGACACTCAAGGGTTTTAAAGTCCTAGATCCTGCTCTATTTAAATCAGTTAGGTTAAAAAAAAAAAAAAAAAGGCAAGAAAAGCCACCATCCTGGCAATCTCTGTACCTTCCTGGAGAGGGGTGGTGCATGTAAGCTGGGGGAAAAGACGGGTCCTGGGGGTCCCAGGATGCCACTGGAAGGGGTGTCCCCACTCAAAGGCTCCTTCCCACAACACACTAGCGCTAAGCAGCTGGAGGGAAAGGGCCCCTCCCACCCCCATCCCGGGCTTTTAAAGGTCAGCAGCTGCCGCCCTCTGGCTCTGGGGAGGCTTGAGTGGCACACCCTCTCTCCCCTCCCCGTCCCTCCCTCCCCCAGGAGAAGGCACTCACTTGCCAGGCTTATCCAGAAGCCCCCCGGCGGGGCACTGGCAGCACATAAGAATGTACTCCTGCAGGGCCTGCTGATGAAACATCCAGTGGCTCATGCTGAGGGCCGGGTCGCCTGCGGAAAGGCAAGGCGTCAGGGCGGGCCAAGGCCTGGTGGGCATCCAGCACAGCGTCAATGACGTCTTTGTATTTCATTACCCACTGGGGACAGTTAAGGTTTCCCTCTGTTCTTCTTGGACTAATTTTGAAAATTATGTTCTTGGGACACTCGGTATCTTCACCCAACGTCCCATGATCTGTCCTTTCTCCTGACCTTTGACTTGAGTCGAAGAGCAGCAGTGCAGAGCGACACCTTGGGGTGTACCCGCTTACTGTAAATGCCTGTCCTAAGCCACATCACTGACAGGCGTGGGCCAGCTGGCTGCCTCTGCTTCCAGGTCCGCCCTCTCGCCCCTCCTGACTCAGTCCACGACTCCCTCCTCAGGGCTTCTAAAGATATTTCCTCTAGCACGTCCCTGACTCTAATCGACTAAGAGAACTCCCAGCAGGGGTGAGGTCTGTTCCTTCTACTTTTCTAAGACTGGACTTAATGTATCTCCAAAGGGCATCCTGCAACTCTTCTCCGGGCTTCAAAAACTATTCCTATGAAGGATTACTAGTAACCACCAGTATTTCTACATCATACAGTGTGGGGCGTTGGGTGGCTCATTCAGTTAAGTGTCTGACTCTTGATTTCACCTCAGGTCATGATCTTGCAGTTTGCGAGTTCAAGCCCCGAGTCGGGGTGTACACTAATAGCAAGAAGCCTGTTTGGGATTCTTTCTCTCGACCCTTCTGCCCCTCCCCCACTTGCGCTCTCTCTCAAAATAAGTAAACTTAAAAAAATATATGGTCAGACGACAAAACAGAATAAAAGGCATCAAGGAGGAAGTCAAACTCTCACTTTTTGCAGATGACATGATACTTTACATGGAAAACCCGACAGAATCCACCAAAAGCCTGCTAGAACTGATCCATGAATTCAGCAAAGTTGCAGGGTACAAAATCAATGTACAGAAATCGGTGGCATTCATACACACCATCAATGAAGCAGCAGAAAGAGAAAGAAAGAAGCTAATCCCCTTCACAATCGCACCAAAAACCGTAAGATACCTAGGAATAAACCTAACCAAAGATGTAAAAGACCTCTTCGCTGAAAACTATAAAAACTTATGAAGGAAATCAAGGAAGGCACAAGGAAATGGAAAAACATCCCATGCTCATGGATTGGAAGAATAAATATCGTCAAAATGGCAATACTACCCAAAGCAATCTACACATTCCATGCAATCCCAATCAAAATCGCACCAGCATTCTTCTCAAAGCTAGAGCAAACAATCCTAAAATTTGTATGGAACCACAAAAGACCCCGAATAACCAAAGTAATACTGAAGAATAAAACCAAGGCGGGAGGCATCACGATCCCAGACTTCAGCTTCTACTACAAAGCGGTAGTCATCAAGACGGTATGGTATTGGCACAAAAACAGACACATAGACCAATGGAATAGAATAGAAAACTCAGAAATGGACCCGCAAGTATACAGCCAACTAATCTTTGACAAAGCGGGGAAGAGTACCCAATGGAAAAAAGACAGCCTCTTTAATAAATGGTGCTGGGAGAACTGTACAGCAACATGCAAAAGAATGAAACCAGACCACTTCCTTACACCACTCAAAAAAAACCCTCTAAATGGATAAAGGATCTGAATGTGAGACAGGAAACCATCAAAATCCTAGAGGAGAAAGCAGGAAAAAGCCTCTTTGACCTAAGACACACCAAATTCCTACTCGATAGGTCTCCAAAGGCAAGGGAATTAAAAGCAAAAATGAACTACTGGGACCTCATCAAGATAAAAAAGCTTCTGCACGGCAAAGGAAACAACCAACAAAACTAATAGACAACCCACAGAATGGGAAAGGATAATTGCAAATGACATATCAGATAAAGGACTAGTATCTAAAATCTATAAAGAACTTACCAAACTCCACACCCGAAAAACGAATAACCCAGTGAAGAAATGGGCGGAAGATATGAATAGACACTTCTCCAAAGAAGACATCCAAATGGCAGACAGACACATGAAACGATGCTCAATGTCACTCATCATCAGGGAAATACAAATCAAAACCATACTGAGATACCACCTCACACCAGTCAGAGTGGCTAAAATGAACAAATCAGGAAACTATAGATGCTGGCGGGGATGTGGGGAAGCAGGCACCCTCTTGCACTGTTGGTGGGAATGCAAACTGGTGCAACCACTCTGGAGAACTGTGTGGAGGTTCCTCAAAAAAATGAAAATAGACTTACCCTATGACCCAGCAATAGCACTGTTAGGAATCTACCCAAGAGATCCAGGACTGCTGATGCATAGGGGCACATGTATACTGATGTTCATAGCAGCACTTTCGACAATAGCCAAATCATGGAAAGAGACTAAGTGTCCATCAACCGACGAATGGATAAAGAAGATGTGGTATATATATATATATACAATGGATGTGGTGTATATATATATATATACAATGGAATACTACATGGCAATGAGAAAGAATGAAATCTGGCCATGTGTAGCAACATGGATGGAACTGGAGGATATTATGCTGAGTGAAGTCAGGCAGAGAAAGACAGATGCCATATGTTCCCACGCATAGGTCGGCTTTGGGAGACCTAACAGAAAACCAGGGGGGAGGGGAAGCGGGGAAGGGGGAAAAAAAAAGCCACAGAGAGGAAGGAAGACATGACATGAGAGACTCTCAAAGAATAAGAACAAACTGAGGGGAGAAGGGAGTGTGGGAGGGGGGAGAGTGGGTGGTGGGCACAGAGGAGGGCACTTGTTGGGTTGAGCACTGGGTGTTGTATGGAAGCCAATTTGACGATAAATTATTTTTAAAAATAAATAAATAAAAATAAAAAATAAATTAAAAAAAATATATGGTAGCAGGAGCAGAAACTCGCAGTTCTGGTAACAATGCTCACGTGTGAACAAGCAACTGGCCTTCTTCACTCTGAAGCTGAATCAGTATGGTCAGAGGATTCTGAGGGCCACACAGTAATGGAGTGGGGACAACAGACAGATGCCAACGGATGGATGCTTGCAGAAGCATTTACACGGGAATTGGTGTTTTAAAAAGACACACATGCATTCAGTCTTTGGTCAATTTTATACGTGGATACCCGGGCTACTACAAAGATAGCAAACCATCTGTAAATACCAATTAAAAGCTAACTTTTCCTTCTTCCAGTCTTTATTTCTATGCATGTTTCGATATAGTTATTATAATTTTGTATTTTATACAGCATTTTCCATTTAACACTATAGACGTACCTTTTTCTATGCTGTTATCATACTGAGATTTTTCCTTTGTGTTCTCTTCTTTAAAGAAGCATATTTAATAGGTACCGGGATTTGAGGGGGGAAATGATGAAAATTCTACAACTGATTATGGTCGTGGCGGCACAACTCTGATGACACTAAATACCACTGATTTATATATTATAAGTGAGTGAATTGTATGGTATGTGAATTATATCTCAAGAAAGCTGTTATTTTTTTAAAGCATATTTATTAAACTTTAAATCACCACATTAAACATCTGTACAAAATATACTTTTATTCTATACCTGTAAGAAATAAAAGACTATTCTTCTAAGGTAAGTGCCAACCTGTCACTAAAAGCAGAATGTGAAAAGAAACTGCTGTGTTTATTACGAGACAGATTACAGGGTGGGTCGGGTACCTGCTATCTTTCAGAGGCTACAAGCTCCGAGTTCACAAACTCCACCAGGAGCTTCCAGGGGCTCTGAACCTGCACAGCAGCACACAGATGCACAGACGCAGGTCCTGAATCTGCACAGAACCACAGATGCAGGTCCTAAATCTGCACAGAACCACAGACGCTAGTCCTGAATCTGCATAGAACCACGGACGCAGGTCCTGAATCTGCATAGTGGCACGCAGAACCACAGACTCAGGGCCTGAATCTGCAAAGCAGCATGCAGAACCACAGACTCAGGGCCTGAATCTGCACAGAACCACAGACATAGGTCCTGAATCTGCATAGAACCACAGACACAGGTCCTGAATCTGCACAGAACCAGACAGAACCACAGATGCAGGTCCTGAATCTGCACAGAACCAGACAGAACCACAGATGCAGGTCCTGAATCTGCACAGAACCAGACAGAACCACAGATGCAGGTCCTGAATCTGCACAGAACCAGACAGAACCACAGATGCAGGTCCTGAATCTGCACAGAACCACGGACACAGGTCTTGAATCTGCACAGCACCACACGGAACCACAGATGAAGGCAGGCTGGAGCGATGATGGGTGCTACCTGTGCATTGCAATCAGCCTTCTAAGTCCTTCATACCTCTTCCTTCAATTACAAATCCCCATTGTTATGTCATTTTGCTTTTCAAAGATGCCTTTTATCTAAGAAATCAAAAGTTTTCCCAAACAGTAATTGACAGGTTAAGCCACATGTAGCTCAGCCTCACAGGTGGACAAATCCAGGCCTGAGTGTGTCGCAAGGAACACACGAGCAACGAGTAACCATCAATCTAAACACACACTCGGGGGCCTGCTGCTTTCTCGCTGCTCCACAGAAACCAAATAACTCACTCAGTTAGTCAGCATTTAATATTTGTAAGATCTTAATAATTCGTTCCTCTACTCAACTGCTGTCTTCTACACACCTAAGGCAGCCACCTGCACGGAACTACTGACGGCCACTTCCTGAGTGAGGCCAGATACGGTCTGTGTGCTGCCGTGTGTCGGTCCCTTGTCATCTCTTTAGCTAGCAACATGATCGTCGCCTTCAGAAAATGTATTTGGTCGTTTACTAAGATAAAAGTAGTAATGCACGTGGTTAAAAAAAAAAAAAAGGCAGAGTATAGTACAGAAGGAAAAACAATTCAACACGTTAAGTCTCCCTCCCCTCATCTCCCAACCTCCTCTCCAAGATGCCCATTGCTAAAGGGGTTTTGCCATCTCCCAGGCAAAGTCGCGGAGAAGTCAGCCCGCGTGCACAGCGACCACTTGAGGCCTGGCCCTTTACACTTTATGTTGTGTCCTGGAGAGTTTTCCCATATTAGCTCATGGGATATAACCACTGTATGGAGAGATCACAATTTATTTAACTATTAAACCTTTAATGAGCGGTTGGGTTGTTTGCCATTAAAACTCCACGTCAACACACATCCTTTGCCCATCTCTCTGCAGGTAAACTCCCAAAGGTGTCCTTGCCGGGTTTGAGTAATTCAAACAAGTCTCCAAACTACCCTCCAAAAACCGATACACCTATTTACGCCCACGCTGACAGTACAAAAGCGCCTGTTTTTCCACACTGGTCCTAACGTCGGGTACCGCGTTTTTCTCCTCTCTGCCGGGCTGACGGTCAAAACGACCAGTGTCCCGCTGATTTTATTCACATTTCTTTCACTGCCAACTTTTCATTTCATTAATGCCATCTGTGCTCGTTAGAAGCAAGGCTCGGACAGCGGCGTAGGCGGCGATCGGGCCTTATAAAGCGAGTCGCTCGCCCTGGTTGGTCTTTGTTTCCTCATCTGTAAAATGGGTAGAACAACGGTCCCTATTTCACAGCATTACTCTGAGGATCAAATGAGAAAACACCTGTGGAGGACTCCGTTCAGTCCCTGGCTGAGGCTGAGTGCTTGAGGCTGAGTGCTTGAGGCTGAGTGCTTGAGGCTGAGTGCTTGGCAAGCCTCGGCAGCCAAGGAGAGCAGTGGACGTAGACGGGGTAACACCAGTAGTAGTTCTCTTCCTGCCCGTCCGGAATCTGCCTGTTCGGATCCTCCGCCTGGTTTTAACGGGGGGGGGGGTGGGGGGGGGGGGGGTGCTGTTCGTCTATTTCTTAGTGATTTAGGAGCCTCTCAACTTGAAGAAACTAGCCCTTTGTCATTTGTCACGAAAGATTTGTCCCACCTTGCTACTTGTTTATAGAATTTCTCTTCTTCTACAAAAGAATTTTATTTTTGTTTCTCTTTATGCAAGAAATACAAATTGATTGTAGAAAATACACATAAAAAAAGAAAGAAAACAAGTATCACCTGTCGCTTCACCATCCAGATGCCTTATAGCAATCCTTTGGAGTCAACTCTTCGCGAAAAATGGAGTTATATACAGACGGCTTTGAAACCTTTGACCACGGTGTATTACAAAACTCTTCCAATACATCGTCTCCTTGTGACTCCCAATGTCAATATGCTGCCCACCGTGCAAGGCACTGCCCTTCTTCCCTTCCCACTGCTGCTGAAAAGTGGGTGAGCTTCAAGCTCAACACAGGCCTTCTCCCGGGCGCCGACAAAGCTGCAAGGCCCATGATTCACAGGCAGCCCTGTCCTCAGGTGAAGCTCCGAATGTCCTTAGTCCTCCGGAACCTGTGCCACAATCAACAGAACGTCAACTTGGGCCCCCTTGAAGGCACCGGCAGGGAGCACTCCTGTGACAGCTCTCCTGGATCCTCCTGGCATCTCATCCCTGCCAGGGGCAGGTTTGTGAAAGGCTGGCCATTTTACCAGGGGCTTGACCTCACTGGTTCCAATAAAGAAATCACTAAGACCCTAAGTTATTTTTGCTTTGAAAACATTGGAGTCTCAGGGAATTCTTGACCTCCCTGTTACAGTGGTTGAGTCAGAGACCGTGCAGGCTCCAGAGTCAGGGAGATGATCTATCCTAATGCCCCGAGACCCTAAGCCCAGGGGCCCCAGGCAAGGAATCTCAGGACAGACTGAGACCGGAGGAATGGGAAGACAAGGGGGCACCTGGGTGGCTCAGTCGGTTAAACGCCCGACTTTGATTCAGGCTCAGGACATGATCTCATGGTCATGGGTTTGAGTCCTCATCAGGCTCTCTGCTATCGGCGCAGAGCCTGCTTTGCATCCTCTGTCTCCATCTCTCTCTCTGCCCCTCCCCGACTCGTGCTCTCTCTCTCAAAAACAAAATAAACATTAAAAAAAAAGAACAAGAAGAATAGGAAGACAGAGCAGAGACTGTGTTTACTTCAATTCGGTATCCAAAGTGACCACAACTCAGATAAAACGAAGAAGCTGAAGAAAGGGCCTCAGACAGAATAGCCAAAGAAGAAAAAAAAGCGTGGGGCAGGGGGTGAGGCAACAGGAAAGAATCTCATCTTCCACATTTGAGGAATTAATTACCCAAAGAAAACCTTCCCTCTGGGCCAAGGGATGTCACTCCAAGAACAGACCAGCGCCCAGAAGGGCAGCCATGACTTCCCCTCCCCCACAGGTTTCCTCAGAGACACACGCTGCTTTCACATAAAATAAATAAGAAAGATGGTTCAGGAGTCAGCAGACGACCTGAGATTTCAAGAGATTAAATAAAAGAAGGTTCCCTGAAGCTCTGCTTGCTGTCTAGCTGCTTTGGTTTTGCCTTCCGATCTGAGACTCCAGAGAAATGAACTCAGGTCTCTCCCCTCCAGTGGGATGGGTGGAATAGACTTGGATTTAGGATTCTTCAAAGAATTTAAAACACGACATTTCTAATGTTGGCAGCTACAAAGCCAGTCAGACCTGGTGGGTCTATTCTCCCGCGGTTCTGCTTCTCTGCCCCTTTGTGCAATCGCCTTCTCAGTCACTGTTGTGACCACGATGCCCACAGTGTGGGTTTTCAGTTCCAGTATGACCGATACGGGACGCTGTGTTGGAAACTGTGGCTTCACACCTAGCTGAGGTGGCAGTCACCTTGGGGCCCAGGACATGCACCGACCTCCTCCTGACCACAGACGGTTCGAAGCAGCAGCTGTGACTCAACTACACCATGGAAATCAAATCCTAGTCTGCACGTGCGTGCAGGAGACATGGGGGGGTGGGGCAGGGTGTGCACAGGGCACTTGAAATCCAGGACAGAAAGACAAACACTCTGGCTTCCTGACTTGGGTTGGCAGCCAGGGGAAGTCACCCAGGCCCTGCCAGCAGCTCCCCGGGCTCACCTTGAGCATGCAGCGCACGGTGCAGTAGGGGCAGGAGCCCCGCCTGCCAGAAGGAGTAGCAGCCGTCCACCAGCTTGTTGCAGCGGCCCTGAAATCCGCCTTCGAACCGCATCTGCCGGCTTGTCACCCATTGCTGAGAAGGAGACAGAGAAGGGAAAGGCGGTTGTAGGCTAAGCTCTCATCTCCTGGCTTCTTGGCACTTGGATTCTACTTTGGCTGTTCCTTCCTTCCCCTCACTGCCGCAGATGCAGACTGGACCATCAAAACTGGACCCCTGCAGGGCAACCAGTACTGATCTCTGCCCCATGCCCAGCGGACTACTAGCCACCTTTTCCCGGGGTTCAAATGGGTTCTGGTGCTGAAAGCCATCAAGCAGGCCTATAAGGAGACCTGCAAACGTCTCTCAATAAACAAGGCTTAACTAGGAACTTTAAGGCAAGTGGCTTGTTTCTAACCACTTTTCCTTCTCAGGGAAATTTACTAAAAGCAGATACATGGAATCGTGGGCTATGCCTCACTGGATGACTGTTCCTGACTTTCACTTGGCACCCGAAGAAATTCATTCAAGGTTTCGTAGCGAGTTACTTGCAAGACTAGAAGCGGCAGCCATTATCTCAACCACCAACGATGGCTCTGTCCGTCTAGCCTCTCTGCCTCTCCAGGGAACCCTGGCTGGCTAACAGAAGACAATCTTTTACTCTGAACTTGTAAACTGGTTCCTGATGTCACTCAGCGGCCACACGTGATGCTGTCCATCCCTGCTTATCTCCAAGTTCTCTAAACACGCTCTGCTACCAAGATCAAGATAGCCGTGGGTTTGGCCCTCCAGGAATGAGCAGAACCAACTGGCTGACCAGATAACGACATCTCCATTTCCCTCCCGGGCAGTTCCAGGCGCCAGCCATGGGCTTTCACCACTGAAAGGTGCAGAGTAGGACGTTCCCCCTCCCCCCATCCCTAGGTTCTTACCTGACGGGGTTCCTGAAAAGGAGTTACCAAGACCATTTTTGGAAGGGGGTGGGGTATCTTTACGTTAACAGGTGTGGAGTGTAGATTATATCCCTGTTCAAGACAATACTCACCCATAAGAGTCAAATCCCTTAGATTCTTAGAAGAAAGACATAAAATAAACTACACTGCAGGTGTCGGCACTAATATATCACCAGTGAGTCTTAAACGAGCCGGTGCTTTAGGGATGATGCCATTTAATGAAAGCAGGCGAAGCATCACTCAAGAAAAGAGAAAACAGGTACTATAGTGGGGAGTCCACTCTTCATTTTCACTTATCCAATGGACTAAGGATTTGTAAGCCAGACAACATAATTTTTTCCAGTGCTTAAGCCCATGGTTTTATTGTTTCCTTCAGCTATATGAGTTTGTAAAATCCTTGATATGGGTCCTAGTTCTCTCAAAGCAAACGGAAGGGACAGAGTGGTATGGGTAAGAAGGACACTGGCATTTATTGAGCACCTACTATAGGTTATCTCCTTTAACCTTCAGAGTCCAGAGTGCTACCCCCTCCTTTAGCCTTCAAAGAACTGTTATCTCTACCTTATAGAGGAGGGAAAAAAATTGAAGCTAAAACAGACAAATGTCCTAAGGTCACACGGAAGTGAGACAAGGCTCAAAGCTAGAATATTGCCATTGTAACTGAGGCTTCTGCCAATTATATTCCTTATTTCTTCTCGGGACATGGGACTTTTATATTTCATGACTTATTGATGATCAGATTCTTAAATGTCTAATAAACACTAAATCTGGTGCACGAAGTTGGCCATTTCAGTATGAACCTTCAAGGAAAGTAAGATACAGGAGGCTCCCTGTGGACAAGGACAAAATACTACTGGTCGTGTATCCGTAGAGTATAACGGAAACCTTCTTGGAAGCTCACAATGGATCTCATGACAGTTCCTATGATAAGCAGCTGACATCTGAACTTGGGGAGAAGAGCTGAATGTCAGTTGCAGCTGGTTTGCTTTGAGGTCATGGTTGAGAGTAAAGTCTTCCCAAAAGACACCTCGGGGGCACTGTGTGCATGTATGTTTGTACACTGGGCCGCTGATGATAATTTAAGATAATCTAGTGAATCAGAAAGCAGTCGGCTTTCCTTCTCGATATCTGTCAGGAGCTTAGAGTCCAGACACAAATGCCTAAGGCTACCTGCTCAATGCAACCACCCTCCTCTGTCCAGCTCATTTAAATGTGGTTCCTAAATGTTCACATATTGCAGTCGGTAATAAAAGCCTGGCTTCAAATGGCCTGAGAGCACTTCTCATGACTTTTTCTCTTAGCGGATACTTTCTAAGATACAGGATGACCTTTAAATTTAAGAGATTGAAGCTACAGGCTTAGAAGCATGAGGAAGGTACTCTGGCTCCTTCCAGACATTTGAGGGACTCAGGAAGACTGTGGAGTTGGCCTAATATACCACAGAAAGTTCAGAGCAGGGAAGATGGAAAGACAGGAAGACAGGAGCCAAGACCAAGGCTGATGGCCACTCCTCCCACTTTCTCAGGGGGAGGTGCCCCAGCAATTATGTTGAAATGACGGGTCATTTAGTTCATGAGCCCAGAGCAGGAACGCTGTTGGTCCTTCCCACAGCCAAAGAGTCCCAAAGCATTGTGAGTCCAAGCTGTCACATCCCCGGGGGCCTGGGGCCTGAGAAGAAGAGGGGTGAACAGACACTTACCAACAGGCTCTTCAAGTTCAAGGAACGTTCCTTCTTGAGGATGACCAGTGCGGCCAGGCCACAGAAAGTGTAGCCACCATGGGCCTCCATCCCTGGAACGCCACCAATTCCGCCTTCCCAATTCTGACACCTAGGAGATGGAGAAGAAAGGACTGAGCGGTCGGTGTCAACCAATAAGCGGCCGGGAAGAGTGGGTGGGCACAAGTGCAGAACCACCTGGATGGCCAAGGAGGAGTTTGTTCGGATAATGACACGAACCATCACAACTATGAATGGAAAGAGGCCAGCGAATTAACTTTTGGAAATGCCTTCCCCCCCCCCCAAAAAAAAAGGAAACTCAGAGAAACAATATACTTAGGTATAGTGCCTCAAATCTTTTAGGAAAAAAGGAATAAAACCATACATACAGTATGACAACCACAGGTTAGAATAAAAATGAAAAATAATTGCTATTTAGGGCAGGTCTATTGCTGGTATTTTTCCTCGTTATTCTTCTGTATTTTCAAAATCTTGCTATAATGAATATATAAAACTTTATTACTAGGAAAGTAAACTTCTTTTTAAACTTATAACTTCTTATATATTCAAATTATTCATTTACTATTATCACGATTATTATTATTATATTAATAGTCATAAAAACATGCCTCATCTTTGATGAGCAATATAGAGTTATTTCTAGGAATTAATCCTATAAAATAAGTCAAAATGTGTTCAAAGATCAGATTATACTAATGTTTATGGTATTCCCATTTATAACAGTGAAATATTAGAAGTAACTCAGGAGCCCAATAGTAAGGGACAGGTTATATATATTATGACCTATCTGTATAACAGAAAACTACACATTTAAAATGATGCTATGGGTGGCTCGTCGGTTAAGCATCCGACTTTGGCTCAGGTCATGATCTCACAGTTCGTGGGTTTGAGCCCCGCATCAGGCTCTGTGCTGACAGTTCAGAGCCTGGAGCCTGCTTCCGATTCTGTGTGTGTGTCTCTCTCTCTCTCTCTCTCACTCTCTGCCCCTCCCACACTCACACTCAGTCTCTGTCTCAAAAATAAATAAAAATACATTAAAAATAAAAGAATGCTATGAAGGATATTTAAGGATGTTCCAAATGAAAAAAGTTACAAAATGATAATACACTGCACAATTCTCCCGGAATCTAGAGAGATATACACCAAAAAAGTGGTTGGGGGTGGATTACAAGTGGCTCAGATTTTCTTCTTTTTCCTCATCTTTAATAAATACGTTTTTTGTGAAATAAAGAAAATGTGTTCTGAGTATATTTTCATACGACAGCGTAGGACTTGACTTCTAATGATCTCCGAGCATGTACGCAGAGTCGAGCTCTACGGGCGTGTCTGCCTCACAATCCCAGCACAGGTGGATGGGCACGTGGTCCAAGCGCTGGCAGAACTTCCGGACAGCAGAGAAAACAAGCGACGACACCGCCTGTCTTCCCGGCACCTCTCCCTGGGGCCTTGCATCTTGGGAACTCGCAGGCCTGTTTCGGAGCAGTCCGCAGGCCCAGGGACATCACGGTGCAGAGTGCCAGGTCAAAGACTGGCTGCCACCCCCTGTGCGGATTCGTTAGCACCTGTGCCCCATGACCCCGCTGCTCCCCAAGTGGCGAGTTTTCCTTCCCACGCATTTGGCTACGTGGAGCAGAGCGACGGTCAAGTTTGACAAATCTGATGAGTGAAGAACATGCAAGGGGCCTCTTAACATTCTCCTTTTTCTTAACTTTTCTGAACTTATCTTTTAAAATTTTTTTGAGTTAAAAACAAACAAACAAACAGGTAGTGTTAAAGAATAAATAATGAAAAGTAAATCTCCTGCCACACTGGCCTCCTAGTCCTTCTCACCAGCAGTGACCACTGTCAGCTTGTCTCCTCCTCTTTCTCTCTCTCTAAACACACACACACACACATTCTTCTTTTCCTCCCTTTTACATGTGGGAGCAATTTTAATAACTATAAATTAGCAAATTTAGTAAAATTCTTCAGGAACGTCTTCTGGCTAAAACTAACAGATTAGCACAAGAGCCCGATAAAATGAATGGAAAAGAATTTAAAAAGGGATAAACCCACCAGCGTAAAGAGCATAAGAGAAGATATGAATACAGACAGGAGATAACAAAATTTCGAAAGCCAGAAAGGGAGACAGATAAGAAATAACGGACTTAACGGATTAGAGAATCCTAAACCAGCTCGGGGAGAGGAGGCGACAGAAAGCAAGGCGACGTGCTCCAGCAGAAGGCCCCTGAACTGGAGGCACGAGATGCCTCAAGAGGTGGGGTGAGTTGGAAACAAGTTCATTCGTTGCAAATGTATATAGGAATCAATCAGACCTCCGGGTACCCAGCAGAGGATGGGAAGTTTCAGGGGTTTAATCAAGAGGATCTGAACTCTAGGACCCCCAGCACAGAAGAGCAGGAAGGAGGCACCACCTGAGCAGGGGATTAAGTGAGAATCTATAATCTGAGCACAAACACCTCCTGCCCCTTTTCCTCCGAGTATTTCACAAAGCTGGCTGCCAACTTCATACCCCAACCAGAAATCTGGAAGAGTCTTCTCAAGGGAAGCTGATAAGCCCAAGAGAAAATCCCGGGTGGGGGGGCACAGTGAAAGCCTGAATTCTAGCCCACCCTGGCACACGCAGCTGCTCATCAGCTTTTTAGCCCTTGGCTCCCAAATACGAATACCAGACATTTGAGCAAAGTCTCTAATACAGAAGAGAGAGACCGAAACAGACGAACAAAAATACGCTGGAGAAATAACGTAGGGAACAGAAGGAAACTTTTTTTTTTTAATTTTTTTAACGTTTATTTATTTTTGAGAGACATAGAGACAGAGCGTGATCAGGGGAAGGGCAGAGAGAGAGGGAGATACAGAATCCGAAGCAGGCTCCAGGCTCTGATGAGCCGTCAGCACAGAGCCTGACATGGGGCTTGAACTCACAGACCGTGAGATCATGACCCGAGCTGAAGTCGGACACTTAACCGACTGAGTCACCCAGGCGCCCCCAGAAGGAAACTTTTTAAAGTTGCATCTTTAGATAAAATATTACATGAAGTAAAAACACTGCAAGAATAAAATATGCCTGAAGAACAGGACTGTACATAAAAAAGGAAGTACTCCTTTTATAAATGAGGATAAAACAAGCTCTGGAAAATTTAAAATGGAATGGCAGAAATAAAAACTCAACAGAAGGATTAGAAGATAAAAAGAAAAGGACTCTCTCCGAGAGTACAGTAAGAAAGATTAAGGGTTAAAAACTAGGCAAAAAGTTGTGAAAAATTAGAAGACTAACCCTACTTCTAGGAGGTTATAAAATGAGAAAACACTGAAAATAGAGGGAAAGAAATTATCAAAGAAATCATATCATAAAGATTCTTGGAACTAAAGTATTTGGAATACCAGACTGAAGATACAGGCTGAGTACCCAGAAAATGAAAAAAAAAAAAATCTATATCATGGTTCATCAGCCTGAAGTTTCCAAACTTCAAGAATAAAGATTCCAACAACTTCTAGGGAGGGGGATAAGGTGGGACAGAGACAAAGAGAAACAAAACAAACACATACAATGGATTGGGAACACAACGGCACTGGGAGGCAGTAAAACACAGTGGTTACTATAACAGATTGTGGTCACTTAAATTATTTGTATTTCAGCTTAATATCAAATTCAATACCCCACCATTTGACGTTTAAGAAAACCATGACATGGAGAAGTGAAATAATTTGTCCAAGGCACAAAGCTATTAAATGACAAAACTGGGATTCAAACCCAGGTAGTCCGAGTTCTTGCCTCCTGCGAACGGCCATACACTCTAGACGCAATACACTCTGGAAACAATTCCTGAGGGCTTGGCAGACTGACAAAAGGCAGGCAGATTTTGGTGGGGATTTAAAAGTTGGAGCGACAACAGCAGGCAGGCAGTCTCTTCCTCTCTCCACCCTATTTTTTTTCTGCCCAGTTTGCCCTGAGGATGGCTGTGGTCACCAGTGGCAGCAGAGGGGTCAGTGGAGGGCGGCCGAAACTAATAGAAAGCCCGCCGTTTTTCTGGTAAGAAGAACCAGGCTGACAGAAACTGAGGAGGAATACCAGAAAGAGAGCCAGAGAAGGAAAACTCCAAATTCCGTGTTTAAACTTCATGAAGTTTCTACCTGACTCCCAATCACACATGTACTAGGCAAAATGAAAGCAGCTTCCGACCCAAGAACTGATCAAAGAGCTGAACCACTGCCCAGTGCAGGTGTGACAGTCCAGTTTGCATCTCACCAAGTTGATTGCCTGCTTACACAAAAACAATACTCTTTAGAGCAATCGAACAGAATCCAGTCTCTATAATATAACATCAGAATGTCCAAAATACAACCAGAAAATTACTTGACACATGCATAATCAGGAAAATGGGACATGCCAACACCAAGATACCCAGGTGCTGAAATTGCCACACAAGAATTTTAAAGCAGATGTTATAACTATATATTTACCTCAGGGAAGTAGGGGGGAAAAACACTCAAAATGAATAAAAAGATGGGAAATCTTAACTGAGAAACGGAAAGCAGAAAAAAGAAACAAACCCAGGCAGATTAGCTCAAAAGCCTATACTCTCAGTCTCTAAACTACCTTACCAATCTTTAGCTACCTTACTAGTGACTATTACATATCAGGTCTTCAGGAGATGTTAGTTATTAGTATTATCAGCCTTTTTAACAACGACACTGGAAGCCAGAAGATAATGGAGCAATCCTAAAAAAAAAATTCTGAAGGAATACAATTTATACAGTTTCCAATTTAGAAATCTCTAACCAAATAAACTATCAATCAAGTGTGAGAATAGAATAAATAATATGCACAATCTTAAAAATTCATGTCCCAAGTGCTCTCTTTTGGAATCTATGGGAGTGTGTGCTTCACTAAAATGAGTAAGTAAGCCAAGAAAAAAGAGGACGGGGGCTTCTACAAAGGAGAGAAGTGAAGTGAATTTCATGCTGAAAGGAAGCTTCTGGATGCCTGCTGTGCAGCAAGCTGAGAGCAATCTGTCCAGACTGAAGCAGGAGAGCAGAGGGCTCCAGGAAGGATAACTCAGAACACACACACACACACACACACACACACACACACACACACACACACACACACACACACACACACGAGAACTGATACATCTAAAGTGTTTGTATTGAGAGTAACTCCACATAGCTCTGGCAGAAAATCTGGGAATAAATCCATGATCTATACATTTACAAGAAGAGGCAATGATTAATTCCAGGAAAATAAAAATTATGTAAGAAAGTAAATCTGATCACAGTTGACCGTCTGATTTGCCTGTAAATTATATTTTCACAGTAACAGGTACTACTTTGATAAGAAAAAATGTGTAAAAAAACAAAATACTACAGCCTGGATATCAAGTACATAGGTCTCTACTATACATTTTCTTTGCTTTCTTTTAAGTTATAAAATATTTGAGGCATCTAGGAAAGTCTAGCAAATATATAGAACATCCACACATCTAACACCTAGCTTTAACTTAGCCACAGGGGCTTCGGGTCTTTCTTTTATTTTAAAGAAATGAACCACTACAGACACAGCTGAAGTGTCCTGTGAAGATGTGTAGACTTCTCTTGATTTCATGTCCTCTGCTCTCCTCCCAGAAGTAACCGCCATCCTGAATTTGGTGTTTATTCTTCCCAGGCATGTTCTTATGTTACCACATGTGATTCTTCCCATAAATAATACAGAATTGTTGGGCATGTTTTCAAATTTTAAGCCAATGCAGCTTATCTGCACGTTTTAACATCCTTTCTTTTAACTCAGTGTTGTTTTGGGGATTTATCCACGATGATACACGTAGCTCTGGTTTGTTCATTTTAATTAATTCATATTGCAATGTGACTCTACCACAATTTACTTCTCCATCTCGTGCTTACGAACATTTAACCAGTCCCTGGGTTTTTGCTATTACACACAAGTCGCCTGTTTGTCTCTTTCACGTATATGTGTGAGTTTCTGCAGAAGTGGGATTGCTAGGGCATCAAAAAGGGCATCTTATTACTGAATTGCTCCCCAAACTGGTGAAATCCACTTAGATGCCCACAAATACGGCTAGCCCAAGGTTTTGACCCTTGCCAATCCATACGATCACACAACACTGAAGAAAGTTCAGAAAAAAGAAAACTTTTAATGTACTTTTGAAATGCACAGTCCTACAACCCTAATCCATTTCTTGTCATTTTATACTCCCTTCCATTCCTTTTTTCACGTTCTTTGCTTTTTCAGACTCTTGTCCTCTCCTTTCTAAGAGGCCAGGACAAACCCTAGCATCTCTCACCTCGCTATCCATTCGGCGGTGCCCTCAAAGAGGTCGGGGGTGATGATGTTGGTCAGGGAAGCCACAGAGGCAGCGCAGTACGCACTTCTGTTAGGACGGAAACACACGGGGACAGGGTTAAGCTTTAAGGAAGGGATGAAATAAGCTTCACGGCACTTTTCAGGCGGGTTGCCCTCTGCTTGGTAAGCTGTAATCACCTCCTGTCCTCCCTCTTGGCACACGGTCAGTCCTCCTGGGTCTCCAACTGAGAGGGTTGACATTCTATTTGGATAGAGTTGCTCACAGCGTGACTTCAGTGAAAGAACATGACATTCTAGTCTCCCTACCTCCACATGGTCAAATCTACATCAGAGGAAATAACAGCCATATCAATTCATGTCCAAAGTGACTTTCGCTCTTCTCTCAAAGACCTGCAATGGTTCCCACACTTTCATGGGGTCATTCGAGTATTTCCAATATGCTCATTTTATTGAGATGTCAGTCATGTTTTCGATCCAGGATTTGTTTATAGCATGGACACATTAAGGGTGAACTATGTATTTTTTTCTGCAACAGACACTCCAAAGCAGGGCACCAAACCCGAAGGGCCAGAAACAGATGAGTCCACTCGGATACTTTCCTTAGGCCTTGAGAGGGAGAAAAGAGCTTTGATTTCAAGCAGTACAGACACCAGTCCAGACACACACACACACTCACACACTTTTAAATGAAAAAGAAAGAGAATGTCTTTTTTTTTTTTTTTTTTAATGTTACCTTACTTGGTTTGGAATAATTCTTGCCATTCCGCCCTGCCAGCCCTAATTCTTCCCAGAACCCATCTTATTTCGGCATCTCCGTCTATTATTGACTATAGCTACAAACTGTCTTTTCTTCCCTTCTATGCCCTTTTCCAATACCCAGCATCTCAGCTCTATTTCATGCTGAAGACAAAAACTGTTTGTTTTAATTCTGCTTACAGATCCTTTTTCTAAGGGCTCCTAAGGAATACAAAAGGAAGGAAAGAGAAGGGTCTGGTGTCCATTATTGTTCAATATGGACACAATACGAAGCCAAGCTTACAGAGGTATTCTGAAAAGGAATCTCTGCAGAAGCTGCAAGCATTATTACCCGACCAACATCTTTATCAGCCCACTCTCGCTGGCCACGGGGCCACGGCACAGCAGAGGTCGAGTTATCCCAGCAGGCATCAGAAGCACACCAGAGTCCTCCGTGCCAACCATTCTCATCTACCATAAGCTAACTTCGGAGGTCTGAGCTCATTTCTTTCAGGTTTTGAGCTCTCAGAGGGGTTTCACAGTATTGGCTCCTAAACCCTAATGTAACCTCTGAGGCAGGGAGGTGGCCAGCAATGTGGTTTGCTTCTCACAAAGGCAAGAACCGAGAAGTGAAGCCAGAAGGCACGAGTCCTAGCTCTCGCGCTGAAAAGGGAAGGGAACAAACGCACCTTTTTCTTCCTCTCTCCATCCATCTGCTCATCACATCTCTTGAATCTGTCCACTCCTCTCCATCCACTCTGCTGTCCCCTAAGTCCAAGTCACCACTACCTGGATCAGTCGTCTGCCTGGGTCTTTGTCCGTCCAGCCCTGAAACCTGAGGACTTTCACTAAAACACCACAATCTATTCACTGCCACTGGAGAAGTTCTAATAAAATACAAACCAGATCAAGTCACTCCCTACTTAAAACTAGTCAGTTGCTTCCCACTGCTTTTAAAATAAACTCCCTAGCTCTTGAGGAGATTTCAGGACCCTTCTTCTGGTCCCAGCCTGTCCATCTAGCCTCATTTCTGCTGTCCCCCCATGCCCTCCATACTTCAGGAACACTAAACTGCTTTCTCAAACACACTCTTGAAGACACTCTCTGTCACCTCAACTTCTGCAAATGCTGGGTCCCTATCTCCCTGCTATCCTCACAGAATGCTCCAAGTTATAAAACCTGGATTAGGAGGGCAGTAATAAATAATTACTCCTTTCTTAAGAGCTGGGAAAAAATTTTACTCGCTAGTTCACTGCAATCTGATTATTGGCAGCCCTCCAGTGCCATAAACACTTGAGTAAGCTCATCCCAGAGACCATTAGGGGCTGTGACAGACAGGGAAAATCAAGAGACTCCTCTGTTTAACCCAGGATGAGACATGCTAGCCTCCAGATGCCCAAATGCCCCCCATCACTGCTGCTTCTCTCCAGGAAAAACCCACTCAACAAGCACTCTGGAGTCGTGGCTAACACTTTTAGGCAAAGGATGATTAAATAACAAGCAAGAAATGCTGGAACTGGGGTACTAGAAACCAGGCAAAGCAAGAAAGCATTCACATTTCTGAGCCTATGCAAGTGGAAAGCATGGCTGGAACAGAGCACATAACTGGAAGAGCTTAGGTACAGGGCTCTTTGGTGGAACAGATCAACTCTACTGGAGAAGTCTCCTAGCATTTGTCTAGCAAATGTAATTAAGAACACAGAAAAAACTGGAGCTAGAACAACTAACTTAGAAAATAACTGTATCTGAAAAAGGTATTTGATATAATGCCAAAGCAATCCTGTTTTTGCCTAATAATTTCAGAAATTCTAAAAAAAGCTACTTTCGAGACTGTGCACACTCAGTTGTACAATCTGTAGAACAGAAATGAAAAATGTAGCATCTGTTGGGGGAGGAGAAAAAACTTTTAACTTTTTCCTTAAGAAGAGTCCACTCAATACTGTTTTTCTTCATTAGTTATGTTGGCTTTGTTGGCATTTACAGGGTTTTAAAAAACAAGACAACAGGCCCCCAATGGAGTCACTAATGCAAAGCTCCACGTCTTAATCAGTTTCGGCTCCCCAGAAATGAAATCTTAAGCCAGTCAATCAGGAACCACCTTAGAGCACTACTTAGGTCACCTGCCTGACAGAACCCTGCTGTCCCCTAAAGGAAAGTAATCTTGCAATAACTGGCCCACTTTTTTGCTTAGTATAACTTCCTCATTCCTGCTCCTTTTTGCCTATAAAAATCTCTCATTTTGTATAGATCCTCAAAGTACCTTCTATCTGCTAGATTAGGTGCTGCCTCATGAGAAAAGATTTTTGCTCAAACTCTTACATTTTAAAAAATATGCCTCGGCTTGTTTTAACCACAGGGATATTATGATATAATCGGAAATATACACAGTGAAACCTTGGATCGTGAGTAACTTGTTCTGCGAGTGTTCCACAAGACGAGCAAACATGTCTAATAAATTTTAACTTGATAAACGAGTGATGTCTTGCAAATTGAGTCGTACGTGACACTGAATGTCACGTGATCACAACTGAGCCAATGTTCTTGAAATTCGCTTTGATATATAAATGCTTTGGATTACAAGCATGTTTCTGGAACGAATTATGCTCTCAAACCAAGGTTTTACTATTTTTGGTCTTCTTCCAGATTCCTGGAACAAAGCTCCTAAAACCCTTGGAATTTCCTGAGTGACAGGGGTGTTAGGAGAATCTTTAGTTATTCATAATGAGCCCTGGTCAAGCACACCTGAGTTATGCTGATAAGGTGACTCCTGGAGGATGGACGGCCAGCCAAAGGAACTGACCGCATCATCAGAGGGCTGGAACTTTCAGCATCGTTGCCTCCTGATGGGAGGGGCTGTGAATTGAGTTAATCACCAATGGCCAATGAATTCATCAATCACGCCTACACAATGGAACTCCCATAAAAACCCTAAATGCAGGTATTTGGGAGAGTTTCCGGGTTGGTGAATGCATCCGTGTACCTGCCAGGAGGGTGGCATGCCCCAACCTCATGGGGGCAGAAGTTCCTGTGCTCTGGACCCTTCGAGACCTTGCCCTATATACCTCTTCCTCTGGCTGTTCATTTGTACCCTCTACAATATCCTTTATAATAAACCAGTAAGGAAAGTGTTCCCTGAGTTCTGCGAGCAAATTGTTGAACCTGAAGAGGGGGGCATGAGAACCTCTAATTTGCAGCCAAGTCAGACATAAGTGTGGGTAACCTGGGGACACACTGCTTGTGACTGGCATCTGAAGTGGGGGTGATCTTCCGGGACTGAGCCCTTAATCTGTGGAATCTGAGCTAAATCTCATTAGTTCACGTTAGAATTGTTTACCATGAGGGAAAGAACACCTGTTTGGTGTTGGAAGTGCTGTAAGAAACAATTTTTCCAGCGAAGAACTGATTTTAGGTTCGAAGAGACACATTTCATGTTTTTTCTCCCCCTTTATTTTCAAACCAATGCTTAAGCCAGAAAATTAATCAACTTGTGTAGAAGCTAAACACTTTTACAAATAAGACAATAAGATGGCTTTGCTATAGAAAGCTCAAAAACACAGGTTTCTCTAAGATTTTGGTATAAAATCTGTGATCCACCACCGTTGAGAAATGACTTAACTCAGTGAATTTCCTATATGCTTCAGCAATCTCCTACCCATCTACTTGTCGGGTATGTGAGACAATCTACAGTAAAATAATAATTTTGAGCCAACTGGTTCCCATCAGTTATTGAAACTCCATTTCCCTGCACTCTAATGGCCCCCCAAGAATTTTTGCATCTCCCAAAGCAATTCTCATTCAGGTGATAAACATTCTTGCGAGTTCAAATTCATTCAGAAAATATTTACTAAGTTCCTCCTGGGTTTCCTTCTTCCTTCTTATCCCAGAGAGATGAAAGATTATATTATACTGTACCATTATTTTATGTTATGTACGGTATGTCATTTTATACCAACCAAATATGTTTTTGATTTTGAAAACAAAAGCATTGGATTTTGTTCCTGTCTTGCTTATATTTTGCCATTTACATAAAAGAGGTCCGGTGACAGTGACACCTGAGGACATCTGTGTCATGTTTGCAATGATTATGTGCTGTGTCACTGACACACTATTCTACATGTCATTCCGTGAGACAAAGCAGCAGCTTTTCTATGCTGTTCCTTGGGTTTGGCATCTCCAACAGCAGAGAAAATCTAGAATCTACTGACACAGCGGCCTGAGGAAAACCCCACTCACCTCACGTCCACCTCACCTCCAACGTGCATGAGAAAAGAGCCATCAGGTTGCTTCAATGAGTACAAATACTGAAGAAGCTTCTCTCTGAGAAACGAATAGGAGAGAGGCAGGAGACAGCAATGGTCAGTGCGGTGGCAGCAGGCGGGGACCCTTTGGGTGTCCGGCACTGCTGGCTTTGGCTGTACCTGTTAATGACGTCATAGGCCTCCTCGGTGCCAATGATGCATAGCGCATTGACTGCTGCATACGTGGGTGCAAGGTGTGGGTACTGGCCAGGGCCCCCTCCAAAGCCACCTTCTGGACTTTGACACAGCTCCAGGAACTGACACACGCTAGGTACACAGCCAAAGGGAAAAACAAAGTCGGAGAACATTCATTTCAAAACACCAAACTCCACCCGAGTCTATGCCTTTTCCAATGTTCCCCCTCCCTCAAAGGAGAGAAAAAAAGGTCTCCTTCCACCTCCTGAACACATATTGAATATAATGAACCTTTGAAAAGGGCCTAACTCTCTACCCTGATAGTTTGAATGCCCATCTTTCTGAGTTTTGTATAAGCACCATAAGCAAGGAATGTCAAGTCAGGCAGAAACAAATAGACTTTCACAGGAATGGGAGTGGGTCTCCTACTTCCTGACCAAATCTTTCCCATACTTTTCACCCAGTTTGCCACCCTGGATCTGTGGAACCAGCCACTTCTCCTCGCCTTTGGGGTCCGCCCCAGGGTTTGGATTTTGCCTAAATTGTGGTGGTGCCCAACTGTTTCCTTCCATGCTAACCATCCTGGTCTAGAGCCACCACCTAGCCTTATCCAGAAGATTTAAAGAGATGTCTTCTCACTCCCATTGCCCCTAAACCCCAGGAGCTTCTGATTTTTCTTCCTACCACCAATGAGAAACCAGCTTTTAATGGATTCTGCCTCCATGGTCAGGAGAGCGAAACAGAAGTGGGCTTCTGTCACGCTCGTGCCGATTGTGGCAAACTGCAGCACTGCTGACTCAGACCATAAAAATGCATCGTGGCCTGTAGGCTTTGGGGGAATTTTTCACACTAATCCACAGAGGCTCCAGTTCCCTCACTGAGGGAAACTGTTTATTGAGGGTTTGCCTCCAAGCATGGCATCCGGTTGCCCAGAAGGTACATTTTTGCCTTAGGTCAAACCCAGAGAGCCCCTATTTATCCAAGGTCCTCTGAGGTTCACCAGTAAGGGGTGCCCCAGGAAGGCCCTGGTTATCACGCTCTCTCCCCACGGCTCAGCGGGGCTCACTGGCTTCCTTTTAGGACAAGCCTCCATTTAAGAGAACAAGTTGGGAATCTGTGCCCTAGTGCTCGGGCAGGCTTCTTTTCTCAGACTCCTCCATCTTATTCTTTCTTATCTACTGCAGCCAGAGGGGCTACACAGAGTCTAGTTAATCTCCACTAAGACATAAGTTTATTATTGCTTTTCCACATCATATCTGATGACTTGAGTCCAGACCTTCCATTATCTGTCAGGGACAGCAATAAAAAATGCTGCTGACTTGCTACTGGGGTCCTGAAGTCTTCATGGGTCTTAAAAACAATACACGGGGGTGCCTGGGTGGCTCAGTCGGTTGAGCGTCCGACTTGGGCTCAGGTCATGATCTCGCTCACGGGTTCGGGCCCCACGTCAGGCTCTGTGCTGACAGCTCAGAGCCCGGAGCCTGCTTCAGATTCTGTGTCTCTCTCTCTGCCCTTCCCCTGCTTATGCTTTGTTTCTCTCTCTCTCAAAATAAATAAATGCCAAAAAAAAAATACACATTCCCTTGTACCTGTACTGTAGAAAACACAAGGACTGAAGCTGAAATCGATCATCAGAGAAGAAAGACAGTCTGCGGTATATTCGTAACAGCAATTAATTTTCATAGAGAAAATTAGTTTGTTCCTAACATATTTTCCAAACCTTCAACAATTCACATCCTATTTCCTGGAAACAAATGGCTAATACACTCATGTCCTGACAAAGGTCGGCTGCACTAGCACGCAAAAAGTTTTCCGTACCCCAAAAACAAAAGGTTTTAGTTGATACAAAACTTAAAAGCACATTAAAAAAAAATGAAAAGAAGAGTCACCTAGTTATCCACTCTCTTTCCCAGCTCCCAAGATAGAATCCTGCCAAATGCAACACCCCGGACCCTGTAGCCTAACGTCTGGTGAGCTGGGATCTGAATGTACCAGACACCTTTAAATCACTCCCCTATGCCAAGCTCCCTCAGCTGACATGCAGCATCCGACTGACCGCGGGGCTACGCTGGGGAGCAGGGTTGGGCTTTTCTGGACTCTAAGATGCTTCCATATTACAGAACATTCTGCTCCAGAATGTTTTCCATTCTTTACAACTCACACCTTAAGGAATTGGCAAACTGACCGTGAAGCTGCCAGCTGTCATTAGCAGAGTTCTCAGCAACTCTGAAAACCAAAATGTGCATGAGACTTCTGTCTATCAAAAGGGGAAGGAAAAACTTATCTTAGAGACCAGAAATTCACCAACTAGTAAAACAAACAAACAAACAAACAAAACAATCACAAGCAGGAGACATGGTACAAACAAAGAGCAGCCGACTTCGTAAGGAGCAAACATTATGGAGTATTTTGTCGCACGACTAAAAGATCTAGCAGATCTGTGTTTTTTCAAGTCAGCAAGGCATTTCGTTCTAGCAGAGCGGAAAACTATCTTTCATATGAGGGATTTTCAAGCCCAAAATGTGTGCATCACAAGCATGGGAGAGCTAGCAGAGAAAAGAGAGACTCAGGTTCTTGAAGCAGGAACAAGCCTGGGCCTCTGTATTTTCACCAAATTCCCAGATGACGTGAAGGCACACAAAGTTTAAGAACCACGAGTCTTGGCTCAGCAATTAGAATCACTTGGGGGATATTTTTTAAAAACCTAGTGCCCAGGTCACACCCAATACCAATGGAATCAGAATCACTGAGGGTGGGAGCCAAGTGGTCATAGTTGTTTTAAAATTCCCACATGGACTCCAGTGTCCAGCCAAGTATCAGCGCCTCTCAAACTTGAGTGTGTGTGGAAATCACCTGAAACCTCGTTGACTTTCAGCTCTAGCTCAGAAGGGCTAGATGAGCTAGAAAGTCTGCATTTCTAGCAAGCTCCGGTTCATGGCAATGCCGCTAGTCTGGAGAACCACATTTTGGGTAGCAACGTGAAAGTTCCCTGCTGTCCCATAGATAGCGACTAGCCACATGAGGCTATTTAAATTTTAAATTTAATTAATTACATTGAATTAATTTAATTTTTAGCTCCTCAGTCATACAAGCCACACTGCAACTGTTCGACAGCTACGTGTCCCTAGTGGCTACCACAAAACAGAGAACATTTCCATGACTGTGGAAAGTTCTACTGAACACCAACACGCTATCATTCAACTATTAAAAAGTATGTAAAACCTGTAAGAAGGCCAAGTTCAAAGCAAGAGTATCAATGATTTACTTCTAAGGAATTACTTGGACTTTGAGGTGATGGTTGAAGGCCAATTATAGGCATCGCTGTCACCAACTTGGATGAAGTACCAAGTCATACAACGAACAAGCAAAATAATACGAACAGAGCAGAGAAACACCCCCAATGTCAGAATTAAAGTCCAGAATAATATAAAACAAATCGGACGCACATAAGAATAAAACAAGTCAAACAAGTACAAGTAATGAATATCATACTTAGGGAAAGCAGGAGTGGGGATGGGTACAGCATATCAATACACAACGGGAAAGGACTAGGAATACAGGAGAAAGAGAAGCAGAGATTAGGGCCCATGAGTTGTGGACAAAAACGAGAACACTTAAGAGCATCAAAAATGCAGTGCAGGTCACAACTGTATTTTGCTCAAACCTCCATTTTTCAACTAAAAGGAGGTTCAGATTAGAATTATAAAAACAGAGGTGGCTGGGCGGCTCAGTTGGTTAAGCATCCGACTCTTGATTTCAGCTCAGGTCATGATCTCATGGTTCGTGGGTTCAAGCCCTGCGTCAGGCTCTGCACGGTCAGCACCCAGCCTGCTTGGGATCCTCTCTCTCCCTCTCTCTGCCTCTCCCCCGCTTGTGTGCATGCGCTCCCTCTCAAAATAAATAAACTTAAAAAAATAATAATTGTAAAAATGGCCAAATATTAAAAATATTAAGAGGCTTAACATTACAGGCAACCATCACCATGAGGAAGCTACCCAGCAAAACACCTCAGGTACACAAAGGGGAGTTACGGAAACTTTCTGGTAGAGAAACGAACACTGAAGCCAGCTTGTAGCAGCAGAATTTAGGTCAAGTTTACGAAAACCTTCAGCACCAGGTCCTTACCACGGACAGGCTGAAGGCTGAGAGCAAGTTACAAAGATCATAGCTCTGCAAATAGAAACAGTCATCCCTGAGCGGACGGCTGGGGAGGAGACGCCAATAGAAGACGGAGGTGTGGACATCCAGCTTCCTCTAGTACGAAGGCTTTCGAATTTCATACCATAAAACAACTTCAACTTAGTACACCGGAGAGGAGAGCTCCTTCCCTAGCAGAGCACAGCAGTGAGCGGGTGGGAAAGATAGACTCTTCTCTGACTCCATCGAGTGCAGCTATCCTCTAGATGCTGCTGTTCTGGAGGTAAAGTCAAGTCTAAAGATGGTTCTTGTAGAGCAGGGTTCCTCCACCTTGGCATTCCGATATTTTGGACTGAGTGGTTGCTCGCTGTGCGAACTGTCCTGTGGAAGAAATCTGGGAGCCCTCCTACCCTCCTCTACCTACTCGACACCAGCGGCATCTGGCCAAAAAACTGCCCAGAACACAAAGGACTAGGAAAGGTACCTTCACTAGGAAAGGTAAGGAAACAGACAAATTATATCTCAAAATTAAAAGGAAAACCATTTAAAGAGCTATTCAGGGGATCGGCTACGAATCACTTTTTGAAAGGGTAATAGTAAAACAGTGACACACGAAAATTTAAATTAATTAACATTTGGAAACACTTTATAAGTACGTAAGTCTTAAAACAAAGAAGGTACAGACAATTTTTAGATCCGACAGAAGCTAAAAACCCAACTTTGACAGTGCAGCCGTGTCCCTGTGATTTCACTTTACTCTGTGTGACGTTAAAGTACTTTTCAGTAACGAAGCATGGGACTCGTTAAAAGATGCTTCCTTCCGTGCTAAAATCATTAACAAATGTACTTAGTCTGGTTCCAAAATATTAGTTTATTTCAGGTAAACATACGTATAAATTTGTGGATACGACCCCTTAAGAGACGCAAGCTAAATCCCTATACGTATGAATATGCTGTTTTTGAAAGATCTGAGACTAGCCGTAGAAACCTGGTCTTGCTGGCTTCCGTTAGCAGTCACAGTAGCTGAGAAAGAGATTTCGTCCACTAGGGGGAACTCAACCTGCCATCTTGCTCCCTAAACAGAAACGCAAAGGTGAACAAAATAGGAAAGAGAAACACACATGCGTGTGTGCATGTGCGTGTGTGCGTGTGTACACGTGTGTGCGTGTCACTTGCACTAAGTGGCAGAGTGGGGAAAGAAAAGGGCAGGAAAATAATAAAACTCCAGAGCTAAACCCTGCACCTTAATATTTATATGAAGAAGAAGGGAACAGAAACCTGACCATATTTTCAAAGCATTTCTTTTCTCTGTGCAAAATAAATCCGCTATCGGTCTTTTAAAAGTCCCAGTATTTTTAAAGAAATCATTAAGATTCCTCGTATCTTACTAAAAATAGTTTATTTCCTTATAGGTCAGAGCTACTAGGCTCTGTTGATAACAGATATTATCTGAACCTGGACTGAACTGTCTGCTAGGCATGAAACAAAATACATTGTTGGAAAGCCTAAGTCATTCTTTAAAAGGCTGTTAAATTGGAAGAACCACAAGTAGAGATTTTAAGGCAGCTGTGAAGCAGAAATTCTCAGTCATTCACTATCATCTGGTTCTTGAAATTAGAACAAAGTAGATTTTTAGTTTTAAAACATTCTTTTAATTACAAAACAATAAATAAAGTTTTAGGACATGGAAATAGGCTTAGAAAAAAAGAAGCAAAAAAATTCACCTTTAACCTCACCATCTAGAAATACCACTACCAAGTGTGTATATATCTTTCTGGTTTTCTCTATGCATATAACCAGCTGTACATATATACGTATATGCATATAACCAGCTGTGTATACACACACACGCACACACACACACACACACCCATATATATGTATACATATATTTTTTTAATTTTAGAAAAAGTGAGAGAGTGCACAAATGGGGGAGCAGAGCCGAGGGGGAGAGGGAAAAGAGAAGGGTGGGGGAGAATCTCCAGCAGGCTCCTCGCTCAGCACAGAGCCTGATGTGGGGCTCCATCCAACAGCCCTGGGATCATGACCTGAGCTGAAATCGAGAATTGAGTGCTCAACCAACTGAGCCACGCAGGTGCCCCTCACCAGTTATATTTTTAATCTATAGAAGTTGAATCCTTTTAACTATCTATATTCACTTAACTCATGGGTATTTTTCTATGTAAATACACGCATTTTTATATATAAATATATACTTCATACGTATGTTTTTTATTACAGTATAACTGATAAACAACACTGTATTAGTTTAGGTATACAACATAGCGATTCAGTATTTGTACATATTGTGAAGCAACCAGTATAGTAAGTACAATATATACCATTAAGTGTTTAATTGGCTGCACAGTGTTTCACTGTATGTATTGCACCATATTTTACTTAAACTTCAAATACACTTTAGCGCATCCCTACTGTTGATATTTAGGTTTCTCCAGTCGTTCACTGGGAAAAGCCCTTTCAAGGGGCTCCTCTCTTCCTATCCGATGTCGCCACAAGAGCTGCTCTGACACCCGTTTCCTCAGCAAGGTCTTACCTAACAAGCACTACATATACGACCTAGGAAAAAAAACCCTCCAAATCTCTGCTGACCCCAGTTTGACCTGAGTTCTTCCTCTTCAGGAACTACGTCCTCCGTGGGGGCCCACTGTGCTTCCCTCCTCCAGAATCTTCCATCGCTTTTTTTTCTTCTCTCATATACGACTCTCCCATTTCCCCTAGTGTGCATCCTGACTGTGTATGTGTGGGGGAGAAATTTCCCAAACAATCCACAACCCCCAACTGGTATTTCAAAAACACATGGGCCTTTATTTTGACAATTAAATTCCTGTTATTGCAGAAACTGTGTCCAATTCTACTTCCAGAGCCAGAAGCACCCAGGCTTGCAGCAGCCACATGCTGAGGACAATGCATATTTTTCCTCTCTCTCAGAAAGCTTCGTACACATCACAGGGGTTAGTGGCCTAATTCTTCATTATCTTCCCTATCCACAGCCATCACAAGACACCCTGCCCAGGAAGGCAAGAATGAGAGGTTATTGTGAAGGCAGAACGAATGAGACAATGTGTCGTTGTGTTCCTCTGACCTGACAGCGTGACCCCGGGGCAGGGGCACCGGGACCAGGGAGGGGCACCGACCAGCCTGCGTGCACCCTTGCACGGCTGTCCCTGTGTGCTGTGGAAAGACGGACCTGGCTTGTGGGCCTTTCCTCCCAGACTCCGCTCCCTCAGGAGCACCGGGGGGAGCAGACGAACTCGCGATGCTGCCACGGGAACGCGCTCATTCTCAGTGAGAACTGGAGCGTCAGATCCAATTCCTGGCTGCCCTTTCCCATCCCAGGGATCCCTAAGGTTTCTTCTTCAAAGTATAAATTGTGATGAGCTTCTGGGGATGAGGTGCCACGCTCATTCCCAGAGCACCGTCTGCGTCAGCAGTTTGGGAAGCATCTTAGTTGCTTAGATCTCTACTCGCGGATCAGAAGTTTGAGAATATTGCGAGTCAAGGCATTTGGGCGCCAAGGCTGTTAACACACTGAGGACGTCAAGAGCTACACTGGCCCCCAGGCACTGGTGAAGAGGGACCTCTACAGAGGTGTTTATGGAAGGCAAAGGCGTTTTGGCTCAGTGGCCTGGCACATGCTTCCTCACAGAAGCTATTCAAATGCATACTGTACTTTCTGGCAAAATCGTGTCTCTCAGAATTGATAATGAAGAATTTTCTCCAAGACCAGAGCTAGAGCCAAAAGAAAAGGCCATAGAAGAAACCAGAATCCTTTTCTTGGGAGTTCAAAGTCTTGTTCTACCCACAAGCTCACAATAGGCTTCTAACATGGAGGAGTTTCAGGAAGTTACTGGGGTCAAGAGGAGGGCAAGGACTTCTTTGTAGCACGACGTGCCTTTCATTCGAAATCGATAAAACAGAAACAAAACAAAAAGAACCCCCCAACTCGAAACAGAATTTCAGAGAACAGCCCAGGTTCCCTGAAGCTGGACTCACTCTGTGGCCACCATCTGGGGGATGGGTTCATCTAGGAGTTCCAAGCTGTGCAGAATCCAATAGCAGAGCCATGGGCGGCTGGCATCCAGACACTGTGAAAGGCACAGGGGAGAAAACACACCCCTTATTCAGAATCATTCCAAGATGCTGCTGACAAGGCGACATCTGTCTCACCCCGGCAGCTCAGGAAGGGGGAGGAGGGCACCCTATGAACAATAAGTGAATGAAGGACACTTTGCTTTGTGGCCCAGCCAGCAGCTGAAATGACCGTATGTGCAGAAAGGACGATGGGACAAAGAAGTTTACCTAGCCCCCACCGGGTCCTTCCCCGACAGGCGCCTACGGAAGGCTGAGCGAGGAGGGCCCGCATGCTGGGAAGTTAAGTGATGCTGTTTTCTCAGTGCGGACCCAGGGCGATATGTACCCTCAGAAAGGGATTTCCTGGGATTAACTCACTCACTGATTCGACAAATATTTAGCATGTCCTTGTGTGGGCCAAGCATTGCCTTAGATGCTGCGGGCAAAATAATGAATAAAATTCAGTTCCTACTCTCAGGTTCTTAGGATATAGATCGCGTGTGTTTATCCGCAAAGGAAGAGGGTTCTAGACGATGCATTTACACACGAGTTACCTTATCGCTTTCTGGAACAAGATGGCACATATCACATGTGTACACGTGCCTGAATAACGGCATATGCTGTAGAGGGCAGAAGCAGAGTCCTGAGGGAGCAGACGAAGAGCCTAATTCTGCCCGGGGCAGGGGCGGGGGGAGGGGTGGCGCTGGGAAAGCCTTCCCAGGGCAATATGTGAACAGCTTTGGATCCTGATTCAACCCATTAACGTGTACTGAGCATTCGAGGCTAGGCAGGCAGGTAGTATTATTACTCCGGTTTTCCAGATTGAAAGTATATACATGAGGTCCAGAGGGATGAAAACCTTTTCCCAATCACAAAGACATTAAATGTCAAAGCCGAGACCAGCAGCCAGGGTTTTGACTTCCACTCCAGTGCTCTTTCCAGTGGCCCAAGCTACCCTCCTCATAAATGTGCTGACCGTCCTGGCTGTGGCGAGGCTGCCACCGGGGCGCGAGTGGTGTGGTTCTGGCCTGGGAGGGTTGCAGTCCCGGCTCCTCCTCTTACAGCTATGTGCTTTTGAGCAAATGCCTTAATCTTCCTACGCCTGTTTCCTTATCTGTAAGAAATACTCACCTACCTCGCCTAGTAGTTGTGAGGATTAAATGCGATAAGGCATGGTAAGCTCTCCTCACTCCGTTCAACTATTAGCTGGTATGGTGTTTACTGTATCAGGGTTGACTGCACCCTAACCTCGGATGACTTGCGGCAAAGATTGAAAATGTTGAGCCAAGGCCAGGTCTAGCCTGCGGACCTGTTCTGCTTGTTCCCTGTGGGGTTTTGTTTTTTAATTAGAATTAGTTGCGACATTTAAGCATTGGGAGAGTCACACAGAAATCTGGATTTCTGGCTTCATTTGAAAAAAAGAGAGAGAGAGAGAGAGAGGGAATGATCTGGCAAGCCTGGGTCTGCGTTCCTGGATAGCAGCCCCTGGCAGCAACAGAGGAAAAGCACTGGGCCTTTAGTTTGCCTCAGTCTCCCTCACCCTCCCACTTCTCTTATTTATGCTACCTGCTTGCGTCTACAGGCATTTCAGTTGGCCAATCTCTGCTGTAAATAATCAAATGTAGACCCTCAAATAAAAAGCAAAAGAAAAGCAAGGCTGCTGTGTGTAAGGTGAGGCAAGAAGACTGGAGCCCTCCTGTTCACAGCTGTCCTCTGCCTGCCACCTTCCCAACACCCTGCCCTCTCCTCCACCACCACTGCCCTCCCTGAGGCCCCTCGGGAGAACCCCAGGCCTCCGAGGAATGGGGTTTAAAATGCACTCTGAGCGTGGGCATTTTTACAGTGCTAGACTGTGTTAGTCCTCGCTGGGATTTATATGCTGATCCTTTGGCCAGCACAGGAATTAGATCAGCTTATAGGGCAAAGGATTAGGGAGGGACAGGCAACTGCCTTTCAGCTAGCTGGCAAGGGGCGTCCAGCAGAAAGCACGTGAACCCCTCACCCTGATCTAATGGTACAAGAAAGCGCCACCCCATCTAGGGGGCTCTGTCCCTTGGAGGGGAGGGCAAGACTGGACGAGACCCAGTTCTGCCCTTTCAGAAGGGGGAGTCCCAGCCCTGTGGGCCTGGGTTCCCCACGTACCCGCTTCCTGCCCCAGCCAAGTGGTTCAAAGAGTGACTCTGCAGGAGGCCAGGCCCCTGAGTGTTTTACATTCCGACAGGGAAAAGGACTGGCTGGCTGACCATCTGACAGAGCTGCTGGGCAGTATACGTACCTCGTAGGCGTCGGTCAGCTGTCGAAGGCCTCTTTTCAGGTAATGGAAGTGCTTCTCCCTCTGCAAAATAAGCCTGGAAAGACACGGAGCTTGAAAACCTCCACCCCACTACAGAACACATGTGTACACACGCGTACACTCCCAGCGTCGGGGCATCCACCCCGCCCCCTGTCAACAAGTACGTAACATCTCCTTTAGCTCCCAAGGGCAGTTAACCAGAGAGAAGCGGCCAGCACCTGAATGTCCCTAACACATCTGAAAATGTGCTGGCAAGTGTTCTGGGTGAGTTCCTCTCCTTCCCGGTAGGTGACTCCGGGCTAAGTGAAAAGCCACAGTGAACACACACGGCCAGGCAATGACAAACCATCCAGAAAGCTCCTCCAGGTCTCCCTGTGAACACACATCTTGTGGCTCCCCACCCTGTCAGCAATTCCAACGTGAGCCTCCCCACTTTCCTGACCTGGTTAGCCTCTGTTATTCCATCGTTTCTTCTGGGGTCAATTCTCCAAGGTGGGCAGTTCGCCCCCTGCCTGCCCCTCAGTTGTGCGTCTGTCATTCCCTCCCTGAAATTCCACCTCCTGCATGCTGACCCACTGACCCGGCCAGGGGATCATAACTGTATTCTGCAGCCAGCCGCTCTCCTTGCCACTGACGTCAGCAACACTGGCTGTAAGGTGGCCTCCCGGGGCCACCTGCATGAGCAGGGCAAAGGACAGGGGCTGCACTTCCTACCTGGTCTCACAGAAGAGGCCTGTGTGATGACGGAAGGAAGGAAAAATGAACAGAACAGCAAGACAGTCCCTGGGCTTACTGATTACACGAATTAAAAAAGAACCATTCTCTTTTCTAAGTGATCCACTCAAAAATTGTTCAGGGCACATGCGTGGCTCAGTCAGTTAGGCTTCTGACTCTTGATTCAGCTCAGGTCATGATCTCACAGTTCGTAGTTCAAGCCCCAGGTCAGGCTCTGCACCGCCAGTGTGGAGTCCGCTTGGGATTCTCTCTTTCTCTCTCTCTCTCTCTCTCCCCCCCCCCTTGCTCTTTGCCCCTCTCTCACTCCAATACATGCACACTCTCTCTCTCAAATAAACTTTAATGTTTTTTTTTTTTGTTTTGGTTTTGTTTTTTGCGAGAGAGAGAGAGAGAGAGAGAGAGAGAAAGAGCATGAGTGGGGGACAGGCAGAGAGAGAGGGAGCCATCAGCACAGAGCCCAATGCAGGGCTCAAACTCTCAAACCATGAGATCATGACCTGAGCTGAAGTTGGACGCTCAACCAACTGAGCCACTCAGATGCCCCCTCTCAAATAAACTTAAAAAAATAGATAAATAAAACAAAATTTGTTTCTTGAACTCCCACTGTACTATGCTCAGAGTTTATAAAGCCATTAATGTAGTCTTTACCTCAGAAGGTCTCCCAGTTCAGGACTGGAAATGAGTTAAAGACACAAGTGACTACAATATAAAAAACAAGTGGGTAGGTTTCATAAAGGAAACAGATAAAATACTACCAAGGCTCTAAAGAGAGGGGGTGGGGGCATCTCATTAAGAAAGGAATGATCAGGAAAGGTTGTGTGGAAGAGGTAGAATATGAGTCAGGTCGCCACAGCAGAGGGAGAAAAGGTTCACAGGCAGAGAGGGTGAGGAGGAGACGGTAGCCAGAAGGAAAAGAAACGAAGAGGCTCAGACCAGTGCTGTCCAAAAGAACTTTTTCAGCGATGATGGGAACGGTATCTGTGCTGACCAACGGGCAGCCACCAGGCACAGTGGTTACTGAGCATTTGAAGTGTGCCAGTGTGACTTAGGAGCCGAATTTCAAATTTTGTTGAACTTGAATCAATGTAAGTTTAAATAGCTACAAGAAGCAAATGGCTACTGTACGGAGCAACACAGGTATAAAGTGAGCAAGAGGTGTGGGGGGATCTGGCCTGAATAGGAGGAATAAAAGACGAATGGCCAAAAAGGCACTGTAACCCCTTCTACAAGGGCCTGGGATGCCAGCTGAGGAATTTCTGCTCAATTTAGTAGGCAAAGGTGGACCCTGGAGGTTTTCTTCTTTTTTTTTCTCCACTTAAACTGTGTTTATTTTTTTTTAATCGAAGTATAGTTGGCACGCAATGTTAACATTAGTTTCAAGTGTATAACCTAGCGATTCCACAAGTTTATGCATTATGCTATGCTTACCACAAGTGAAGCTACTACCTACCACCAACAGTGCTATTACAGCACCATTGACAATATTCCCTCTGCTGTGACTTATTCATTCCAGGACTAGAAGCCTATATCTCCCATTTCCCTTCACCCTCTTTGCCTTTCCCTCCACCTCTCCCCTCTGCAACCATCAGTTTGTTCTGTGTATTTATGGGTCTGTTTCTGCTTTTTGTTTGTTTTGTTTTTGGTTCCACATATAAGTGAAGTCATACGATATTTGTCTCTCTCCGTCTGACTTGTTTCACTTAGCATAATACCTTCTGGGTCCATCCATGTTGTTGCAGATGACAAGATCTCATTCTTTTTCATGGCTGAGTAATATTCCATTATGTATATATACCACATCTCTATCCATTCATCTATTGATGGACACTCAGGGTTGTTTCCATATCTTGGCTATTATAAATAATGCTGCAATAAGCACAGGGGTGCATATATCTTTTCAAATTAGTTTTTTGTTTTTGTTTTTGTTTTCTTTGGGTAAATACCCAGTAGTAGAATTACTGGATCATAGGGTGTTTCTTATTTTTAATTTTTTGAGGAACCTCCATACTGTTTTCCACAGCGGCTGCACCAGTTTCCATTCCCACCAACAGTGCAGGAGGGTTCTTCTCCCCCTACATCCTCAGCAATGCTCCTTATTTCTTATCTTTTTCATTCTAGCCATTCTGACAGGTATAAGCTGAGGTCCTGAAGGCTCTGAGCTGAGGGGAAAAAATGACCGAAACTAAGCTTTAGAAAAATTCTCTGGCAGCAGTAGGTGTTCACCGTGTGTTTACAAAGTAGACTGAGTGAACGCACTAAGCGTGGAGAGAGAGGAGGTGGGAAGACTGAGTAAGGCAGTGCCAGGAGTCCACCAGGGCGGAAGTACCTAGAGCCCTCAGGGCTCAACAGCGCGGTGGTCCACGGGAGGTGGGCTGTACGGCACGGGAAGTGTGTGTGGGTGAGGGCGTCAGTCGCCCTGCTGGAAACACTTGTGAGACTCAAGAGAGGGCTCCAAGTGACACAGACAGTGACAGGTGAGGCTGCAGGAGTAGAGGACAAAGCAGAGAGAAAAGTCTGAACGCTGAACTGGGGGAAGACCCATCCTTCAGGGCTGAGAGGACAGGAGCCTGAGGAGAGAATTAAAGAACGCTGCATATGTGGGAGGAGGACAAAGGCGGTGTCGTGTCACAGGTGAAACAGGAGGAGAGAGCTCCACGGAGGTGTTGAACAATCACGCATTAACGATGACGCAGCAAGACTGAGGAAAAAGAGAACAAATGATAAAGTGGCTGGTTGACCTTCAGGAGGGTTCGGGGAGCAGTGAGGGCAGGTTCTAGATCCCAAAGAAGAAGAGAAGGGCAGACTCACTTTCTCTTTCAAGGAGCTCCAAGGGTCAGGACTCACGGTGTGCCCACTCTGTGCAGGCCAAACATCCCGCACTGGGGTGGACACTGACCCTGCTCCCAACGGCCCCGGCCCTGTGTCCAGAGGTGGACACAGACGAGTGGGTGGCAGCCACAGCCCCATCCGACGAACAGAAAGTGTGGCGGCCTCTGGCAGCACACAGGAAGGCATGAGGATCGGAACAAACTTCCCCAGGGACACAGCACGGCGTCAAGAAACGAAAGAGACCCAGGACATGAATGAGCCATCTAAAAGGGAGGGGATGGGGCGGGCGTTTCAGGAAGGGAACAACGTGGCAGCTTGTGTAGGGTCAGTTCAGCCAAAGCAGAAGTCCAAGGCAGTGAGCCATGAGCTGTCGGACTGGAGAGGTACAGAGACATCAGACGACGCAGGACTTATCAATGCACGGGGGGTTCGATTTTAAACCAAAGAGCAAATAGGAGTCACCGGGCTGCAGCATCAGGCGGCCCTTGAAAAGCCTATGCTAAGTAAAAGCTGTCACAGAAAGACCACATATTGTAACATTCTGTTTATATGAAATGTCCAGAAGAGGCAAATCCACAGAGACAGACCGTAGCTGAAGTGGTTGCCAGGGGCTGGGTGGGAACAGAGGGATGGGGGGGGGATGGCTAAGGGGGACAGAATTTCTCTGCACAGTGATGAAAGTGTTTTAAATTAACTGTGGTGATGGCTGCACAACCCTGTCAATAGACTAAAAACCACTGAATTGTACACTTTAAATGGGTGAATTGTATGCTATCTGAATTGTATCTCAAAGCTGCTGCCAAAAAAGAAAGGCAAGTAAAAAATTTTCTTTTTTTTTTAGTTTATTTTGAGAGAGAGAGAGAAAAGAGAGCACAAGTGAGGAAGGGGCGGAGAGAGAGAGAGAGAGAGGGAAGCCCAAGCAGGTTCCGCACTGTCATCATAGTGCCCGATGTGGGCCTCAAACTCATAAACCTCAAGATCATGACCTGGGCCACGCAGGAGCCTCCAAGTAAAAAATAAATTCTAAGACAGAGGCTGAAGTATTTTAGGCATGGGAAAGACATGGTCGGATCTGCATTTTCTAGACGGCAGGAGCTGCAGCAGGCAGAAAGGACCGGGGTGGGGTTAGACTGGTGGCAGGAAACCAAACCCACAACCCGAGTGTGTCTGTGGTGCGGGGGCGGAGGGGAAGAAAGATGACAGCGCGGCAGCCCGAGGGGGCGCTGGGGGCAAGGCAAGTGGTTCAGCCGGAGAAGAGGTAAAAAATGCTTGAGGGCAAAGAGCCCGGAGAAAAGCCACCAACGAAGTCCCCAAAGAAGAGGGAGGAGGGTTGGGGCAGAGAGGTCACCAGGAGAGGCTGGCAATATGGAAGGAGTCTCCGTTCTCGGAGACGGAGGTAACGAAAGTGCGCAATTGGACACGTATAGGACTTGGAAGTGGGGAAGGAAGGAACTCACGTGGGACAGCCCGGAGCTCTGAGGGGTTAGGGGCAGGGCCATGGGAGCGTCTCCTGCCACCAGGACGTGCTAGGGCACATACAAATGGTGAGGAAGAGGAGCACGCGGCGGTGGCGAAGGCCCCATGGGGGCGGGTCCTCGAACTTCTGGTGAAGCCACGCAGCAGGCAACGTCACAGCACTTGGAGATCTCACGGGGACCCTTCGGCAGAAGCAGGGAGAGGGACACCCTGGAAGGACGGGGAGGGTGGAACGGGAAGGAACTGGACGAGACCAGGGAGCTGGTGAAACAGCTCACGGTCGCGCTGGCGCAGGCCGAGAGGCTGGGGGCGGCCAGGACGGGGGTGCAGACGAGGAGGACCGAGAGGCTCCGCGAGGCCATCGGCGAGGGCGGGCTGCGAAACCCCAAGCCAGGCGGGGACAAATACAAAGAGTGGAGGCAGATGGCCTGACTGCTGACTCGGAAAGGCCTCACTCCCAGGGGGCTTCTCTAGAGGTCAGTCCTTTCCTCCTGAAGAAACGGTCACAGGAATGTGAATACGCCAAACACCTGAGGTGCTAAGCCACGGAGCAAGAGGAGAAGGGAAAGCAGAAGAGACGACCAGCCACCTCATCGGGAAATGGGAGGCCAGAAGGCCTCCTGGAAAGAAGGTTCTGTGATCCCGAGCACGACGCTGGGGAAAGAGACCAGGCGAGAAGGCGGTGTAGGTGCTGCGATGCCCTGGCAGCAGGCCTCCCCGCTCCGCCGCCGTGTGACTCTGAGGGGAGCTCACGCCTGGCTGCAGCACCTGCGCCCAGCCCAGTGCAGGCTCTTGACATCCTTTGTCGAACGAACAGAAGAAAGAATAAAGGCACCGTAAGGACAGTTTCTGACGGCCCTAACGAGACTGTTCTCCCTGGATATGTGTCCCTTCAATTTCAGAGACTGATACACCTCCAGGGCAGTTCAGGTTCACTCAGAGAGGGCAGGGAGAGGGGCGGCTAGACTGGCTCAGGGTCAGCCCTTGCCCGTGCTCACACCCACCGTGCTGAGGAGACCCGCTGGCCAAAGCTGACCTTCGTGGTGGGCCTGAGGACTCTGAGAGAACCCAACTACACGCCTAAGCAAGTGCCCCCTCTTCCTAGGGAAGCAGAAACAGGAAGTCTGGAGAAGAAACCCTTTTCTTGGTCTTCTCAGCACTCCTCACTTGATAAGCAAGGGCCTTTTCGGTCGCTACAAAGGGAGAGGCCTCAGGGGCACGTGCTTTCCTGCTGAGTCGGGGCTGACTCTTCAGAATCCTGCCTCTGGATACCCGGAGCCTCACGTGCTCAGAAACACCTAACTGAAGGGAGCCTCACTCACCTTTTCTGCCGCACTGGGTTAGCCCCTGTGGGCGGGCACCCCCACAGCGCCCTCCCAGCCGACCCTCACTCATGGCCAGGCCAGAGCAGCCCTCCCAGGAGGGGACTAATAAGCTCCTCTGGCTTGTTTCATCTGAAGACCAGCCACAGGCAGGAAAGGAGGAATTCTATGCAGAGAGCATTTCCACAAGGGAAACTATTCTCTTTCATTTCTATCCGCTTAAACATAAACACGCACACAGAGGCACGCACCCACACACACGCTAATGCTGAGATGCATAGGTTATTCTAAACTCTTGCAAAAGATTTCTTTGTTGTGGTGCCTGGGTGGCTTAGTCAGTTAAGCTTCCGACTTCAGCTCAGGTCACGATCTCACGGTTCATGGATTCGAGTCCCACATTGGGCTCTGTGCTGACAGCTCAGAGCCTTGGAGCCTGCATTGGATTCTGTCTCTCCCTCTCCCTGCCTCTCCCCTACTTGTGCATTTGTGCACTCTCTCTCTCTCTCAAAAATAAACATTTAAGAAAAAAAAAAGGTTTCTTTGTTTATATAGAGCTTCAAGGGTCACAATGTTAACTGACTGAATTTCAAATTCTCTGAGGCTTGTGATTCTTTCAAATTAAAGGGACACATATCCAGTTTCTTTTGGCCAGCCACAAATTGTACAAGAGCCTTACTGTTATGAACTGAACTGTGTCCCCCAAAATTCATATGGTGAATCCCTAATCCCTAGTATGATTGTATTTGGAGACAGAGTCTTTAAAGAGGTACTTAAAAGGGGGGCACCTGGGTGGCTCAATCGGTTAAGCAACTGACTCTTGGTTTCAGTTCAGGTCATGATCTCACGGCTTCGTGGGTTCAAGCCCCGAATCGGACAGTGCAGAGCCTGCTTGGGATTCTCTCTCTCCCTCTCTCTCTGACCTTCCCCCACTTGTGCTGTCCCTGTCTCTCTCAAAATAAACACATAAACTTGAAAAAAGAACACGAGGTATTTAAGGTTAAATGAGGTCTGGTGTCCTTATAAGAAGAGTAAGAGTCACGAGGGAGGAGCATACGCAGGAAAGGCCGTGTGAGGACAGAATGAGGAGGCGGCCATCTACAAGCCACGGAGAGAGACCTCAGGAGAAACCACCCCGGCTGGCACCTTGATCTTGGACTTCCAGCCTCCAAGACTGTGAGAAAACAAATATCTGTTGTTTAAGCCACCCAGTCTGTGGCATTTCATCATAGCAGTGCTAACAAACTAATACCCTTGCCCTTCCTTTATTCTCAGTTCACCTCTGTCCAAAAATCTTGTCTGTGTAAGGAGTCAGAACAGAAAAGCTAGGGCTCCTTCCTTTTCCTTTCTGAACGAGTCAGCCCCAAACCCATGCAGTTAGGTGAAGCAGGACAACACAGGCTCTGTGCAGGAGTGGGGTGGTGGGGCGGGGAGTGCAAGAGGATGAGAAGGCCATCTGTGCGGCTGTGCACAGGGGGACGGGAGATTGGGACACACAAGGGAAATGATCAAGTAAGTACGTTAAAGATATTGAGAGTCCAGGTCCACCGTCAGAAAAAGAACTTGGAAATATATGTAAATTGTATATACAATTGATACACTATATAATAAACAATTGGTACAATATACAATGTAAATCGTAAATACAACATAATTTCTTACTATGACTTGAATCCCACTGGGTTTCACGACCCTCCATGATGTGCCTCTACTACTTCTCTCCAACCTCGTCTCATGCCCTCACCAAGCTCCGGTCACACGGCCTTCTTTGTGCTCTGTTCTTTTCGGTCTCAGGACTGCAAGCGTGTGCTGTTCCCTCTGCCTGGAACATTCCGACCGCCTCCTAAACTGACCAACTCCTAGTCTCCCTCTAGGTGTCATCCCGAGAGCCACTTTCTTTGAGAGGCCTTCCGCAATAGATGGAGTGTTCACAACCCTTCAAAATTCAGGAGATCTCAATCCCCAGTGTGGCGGTATTAGAGGGTGGAGCCTCGGGGAGGTGAAGGTCGTGAGGGTGGAGCCTCACAAAGGGATTAGTGACCCTATAACAAAGGCTCCAGGGAGCTCCCTCACCCCTTCCCCAGTGAGGATACAGTAAGGTGGTCATCTCTAACCAGGGAGTGGGTCCTCATCAGACACCAGATCTGCTGGTGCCATGATCTTGAACTTCCAGCCTCTAGACGTAAATGTTTGTTGTTTATAGCACTCAGTCTATGGTAATTTGTCAGAGCAGCCCGGAATAGACTCAGACTCCTTCCCTAACTTCCCAACCTTTAACATCCTCTCCGTTCTCTCAGAGCCTCCCATCCTCTTCCTGACACTCATCCCGTTGGTAACTCTGTATTTGCCTTTGTTTGTTTAAGGGCTGCCGCCCCCATGAGGCTGAGAGCCCAGCAGGGGCAGGACCTGGGTCAGCCTTGACCGTCCTGTTTCCCACAAGGAAAATTACAGGTAAGTATGTGAGAGACAAAGAGAGAGAGAGTGTGTGTGTATTTAGTTTATGCATCTCAGAGTTCTCACTAAAGCTAACGTAATAAATGGAAAACAGTAAATTAAATTCATCAGTGTGTGGAATAGTGAGAATAACCGCGGGGAGGGAAAAATGGACCTTCATGGGAAAGCGGGCTACCGACAAACAAAAGTGTTGAAAGCAGAATCCAAAAGCTCCTTGGGAGGGACCGCCTCGCTCCAGGACAGGGTGCAGGTTTCACAGTCTTAGAGAGAGAAGGAAATCATTTCTAGAATGGGGAATCATTGTAGGATGTATCAACATTCAGCCTCAGCCTTGAACTTCAGCCAAATGTGGTATTTGGCTGTGGCGCTGGAAGGTTCAACAGGCAAATGCCTCCTTCGGCATCATTCCTAGCATCCCTGGACCCGTACGTGGTCAGCGGTCCGGGGTGTGTGTGCGCGATTCTATCACACGGATCAGCACCATAACCTCAAGGACAAACAAGCCACGCCATTTAGATTTATTGCTAATATCTGAATATTCAGGCTAGCTAAAACAGAAGTTTTGTTCCTGCGTTATGTCACGTCTGTTACATTTGACTTCTAAAACGTTAAATACTGAAATTATGATAATAGTTTAAAAATTTGCTACATTTTCAGGTTTATTCTTCCATCCTAGAAGTTTGTTCTAGGATGGTGATGTCCAGCTTCAGCTTTATATTGATATGTTGATTTTTTTTTAATTTTTTTTAACGTTTTTATTTTATTTTTGAGAGAAATAGAGAGACAGAGTGCGAGCAGGGGAGGGGCAGAGAAAGAGGGAGACACAGAATCCGAAGCAGGCTCCAGGCTCTGAGCCATCAGCACAGAGCCCGATGCCGGGCTTGGACTCATGAAGCGTGGGATCATGACCTGAGCTGAAGTCAGACACTTAACCGAACCGACTGAGTCACCCAGGCGCCCCAATATGTTGATTTATATCAGTCATTCGCTCAGTCATGCAGCCAAAATATGTAACATCTCAAACATTAATTAGTGTGCTGTGACATAGTGAGGTGTTTACTGCCATCCTTCAAAACGCTCATTTTCAGAGGCAACAATGACAAAATGGGAAATGTCGGATTCCTGAAACAAACCCAGAGCCCTGATATATTCTATTTCTAAGAGGATCCGAACCCAAGAGGAACATTTTTGTTTTCCACCCACACCTGACCTAAGACCTCTGAATTCAGAGGAATTAATGGTTTTTATTGTCCTCTACAACCACTTCCAAAACACAGCTTCTTCCTCCCAGACTATGTAACCTCCCATTCCCCCTCAGAATGAGAGAAAACTCCCAGGCTCTATTCTGATGGTGGGTGGGAAGGGATGACAAATGATCAAAGGTCCCTTTGGAAACACAGGGGACATGTATGTGTGCACAGAGCCTTAGACAGTAGACAGAGGCGCAGAGCCCGATCGGGTGAGTCACCGGGGATGCAACCGCTAAGCACAAAGCCCATCCTAAAGCAATCACACCCCTCACCACCACCAAGTCCCGCCGCCTCTGGGGAAGCGTCACCTGGGCCGGGCAAAGTTGGTGCCCACCTGCTGCCCTCAGCTGTTTATTTACTTTTCTGTAAAAACACTCTGCTTTGTCTTTAGCACAAATCATAGATTACTTCATATATTTTTCTGTATTTTTATTTTTCCATTTAATGTACCTAAGATATTGTTCTAAAATAGAAACTATATTTAAATAAAAATTTGGAAGAAAATAAACATTTTTAAAAACCTACTTAAGGGGCACCTGGGTGGCTCAGTCGGTTGGGCGGCTGACTTCAGCTCAGGTCATGATCTCACGGTTCGTGAGTTCGAGCCCCACATCGGGCTCTGTGCTGACGGCTCAGAGCCTGGAGCCTGCTTCGATTCTGTGTCTGCCCTCTCTCTCTGCCCTTCCCCTGCTCACGCTCTGTCTCTCTGTCTCTCAAAAACGAATAAACGTTAAAAAAAAAATAAAAATAAAAACCTACTTTAAAAAATTTTGGATTAAAAAATTTAAAAAAAGGGGAATGCCTGGGTGGCTCAGTCAGTTAAGCATCCGACATCAGCTCAGGTCAGGATCTCGCGGCTCCTGAGTTCAAGCCCCGTGTTGGGCTCTGTGCTGACAGCTCAGAGACTGGAGCCTGCTTCTGATTCTGTGTCTCCCTCTCTCTGCCCCTCCCCTGCTCTCACTGTTTCTCTCTCTCTCCCTCAAAAATAAAAATAAAGATTAAAAAATTTTTTTTAATTGAAAAATTTTATTATTTAAGTAGAGTTGACATTCTATATTAGTTTCAGCCCCTGAGCTGTCTAAACAAATGGCTCCGTTTCCTAATCTCCAGCTGTGGCATTCATTTACTGAAGCCTGAGCTTTAGGTTAACACAGAGATTTAGTTTAGCGGTGTGGGAAAACGCTCCTCTCACTAGTTGATATTTTCCCTCTTTCCTTCCGCAGGGAAGAAAAAGAAAAATAACCTTCCTCCCTGCCTTTCCCTTTTTTCCAATTTGCCTTTTCCAATGGTTTTCTGCCTTGGCTAACCAGAACTTTCAGAAGAAAGTCTCTTTTCCAAGGAAATAGCGGCAAACTACAATGGTGGGAATAAAAGACACAACGCTCGCTCAGGCTAAAGCATGTGTCCCGCTCCAGTCAGTAGCAGTCCCTCTGTTTGGCCTCCGGCACAGCGGCTTGGGCAGGAGCACCCACCCTCTGCTTCCTAGAGCCAGTCAGCCAGCAGCCTGGCTCCCCTTGCCTCGGAGGTGGCCCAGGAAGTGTGCTGTGGCACTGAGGTAAAATGATGGCCACATACAGCTTCGGACTACCGACCCGCCCTAATGACTGGAAATACGACACAGAACGGTTCTAGAGGCACGACTCGTGACTGGAAGAGGCATGCTAAGAAAGGGAGGAAAGAACCTCATGAAGCTCTAGAGCGATACAGTATAAGCTAGGAACAAGAGAAAATAAAGGTTCAACTTTAATAATAAGTTTCTGCTTATAATCCCCCCTTTGGAATTTCTGACATCAAATTGCTTAGAAAACTGGAACTTGCTAAGTGCCAAGGAAAACAAAGGTGCTGTATTTTCTCCCCAGAAACTGCATCCCTGGGAGCAGCTCCACGATTAGCAAGAGGGGCCAGGCTGGGGGAAGCCTCCGCTCGGCCCATCCTCCCAGTCAGATCACGACATACGTCAAGAGAAGCCATCCTTTGTTGCCCCTTGGGCTCTACATCTGTTTCAAAGTGTAATCTGAGAAAGAGAACCACCAGAGCAGCAGGTCACGGCTAAGCAGCAAAAACATGAGCTTGCTCTCCCCAGCTTCAGGCCTCAGAGTTTAGGCCTTGAGGGATATCCCCATGTTAACACGGGCTGGCTCAGCTCGAGGGAGCATCTCCTCTAAACGGCTGTCTAATAGAGGAAGGGGCTGGGGTCACATGCTTACCCAGGGGGCCACAAGGTCAAGAAACCCGTCTCACAGCAGACTTATCCCCTGAGGTTGAACAAGCTCAAGGAGGAAAGAAGAAAGGCTCACACAGGAAGTGGTGTCTCCCAGATCCCCTCAAACTCCTAAATGCTTACCTTGGTACGAGGTGGTTGAACTTGTAAGAACTGAAGACTTCTTGGATCTTTTCTTCTACTTTTGCCTGGTAAGAACGCAGGAGATGGGAGAGAGAGAGAAAACAAATACAGATGAGCCTCTATCAACTTTTTCTTCCTGTTGCCACAAATGCCCATTGGTTGCAGTTGCTTGGTGTGGTTTTGTACTTCACGGTACCATAAGACTAGATTCAGGGACTGTGCAAGATGACAGGCTCAGGACAGAAGAAACAGAGAATGCTCTGTCCCAGGCTGGCATTACAATTGTCTTCTGAAGGAAACCACCCATATATCCAAACTAATGGCAGTTCTGGAGTCTAGCACACTGGCACCAGTTACTTAGGGAGCAGACATGTTGCTTGAGAGATTTAAGCTTGCCTGCTCAATGAAGTTGTTTAGGTGTTCACTTAACTAGCCATTCACAAATCCAAAATTAATCTGTAATTAATTTGACCCTACCAAGGGTCATACTCTTAATTGTCAGATCGAACCGTTTAAACACAGATTGAACAGTATTAAAATTCCATAAGGGATTTACAAGAACATCGATCACTGAAACACCAAAGAAACAGCACATCTGGTCATTGGTCCTATGTCACACAAAGGACTCCATAGTCCCATCACATGAAGGATCTCAGAAAGTCAGGTCACAAAAAAAAAAAAAAAGCAGATTGCCTGTTTCCTCTGAAGACCCGCCACTATGCGGTCACACAGTTCAGCTTCTGTAAGGAAAGGGTCCAGCAAAGCAGGAGTGGATTAGTTAACAGGATACAGGGTTTCTCCTTCACTGGCATCCCTATCTTTGTAGTGAGGCATGTCCTCATTGAGATTTCAAGATACATAATAATGTCCTCTCTGGGAATTCCAGAATGTATTCTTTATTTCCGAATCACCCACCGAGTTAGAGCATCTAGTCCCTTGACGTGTGCCAGAAGTATTTGTGATGATGAGGGGAGTGCTGGTGTGAATTGGCTAAAATGGCAGCCAGTCTCAAATTATTATTTATACTTGGTTTTAGGATATACTTTGGTATTTGCCTCTGAACATGAGTTTGAGGGATAATCTGACTTCAAAAAACAGAAGTCACTGTGAGAATCTGACTCAAGAGGAATAAGGAAGTTGTCCCAATTCTTCATGATTCCTTTCCAGACACGCACACACTCACCAGCCTAAACAGAACATAGACTGCATTTCTCAATTATGCCTTCCTTAGCTGTTAGCTGAAAGGGACAGAAAAATATACAAGAAATACATGTCAGTAAGATCATAAAGATTTGCCTACATTATATGGGTATAGCTATGTGAATTGAGGAATTCTGAATGAAACAAAACCAAGTGGGAAGAAAACTCACTTCCTTTACACCAGTACAAATCCACAGGACTTAGTAACATTCTAGGGCGAATGGACGAGCCCATCACTTCCTTAGCATTCTGACACTGAGACCCCTAGGAAGAAAAGGGTCCAGCCAAGAGACCCTTCAGCTCCCCCTCGGACAACATGGCAGCCAAGTACTAGATGAGGAAAATGGAGGTTTATTGCTAAACTCAGACACCTGACGGACACAAAGCGGAAAGTGCTTAAATATTCCCAACACGGTGTCATTTCTCTTCAGATTTCCTAATCACTCTTCTGCAGACTGAACAAGCGACATTCCAGTGCGGTTAGTAACGAACTCATGTCTGAAAATCTAAGTTATGAATTCTAATAAATACCTGAGTGTTATAGGTCAGCTGTTCATAAAAATGGACACATAATAATTCCCTTTATCGTCTCTTAAGAACTTGCATATTTTTCTAATGGCTTCATTGAGATATAGTTCACACATCATTCAATTCATCCACTTAAAGTGTCTGATTCAATGGCTTTTGGTACACTCACAGAATTGTGCATCCATCACCACGATCAACTTTAGAACATTTTCACTACCAGAGAAAGAAATCCTGTACCCGTCAGCAGCCACTCCCAACCCTGCCTCCTCCCCAGCCCTTCCCTCCTCCCTAGCCCCTCCCTCCTTCCAGCCCCTGTCAACCACTCCTCTACTTTCTATCTTTATGGATTTGTCTACTCTGAATATTTCATATAAATGTAATCACATGATATTCAGCCCTTTGTGACAGTCTTCTTTCACTTAGCATGTTTCCAAGCTTTATCCATGTTGTGGCATGGACCAGTACTTCATTTATTTTTATTACCAAGTAAAATTCCATTTTATGGATATATCGCATTTAGTTTATCTATCATTCATCGGTTGATGGGCATTTGAGTTGTTCCCACTTTGGGACTATTACAAACAAAGTCACTATAAACATTCTTATACAAGTTTTTGGATGGACATATGTTTTCATTTCTACTTAGATGCGGGCATAGACCTAAGGAGTGGAATGGCTGGATCATATGGGAACTCTATGTAATTCTATGTTTAACTCTTTGAGGAACCGTTAGACTGTTTTCTTTCTTTCTTTTTTTTTTTTAAGTTTATTTATTTATTTATTTTGAGACAGAGAGAGGGTGAGAGAGCAAGCACACCAGCAGGGGGAGGGGGAGAGAGAGAGAGTGGGAGAGAGACAGAGTGGGAGAGAGAGAGAATCCCAAGCAGGCTCTGCAATGTTAGCACAGAGCCCGATGCGGGGCTCGAACCCACAAACTGTGAGATCATGACCTGAGCCGAAGTCAAGAGTCAGATGCTTAACTGACTGAGCCACCCAGGTGCCCTTAGACTGTTTTCCAAAGCACTCATACCATTTTACATTTTCACAGGCAACGTATGAGTGTTCTAATCTCTTCACATCCTCACCAACACACGTTACCCTCTGGGGTTTGATTATACCCATCCTCGTGGCTGTGAAGCAGTATTTCACTGACTGCAATTTTCTGATGGCTAATGATGTTGAGTATCTTCTTATGGGCTTATTGGCCATTTGTATATCGTCTTTAGAGAACTGTCTATTCAGATACTGCATTCTTTTTTTTTAAATTGTGGTCCTTTTATTACTGAATTGTAAGACTTCCTTATATATCAGACACATGATTTACAAAAATTTACTCCCATACTATGTGTTGTCTTTAGGAACTGGTATATCTTAGAAAAGCTAGAGCTCACAGTATGGTTTCTGGAGGACAACTCGAACGTTTGTTTATTTTTGAGAGACAGAGACAGACAGCACAAGCAGGGGAGGGGCACAGAGAGAGGGAGACGCAGAATCGGAAGCAGGCTCCAGGTTCTGAGCTGTCAACACAGAGCCCGATGCGGGGCTCGAACTCACAAACCCCCAAGATCATCACCTGAGTTGAAGTTGGACCCTTAGCCGACTGAGCCACCCAGGCACCCCTAGAGTACAACTTTAAAAATAATGCTTAGCAATTAGCCTGCAAATTTTTTGACAAATAATAATGGATTAATATAGAAATTAGAAAGAACTCATCTGAGTGCGGGGGGAGGGGGGGCTCAGATACGATCCCATGATATCACCATTATGGGATCAAGACCCACATCGGCTCCATGCTGGGCATGGAGCCTGCTTAAAAAAGAACTCATCAACTCATCTGGGGAAGAGAAAACCGAAGTAATCTCCAAAACATGCAACATCCTTTTTTGCCTTCCCTTCGCCCCATATAGCCTGCCAAGTGTTATATAAAATCTGAGTAAATTTGTTACTGAGAAGACGTAAGCATCCTTTGCTCTGGTTTGTGAAGCAGAAGGAAAGCAGATAAGCTATTTGTATACAAACGCATCACCATAGCAGGCCTGAGACTGCTATCCTTAGACAGGCCAGCTTGAAAGGGTGACCCCCTGCTGGTGTCTGGAAGCCTGAATTTGGAGAGGGTCCCCACCATTCCCAGAACTGAGGAGTGGCTCACGGTACGGAAACTGCATACATAATCTTGTTTACGCTGAACAGCTGCTTTCTTTCTGGGAGTCTGGAATGTTGAGACGTGCTGGGCAGAAGGTATGTATGTGACCAAGCCCCAGTGAAAACTCTGAGCCCCAAGTATCTAACCAGCTTCTCTGGTAGACGACCCTTTGCATGTGTTCGTACGATTTGATGCCCGAGAAATGAACCACGTCCTGTGTGACTCCACTGGGGGCGGCCTCTTGGAAGCTTGTGTCTGGTTTCCTCCAGACTTCGCTCTATGAGCCTTTCACTTGCTGATTTTGCTTTGTCGGCTTTTGCTGTAATAAATCATAACCATGTGTACAACTATATACTGAATTCTCTGAATCCCTGTGGTGAATCAACTAGGGGTAGCCTAGGGAATCTCGACCACACTAGGAGATTTAGAAATTTAACCTTTGGGATAGAATTAAGGGAAGCAGTCATGACAACTGTTTAATATCTATAGGCAAGATCTATAACTAAATTCCTTTTAAAAATTTTTATCAAAATCCTCACTTTAAGTACAGGAGAAATGACATTAACTGTAAAAAAAAAAAAAAAAGTTACCTCAGTCACGAGAACTCTGAATGTATAGTTCTCAAATCAGAATTAAAAAAAAAAAATCAGGTTTAATACTGCATAGGGGTGCTAAAGCATGCCCACTTTCCCTGAATTCTCACTTTATTTTGGATTTCCATGCTTCCTTTCCATCCCAAAGGAATACACTATTCTATTCTAGTCAATCTCTCCTTTCGGCATGAGAACCCCAAAAGGCAAGGCAGTTACCAACGGGGACAAGACAAAGGCTCACTAACAGGCCCATAACAACACACAATTTTCTTTAGCATAAATAGCAAAGGGCCCGGAGGTTCATTTCCCCTGGGCACAGGGCACACAGTTCATGACCATGCTAATGAAAAGGATATGACTCTTCTGGGAGGAGGATGACAGCCTAAAGCATCTGATCTGTTTCAGAAACATGGTAAATGAAATGTTACAAGAAACGTCATCAGGATGAGTCACCAGAAGATTTAGTCCTAAGGGATTAGCTCTTCGCAATTCTTAAATAGCCTGGAAAAAAAAATAACTTGGACTAGTTCAAATCACACACACGCACACACACGCACGCACACACACACACAGATATAATAGAAAGAATCTTGAGGGGCATGCCTGGGAGGCTCAGTCAGTTGAGCATCTGACTTTTGACTTTGGCTCAGATCCAGCCCTGTGTTGGGTTCTGCACTGATAGCGTGGAGCCTGCTTGGGATTCTCTCTCTCTCCTTCTCTCTCTCTGCCCCTCCCCTGCTTGCTCTCTCTCAAAAATAATTAAATAAACTTAATAAAATAAAATAAATCCTTTAATCGTCTATATGAAAGAGATTAGGTGGTGTGTAAACACAGGCTATCAACTGTTCTGTATATTTAAGACTTTTTATATAAAATGTTGAATGAAACTATTAAAAATCAAACCAAATCACTTAATACCCAAATTTCACCATGACTACTTTACCTAGGCATAAGAAAGATTTTTGAAAAGATAAATACATTTGTGGACACACATACAATGCATCCATATCCCAACTAGGCCTTGACTTTTGGACTTCTGTGGCCACCTCTGCCTCACCCCATTTTCGCAAGAATCCTACCAAATTGGTGTGACCAGAATCCCCTATCTTCTTCTTTCTTCTTCTTTCTTCTTTCTTCTTCTTCTTCTTCTTCTTCTTCTTCTTCTTCTTCTTCGTCTTCGTCTTCGTCTTCTTTTTCCTCTTCTTCCTCTTCTTCTTCTTCTTCTCTTTCTCCTTCTCCTTCTTTTTTAATTCTCAAGTTAATTAACATACTGGGTAGTCTTGACTTCAAGGGTAGAACCCGGGGATTCATCTGCTTATGAACCCCCCATCCTTCATATCTGGTCATCCTCAGTATCTGACTGGGTCCTCCTCCACTGTCCCCCAGTGATGCCTGATGACCCTGGCCTGCCTTTAGGAGGAATCCTGTTACATTGGGTTAGCCAGAATTCCTCCTTTCTCCCGACGATTCCTCTTAGTAAACTTCCCTCCACCAATCCCTCCCCTTTGCTCCTTGACTATAAATTCCCACTTTCCCTTATACTCAGAGTCGAGCCCCAACTTTCTCCCCTACTGCAAATGTCACCATAGTAATAAAGTCTTGAATAAAGACTTCCTTTAACAAGCATTACAAGTAATTTTTCTCCTAATAAAGTACCTATTGGGGTGGCTAGGTGGCTCAGTTGGTTAAGCGTCAGACTCTTATTTTGGCTCAGGTCATGATCTTACAGTTTATGAGATCGAGCTTCTCATCGGGCTCTGTCGGGCTCCGCGCTGACAGTGAAGAGCCTACTTGCGATTCTCTCCCGGCCCCCGTCCTCCCTCCCCCGCTTTCTCTGTCCCTCTCCTGCTCACACACGTATGCATTCTCTCAAAATAAGTATTTTTTAAAAACAAACAAAAAGAATACAATACCACCCACACCCGCCAGCAGAGTGACTAAAGTTGAAAAAACCAACAACACCAAATGCTGGCAAGTTGTAGAGCAAGCAGCGCTCTTATTGTACAATGTGGGTGAGGGTATAAAATGCACAACCACTCTGGAAAAGGCCAGCAGTTTCCTATAAAGCTCAGCATACACCCACCGCATGATGCAACGATTCTACATTTAGGTCTTTCCTCAAGAGAAATGAAAATATATGCTCACAAAATGACTTCCACAAGAATGTAGCATTTACAGCAGCTAATATCCAAAATCTAGAAATAGCTCAGTGGTCCAAGGAGAGGAGAACAGATCCTAAAACTCAACAACAGTGTTAAACAGAAAACCACAGGCCCCAAATAAAGCCACCTATGCTAAGCCACTTCACTAACCTGGGACTTAATACCTAACCTAACCGCACTTTCAACCTCCCCCGGACATGTAATCTTAACCAGTCAAGAATTTTCTGGTCCGTGCCAATAAGGTAACTTGTCACATGGGCCCTCTCCATAGACGTGGCCATGCAAAGGGTGACTACCCAAAATAAACCTTTTTTTCTGTGTATGTCTTCTCAGTTCTACCTTTACAGACATCTCCCTTTCTGTAGCCCTTTGGAGCTCCTTTCTACTTGCTAGAATGGATGCTGCCCAACTAATGAATTGTTTAATAAAGGCGATTAGATCTTCAAATTTATTCAGCTGAATTGTGGTTTTTAACAGATTAGGTGACAGCATTGGGATCTAAAGAAAAACCTGTGAAGGCATGCAGAGACAATGAGAAGCACAAGTGTGGTGCCCTGCAAAGCCTTCTGAGTTCATGGTCTTCCTCGCCATTCCTGAGGGCCGCTGGCAAGCTCCTCTCTGGGGAGCTCCTCGTATGACTGGCTTCCCAGTCTAGGGTTACTGGTCAGTCTAGCCCCAGTCCTTAGCCCTTGGTTCAATCTGCGATTCCACGTCGGAATCCATTCCCTGGTTCCAGTCTACAGTCTCCACTGCTGGCTTAATCCAACCTGGAAATTACTGGTGGGGTGCACATGGCCTGCTAATAGCCAATCTGCAGTAACTTCTAAACTCCTACCCTTGGTTCCGTCTTCGGAATCCATGCGGGGAAGTACTAGTGGCAGCTGCACCTCTCCATTTGTTTGGAATCAGCCCACAGCCCCCCATTCTTTGAGGTCTGCTGGTTCAACCTTTTCCCCCAGTCCCAAGTTCTCTGGTTAATGCTGGCGTCCACAGTTCCATTTCCACAGTACTGCTGCTTTCAGCTATGTGCACAGGAGGTAAAGGCTTCAGTCAAAGAAAAATAATAAATTAATAAATAAATAAATAATAATAGAATGGGATCCTTAAAATCTAAAGAATTAAGTGCTCACCTTCTGGTTTGACTGCTTATTTCCTATCTAAGAACTATGGTCCCAGAAGCCATAAATCGATATTTATGTTTGGAGTCCTAAAGCACTTGGCTTGGTAACTGTCAGCAGCCCCAAAACCATGCCAGACAGAAAAAGGCGAGTCAGAAGCACAGAATACTTTCCATTCACGGATAAGTGGTAAAAACCAACTAATGCATTTGGTACTTCCTCCTCCACAGCTTCTATCTAAAGCCGATCTAATGATGCACCAACTTCACATCATGGGCTATCAAGTCCCTTCTTTCTACATCTCTCCCTCTCTCTCAGAGGAGGACCCTTCCCAGAAGGCGGATTTGCTGCCTGAGACTCTGCTAAGGCTGAAGATATAGTGAGTGAAAGAATCATTAGATTAAATATACGGCAAGGATTTCCCTTTAAAAAAAAAGAAACCCTCAGGAAAAAGAAGTCAGTTTATAAGCAATCCTTACAATGTACCTCTTCCTATAGGAAGTCCTTTCAATCCCTTTATTTTAAATACAAAATACCATTTGGGGTTGATGTATCAGCCTAAAACAACCTCAACTTCAGACCAGTCGAGGTCTGACTTGGGCTGCTTATAAGAGGTAAGCTGAAGGTACCAAGGAAAGATGACAAATTAAGCACAGATTTAGCAATTATTCCTGGGGATATGAACTCACACTAAGTCCCCACTGTAAACCCTATTAAAGATCATTTAAAAAAGTAAAAAGTAGTTAAGTTGTAGTGATCACAGATATACACCAACTGGACACATTGTAAAAGAATTCTAATGTTACGCAATTGGCTACTTGTAACTTGGGATAAAATATTCTTACCCACATTCAAAAGGGATTTATCTCAAAAAAGCGGAAAATGTGGTCTGGAAAAATACATTGGTTGATCCAAAATGTGGCTCCAGCAAGACAAAAATACTAAGGGCAAAGATGTATGTGAAGATTTTGGAGAAAAAAAATTTATAAATAAAGAGGAAAAACAGTATTTCTAAACTAGCGTGATTTTACAATGTGATTCTAAATAGGTACGAGTACCTAATTTAAAATATAAATTGTGCAAGGAGGCATTTGATTTGTTCACCTACATACTTAAAAGTACACGAGTTTTGGGGGCGCCTCGGTGGCTCAGTCGGTTCAGTGTCCAATTTCAGCTCAGGTCATGAACTTGTGGTTCGTGAGTTCAAGCCCTCTGTCGGGCTCTGTGCTGACAGCTCAGAGCCTGGAGCTTGCTTCGGATTCTGTGTCCCCCTCTCTCTCCCCCACTTGCACTCTCTCTCTCTCAAAAAACAAACAAACAAAAAATAAACATTTAAAATATTAAAAAAAAAAGTTCACGTATATTCAAGTTGACCAAAAACTATTTTTTGGCCTTTTTAATAGGAAAAAATGGAGGAAATTGATATTTGGAATTGTCTTAGAGTTGAGCAACATGGTGCATGCTGAATTTCAATAAAGCAAAACTGATTCACCACAGCTAGACTACTGACCACATAACCAAGCAGACCTCTGGTTCCTTCTATGAGAAGCAGAAAAAACTAATAAGTTCGATCACCTTTAGTGATCTTTCAGAGATTATAACTTGAAACAAGTCAGCAGTAGGTGCCCGGGATTCATTCCTGGACCCTTGATGTTCCCTCCAACAGGATCCGCAGTGGCACAAGGCTCAACACTTGAAGCCAGCTCCTCAGCCTGTCTCTGCAGCCCTCTCCCCCCTCACCCCCAATTCCATTGGCTTCACCCACCCAGCTGATCTAATTTCCTACCACAGCCAACCCGTTCCCTCCATTCCCGGGGAGGTGAAGTCTTCCCTCCTAAGAGCTCCTCTGACTGAAATGGCTGTCCCCCAACTCCATCCTTTACAACCCAACGTTCTCCATGAAGTCGTCCTGACCCCCTCCTCAGCCCACAGCATCCTGGCTTCCACTCCCCAAACCCTTGCGCGATGCGGTCATAACTCAGCACTTACTGACATGCTCTTGTCAATTACTCTGTGGGTGCTTCAGGTGTATTCTTTTTCGCTCTGAGAGAAATAATTTTGAGGAACTAAGAGCAATAATCCTCCCAGATACCCTTCACAGTTGATTGTTACTTGACTGCACACGTCTAATGCTCTTGCATTGTGCTTTTGCCCCGTAAAAGGACAAACTAAAAGAAAAACAGGAGTAGTGCCTCCTGTCAACAACTGTGTTTGGCAAACCTACTACCTCTGAGACTGTGCCGGTATTAACCCACGGCCTGAATCACAGAGCATTTGCAATGGGGTGATTGCGGATAACACACAAAAAGGAAGACAACCACATCTTGCTTTCTAGAGTTCCAAAACGTTCTCCATCTACCCAACCATCAGTGACACAGCTTGTCAAAGCAGAAATCTTTAAAAATACCCAGAACTTGGCCACGCCTCATTACCTTGACTGCCACAGCCCCGAGCTAAGCTGCCGTCTCCCATCACCTGGAGTAAGGCAACAGCCTCCTAACTGGTGTCCCTGCACCTATCCTCACCTCACAGTCTCCTCTCAACGGTGACCCACGTGGGCCTGTTACAATCCTGGTCGGATTGAGTCAAAACTCTCAATCACAGATCAGTCTGACTCCTGGCAGGAAACAGATGGTACATTCCAAGTGGGTGATTTGAGGAGAGTTTATAAAGGAACCAGTGACTGAGGTGTGGACAGGTGTAGGGAAACCACGAGGGAGTGCAGGACTCTGGGGCAGGCAACGCAGGGATCCTCGATCCCCTCCCAGGCCTGCAGAGGCCCTGCAGACCGTGCAATCCCGCAGGAAAGGAGGAAATGTGCTGATCTCGTTCTCCTCCCCTCTCCTCGGCCCTGTCACTACTCCCCATGCCAAATACACCCAGAAGCCTAAGGCAGGGGAACCTGTCCGTGCAGGTCCACTTCTTGGGGCACCTCTGCAGACAGGGTGGAAAAGGGAAGAGTGGATCTAGGGAGGGAGACAGAAAACTAGCCAGCCAAATGGCTTCCCGTCGCCATCAGGGTATTCGGAAGTATACTTACAATGGTCTGTCAGGCCCTACGTGATCTGATCTCATCTCCTATTCTCCTGTTTACTGACCTCTCTCCTCACAGCGGCTCCCCACTCACCCAGCACTAGGGAGGCCTCCGGTCCTTTATACTTACTGCTTTCGCCGCCCAGAATGCTTTTTCCTCAGATGCACAAGGCTTGCTCCCTCACTTACTTAAGGTCTCAGCACGAGTGTTGGGCACATCATCAGATGCCTTCTCTTACCTCCTTATATAAAACCTTTCCTGCTCCTACCACACCCTTTCCTGGCATACGCCATCCTGCTTTCTTTTTCTCCACAGCACTTCTAAATAGATAGATAGATAGATAGATAGCTTTTCTTCCCATTTTGTTGGCTGCCTCCCTGGCCTAGACAAAGTTTCATAAAGGCACCAACTTGGCCTCTTTCATTCACTGTCTTATGTCCAATGCCCTGAACAGCGCCTGGCACATAGAAGACCCTCAAGTAGTTGTCGAACAAATAAAAATATGAATGAATAGTGCAGAAGAATCCATAGCTAAGGGCTCTTTACTCTGTTTATAGGCTTAAATTCCTCTAATCAAATTGTTGTTGAACAAATAATTAAGTCTCCTGATAATCAGATAGGAAACAGGAGACCAGCATTTGTGCCATGGCACAAAACTGAACCCTGTCGGTAAATCCCTGTGAATAAATGGACAGAACTGAAAGAATAACAGTGGTATCTTCTGTAGACAATTCCTCCTAATAAGGTTTCTTATGAATATACGTCATCATTAAGCTACTGAACTAGCACTTCTCTGAGCCTCAGTTTTCTCCTCTGTGAAACAGAAAAGGATTGAATGATACAATGTATGGAGGGCATTTAGCACAGAGCTGAGACCCAGTGAATGGATACTATTTGTTAGTAGTGTTGGCACTGAGGTAACAATTAGTATGAGATACTGTATCATCTTCCTACTCTCTGGAACTGTTTATCCCAGACTTTTAAAACGTGAGCTGGAAGAATGACATGGAAAAGTAAGATGCTCTATTATCTAGCACACAGAAGAGCCTAGATTTGAAAGACACCATATTATAACCATGTGTCATATCAGAACCTAGCTTCCACACCTAGCCCAGGCCTTGGCGGACCCTTTGGCAGCCCAGAATCTTGCTGCATCCATTTAGAAAAAAATTTTTTTTAATGTTTATTCATTTTCGAGAGAGAGAGACACAGAACCTGAGTGGGGGAGGAACAGAGAGAGAGAGAGAGACAGAACTCAAAGCAGGCTCCAGGTCCCAAGCTGTCAGCACAGAGTCTGTAGCAGGGCTCGAACTCACCAACTGTGAGATCATGACCTGGTTGAAGCCGGACACTTGACTGACGGAGCCACCCAGGCACGCCTTGCTGCATCCATTTTTGCAACACTTACTATGCCTAGACATTTAAGACATAAGTGCTAGTGTTTCTTGGCAGTAACTAAGCAGGGGCGCTTCACTGAAAAAAAAAAAAGAAAAGAAAGAGAGAAAGTAGTACAGGAAAAAGAGGGCAGATCGGGGAAACTCCTGATAATGTTCCTGTTTTTGACTTGCCCCTTAAACATGGAAGTCTCTGTTCTGATCCCTAAATTAACAGACCAGTTTCTGATTCTCTTTTCTCCACTAGTATTCGATCCATATCCTTATGTGCTGGGTCAGTTCAGTTAACTAAAAAAAAGTAACCTAATAGTCTTAGGTCACAAGCAAAAGAAAAAGCTTGACCTGAATAAACTCTATGGTCTGTCACTTAGGAACACTGCAAAGATCCTGCAGGTTTTCACTGGTAGGAGAGTTCTTTGCAATCTTTTACGAAAGGTTTCTGTAGAAAGACACACTGGTGGGCTAACTAAGCTGGAGGGCCAGATTCAAATGTAAGGGTTTCCTTTTAATATTAAAACCCACGTGGCATAAATTTCCAGGTATAATATTCTTTTTGCTACCATGTGTATACTTGTGTATTCAAGTCCTTGTTTTTTTTTTTTGTTTTTAATTTATATTTATAATCACAAATATACAATATGATGACTATCACTACGAATTTTGCCTAAATACAGGATTCCAAATTCAGGTATGAACGTCAAAGCAGGTTCCTCCAAAATTATTAAGCCTGGAGACTGATCTTAATAAGAGATCTTATTTTAGAAAGCAGCCTGACGCTTATTTGTTAGTGCTAAAAAGAATCATCTCAGCCACTTCTAGTGACAGGCAAATGTTTCCACGAGAACTTGAGAACAATTCCCCGATTGCAGAAAGAAAAGGAAAACAAAACTAGAGTTCACTACGCACTCCTCACTTTTCAAAGTGATGGGTTTGAGGCCTCAATGAATGGATAAGTCGTCTAAAATTTATAATTCTATTACAGCGCTTTCCAAACAGTATTGTTTTCCTGTCTGTTTTCCTCAACCAGGCTGTGCCATGCTCATGGTCAGGAACGGTTTTATTTCTTTGTATTTCCGGCGTTTAACATTGTGTCCAATACTTCGCTGGTGCTCAAATGACTGAATGACTAATACATGCCCACCCACGAGGTAGGCCCTACAGGATCTGGCCCTGTGGGCCAGAAATTAAACAGCTCATGGAATGGCATGACAGCAGTCTGGCCACTTCTCTTCCCCTCTGTGTCCCAAAACCACGAGCAAGGTGAGGAAAGTGCACTATCCACAGGAGAAGCTCCCAATGTCCCGGCTGAATGAAACAAGCTGCCTGACCCGCCCTGGCTGCTTCAGTCCTCCAAGGCACAGAACGCTATTCTCTCCGCTTCCTTAACCAGAAAGGATCCAGGTACTGTCCTCTCTTCCAAACCTAACCCTGATAACGACCCCTCCCCAACCTGGCCCCACAAACGCTCCATTCCCAAGCCCAAGCCCGGCGCCCAGAGCTGCCCAGAGCTGCCCACAGCTTCCCAGAGGGGAGGCGCCGCGGTGCACTGTGGGAGTAGTAGTTCCCCGGTGAGTTCCGCACCCCGACGGCCCTGCGGACCGGACTCTCGCTCCCAGAAGCCCCCGCGCGGGCGCATCGCTCAACCCGGCCACCTCACCTGTTCTATGGACGTGACAGTTTCCACCGAGTCGTCCTGCAACCGCTCCCGCGCGTGCTCCGGCCTCAGACTGTACAGCGGCTCTGACCACACAGGTGAGGAAGATGGAGGGCAATAATAGGTGAAGGAACTCGGAGAAGCCATGATCAGGAGAGCAGCGGGCGGTGTATAGGACTCCCTTCGTCAAACAACAACGCGCATTGAAACTCAAGCGGGCTAAGGCGCTACGGAGAGCGGATAGAGTCAAAAAGAACGCGAATTTCTCTCCACCCACCTACACATCTTCAGGGAGCGAGTTATTGGGATGCTGCCGCCCCCCATCGGGCAGAGTTGCTGCTGCAGGAGACTCAGCTTCCTGGCGCGCAAGGAAGGGAGGACGTGTCTGTTTCATCATTTAAGAGACATGGTGTAGGACGCCTTGGTTCGTTACGCAAATTAACACACGCGCGCAGGCACACTTCAACATTGTGCTAATTGCCACTTAATTAATGTAATGGCAGTAGTTCGCAGTTTCGAGTGCCCAAGAACCTTGAGTGTAACTGTAGAAACATTTGACAGCTCTCTGGACCCAGACACTGTCACTAACAGAATTCTGGACACCTTTGGGTGCATGACAGCCGCCCAGGAGAAGCCGGCGGCTTCTCAGCAAGGGAATTGCTTTCTCGTTACTCCGTGATGGAGGGAAGGGGCGTTGTAGTTGTTTCCTGTCCCCCTGGGAGTTACAATGCAGTAGCGGGAAGTAAAGTGCCGTAGAAGGAACAAGTAGAAGTGAAACGACAAAGGAAATACTCAGTAGTTTTTGGGGGAGCACCTCCTATATGTCAAACACTGGGCTAGGCCTTAGGAATACAAAAGTGAACAAACAAACAAGGCCCCTGCCCTTGGGAACCTTATGGTCTAGTGGATTAGACAGAATTAATGAATGAAGACTTGTGATAAATGATATGAAAGAAAATCACAGAGTCTACAGGAGAGAGGAAGGGAGGAAGGGGCTAATTAGATTGGGTGGTCAGCCCAAGCCTCTCTGAGGTCTGAGACCCAAAAGATGACAAGGAGCCATCCACGTGAACCATATGAGCTCCACTAGAGGAGGAAACAAGTTTGAGAGAACATCGCCACGAATATACGTATGTATGTTTATTCATTCTGATCATTTAATCTGAAGGTATTTAGAATGAAATTCTTATCGAACGTGGTTAATTGTCATACACACCTCCATAAAAATGTTAAAAGTTGTGATTTTAGGAAAATCCTATTTTGGACAAGGAGTAAAAGAGAATCTCTTTAAGGGCCCACATCCAAAGGACTGCGTCAAAATTATAATACCAAGGGGTGCCTGGGTGGCTCAGTAGGTTGAGCATCAACTTTGGCTCAGGTCCATGATCTCATGGTTCGTGGGTTTGAGCCCCATCTCAGGCTCTGTGCTGACAGCTCGGAGCCTGGATCCTGTTTTCAATTCTGTGTCTCCCTCTCTCTCTGCCCCTCCCCCGCTCATGCTCTGTCTCTCTCTTGAAAATAAACATTAAAAAAAATCATAATACCAAGACTTGATGCAGAGGAGCTGAGGTGCTATGTTAACAGACTTCCCAGACAGACTCAGACAACCTCCAGCTCAGAGTACTCTACTCGGTTTCCACTCAACTCCAAGTCACGTGTCTTGGACCCAAGGAACTGCGGTGTGGTATTTCACAACCAAATATTCCCCTCTTATCTGTCTCTGGTTTAAATAGAAGTGCTCAGAAAGATTCTAAAGATGGGGTTGGGATGGCCTAAAGGCCTCAGGCAGGTAAATTATCACCATGCCCATTTCAGTGGTACTGTTGCTGAGTTAAATCCCATAGATGGCAGGATGTTTCTGAATCTGAGAATAAGAGACTGTGTGGGTTAGGGTCAAGACTATGGCTGCACTATACTTCCTTCTCTATTGGCATCTTATTATCTTTCCCTTAGTTCTGTTTTGAGGAGGGGGGGAATCTGATAAGGTCTGAGTCACATCTAAGGATTCAGCCTTTGTAAAAAGTTACTTTGAGGGCTAGAAATTTAGATCGAGCTACAGAAAGGGTAGCTGGAATTGTTTTGTAACAAATTGTTTTACCTGTTACAGGTGCACCTAAAGCCAGTGCAAATCGTATTCGAGAAACAGAAATCCATTTCTGAAATGCAGCCTCCTCCACAAGAGGATCTGAAAGGGACATAACAAGAGTCTCTTGCAGGGTGCTGTCTGTTCATTCAGTAAGTATTTATTGAGTGCCCATTATGTGCCGGGCACTGAGCTAAGTGCTGAGGAGACAGTGGTGAAGAAGCCAGACACAGTCTCAACCCTTCCGGGGCTCATGATTCACCGAAAGAAGCAGACATTAAATAATCATTACAAAATTGACCATTTCATTACAGTTGGGGGAAATGGTATGAGGGGAAAAGAAGCATAGGCCATGGTGAGATTGTATAACAGGGGAAACTTACTACAGTAGCCTGGAAGATCAGGAAAGACTCACATGAGGAAATGAATGAATGAATGCAGGGTGAGGGGACCTCCCAGGCAGAGGAAACTCAGTGACAACCAAAAATCAAGTGATGTGAGGAGGTTGTACTCTGCGTAGCACTGAGAGGACCGTTCAGCCTTAGATCAGCAGTGGCCCGCCGGTTATCTTCCTCTAGGTGTATAAAACCACTGGTTCAAGAAGCAGAATGAACATAAATACCAGCAGTATGGCAAAGAATGATATATTTAGAGGAGAAGATAGTGGTAATTAATAGCAACTCCAGCTTGTACTGCAGATGGTTTGGGCTTATTTTGCTCAAATGCCTGATGATGTATTTCTAAATTAAGCTGTGAATTATAGTTGTTTCTTTAAAAATAATATAAAATGCTGATAGTACTATTTTGTACTTTCAAGAGAAAGGAAAACAAGAAAAAAAATAATGACCTAAATGAACCACTAGAGGTCGCTCCTGACCCTAGAGGAAGCTTCTCCAGCAGGCTTCAAAACTGCTCTCCCTGCATTACTCACAGAACCCCATACGTTGGCATGAATTGTTTCTTTTAATATCTTGTGAAAGTATGTAATCATACACATCTTGGAAAGATTAGAAAATGGAAATAACTGATCTGTTATCCTGCCAGATCGTTAATTTCCTCCCCACACTTACTCCTCTACCAGCATCTGTGGCCTCTTATTCTGTCCTCCCTGGCCCTCCTGTTTCCCTGGACAGAATGACTGCCAGCTCTTTCTTATATAGGGCCAGCCCCACCACCTCCCCTCGTGTGCACCCCAGGGTGTCACTCCAGCGATTCTCCCTTGCCTCTCATAAAACATCACATTCTCCCTGTACTTATGTCCATCACCTTCAAACAGGCTACTTTTCCATTTTGGGGGAGAGAATGAAGGGGGGGGGAGACATTTTTAACCCTTTTGATTCCACTCTCCTTCAGCTACCTTCCTATTACTCATTTCCTCCCTACCAGTATCTCCAATTCCTCTCCTCCAAGTACCTCTTAAACCCATTCCCATAGGGCTTCCCCAACAGCTCTTGTCAAGTCCCAGTTAAACTCTACATTGCTAAATCCAAGGGCCAGTTCTCAGTCCTTACCTGTCTTCCTGCTCGACTTGCTAGCAATATTTGTTATTAGCATTCCCTTCGCGTGAAAATATTTTCTTTCCTGTAATGTCTAGCACTAGCCTTTGCTACTTCTTCACCTTCCTGACACCTTAACTTTGGAGCACCCCAGGGCTCTCTCTACACTCATCTCGTGTGAGCTCGACTAGTCTCAATGTTTTAAATACTGCCATTGGGTTGAAAACTGCCTCATTTATATCTCCAGCCTGGATCTCTCTCCTGAAGTCTGAGTTCATATCTAATATCCTGCTTTCATTTTCACTTACATAGCTAACAAGCATCTCAAATAGTATGTCTGCAACAGAGCCGCTGGCCTTCCCTTCCAAACCTATGCACTCAGTCTTCCCCTTCTCAGTTATGCTAGCTCCAACCTCCACTTGGAGTCCATCTTTGATGCCTCTCTTTCTCTCGCTCTCCATAAATCTTGCTGAGGATATATCTAGAATCTGACCACTGCTAACCGATTCCATTGCTAGCGCCCCAGTCCAAGCCAGGTTACTGTTACATGGATTCTTACACTCATCTCTCAACTCCCCATGTTCCGCGTCTCCGCTCTTGCCCCCCATGCAGTCGAGTACAAACTCAAAAGCCAGACTGAACCTTTCCAATATAAGCAAAGTTCCTCTTTTGCTCAAAGCTTTCTTCTCATGCCACTCAGAGTGAGCATCAAGGTCCTTAACCATGGCCTAGAAGGCCCCAGTGAGCTGGCCTTTTCTCCCCGTGCTCTTCCACTTGCTCAGTCTGCCCCTTGCCTTTCTGTGTACACTCCAGGCCTCAGAGTGCTTATGCTCACCATCCCCTCCCTGGATGCTCTACCCCCAGGTACAGATGAGGCTTGTCCGCCCGCGTCTTATAGCCTTTACTCAAATTCTCAAATTCCTTAGCTTAACTCAAATTCCTTTAACATAAGGCCTTTCCTGACCTCCCCATATAAGTTGAAATGCCATCATCCTGCACTAATACTGTCTTTATTTTTCTCCAGAGCACTATATCACCAGCCGACAGACCTTATATTTAATGTATTTATTTTATTTACCAGAATATAAGCTCTCAAGGCAGAGATTTTTGTATTGTTCATTGCTTATTCTCTGGCACATAACAGGCATTGAGTAAGTTAAATTATTTCAGTGATTTCCAGTCATTGTAATAAACATTTGAATATTCATTTCTGTAACATACTTTAGAAGATAATGACAATGAACATAACACTAGTCTTATCTTTCAGGAGCTCACTAGCTAATAAAAAGACACTGTATAAATATAAAATAAACAAATATATTTAAGTAAATATAAAATATTTAAATATATAAACAAAATAAGACAATATATATATACAAAGTGCAGTGGGAGAATAGGAAAGGAGCAGTTAATTTTAAAGTTTATTTTTTTAAGTTTTATTCATTTATAATCTCTACACCCCACATGGGGCTCAAACTCACAACCCCAAAATCAAGAGTCACATGCTCTTCTGACTGAGTCAGCCAGGCGCCCCAGGAGTAGTTTTACTGTATTTAATGAGGATAGCACTTTAATATGTAATATTGGTATTTAGTAATACTTTCAGTAGAATATTCTCTGCTAACAATTTTTTAAGTTTATTCATTTTGAGAGAGAGAGAAAGAGAATGCACCAGCAGGGGAGAGGCAGAGAGAAAGGGAGAGAGAGAGAATCCCAAGCAGGCTCTGCACTGTCAGCACAGAGCCTGTCGAGGGGCTCGAACTCATGAACTGTGAGATCATGACCTGAGCTGAAATCAGTAGTTGGACACTTAACCGACTGAACCACCCAGGCGCCCCTCTGGTAATAATTTTTAAATAACTATATTAGAATTTGGAAATTGTGAAATTCTATTTTTTATTCTTATTTCCTGTAGCACACAAAAGGAAATATAAAAAACTTCAAATCAAACATAAAAGAATAGCTTTCTGAGTACAATGATCTTATGGCACAGGGAACAACTGCGCTTCTCAGAAATCAATAAGTCATCAATTACACATACCTGCATTATTTTATCGTGGCATACATTTGATATAAAATTAATCAAATTATATATAATTAATCATTGCATATACTCTGTTCCTGACAACCTGTACGAAAGTATTGACTCTTAGTCCTGTTTGATCGTGGCGAAAACTTGGACGTGCAGATACAAAATCGAAGCCAATTAAAGAGCACCGTTCACAATGAGAAGCCTGAGAAATGATTTGAAGAACTGTTGAGAGACAATGCCAGAGGCATACACTCCAGAGCATACCGGTGCCCCTCAACGCAGGCTGTGCCTTTGAAAATACAGATTCTCCCAGGCGGCAGCCCAGGCCCGCTGAGTCAGAATCCCTGGGGCTGGCGCCCCGGCATGTGCACTGTTTAATGCTTCGCACGTGATGCTGACACACAGGGGTGGGGATGGGAGCCACCAGGAGCCCTTCTATGTGGCAGAAATGCTGGCTGTCCGCCAGAGTTCTGCTCCCTTCCATAGCGGGTGGTTACGGCTGGGCACTGACTGCCCAGCAGTCCCCCCTTGCGTTTAGGCAGGGCTTTGTGACTGAGTTCTGACTCGGTGGGACTTAGACAAAAGTGATACCCACCACATCCAGGCCTAGCCCTTTAAGACCTCTACCTGACCGCCTGTTTCCTCCCAACCCCCTCCCCCAGCAGGATGTCAGTGCCCTGGACAGCCCTCCCCCTCCGTATTCAAAAGAACTTCACGCTAGGTGTTCTCAAAGTGCAAAATCTTAATTAACAAAGAGATCTTCATTGTTTCATTCCACTGGACACATGACCATAATCCCATAATCCCTTGATAGATTCAAAGTTATTTTCCGGATAAATATCGTGACCTCTTTCAGATGCGTATTATCACTACTCCTTTCAAATGGCCTTTTTCAAGTTTGCTAACTTACGAGCACAGGGTCAACTCTCCCCTCTCCTGTTAAATGTCCCAAAGTCTTGTCTTCCCTACGGAGTGTCACAGAACCTCGCCTCCCCTGCTGTACAAGGCAGTCTTAGAGGGGGTCTTAGGTGTATATTTAGAAAAAGAAAACCTAGAATCTTGAAGTGTGAGGGCCCTGGATTGTAGTATTTCCCAATCCTTCGTTGGTGAGCACTTTCCTCCATCCTTCCTACAAGGCAGAGCTTACGAAAAGCAATGCGTTGCTTTTAAATTGAGTCCCACAGTGGGGATCTTTATTGAAGATAGCAGACCTCTGCCACCCTGGGTGCCGAAATGACTGTGGAACACGGCCACCCCTGCTCCTGCTTCCTTGCTGCCCAACAGACTTTACATAAGAGGGAAGTTTTATATGTGAGCACCCGAGATTTAAGGGTTTATCTGTTACAGTATCCAACACTACCTTAACTGATACATATAACAGCTCATTCCTACCTAGATTCCTAACTGCAGGTTGTATCTTGTCCTCCGCAAACATAACTTTGACAATAGAAGTCTGATACGACATACATTGTCTGCTTGGTGGTTACCAGTTGTATCTCTCAATTCTAGTCTCAAAAAGGGAAGAATCTTCTGAGGTTTTCCCATCATGAACTCCTCCACATTGACATGCCAGACTACCCATTAGGAAGCCACAGGAAAAACAGCTTTCATGTCCTGTTCTGAGATAATGAAATCACTCCTAAAAACTCTGTGCACAGGAAGTATCTGATGAGGCTCGTGGATCTATTCTTTGTCACGGGCTGAATTGTGTCTCCCTATTTCATATGTCAGAATGTGACTATTTTCAAAGATAGAGGCTTTAAAGAGGTAATTAAGGTAAAGTGAGGTCCTAATCCAATGTGACCGGTGTCTTTGTTAGAAGAGGAGACTAGGACACAGGAAGGCACAGAACATGAAGATGGCCAGGTGGAAGGAGAGAGGCCTTAGAGGAAGCCAACCCTGCCAGCACCTTGACCTTAGACTTCTAGCCTTGAGAACTGGGAGAAAATAACTTCTATTGTTTAAGCTACCCTGTCTGTGGTACTTTGTGATGGCAGTCCAAGCTAATACAGTCTTTTTTTTTTTTTTATAAATTTTTTTTTAATGTTTATTTATTTTTGAGAGACATAGAAACAGAGTGTGAGCAGGGGAGGGGCAGAGAGAGAGGGAGATACAGACAATGAAGCAGGCTCCAGGCTCTGATGAGCCATCAGCACAGAGCCCGACGTGGGGCTCGAACTCACAGACCGTGAGATCATGACCTGAGCCGAAGTCGGCCGCTTAACCGACTGAGCCACCCAGGCACCCCCCAAGCTAATACAGTCTTGAAGGTGGTGGCCAGGACAGCAAGGACAACCCGAAGTGGTACTGTGGGACATTTTGTGTTCGCTTGAATTAGCGTCAGGTTTTGTTCCTTTGGTCCCCCACCCCAGCATGACAACTTACCTTCTCTCCTTGTCTTTTAACATTTGAATCTCTATTTATCAGAGGTAGGAAGGAAAAAGGACGGGGGCACCTGGCTGGCTCAGTCAGTAGAGCATGAGACTCTTGATCTCCGTGTTGTAAGTTCAAGTCCCTTGTTGGGTGTAGAGATCACTTAAAAATCTTAAAAAAAAGGGAAAACAAGTGTGAATGAACAGAGGACGATACTGAGATGATGGGAAGGGGGGCTGTCCTGTTTCTTCTAATCCCGAGATAAGGCAGAAATCCTCCTACATATCGCTTGTGTCCCCCAAAGTTGGAAACACGGGTGCGGATCTGGAAGACGCACAGGGTTGTGCTAACCAGGAGCCCCACGGTCCAGGTGTGCTGGCCTCAGCAGTGGGCTGCCTATCGGTGCATCCCTTACTCCGCCGTTGCTACGGCAGATTCCACAGTGGTGTCCCTGCTGGCTGTTTAAACAGGGAGCATGCTCAGTGTGACTGGGCTGGGGGTGGCAGGAAGCAGGGGCAGGCACTTGTCTCTTTGGTAAAAGAATGAGTATAACATAACTGAGAGATTGATTCTTGAAGGCTTCCTGTGGGAGAGACATCTAGCAACCATTCCTCGGATGTCTCCCAGCTCTACTGAAATCTGTCCCAGTCCAACTTGACCTCAACTGGGGAGGATGTCAGAACGTCCCACTGAGTGCTGTGGTGAGGAGGTGGAATTAGGTATTTCATTTATAAAGTCCCTGGTTAAAGCGAACTTTGTTGTCTTCACTAGTTTATATGGTTCTTTTGCTAATGTTGTACTAAAATCTCAGCCCTTCAGTCTCACAGAGTGTGTGTGAAACACACACACATATACACACACACATGCAGAGAGAGAGAGAGAGATGTATTTTTGAAAGTAGCTGAGCCAGGATGTGAATGGACAATCCAGATGTCTAGCAGCTTGGATTTCCAGACGATTCCTTTTTTCTTTTCTTTCCTTTTCAAAGCAATGTAAGCTACTGAATTTGAGGTCAGCCAGGCATAATGAAATATCCTCAATTTTTTCAAACGAGGATGTATTTATTTCCTTGGATTCATTCAGGAAACTTCATTCCCTTTCCCATCTTGCCTAAGGAAAGCCATTTTCTTCGAAGTGAAGTCTCTTCTTGGACTAGGAACTTACCTCAGGTTGCATCTTCTTTCCTGTTCCGGGGACAGAAGCAAGCAGAGAGCCACTCACGGTCCCAGTAAGCAGGCCTGTGGAGAGTATCTACCATTATGATGCCGGTCAGTGGGAAGGCAGCCCCAGTGCCCAAAGGGAATCAGGCCGAGTTGAACCTGCACTCCACATCGTGCGTGGTGGCGTGGATGAAAGTCACGGCAGGGAAACCCCCGACCATCTGTGGGATACCCTTACCACCCCTGTATGCATAAGGAAAACATTACCGGGCGTTTTTGTCCCTCAGCATTTATTGAGTATTGTCCAGTGCTGAGCGAAGTCCTTCCCACACGTTATTTCATCTTTCCAACGATCCTATGAAGATTTCCCTACATGAGGAAACTGAGGCGTGAAGGGGTACAGTAACATGCTCAAGGTTGAACAGCCAGTGAGTGGAGAATCTGTGGCCAGAACCCAAGTGAGCCCAACTCCAGAGCCCCGGCATGCACCTGAACCCCAGTGTAAACCCAGTGAAGAGACATACACCTGGAAATCTTAATGGAATTCACAGGGTCTATTTTCTTAACTTTTAATGTCATCAAAGTAGCTATCCAGTTCAGGAGTTTTTCCTCTGTATTATAAATTTAGACACAGTGCCTGAAATGCAACTCTTGAAGTGAAGAAGATGGCTTTCCTTGAACTATAACTGAAAAATACATTCTCTATCCAATACTCAGACACACCGCCTTGCATCCTTTTTTAAAGACCAAATGAGTTGGGCTTGTTCAACCCCTAATACCCTATCTTAGAATACACAATTTTTCTAGACTCCAGAAAACATGTGTTTGCCTCTCTCTGACGCTAACCCATCCGGTGGTAGCAAATCGGTCTTGAAAGAGGCCCATTCATTCTTTGGCACCGTTGGTATACACCAGCAGCAATATTAGTGTCTGAAATAAAGGATTGGCGTCCTGAGCACCCTACCCTAAGCAGCTTAGACCCAAAACAGATACTTTTGCCTGCACGAAGGACTGTGCATTCAGAAATGTTTTTGTGATCATCTCTCTTCTCTTCCTAGTGAAGGAGGTCAGCAGAAATTTTACCCGTTTCAATAAAAACTGGGATAAGGGGTTGGGGGAGGACGGACACAATCACGCAGGGTTACGGGGAAGCCAGATGGCAGAGAGACACAGAATTCTAGCAACACTCTGTCGAGTGTTCCTGGAGACGGTGACTTCAAGGAGAGACGGGTGTTTGAATGCAGACCCTGATCCAGGCCTTCAGACCTGGGGTGAGCCCAAGTGAGGACCAACTCTGTCCCCGCTCCCCCGACCGGGGGAAGGGGCGGGGTACCGGGGCGGGGGGGTTAGCGGGGCCGGGTTCGGGTTGGGATTTGGGGAGAAGTGTTGAGGCTCGAAACCCGAGTTTGGTAGAGGTGGGCGGGGGGGGGGAGCTCACCCCGACTCCCGCATTCAGAACAGCAGCACTGTTTCCGGCGGGTCGCGGGTCCGGCACACAGTGGGTGGGAGGGGGCCGGGCTCCAGCCCGCGCCGCGCACCCTCCGGCCGGGGAGCGCGCCCGCCCGCCCCAGCCGCTGGGTCGCCGCGCTCCGGCGCACGCTCCCCGCCCCCTCTCCCGGGACGCGGGCGGCGACGGCGGCGCAGGGGAAGGGGCGGGCGGGGGCCGCCGTCGCTCTCTCCTCCCACCCGCGCTCCCGCCGCGCAGCGCTCCCCGGCCCCGAGTGAGCGGGCGAGGCCGGCGCGGGGGCCGGCGCGGCTTCCTCCTCGCCGCCGGCGGCTGTCCCCGGGCGGGCGCGCGCCGCGATGGCAGCGGCCGAGCGGGGCTGAGCCCGCCGCCCGCCCGCCCGCCCGCAGCCCCCCGGCCCGCGCGGGCCCCAGCCATGGCGAAGCAGTACGATGTGCTGTTCCGGCTGCTGCTGATCGGGGACTCCGGGGTGGGCAAGACCTGCCTGCTGTGCCGCTTCACCGACAACGAGTTCCACTCCTCGCACATCTCCACCATCGGTAAGGGGCGGTGGCCGGGGGGAGGGGGGGCACCCTGCCCCAGCCCGGGAGAACTGGCCGCCTCCCCAGCTGGAGGCGTTGGCGCGGGAGGCCAGGACCAGGGAAGAAATCCCGGCGAAGGGCCACCGCCTGGGACTTGAGCCTCGGGTCCTGGAGGCGAGGGCGTCCCTGCTGTTGTCCGCGATTAGGGATAGGCTCTCCAGCTTGGCGCTGGGGAGCCTTCCCATCCGAGGCGAGACCACCGGGGGCGAGCGTAGGCCTGGGGACCCCGAGCTGGGGCAGCGAGAATCTTAGCCACAGAAATGACTTCCCCACACCCGCAGGTGGAGAGGGGGAGGGGAAGTAAAGCCTGTGCTCCGGAAGAGGGGTTCAGGGTGGGGAGCCGCGTCACTGAGTCACTGGGTACCCTCAGTTCTGGGGCGACCCACTGTGGAGCCAGGAGGGGAAGACGGGAGGAAGGGAGGGGCCACAGGGATGGAGTTTCCAGAGCACAGTTGTGAAGGTAAGCCACAGGGTGGGACACCTGGAGGAGGGCGTAGATTCGGGCAGCGTGTTTGAGTGCGAAAGGGGCACTTATTAGCCAGCTCCAGAAAAACGTCTGGCTGAAGATTTGTTTTGAAGGAGGCCGAGGAGGATGAAGAAATGTCGGGACTACTGGTCCACCCCTGGGGATCGGATGGCTGGCAGGCCCCACCTTCCAGTACGGTCTCTTTGACCTGGCAGTGTGGGAGCCTGTGCTTAGAGGGACAGGACCTGGGGGCTTCTTAGAGAGGACTGTTCTGGGAGGGAGGGAGGGAATGGCCTCCCCTCTGAGGGAGTTTCTCCCCCTTGGGCCTTGAGGGGCCTCCTCCTCCGGGAGGTCTGAGTTGAGGGAATTCCACCACATCTAACTGCTTTCCCCCTTCCCTGGGAGAGGGCCCCAGCACTCAGCTCTCAAGTGAGGCTTCCGCCCTCCCTCCCAACACATGTTCCTTGCCAAGAGAGAAGAGGCAGCAGGTAGAGGCAGGAGGAACAGAGCCTCGTGGTTAAGAGGCAGTCTTTGTTGTCACATGGACCCGGAGACCTCGCTTTGGGACAGTGTGACCTTGAATACCACTTAAGCTTCTGAGCCTGGCGCTTCTCATCTGTAGAATGGGAGTAATAACAGTACCTACCTCCCAAGGTGTCATAAGGGTTGAATGAGATCATGTTTGTAAAGGCCCTTAGCACAAACTCGGACGCAGGTGATGCCAGGTATTACTGTTGTCATTGTCCTTGAGCTCACTGGGTCTCATCCTCTCTGTTTCACTGCCTTCAAGGGACCTGGGGGGGGGGGGAGGGAACAGGTAACATCCTTCTTTCTCAGGAGGGCCTGTGAGGTAGGCTCCTAGGAATTCCAGAGCTTGGGCTGGGCCACTGCTTGGGTGAGAGATATCTCAGAGGGATGGGCAGGGTACTGGAAGCCAAGGGAGGGCTGCGTGCCTCTAGGAGACACTCGGGGCAGAGGAGGCCTTGGGGACAGACATGGGAGTGAGCAAGGGAGGGGCTGAGGAACCAGATGGGATATGGGGACAGGTTGCAGGCTTGGGGACAAAGGGCAGCAGGTTAGCACTTAAGGAAACTTTCTGTGGCTATTTTTTAGATGGGCTTGGTGCCAGGAGCTGCTGAGCTGTTACAGAGAGGGCTGTGGGCTGCTGGGGGGTGGTCCCCGGACTTTGCCTGAGGAGCAGTAGTTTGCACCCCCGGGTCCTGGCCACATTTCAGGTCCTAGGACTGGCCTGTGTTTTTCCCTGGAGCACTTTATTTATCTGTATCATTCAGAAGCTCTTGGGCTCCTGCTCAGTGTCATTAGGGGAGCTAGCCTCCCCTAGGAGACGTGTCCCCCTTTCCCACAGACGAACGACAGAACCGATGTTTCAGAAGGTGGCCCTTCTGAGGCTCATGTTTTCCTTAAGTCCCTCGCCCCCAAATTGCTAATCACCAGCCTTTCTCCTGTCTCTTCCACCTCGTCTTCTCCCTTCTTAGACACCTCCTTCTTGCTGGAGAGACAAATGTGCCGTCTCCCCTCACAGGTCACAGGGATTTCCTCCTGGGGGCCAACTACTTTGGAGGCAGAGGTGAACCAGCAAACTGAGTGGGAGTCTCTCTGTAGCACACTGCCTGTACCATCTCCTCAAGGCCCTTGGGGTATTGACCTAAAACCTGAGCAGGTTCTCTTTCTGCTTCTGATGGTTCGGTCCACCTTTCGCCAGGATGCGGAGGACGCTTTAGGAGTTTGGATTCCATGGAAAAGAAAGAAACCTGTCTTTCTTCACACCAGCCTTTTAAAAGCTGCCCACCGGGCTTCTTAAGTGCATTCTTTTTGAAGCCAACTAAGGCACTTGTGATTCAACCTCGTCGCGGGCATGTTTTTCAGCATTAACTGAGACTTAGGGACAGAGTTGATGGTCAAGAAAAGCTTTCCCGTCCACGATAGAGAAAGTTTCCCACGAAATAGGAAAGGGCAGCCAGGAGACAAATCAAGGAGCCAAGGAAATGGGTACTACCAAGTCACATTCATTAACCTATCCATTCAGGAGAAAAATGCGTGTATCCTGTAGCCGGGATCAGTGCTGGGGATTCCAAGAGGAAGAATACACATCGTCACTTCTCTCAAGCTTGTCTGAGACACATTCGTATACCATGCTGGACGTTGATCTAGGCACCTTTCCCAGAGCTACTTTTGTGAATGGGGAAAACGAGGCATTTCACCAATTATTGCCAAGGCAGAGTTCGGATTCTTGGATCATGTTGATATCACCTAGGCTGGCGCTTGTGTGATTTACTGTTTATGCCATTTACTGTAAGAACCTGTGACATTCCAGAGAAGGGCCTGCCAGGGAGCAGCGAAGAGACCTCCCAGGGAGGCTGAGGCACTGACTGCGCTGCTTCTTTCTAGTCAGCAGGTGGCCTTGAGCTGGATGCGTGCCATGAGCAAGCCTTTCCCATGCAGCTGTGCCCACCGGATGGGGGTCGTGTGCAGCTGATGCCTTAATGCCCTCTACTGTGTCCTCACCTGTTAAACTAATTAATTAAGGATTCGCTACAAAGCACCATGCAGGCATTTTAGAGACCTATTCAGTCCACCTTTTCCTGCCCACGGAAGCCTGTAACCTTGTTGGGGAGACAGCACACAGGCAAAAAGAGGTCTGGCCACAATGCGATCTGGAAGCACTTGGCGAAGAACTCGTCAAATGTCAGGAATCAGTCATGCTCATTGTTACCGTTAAGCGAGGTCTTGCAGGCATTGTCAGCAGCTAAATATCGATGCGAGGGTACAAGAGACAGGCGGTGGCTGGTGAGGGGACCGTGAGTGCTACTGCTGTGACAGAGTGCCAGAGGAGGCCCGACGAGGAGGCCCTGTTTGACTAGAAGCTGCAGGGAAGGCTCTAGAAGGAGGGAGGCTGAGGCCAGCCCTTGCAGCGTGGGCTGCTTTTCAGTTCCTGGAGAGGAAGGAGCAGATGGAGTAGAGACGACAGGGGTGGGGATTCAGTGGGTGTTCCTGGGATTCTGGGCAGTCTGGCTGGAACAGAAGGGAGTTTTTAGGGGAAGAGTGAGAACATTCCTCTGTTTATCTCCCTGTCTCCCAGACCGTACTTTAAGTGTCTCGAAGGTGAAACCAAATCTTATTCCACTTTATTTTCATCATCCTAGTGTAGGGCCAGGCTTGAGCTTTGTAAATGTTGAATCAATGGATGAATGAGGGCTGAGAGCACCGAGGGCCTGGCTGAGGAGGTGGCACTTGGGCGTCTTCTGAACGGGAAGGTGCCTTCTGAACCAGAGAATAACATGGTGGAAGTGGCACTTGGTTACTGGCTGAGAGAGTTGAGACCTGTGGCGGGGAAACCAGTCAGGGGCGCTGGTGGGCACAAGGGACCCTCCCAGCTCCTTCTGTCTGCCAGACTCCCGGCCAGCCCGTGGCACTCACCCCAAACTGCACACCGCCTCCTGCCCTCCTCTCTCTCCAGGACTGGAGAGTCGTTTGAACCAGCCAACCTGGTGACTTCTGAAAGGGCCTCCTGTGACTGGTGCTGCCTGTATCCTCTCCTACATGACATGTAACATGTAACCCACTAATCAAGCCGAAAAGGGGCAGTCTTCAGTTTGGTTTTCTCCCTCCCGCCCTCAGTCTTCCCAGAGTAGACCTATCACGTGGTCTCTGGGCCTTTTTGTTTTAAAGGCCACCTGGGTTCCAAGGAGGCTACCCAGTGGTTTTCCAGTTTGACTGGTTGAACCACCGCTGTGGCCTCAGGGCTGATTCCTCAGGCTGGCTTTACTACTGCAGGATCCGTTTTCTCTGGAAGTTCTGTTTGAACTGGCTTGGGCTACCTGGGGCCAGGGCTGACGGAAGGGGAGAGAGAGAGGGCTAGGGAAGAAATGGATCACAGGGGCACGGAACCTAACAAACATGGGACAATTGCTTGGGCACTCGGGGTCCCCACACCACAAGGAGTCGCAGGGAGGGCGGGGGCCGGGTGCGTCTGTGTGCCTCACTGCGGGAAGGACAGGAAGGGGAGAGCGGCCATGGGCAGAATAGGAAGAGGGTCAACATGCAGGAGAGAGAGTCCCCATGGCCTTACTAGGTTCTGCCACCTTCAGACCCTCATTTAACATGTCTTTCCTTAGTCTCCACCTCTGTGAATTAAAGAGAGTAACAGAATCTTTCTTAAAGGTCGTTGTGAAGATTACAGAGGCTAATGGATTTAAAACACTTGGCAGAGCCCTCAGTAAAATGGTGGCCATGATTATTCCTATTATTTGTTATTCCTAGCTCATAAGAAAGTCGTCGAGATTAATACGCTGCCGGTAACGCGCTTTGAGGCCATCCTCTTTGCCACTCACGCATTCAGAGGTTTGGGCACTGTCGACTGCACGCACCGTGCAAGGTGCCCGTGAGGAGCTGGGGATACAGCCGTGAGCAAACAGGAGACAGGGCACGCCCCCAGGTCACAGGAGTAGGCTCTGGGTTTCACCACTGTTTCCGTGCCAGCCGCCCCCCCCGCTCACCCCCGCCGCCTTGCCCCAGGAGCTCCAGGCTCTGGGAGGGAAGAGTGAGTTGGTGAGGCAGGAGGCGGGGAGGTGGGGAGGGCAGGAGACAGGTGACCCGAGAGGACAGGAGAGGGGCTCTGCCTCTGCCTGGTATCACCCTGCCTCAGGCCCCCATTCCACACACCCCGTTCCCCAAGGATGTGATCCCTGAGAACAGCTCTGAAGCCCTCAGGGGCTTTCCTTTCAGCTGCTCCGCACACCTGTGCCACCTTGCCGGCTCTGCAGAACCACCCCCAGCTTTGAGGGCCCTGGTTCCTGCCCCCTCCCCCTCCTCCTGTTCTCCTCCCGTCCTCCCCCGCTCCCCAGACAGCTTGGTGATGAGCTGTGTAGCATGAAAGTCGATATTTGGCCATTACCCTTCTACCCTGATTGCCAGTTCTTCTCAGAGTGCCTTCTTCTGTAATCTAATATTTGTGCCTGTTTCCCTGTAAAACTGCCAATTTTCTGCACAGGCCTCTGACCTCTCCTTGGCTCTCCTGCCTGGGCAGTGTGCTTTGTTCGGGTGGTGGTGGGGGGGGGTGGGGTGCGGTTCAGAGCTTCCTGGACATTTAATTCCTCCCACTGAGGAGGAGAGGATTAATCATCAGCCTGGTTTTACAACAGGGGAAACTGAGGCCCCGAGAAAAGTGACGGCCCACACCTTGAGTGCAGGCAGCCCAGGCTTGAACCACCTCTTCTGCAGTTCGCTCATCCCCGAAGACCCTTGCACAGGCCACCAAGTAGAACCTCTCTCCAGTGAGCCAGACATGTGCCTCCCCCACCCACCGAGGGCTCCGGGATGGAGCCGTGTTCGTGCCCCTGCTGTTGGCCAAGTCTGCCTCCTTGACGTGACCCTCTGGGGAACTGTCAGGGGTCAGGATTGAGGAGTCTGGCTGGGGGATCTTTGAGGAGATCTGAGTGTTGCCCTCATATTACTATTTTGATAATAGATTTCCTGAGAACTGGGGCCCCGTAACCTATAGAGAAGGCCGACAGTTGGCTTCAAAACGTGGGTCATTCCCCGATTGCTCTTCCCTGATTGAAATTTGGTCTCACTGATCTTACCTCCTGGAATGTTCTGAACTTCATTCACTCACTCATTTATTCCTCACTCACCCACACATTCATTTTTTCTCTCCTTGATTCAGTTTTGTTGACTAACATGTATTCTTATATCTGCTTTCTGCCAGGCAATGAGAATATGAAATGAATAAGATGCTGTTTTGCCCTCTGGGAGCTCAGAGTACAGACAGTTGGGAAGTCAGGCATCCAAACAGACACGCAGAATAGTATGCAAAAGCAATGTCAGAATGCTCTGGAATCACAGAGAGGTGATAAATTCCTCCTGGGCTGGTTGGTAAAGGCTTCCCAGAAGAAGTGACATTTGAGCGGCTCCTTGAAGACTAAGTAGAGTTCCCCAGGGGGGACGGGGTGGGGGAGGAGGTGCTGCGGAAAACACCTCATGATGTGGGGCTTCTGCCCTCCTGCCTGGCTGAGCTAGCCGGCGGCGGCCAGGCCATGGCTGTACCAACTTCTGTTCCACTAGATCCTTGCTAGGAGTTTCCGTTTTTGGCTCTGTGTGACGGCAGACACATCTGGAGGCCTTGGCCCCTATGAGGTGTTTGCTCCTGAGGCTCCCAGCCCCCGTTTTTTTCTCTGGGAACCTTCTGCTGCCTGTCAACATGGGTCTGCCTAGGAAGAGGCTCAGGAGGCGGGTGGAGGGGGGAGTGGTGAGTAGCCCGGCAGATATGGGCCGCCTCAGCGGTGCCCACCGACCATTCGGCAGCAGGCTCTGGGAGGCAAGGCCCGGGTCAGGGGTCTGCCAGAGGGGAGCAGGCCAGGGTGGGCTGGAGCACACGGCTCATGTCGCAGAGGCCCTATGTAGGTTTGTGCACGTGGCAGTGGGAAGGGCAAGGGGAAGGGAACTGGTGAGTCTCGAGTACCTGCTCAGCGTACCTACTATGTGCACAGGAGCAGTGTATTTTACACACAGGAGCCATTCAGCACAGACATCTCATCATAAAGTGGGGAGGGGGGCAAGGAGTCCCCAAGTTGGCCTCGCTAGTGTTTGAGAAGTTTCTTGGTACATTCTTCAGGTTAGATCCTCCAAACAAGTTTATATGTACGTGTGTGTGCGTGCACACAGGTGTACACGTGAGGCTGGGTCCCCATGAGATCCCAAGCAGGGAAGGGCCTTGTTGTGTTTCCCCCTTTATAACAAAGGAAAGAATAATGTGGGTCCCTCTTCCTTTTCTCTTTGGAGGGACTTCTATTTTGACTGAAGTGTGTTCCTGCCGGAGGGGTATTTGCCGTTGCCCCTGCCCCGGGTCCTGGTCCCTCAGATCTCTGCTGTGCTGGTACCTTCTTGTCACACAGGTCTCAGCTCAGATGTCACCTGCTTTAAAAGGTCTTCACTGAGGGGTGCCTGGGTGGCTCAGTCGGTTAAGCGTCCGACTTCAGCTCAGGTCATGATCTCACAGTCTGTGAGTTTGAGCCCCACGTCAGGCTCTGTGCTGACAGCTTGGAGCCTGGAGCCTGCTTGGGATTCTGTGTCTCCCTCTCTCTCTGCTCCTCCCTCGCTCACACTCTGCCTCTCTTTCTCTCCCTCTCAAAAAACAAACATTTTTAAAAAATTAAAAAAAAAAGTGTTCACTGACCAGCCAATGTAAAGCAGCTTGCACATGGATCTCCTCACTCTCTACTCCATTATTCTGCTCCTGCCTCTTAACATCACTCTGAAATTATTTATTAGTTGGCTTCCTTATTATCTGTCCTTCCTCCCTAGAATAAAAGCTCTCTGAAGACAAGGATCTTTCTGTATTATTCACTGCCGAGTCTTCTAGCGCCTAGTTCCTGACACGTAGGAGGCATTCGGTAACAGTGCGACTGAGTGAATGCATAAATGAATGCACGCACGCATTTCCCTAGAGGACTTCTGCTCTTCCGGAGGGAAGTTGCAGGTAGTATCGGTGTCTTGGGACTCACAGACAATGAGAAACTCACTATGCTGCATGTGTGTTTGCGAGTGAGAGAAGAGGGGGAGAATTCTGCAAGGGGCGAGCAGTTTCCAGCAGCGCCTAGCTTTTCCGCTCAGATATGCGTCCTAGAGGAAGCTCAGATACAGCAGAAAGCAAGGAAGTGTGAGCAGCGCTCCTTGGTGAATGCGGAGATAAGGAGCTAAGGGATGGGATCTTCGACTGAGGTCAGTATTGCCTGTCGCTCAGAGTCACTGGGGGTGTCCGAAGGCTGTTGGAGTGACCTTCCAGGACCGTCTCACTGCTGGGGGGCTCTGAGTAGGGCGCTCCTAGGGCTCAGGCACTGGGAACATGCATTCCTTCCAGCCTCATGGGACCCTGTGTTCGACCGGGAAACACTTCTACATAACAGCCCCTGGGATTCTGGGCCCTGGGTTTCCAAAGATTGGCCCTTCAAGATTCGATGTGAAGGTGGTGGCCTTTAGAGTTGTTCCGGCCCCCATATCACCTCTGATCACATTGCGGGAGTGTGTGTGTGTGTGTGTGTGTGTGTGTGTGTGTGTGTGTGTGCGCGCGCGCGCGCGCACATGCATTTGTTTGTGTCTTTAAAAAGAAAGGAGGGATAGAGTCTCATTGTAAAATCTGCAGTCTTTCTTGCGGGTGGTATCCGCATCAGAGCCACTAACACAGCCCTGGAGTTAGAGTATCAGGATTCTCTCTGCCAAAGACCAGGGCCGCCTCTTTTATTTCTGCTTCCCATCCCTCCCAGAGCAAGACAGTGCGAATGCTGAGTAATGGATTTGCCCGGAGAGCCTGGTGCACCTTCTCCCCAGGATAAGGCCAGCAGGAGGGACGGTCAGTCTGCAATTGGCGGCGTGTGGTCCAGCAGACAGCGAGGCCGTGTCCCCAGAGGGAAGGAAGGAGAACGCAGCAAGTGGCAGGTTTGGGGCAAAGATGTTCTCCCCGCTCCCTTCACCCACCTGGTGTGACATTTGTGTGCCAAGAGCCTTTGTCTAAACTCTTCTCTTGAGAGCTGTCTCTTAGGTCACCTTCTGGATCATTCTCCCCATTTGTCCCCTCACTCGTCACTCGGGGAAGATGGCACCATTGGTCTCTTGGCGTTACTGGGCTTCTCTCTTGCTGAGAGAAGGGGGTTTTGAAATGGGGATTATTCTGATGCCTTGTTTGGGGTGGAAAAGTCAGGCAGCCACCCCCCCGCCCCCCACAGGGTCTGCCTTTCCCTCACGCTTGTTTTGGGTTGTTCGGGGTGACCTCTTTGGAGGTGACCTCCTGCCACCACCCCCGTGAGCTCCACACGTCCAGCACATGCCGGTTTCCTGTCGAGGAGGGGGTGCGGGCCTTCCTGGGCCTTGGGCTTGGTAACTGGAGCCCCCCTGGCTCCAGGGATTGGGTGTCTGCCTTGGGTTTCAGGTGTATTAAGTTGTTCCTGTTGTGGCGTCTCATTGCTCATGAAAAGGCTCAAGTCACGCTGCTGGTCCTTCGGACTGTGGTTGATCACGGTGATAACATTTGGCATCCAGAAGTGCCTTATTTCCACTTGAAACATGTGGCACTTGGCAGGCAGGTAGGCTGGCACCTGATGTTAACCCATGAGGTGCCGGCCTGCCAATAGGCACACCTGACTTTGCATGAATTCAGATCGTCGGCAGACTTGGGGGAGCCATGCGGGCTCTGTGGTGGGTGGCATTTTCTCTTTTTGTGGGAACACTGTGGCTTAGCGCTGGCCCCTTGTCCCACCTCCTGCCCCACTCTCCTTCCTCTCCCAGCATGAGCCCCTCCTGCTTCCCAGGGCTCCTCTGTTCCCCACACTGTGCCCCTGGGCTCCCTGCCTCCTCAATCCCTAGGGAACTGACAGATTCCTCAGCTAACGTTTCACAAAACTCTGTGTCAGGCCCTGTGTTACTGGCTTTACACCTTCTCTCACAATAATCACAGAAACTCTCTGACACGAGGGGTTGTCATTCCCATTTTGCAGGTGAAGACACAGCACAGAGAGGTTAAGAAGCTTTCCTGAGGACACACGGGTCAGGAGCGAGAAAGGCAGGATGGAACCAAACTCTGACCACACCATTGTATTCTGACTGACCACGCCCCTGTCCCTGCCTTCCTCCACGCTTCCCAGGGCTCTCTTGGGAGGCAGATGGTGATGGGAAGGAGTGTTCTTTCCCCTGAATGTGCCCTGTTCCCTTCTTTCCACAGTATTCACGGCCCCTCACTGCTAGACTGAGGGGGCAACCTTACTTGCCCCCTCAGTCTAGCAGGTCACCACCCACGGTGAACCCTCTACCCCCCGCCCCCATCCTGTCCCTCTGTCCTGTCCCAGCCCCCCAGTACCCAGAGGCCAGCCTTGCCCCTCCTCCCGTTCTCTGACAGCAGCCCTGTCACTGCGCTCCAGGGCTCTGGTTGTGGCCTGACAGTCTCTGAGGGTTGCTGCTGGAGAAGGAGAGGCTGTACAGACAGGGACACAGCAGGAAGAGCCAGAGGCCACCAATGTAGTGAGGGCAACACTGGCCACAGTCCTAGGCAGCAGTCACTTAGCTGAGGAGCTTTCCTTGCCGATGTCTGTGACGCATGCACGTGGCAGGACACAGGTCCCTGCTCTAGAGCCACAGGTGCCCATCCTCCTCATGCTCCCTGGGGCAGGGGGATGCCACTAATGGAATTACTACTTTATGCCCGGCAGTCCGCTGGAGCGGAGGCGAAAATTTTAAAAGCAAAAAATTTATCGTCAAATGCAAAATATACTCTCTTCCCCTTAGGTGCTTTACGTCTAGCTGGGGCTGGAAGACTAAAAGTAAGCAGCAGCGAGCAGGGAATTGGGGGAACTCCCAGCCCCATTGTTGAACCATCTTGCCTGCCTGCCTGCCTGGGGGGCGGGGGACATTAGGCAGCAGTGGACAGCCCCATGCTGTGACTCTTCAAGCAACCCTGGGGCGCTTTCAGACTTTGCTAGAAAAGGGGGATGAGCTATCAGGTGCCTGTGGGCTGGAAGGCGGGGTCCGTGCCAGGATCCAGCACCCCAGCCCCACTCTGGCCAATGTGTTCTGTCTCGAGGCATCTCTGCTTGTCTGCACATCTGCCTCGTGTTCCTCTAATTGCCGACTGACCAATCCTGTCTGCACCATCTGGAGGGAGCGGGTTTGATCGGCTTAGCCAGATTCTCTTGTCGCTGTTGGCCAGGTCACCTTGGGGGTCGCCGGCAAGCCCAGAGATGGGCCTCCTTTGGTCAGATACCCACCTCTGGTCCAGTTAGGAGCTGCTGATCCACAGAGAGCACACGGCACCCAGCCCTGCATCCCTGAGCAGAGGCTTTGGTTCCGGCCAGAAAGGGACGCTGAGTGTGGCAGCTGCCATGCCTGGCACCTGTGAGGTGCTGAGAGAGAACGCTGAGCTGCTTTAGGCACTCGGTTGGCAGAGGGCCCCCATCTCCCTGGCTTTCTCGTCCGGGGCTCCCAGTGTCCCCAAGAACGCCCGCTGGAGCTGCGGTGGAGGCAGCGTGCTTGTTCTTCTTGTTTCTTCGCAGTGCAGGTTCCCTGGGCCTGGGAAAAGAAGCCGGCTCTCCTGAAGGGGCGGCGATGTGGCAAGGCGCAGGCCAATGCATCCGGGCTTACCAGCAGTCCTCGACTGGCTCAAGGAGTAAGGGGTTCCCCGAAAACAGCTTATGGTGGGCTTGCTCCATGAGCACCCAGGCCCTCACTTCTAGACGCCTCATAATAGAACAGATGCCAGGGTGTCTGCAACCACGGGTCAAGGGAGCAGTGGGTGGGTGTTAGGGGGCCAGCTTTCCGGTTCTGGCTCAGCCACAGGGCGTGGGAGCATGAGGACATTACGTGGCCACTGTGTGCCTGCGGTAGCAATCGCCGCTCCTACCTGCCTCTCAGGGCTGGCACGAGAACTGAGGGCTCCGGACTCCCTCACTAGTGGGTGTGCTACGATTATAAGTGTCATTATGAGCCTTGGGTGTGGCTCTGCCTAGAGATGGGCTAGACAGTGGTTCTCGAACTTTAGCGTGCCTAAAATTGAGTAGGTCTGGGTGGACCTGGAGAACTGCATTTCTCATAAGCTCCCGGATGGTATTGATGCTGCCGGGCCCGGGATTAGCAAGGGCAGTGGGGCAGCAAGGGACTAGACCCTGCAGCCGTTTCCACATCAAAGGCTCTGCGGGTTCGGGTTTGTTTTCCTGGCTGCTCTCCTGGAAGCCGTGATTCAGCAGAGGGAGGAGAGAACGACCCCCTACTATGTGCACGACCTCCTACTGTGCGCACGTGCTTCACACCCACAGCCTAATTCGTATCCCACGACAGCCCTTAGGAGCCCAGTGGTATTCTCATCCTACAGATAAGAAAACCGAAGCTCAGAGAAGGAGAGGGTTGCCCAAAGTCACACAGCCAGTGCCAGAATCAGGATTCAGACCCAGGTCTTTCTGATTCCAACACTGGTGGATAGCTCTTTCGCTATATTGTAGCTCAAACTTGCCTCTAAAAATTACCCATTACCCTGTTAAAAATATATGTTCCTGGGCCTTGTTCTCTGAGTCTCATTCAGTGGGTCTAGGCAAGTCGAGGTAGCAGCATTAAAAAAAAAAAAAATCACCCCAGGTCATTCTAAAGCTGAGCACCTGCAAAGCACCCCTGGAGAATGGGGGAGCGCCCATGCTGCCTTACCTGACGCTTCAGGTGCAAAGCGTTAGTCCAAATCGCAAACTTCAGCGTGTGTTCGGATCACCTGGAGAGCTTGTTGAGCTACAGATTTGGGGGCCCCACCCACAGAGTTTCCGGTTCCATAGATCCGAGGTGGAACTCAAGAATTTGCATTTTCTAACAAGTCCCAGCTGATGCCGATGCTACAGGTCTGGGGACCACACTTTGAGAACCACTGTCTAGGAGCTGGCTGTCCAAAGTGTGATCCATGGACCAATAGCATCGGCCTCACTTGGAAGTTTAATCCAGCATCTCAGGCCTCACCTCACAGCTACCGAATCAGAGTCTGCATTTTAACACCCTCCCCATGTGATCCGCGTGCACCTTAGAGTTTGAGACGTGCCGCCTAGAGGACCCGGAATGAGAACACACAGGGGATGGAGGTGGATGGAGAGGGTTTCTCCTCCACGTAGAGTTCAGAGATCAGCAGAGAGGGGCCAGACTGTTAGGAGGAGCACCCAGAGGAGTGCTGAGAGGAGGCACTGAGAGGTGAGGCTTGGGAAGGACAGAGGACTCTTCCCCAAGGAAGGCAGAGAGAACAGAGGCACACTCTGAAGAAATGAGGTAGGCCTCAGGAACGGCTTCATCAGGCAGCATTCATCTTGCCCTTGGAGTAGAGAAGAAATTCTGTGGAGTGCATGGCACTGAGGAGGGGGGCGGTTCGGGGGCTGAAGCCTTCAGTGAAGGGACAGTGGCTGCCGGGAAAGCGATGGGTTAACACACCTCTGTCTAAACAGTGTGCTGAGCAGCTACGAGGGCCCCACTAAGGTGGGAAAGCAGGGGTCTGTGAGTGACTAAACAAGGCCAGTGTTTCAATTGCCCTACAGTCGCTCAGCAGCAGAGAAAAACAATAGCCACGCGGGGGACGGAGGGGCCACGGATGGGCACAGTCATGGCGGGCCAGGGGATGATTGGAGGGTGGACACGGCGGGAGGTCCAGGCTCTGGGACCAGACAGAATAGAAAGAATAGATTCCCCTAGAAGATCACTGAGCAGTTCATCTTCTTTAAATTAAAAAAAAAGGAAGATCCCTCAAAACGGCTAGACTTAATGTTTCTCCCTTAGTGCATATGCCTAGCCAAAATTGAAGCATTTCACTTCTCTGAGCTCCACAAATCTTACTGGGTGGTCAGGAGGGCCTAGGTTGTGAGAGGATGGGGTGGGGATGCTGCGGGCCCCCAGCACTCCTCAGCCTTGGTCCTTGGCCCCCCAGCTAAGAAGTGAGGGAAGCGGGAGAAGGAATCGAAGCCCAGGGCTCACTCCCAGGGTCGCTGTGTCTTCTTGCCAGTGCTCCCTCTTCTGACACCTGCTTACGTTCTCACACAGTGTCCCCTAGTGTCGGGAGCTCCTCCCCGGGCTGAGCCATGCTCAAGGACCTACAGAGAAACCAGTACAGTATGGTTAAGTCCTCTGTGTCTAGTTAATACACAACTCTCTGAGAAGAGTGCTGGGGGGTAGCCAGGGCTGTGGCATCAAACAGGCCTGTGTTCCAATCTCTACCACCTGCTGTGCCGACCTTGGGCTATTTATCTTACCTCTTTGGGCCTTTGTTTCCTTTCCACTAAGCTCTGTAAGATCAGGGACCATATATCTTTTTTACCACTCTGTCTGCACCTAGCACTGTGCAGGGCACACAGGAAAGAAGGAAGTTCCCTTCTCTTTCCCTCCCTGCTACCTTGTGATCACTGCACAAGGCACTATCCTTGGCCAGGCTTGCTGGTTTGATTATAAAATGAACAAAATTGCTGGTTCTCCTGTGACGCAGGCACTCTACCATGAAAGAACAAGAGTTTCCTGATTCCCCTCCGTGCCAGGGACGGCGAGAAGCAAATTCTTGACAACGGTTTGCCTGGGGAGGCGTGACCGTGCCACTGCCCCCACCGAGGCCAGGTGCCCTCCACCCTCGCTTTTTCAGCGCACTTGGAAGAATGGCTGCCAGACATTGCCCATTTGGAAAAGTACAGCTCAACAGATATGAATCAGCTCGGGCAGGCGGAAAATGATTCACGTCTGACCAACTTGATTTAGTTTGGGCTGTCCGTTCTGAATGTTTTTCTCCCCTCTAGTTAAAATGACGATTGGTCTCGCTGGTGAGAGGGAAGGGCCTGAATTTAATCTGCCTGTGTTTGTGGAAGCCTGGGGACAGGCCAGAGGAGGGGAGAAGCATTCCCATTGGTAAAGAACTAATGTCGAGGGGAAATAGCGGCGGTGTTGGGGACTCTGGTACCTTTGGGGTCTTTGGGGCTGTGTCTTTGGTGCTGACTGTCCATCTGGAACTCTGCCTTTACCGTGCTCTCCACTGGAAAACTGGTTAATGATGCCCATTCCTGACCTGTCTCCAGGGAGTACGCGAAGACTTAAGCTTAATTAACCTACTAGATAGAGCTCTTGGATCACTGGGCACAGTGCCCGGGCACAGTTAGGGCTGGGAAGAGGCATGGTGATAAAAATGTCTCCCTCATCTCTGTCATCTCTCAGATTCAAGCCTTGTGCTGCTGGTGCTGCTGACTCCTCCTGCAAGTTTCCCCGAATGTTTCTGCCTTGGGCTGGTTTGCCAAATGCCTTGTGTTTCCTGTGTTTTGTGGCAGCTTAGCTCCTTAAGCCTTTGGGCAGATGTGCCCCAGAACCCTGCTGGTCCTCCCCTCCCTCCCCCCAGCGACGTGGTGTGCCACTGCCTCTTCCCCTGGTCACCGGTAGTCATTTACAAGCAAGCACCCACTGTGGACGAGGACTGCACCAGGTTATGATAACTGTAGTCAACTGAATATCTAGCAGGTGCCAGGCACCGTGTCTCATCTGGTCTTCTCAACCACCTTCTGAAATGATTGGTAATGTCCCTATTTTACTGATGAGGAAATGGAGGCTCAGAGAAGAAAGATGCCCAAAGTCATAGCTATGAGTTAAGGGGCCAGAGTCAGGATTCAAGTTCAGGACTGACATCAAAGCCCATGCTCCTTCTAAATAAAGAGGTAAACAACAATGCCTCCTCCTGTAAGCGAGGCTACTCGACAGCAGATCCTTTGCCAGGTGGCCTTTGCTAGGTGCTGAGGGCTGTGTCCTCTCTCTCCAGGGTCTGTGTGACTCCTCCACATTCATGACAGTGCCACGTCCCCTCCCGGTAATTAATAAGGCAGAGAGGGCCGCCTGGGTGGCTCAGTAGGTTAAGCATCCGATTTCGGCTCAGGTCATGATTTCACGGTTCGTGAGTTCAAGCCCAGCTTCGAGCTCTGTGCTGACAGCTCAGAGGCTGGAGCCTGCTTCGGATTCTGTGTCTGCCTCTCTCTCTCTCTCTTTCCCTCCCCTCCTCATGCTCTCTCTCTCTCCTCTCTCTGTCTCTCTCTCTCTCTCTCTCTCTTTCCCTCAAAAATAAACATTTAAAAAAATTAGGTGGAGAAAGAAAAAAAAAATAACAGGCGAATTAGGTGGGTTGCTATTCCTAGGGATAAGAGTTCCAGGAGGGATACATAAATACCCACAGTTTTCTCCAAAGGAGAAATAGAAAGACTTCATGCTGAGGACAGCGAGACACACTTGGGGCCTGAGCGAGGCAGTGATGGAGTGGATTCCCCCATACTCACTCTGCCTCCTCCTGCACCTCCTCAGCCCTTTACCCATGGCGACGCTCAGGTCAGGGAGGAAGGGAAGCCCCATTCAAAGCCCTGGATATTTTCTCAGGATCAATTTTTGGTTCAAGAAGTCCCTCCTCACCTCATGCCATCTTTCTGCCCAATTAAGCCAGAGGAGATCCCTTCCAGTGTGAGTGCCCTGGGCCGTTACCATCCAGGTCTCAGTGGTACCCTTCCTAACTTCCTTGCTCTCTTCTTTTCCCCAGGTGTGGATTTTAAGATGAAGACCATAGAGGTAGATGGCATCAAAGTGCGGATACAGATTTGGTGAGTTGGGTAGGAGGACGAGATGTGGGAGAAGAGACCCAGGCTTCCGCTGCCGTGTGCAGAAACCCCAAGCCTGCATCTGGGCTACCTGGCCACCTCTTCAATGGAGGGAAGCAGACGTCTCAAAGCCCATCTCCTGCTCCTAGGAGCCTTAATCTCTTTTTCTGAAGAAACTTTATGAGCTTGGCCACAAGTCACCAAAAGGCAGGAATTAGAAGGAACTGGCAAACTAACCAGTGTGGCTTTGTCTTAGGAAAAGGCTTTGCCCTTGGGCCATGCCGCAGCACGGTAGGAGGGAGGGTTACCTGGGACCCTGGGGAGATGGCTCCATCCAGTGTGGTGCAGTTCCCACCAGTAGCCACAGGGGGGTGCTGTGGCTCTCTGGCCTGATGCTCCTGCAAGCCCGGCCTTTGTCAGCCTTTGGAGCTGCCTCCAGTCTGAGAACGGTACACGCACCTGAACTGGAGGTGTTAGAGCGTCCACCCTGTCTGAACACAATGGCCAAATCTACAGAGTGTCCAAGGCCCAGTTATGTTTGGGGCTCCTGGCGTAGCTATAGTTGACAAGGCCCCATAAGCCCTGTCGGCACCAGATAATCAGGCCTGTCTCCTGCAGAGTCAGGTATGCTCAGACCCCCTTGGGGATCCGAACTCCTCTGATCTTTCACCCTATAGCTCCCCAGTTTTTCCTGCAAGGGCACAGGGTCTCCAGCTCCTGTTCATCCGTTCTCCTCTGGTTCCATGGTCCCTGCTCCTCTGATGGACTGGCTTTCTACTGCAGGGACACAGCCGGGCAGGAGAGGTATCAGACCATCACAAAGCAGTACTATCGACGGGCCCAGGTGAGCCGCCATTTTCAGGGTTTGGAGGTGGGACGCTGCCATCCACACTACCCGCTCTGGGTGTTTGAGATATTTATGCCACTGACTCCCCAAATAGGGCCCTCAGATTGCCTGCTGGTGAGGGCAGCCTCAGGCAGTCCTGCGGTTATTCATTGATGATTCATTCATTTAACAGTTATTCTCTGACCACACACTACAGGCAAGTCCCCCACCCTCATCCCCAGCTTCCACCCTCCACCCTGGGCCAAAGACCCCAGTCAGAACATTTGGTGCCTTCCTACCTCAGAGAGTTCCATGATAGGCCTAAGGGGCAATACCTTTGGGGGCATGAGAGAGAAGGAGAAGTTTCTGGGTGCTGGGGGACCCTCAGTATGCTAAGCAGGGATAAGGGAGAAAGAGTGGGACCCAGCCTTTAAGGTACCACACCTGCTTCTGGCCCCATGACTGTGCACGGTCTCTGTGTGCATCTACCTCCCCCATCTCTCTCTCCTTCTCTCCCTCTCAGGGGATATTTTTAGTCTACGACATTAGCAGCGAGCGCTCGTACCAGCACATCATGAAGTGGGTCAGTGATGTGGATGAGGTAGGAGATGCTGCCTCATCGTTGGGGGTGGGGGAGGGGCACCTCTCAGGGGAAGGCAGAGCGAGGGCCAGATGGGAAGGGCCGAGGCTCTCGGGTTGGTGAGCAAGCCCTCCCAGGAAACCTTGCCTTCCACAGCCCTGGACGAAGACCGCTGGGTGAGTAAGACATGGGAAGGGAGCCCAAGCTGCCATGCCGTCCGTGCTCTGTGCCCGGCCAGGCCTCCATGGCTGGTTCTTCCTTGGAAATGAGTTAGGCCAAAGCCCACCCTGAAATCTCAGGGATTACCAGGAGTAATCGTGAGACTAGAGTTCTAGTCCTGGCTCTGGAGCCTCGGGCAAGCCATTTGAACTCTCTGAGTCCCCAGTTCTTCATCTGTGGAATGAGGGGTGGGACTTAAGTGCAATGCCCTTGCCAGTTCAGATACCAGTTGACCACCTGCAGGAAGCACCGGTAGGAGTCAGAGTGTCTCCTACTGTAAGCTGTCCCCATGACAGCCCTCTGGGACCCCCGGGGTCAGTCGTGGTACTTGGGGGAGCCTCGCGCCTGCACCCAGTCAGCCTGCTCTGTCCCTAGGGCTCTTAAGCTTGCTGCTGGTGTAGAGGCCAAGAGACTGTATGGCGGGGAGATAGGAGGGAAAGGCAGCACTCACTGGCAGTTCTGCTTGTCCCTTGTCCCTAGTATGCACCAGAAGGTGTCCAGAAGATCCTCATAGGGAATAAGGCTGATGAAGAGCAGAAGCGGCAGGTGGGAAGAGAGCAAGGGCAGCAGGTAAGTGGAGCGAGGTGGCCGAACCCATCCCTTGGGTCTTCTGCTGCCTTCCGGGGCCAGTCCTGAGGGCTGGGACCCAAGATTCTGTCCCTGTCATCAGGCACCCTGACACTTTCCACAGTTCCCTAAGGCACTAGCAGAGTTTCCATCCTTGAGAATTTGCTTTCTGCCCTTCAGGACTGATTCGGGGTCCACCCTGAAACAAAGACCCTCCACCTCTAAGTGCCCCAGAGCAGGGTTACCCCCTGCTAAAGAGGTCATCCCAGTGTTCATGGCAAGGAAGGGCTTCACGTCACTGGCTTCCCCAGCAGCACCCAGGCATGCCTACCATCTACAGGCATCCCTCCCCATCCTTCTTCTATCAGAAAGGGGTAGGAAGGAAAATGAGGGAATGAAGGGCCCACAATCGGAGAAGCCATGGGGCAGAGAGGGTAGGAGGGTGGTGCCAAGGGAGACCACCCTCCCAGAGCACAGAAGGATGGATACCACCGAGACGAGAGTCATCTACCCACTCCGAGGGCCTCCAGAGCTTTCTTCTCCCTCTTTGAGTCCATAGCTCTTAAAATAAAATGGATCTTTTCGTATACAAAAATAATGCACGGTCATTGAACAATCTGAAAGCAGAAATAAACCCTACTAGAATAAACCCCACTAGAACAGTATTTATCTAACTGTGTATGTGGCCGGCGTGAAGCAAGTGCTTTGAGATACATGACCCCTTTTAGTCGTTCCATGACCTTGGCTGAGAGACACCCCCTTCCCCCTTTAACAAACGGCAGAGCTGGGCTTAGAGTAATTTGTCCACAGTCGTACAGCTGCCGAGTGGCAGCACTGGTGTCTCAGTCTGAGTCTGTTTGATCCCCAAACCAGTGTTTTTTATTCATTTGACATCTTGCCCAAGATTTTGATGTGTTTGTCTCCCAATGTGTGAGCCGTGTGCGCTGGGGGCAGGGGTGTGTCTGCATGGTGAGTGGGGAGTGCGGGCAGGTTTTGTGGAGTATCTCCGTTCTCTGCCAGCCTGTGTCTGAGAAGGAGCTCCCACGTGGTCTGAGAAGTGACCTACTACGAGAAATGGTCACAACACAGTATGGGCTGTGAAGGCGACGGCAGAAGTATGCGCCAGGTGCCGTGGGCACCTCCCTTCCCCTACTGACTCCCTTTCAGGAATGTTCTTTTCTTGCAGCTGGCTAAAGAGTATGGCATGGACTTCTATGAAACAAGTGCCTGCACCAACCTCAACATTAAAGAGGTGAGCGCTCCGAAGCCCAGCTGCCCTGCCTCTTTGGCTGAGTCCAGCAGAGTGGGGAGGCGAGAGGATGACACCCCACCCCGGGGGCAGTTACAGGGCTGCCTGGGGAAGCGGAGGAGGAGCCCGACTAACGTGTGACCCTTGGTTTCCCAGTCTTTCACGCGGTTGACAGAGCTGGTGCTGCAGGCCCACAGGAAGGAGCTGGATGGTCTCCGGACACGTGCCAGCAATGAGGTGGCATTGGCCGAGCTGGAGGAGGATGAGGGCAAGCCTGAGGGCCCAGCGAACTCTTCAAAAACCTGCTGGTGCTGAGGGTCCTGCGTGGAGCACCCGCCAGTCCCCCTCCCCTCAGGAGGCCTGCGGCAGACAGGGAGTCCGGGCTTTGCCCTGCTTCTCCTCTCACTCGGGTGACCCTGTGGAATACCAGTAGCTGCTACTCCCCTGCCTGGCCCCGAGAGCAGCCCCGCTGTCAGCTTTGAGCAGCCTCTGCTCCCCAGCCCCTCCAGCCTGGAGTGGCTCCCTTCAGCCTGTTTCCCTGCCACAGGCCTGCGATGAGCCCCCGGTATGCTATGGGCACTGTCTCACCGCCCCGAGCTCCCCAGACAGTGGCCCAGTCTGGAGTGAGGCCACTTTAAGGCCTTCTTTCTCAGTGCATCTTGCCTCCTCTCTGCTTTTTCTCTCTTCCTCCCACTTCTCTTTCCTGTCCCCTTCCCCTCCGGTGTGTTTTGTATCAAAGCCCCTCACGCCTCTTTCCCTTTACATCCTGCTGTGTGCTGCTGGTGCAGCTTCTTTCTTTCCTTTCTTCCTGACCTTGTCCAAGGGAATGGACTCAGGCTCATGGGGATGTTCCATACTCTTCTTCTGGGAGAACCCCCCCCACCCTGCTTTGTGAAGGGGCCAAAGCCTACAGGGTACTTCTTCCTATCCTCCCCTCCCCACATCCCTTCTCGTGCCATGGGCCTGCCTCACCAATGGTTTGAGAAAGTGGTACATCAAGGTAGGAGGGAGACCCCAACCTGGTGGTCTTCAAGACTGGGGCTGTCCCACCTTTCCCTGTCTGCCCCCCCGCCCCCCAGCTTGGGCCTTGCTTGGCCGCCTGCCCACCTGCCTCTTGGGGAAAGTAAGCTCAGAAGCAGGTGCTTCGGAGAAGAAAAGCAAATGTTGAGGGGAGGCAGGGATAAAAAGTCACCTCCATTCTCTACCTCCCATGCAGCTTGTACATGATTTCTCCCCACCTGGGCTCCTGAATTTAAAGATGTGCACTGAGGCCTCAGGGCACTGCAGGGGCGAAGCAAGCCCGGGGGCCGGCAGTAGTGACATACGAACCACACACCCCCAGAAAGAGGAGTGTCTGGAAATGAAGGCCTAGCCCCTACATATCAGGTTAAAGCAAGGGGGAGGAGGCCAGAGACGGCCCTGTGCACACCAGAGGGGAATATGGCAGCCGCAGGACTCCTTGGGCCCGGCTTCCCTTTCTGTGTAAGAAGGGCCTTTCCCCACAACCCCCTGGCAAGTGGGGACATAACCACCGAACCCAGCCTTCAGCTCCCAAGGTTTTGCGGAGACTCGAAGCCTGTGGGAGAAGAGCTGTGACTTCATGGGGAGAGAGAAAGAAGGCCCTGGGTAGAAATGCTTGGTGCTGTTCTCTCCAGCCTTCCAGACGAAGTGCTCATCTTGCCCCTCTAGCTCCTGGAACAGGAGCCAACGGCACTGTGGCTCCGGGAGGAGGGCAGTGGACTCCCTCCTCCAGAGCTCCTCGCTCAGGAAGAGGTTCCTTTAACCCCACATGGCCCAAGAGTGGCTTGAAGGAGGCGCTTTAAAGAAGGAACCGGTCAGTGAGCAGCCTTAGTAGGGTTCCTCCCCACCTTCCCAAGGTAGGAGGCTCATTCTTAAGCTACATATTAGCGGCATCACATGGCTAGGGCTGGAGCTAAGACGACACTGAACGTTCATCAACGAAGGACCAAAGTCTAGGACACACACATGAAGGATAAAGAGCCCCACTTCCTTATTCCTTAAAAAAAAAAAAAAAAAAAAAGAGGTGTGGGAGAAATCACCAAACCTTTCCTTCTGACTCTTATCAGAGTAGGAGAGGGTAGCTCAGGATGTAGGGACAGGGATAGGTTAACCGTAGTGGAAGGAAAAGGAGGGCAGGAATAGTTATAAATTGTTAGCTAAGGAGAAACTTAGATAGCAGACTCTTTAGGATGAAGTCATGACTATGGCTGGGATGCTTCCTTGAGGACTGATTCCTCGGGTGTCAGACACAGCATCACACTGGGGGCAGGGAGATGGTAACGCCAACCCTCAGTGTGCCCTCGGCGAGGGACTTCAGGAAGCAGCAGTTGTGTTGGGCATTGGCTCCAACCTCTGGATCAGTATTTCCCCGAGGAATAGGCAGAGTACCATTGCCTTTTGATCCTAGCCCCCTTGGGACACAGGGACTATATTTTTACTGTACCCTAGGGGTTCTGGAAGGGAAAGCATAGGGTAGAGATTCTATGAGCTGATTAGCCCCATCCCCAAGGGCCACAGCTTAGGAGAGGTATGGGAGCCAGAGGGTTGAACTTTTAGGGTGCAGCATGCTCACGAGGTATTGGAGTCGGCATCTCACCCCTAAACTTCTCCAGTCCTAGAGGTGGCCTGGGATCTGGCATTAAGCCCAGACTTCTGAGCAGGCACTCCTGCCTGTTTATTTACCACCTCTGCACCTGCTGTCTTGAGATTCAGCCCAGCCCCAGGCATTCCACCTGCTCCCGAGCCCCCACCATCTCCCTGTGATGGGTGAACTTTGTGTACTGTGTCTCAGATCCAATATATGAATTGTGTGCAGGGTTCATCTATTTTAAACACAGATGTTTACAAAATAAAGAATATTTCAAACCAGAGGTATGGCTGCCTGTATGAGTCCCCGGGAGTAGTTTTCCCTTGACCCTGGCAGATAAGGGGGAGCGGGGGAGGCAGTGCTGGTAAAGAGGTTCCAGAACCCTATAAAGCCACAGAAGTAAAAAGACAATGGAAGAGCAAACCATCACTTCCTTATTGTACCTTTCCCAATGCCACCTGCAGGTGAGCCCAAGCAAAGCCCCCACTGCTCTGCGGTGGGCTCACAGTGCAGAAATAAGATTGAGTCACTGGGCGGATGCTGAACAGCTATGTCTGGAGGAGTCTTTAAAGCCAAGAAGGTTCTCCTCTGTTTGGGATGGACAGGAACAAGTCTTGCTGAAGGCCCGAGGAAGGATTAAGTAATCTTTCAGAAAGTTCTCCTAGTCCCAGGAAGCAAGGCAGATGGTGGTCTTGGGGACCGGGGGGTGCCAAATACTATACTTTGGGGCACACAACTGATGGAAGAGGTAGAAAATGGGAGTCAGGATACAATGAAGAAGGAGTCAGACAAGGCAGGGCAGTGGTAGCCTAAGATCTTCCCCTGCACTTTACAGTTTACAGAAAACTTGCAATACTTGATCTCTTCCATCCTAATAATCAGATCTGTGGGAGATAAGGAGAGTAATTATCTAAATTCAGCAGATAAGGAAACAGGTGCCTAAGGGCCTCATCCAACAGTAGCCGAGTTATGGCTAGAAACATCAGAACTGAAATCTCTGGAGGGAAAAGCTTTAGTATATGTAGAAAAATCCTAATAAGTAATTCTCATTTGTAGCCGGAGGTGAGAACCACCTACCTAGACTTTTGCCTACTGAGCCAGTGCAGTTTCCAGAACAACTACTACGGAAAGCCATGGGAAGCACACACTTGTTAGTGCAGGTCCAAAGTAATAAGCTTCTAGAAAGTGAGCCAGTTTGAGGTAAAGTTGGAGACAAAGTATTTTAGGAGAGCCTCATCAGTTTTATTCAATCGTGAAAGGTGAGAGTCTATATGACAAAGGGTCCTAAGTTGTACTTGGAGAAAAGGGATGGCGTGTCCCTAAGGAAGAGGGGGCCCCCACTCAGCTCAGGAACTTCCATGGTCTTCCTGGACAGAGGCCCAGAAGGGCAGCCAATAAGATGTTTCGGTGCCCAAAGAATACTGGGAAAGCTCCAGGCGTGCAGATAAGTCTGGCAAGTTCATGTTGAAGCTCAGCCCACTGTCAAGGCCAAGTTCTTCTGACTCCATGGCCTAGTAGGAACATTTATTGCCTGTTTCTGTGAACTCTACCCAGTCTCATGGGGGGACACACTTCACTCTGCATTTCCTGCCTCCTCTAATGGCCAAAGATTCCATTCCCACTCAAGTAGCGGAGGCTTGCTTTTAGGGAGCAGCCAGTGGAGACATGGGTTCCCATGTGCTCTAAACAGCCATGGAACAGGCCATAAAAGACAGAAAAGCTGGACACTCCCTGGTGAGTAGTTTCTCCATCTTCTCAGCAAATCAGACTCTCAATACCAGCTGCTCCCAAGCCTTGCTTATTTGTTCTAGAAGACAGTTCCCAATGGACGTGTACCTGTGAAAACACTCTCTAGTAAACATTTGCATTGTTATTGAAATAACACTCTAAAATCCCAAAGCCGGGTAAAGCCTAATTGCCAGTTTTACTGATGGAGAAATCCAGACATTTAAAAAAATCTGAATTTGTTAAGCTGGTGGGTGCTTAGAAGAATGAAGTGAAGCACTGGGTCTTCCCTTAGGTCCTCACATGTCCTACAGTACATGGCATATCTGGGGCTGAAAACATCATAGGTGGCCCAACTGGGTCTAGAACTATGGAAGCTCTGGCTCCCTGCACGCTTCCTTCTGTGGGAGAACGACCAGCACAAGCCTGCTGTGAGGAGTCTTTGGGACTGCGTCTTTGTCTGAGAGAAGGCAGGTGCAGCTCATGACCTTGGAGCTGCTCATCTGTTCTGTGACTCCTCACCATTACTCTGACCATGACTGATGGCAGCCTCCTGACCCCGTGGAGGCAGAGTGGAAGGCATAGTATACGAGGCGTTGCCATGGGGCAAGGGCAGAGGCGGTCTCCGGCACCAGTAACATTACTCACTGAAAGACTTTGCCAGACAAAGTTCTCCTCTGCCTGGTGCAAGTTGAGCCACTGAAAGCCATTGTTTCTGGAAAATCACATTGTCCTCCTAAGGGTCCCTTTGATTTTGTGCTCGTGGAAGGCATCAGCCAAAGAAAAACACATGCACAGTAATATATAGATTTCAGTTGTAGTCTCAGTTAAGGGGACATGTACCGTGCCTCAGATCGAGGCACATCCTGACCTCTCGGTTGCACGGTTCAGAGCCTGGCCTTCCGCAGACAATAAATGTCTGTGCCAAGCGAGAACAACTTGCTGGGGCAGGTCGGAGTCAATCCTGCATCCCTCCCTCCTTTTTTTCCTCCCATTTGACCTTTAGGGCTCTAGTTTCCTGCAAGTAGTGAATTATTCATGTTTGCACATAGATATCAAATTGGCCCTTCCCAGGTTGCCAGCAGGGTGGGGCAGGTAGGTGGCTTTGTTCAGAGTCTGTAAATAGGAGGAGCAACCTCCCTGTTGAAACAGCACTTACAGGTGGGTGACTGTTTTTGCTAAGTCATCCTTGGGATGCTCAAAGCCCCATTGTGAAATCCTTCCTGTCCTATCAGGCTCCTCCTTCCTCCCCACCCCTTTAACAGACCCTTAAGCGCGCTCAAGCCATTCTGCAGGTCTCGGTCTGCACCTTCACCATGGCTTACATAGCCAAGTCCTTCTACGACCTCAGCGCTGTCAGCCTGGATGGGGAGAAGGTAGATTTCAATACGTTCCGAGGCAGGGCAGTGCTGATTGAGAATGTGGCCTCGCTCTGAGGCACAACCACTCGGGACTTCACCCAGCTCAACGAGCTGCAATGCCGCTTCCCCAGGCGCCTGGTGGTTCTTGGCTTCCCTTGCAACCAATTTGGACATCAGGTGAGGGGTCCCTTGTATTGTACCCAAGGAGTTGGGATGCTGAAGCTTTGGTAGGCTGGGGGAGGGGGAGGATGACCGTGTGCTAGAGGATCTGGAATCATAGGTATGTTTGCTAGGTCTTTAGGTACATGTGAATACCAAGGGGAAGTATATGTGGTTCTAACTATGCTTCAACACTGAGTGGGGGTTTGTTGTTTATTGTCTTTCCATTATTCTCCATGAGGGCTGGTACCAGGTCTGTTTTTCTCTCTACCGTAGAGAGGGCACTCATTAAATATCTGCTGAATGGATGACTGGAGGACATAGATCAACAGTCAAACTAGGTTTGAACTGACCCGGGGGATCTTAGTTCCAGCTAGACATGGTTTTACTATGTAGTGGCTCTGTGCCCTATAAAGAGTCACTTGATTTTTCTGTTTTAGTTTCCTCATCTGTAAATGAGGGATAATACCATTTATCTCATGGGCTGATCATGAGGTTCAGGGGATAAGATACACGGGCTGATCGTGAGGTTCAGGGGATAGGATACACAAAAATAACTTGAAAATACAAGGTAATGTAGTGTAAGCAACTGTATTATTTAGATTAAAGGATTTTGTTTTAAATCGGCCAAGTGGAGAGTGATTTTGGTGGAAAGCTAAGGGTTTACAACATGCACGTGTTTTCTCTGGGCATCACACGCACCTCTCTAGCTCTGATGTGTGTGTGTGTGTGTGTGTGTGTGTGTGTGTGTGTGTGTCCTATTTGGAATTGAATCTGTCTCAATAACTTGAGTAAATTAATTGAGTAAATGAGTATTGTAAATCAAGTAACTTGATTACTGGGTCAGGTTATAGATCTTCAGCCCACACACCTCAAGTTCTCTTCTATTTTCACTTAGTATTTTAACAGCATAAGCAGGCAGAATGTCCTCAAGTGAACCCTCTAATTATAACCCCCTTAGTTCAATTCACAGCGGCATGAAGGCAATGAAGCGATTAGCAGAGATATAAGTGGGAAGGCTGAAGTGTCTTTGGCCAGTGACAAACCTGAGCTTGAACCATCAGGGCTTTCGCTGTTCCTTCCCTGTCTCTGTCTGTTTCTAGGCTCGGCCAGGGTAGGAAAGAGAAAGGGCAAAACCTCTTTAGGAGGATCTCTTTGGCCTGAGAGGTGCCTCCACCCTTTACACCATCACTTCAGGCTAGCTAGTGGCTGGAGGGAATCCATAATCTACCCGGTAGCCAGCGGCCATTTGCCTTAAGAGGTAAGAAGTCTAATAGAGGTCACCTCTGGGCTCAAGATGTCATGATGGCCTGGAACTGACTGTACTGATTGGTTCTAGTAGGTCAGAGGCAAGAACTTTCTCCCACAGGGAGATATCTGACTCCCAGACCCAGGGGGAGGGGTGGAAATTAAGGGTTTCTATGGGCCTTTGGAGTTGTCAGGGGTGGGGAATGCCCAGTGGGAATAGGACAGGGATGGCAGCGGGGAGGGGAAGATGGGTAGCAGGTTCAGAGCTAAAGCATTCACAGCTGAGTACAGTGAGTGAGCGTGAGGGGCGGGAGTCTTGGGATAGCAGGCTAGAAGCAAAAGGAATGCTGACTACACATTCACAACCCTTACCCCTCAAGCACTTATTTCCTTAACTTCCCTTCCCCTGGCCTATTCCAGAACCCTAAACACTCTATCCTATTGAATTCATCCCTGTTGGTCACTGAGCAATTCCATTTGGAGGACATTCATTGTTATCTCTAACTTACTTTGCCTTTGTGGCACCCGAAAGTCAGATTTCCTTGGATGGGATCTTCACCAAAGCTTCTGCCTACTTACACTTCAGATCTAGGACAAGGGAAGATGAAAGCAAGAAGCTATAAATCCCACTCTTCTGGGCCTCAATTTCACCCTTTAGCTTAAGGAAATGAGCAGGATGGAGGCAGAGGCTATAACATTCACATATAATTAGAAGCAATGGAGGAAAAATCAGGGCAGAGGGAACGGAGTGTGTGTGTGTAAGTAGTGGAAGGGAGAGTTCTAGGTGGTAGGACTTGAGACTTCTTTCCCTTTCTTCTACTGCCCTGAACTCAAGGTTCCTCGAAGTTTCACATAGATACCCTAAAAATTGTTCAGGGTAGTTCAGAGAGAGAAAAACAACAGTTCAAAGTGCTAAATCATTCACTTTAAGAACAGCCAAGCTAGGAAGTACAAGAACGTTCAGGAATGGTCCAGCAAACCATCAAACAACAAGCCAAGAGTAGGACAAAGCCAGTAAAGAAGGAAAGAGAACGAACAGAGAAAAAAGAAAAAAGCTACATAGAAAAGAATAATCCTGGGAAGGAGGTATAGGAGGGTAAAAGATTTTTTGTGGATCCTTCATTTCCCCCTTCCCTCGTCCATGCTCTTTGTCTTTTTCCTCCCCCAGGAGAACTGTCAGAATGAGGAGATCCTGAACAGTCTCAAGTACGTGCGCCCTGGGGGTGGATTCCAGCCCACCTTTACCCTTGTCCAAAAGTGTGAGGTGAATGGTCAGAACGAGCATCCTGTCTTCGCCTACCTGAAGGACAAGCTCCCTTACCCGTATGATGACCCATTTTCCCTCATGACGGATCCCAAGTTCATCATTTGGAGCCCGGTACGCCGCTCAGATGTGGCCTGGAACTTTGAAAGTTCCTTATTGGGCCGGAAGGGGAGCCCTTCCGCCGCTACAGTCGCACCTTCCCTACCATCAACATTGAGCCTGACATCAAGCGCCTCCTCAAAGTTGCCATATAGTCATGAGCTTCTCAGCACGCAGATTTACCCCATCCAACCCTTAGGTATCTTTCCTTAGGATTCAGTATGCCCTCAGGAGATACTGCTGGACCAACGCTTTCCCTTGGGATCAACCCCTTTCATTGAAGAGCCTTGCCTTTCCAGTCTGCCTATCTCCCTTACCTCCCCCCAACCCTCTGGTTGGCGATTCTACTTGGAGCTCAACACTTGGGTGGCTCTGGGCCTTCACAGAATGACGGCATCTTCCTAAACTGTATGGGCGGTGTCCGAGAAGTGTGAAGGGCTCAGAGCCAGCCTGCCAGATGAGTCCAATAAAGGGCAGGTATGGAAATGGCCGGGCTGTCTGTGTCTTCTTCCCAGACAGAGGGTAGAGGGATGGTACAAAACCACAGGTAGGCCAGAGAGCTGGGAGCACCCAAAGGCTTGACAGAGGGAGGCTCTCATCAGGGGGACACCCTAACAACTCTCTGGTCAGGGCCTGCGGTGGCAGGTGGAAGTTGCAGCAAACCTGACTTGTATTATTACTTTATGGCTCCTCCAGCACTGGGCAAAGGGTGGTGATGAGAGGTAAAGGCAAGGAAAAGTCAGTGGGTCCTTCAGTTGGGAGTACGGGGAGGTTCGTCAGAGGACATCAGGAAGATGTCGCTATCACTGTAGGTACTGGGCCAACTAAGCACAACCTGCACTTTGAGATGTTGAGGGACATTGATTTGGTCAACTTGAACTGAGAGCAGGGATATGGAGGGTGCAGCCACTGGGTACACAAAGAGCACCCATCCTTTTCCTCCTCGCCTGATGAGTAACATTTGTTTTTGATCCTTTGCTCCTTTTTAAAGTTCACATGCCACCCCTGTCTCTCTCAAACTCACATGTTCACAAATTCAGGCATAAGACAAACCGGTTTAGACATGAATGATTGGCTTCATTTTTAATTCTATGAGGGTGGGAATGGGAGAGGGCCTCCCTTTTAGACAGTCAGACGGTTCATAACCTGCCAACACGAGGGCTATTCTCTGCGAGAACGGGGTTCTGCCAAATGGCTTTGTAAGGACGGTGCCCCAGATTCCTCAGCTAGTACAGGCATACTCAAAAGGCACCAACATCTCCAAGGCCAGGTCCTATCATGTTCTAGAAAAGACGCCTGCTGAAAGGCCACTGCCCTGTCACTGCCTCGCAAACCTCTTCCTGGAAACTTCTTACTTTACCTTTCCTTCTTTGACCACTAGGTGGAACATTTTACTTTTTTCACTGAAGCCCTGAAAGGGACAGTTCTCCAAACTGGACACACTGCTTAAAAACCCCAATGCTGAGGGGGAAATCCCTTCCCTGTGATGTTCCCTTCACTATTTTCTAAGCACCTGCATCGTCTGAGAAGCAAACGTGGACTAGAGGTTAAGGATCCTTCCCTGTGTGACCTTCAGTTAAAGCTACGCCCATCCGTGGTGCTTTATTTCAAAAGCGGTAACCCGAGCATTACAGTGGGAATCCCCTGGCATGCTTTTGCAGGGCCTTCTGCTAAATTAAGGCTACCTTAAACTGACTCTCGGAAACGCAAACCTTTCAAGATTCCTGTTCTTGAAGCCAACAGCTGGGGCATGGGTTTTCTGAGGGCAGGACAAGGCACTGATTTTAGAGGAATAACTGTGGGGATATGTTGCTTCCCTGAAGAAATACAGAATACACGCGGCAGGCTGGTAGGATTTGTCCATCATCTCGATAGTGCTATAGGCTGTTGCTATGTCTATTAACAGAGCAGCTCTCCTGGATGTTGGCATTACGCCACAGGCAATCTAGGGCCTGATATGCCAGGACGTGTTGGGTCTTTCCCTCGAGGCTCAAGTTGAAGAAACTACCTAAAGAATCCTAAAGGATTAGGAATTACAGTAGAAGTGATTTTGCAGGGAGAGTCGGTAAGGGCCATAATGCTAGGAAAAGGGCTCCTCAGTTGAGCAGGTGAAATGCTCTCTGCTTCAGAAGGGACCCGACCAGTTTGGCTCAGGAGGGAACAGGGAAGGCTGGGCTGGGGGAACATGTCTTATAAGGACATTGCATTTTTACTAAATCTTTAGTTGTGCTGTTAAAATGAAAAGAACAGAGAAATTGTTTCCTTTATTCCTCATCTTGTCTCCTTTGACATCCTCAGCAGTCTCAGCTTATGGTCATAAACAGACACGGCAATGCTTAATGTAATCACCCACTTTCAATCTTTTAATCAAATTTCCCAAGAGGCACTCAGGAAGCAGGGAGGTGTCTCATAAACAAGCTTTCCCAGGAGAGCTGAGATAATGCCACTCGATTTAGAGGAGGGAGAGAGACAATCGCTTCTCCGAGGGCTTGAACAAGAAAAGTAACGCTTGGACTAAATGCTTTTAGGGAACCAAGGGACAAAGACTAAAATTTATTATTTCTATGACTATGTTCCCACAGCTCTACCTCCTTAGTTTAAGAAACACTGAGCCAAACTCTGATTTCAAATCTGATTTCTCATAATCACCATTACAGCTGTCATCCAAACTATATTTACAGAATATTTACTACTTTCATACACTGCACTGAGTACTTTATATATCCTAGGTAACTTAATTCTCACACTGACCCTATGAAGAATTTTTGTCTCTATTTAAAGAGAAGGTAATTGAGCAAGACACCTGCCAAGGGCAAAGGGCTCCAAGTAGAAGATTTGAAAGTTAAACCCAGGTCAGTCTGACTACAAAGCCGGTACTCTACTTTTGAGCGGGGGAGAGAGGTGGAGGGGGGAGGGGAGGAGAGGGAGAGTGACACAGAATCCCAAGCAGGCTCTGAGCTGTCAGCACAGAGCCTGACGCGGGGCTCAAACTCATTAACCATGAGATCATGACCTGAGCCGAAGTCAGATGCTCAACTGACTGAGCCACCCAGGAGCCCCTGAAGCCTGTACTCGTAATCACAACATGATAGCGTTTCCCGCCATATCAAAGTTCCTTCATAAAGACCACTGACAGTTGCCTGTACACAGCATTGCACAACTTAAAGTCATTTCCATCATTTTCACTTACATTATATCATTTGATTTAAAACTCTCTGGAGAAAGCATGATGATTTCTATTTTTCCATCGAAGAACTGACGTATACTCAGTGACGTGCCCAGTGTCCCAACATGAGCAGGTGGCAAAGCTAATTTTAGACCTAGGTCTCTTGGTTTCCTCTCTATCCCAACCATACCGTATCTCACAATAGAGACTGTACCACAGTCAAGAAACACACAACCTAAAATTGTAAGTCTCAAACTCAGTAAAGTAACTTAACCTTGCTCACAAAAAAGAATGAAATGTAAAGAATTCTTGATACCTTGATAAAACATAGTAAACATATACCTCTTAGTAGCTACATATAAGTAATGGACCATATCTGGTTGTGCCCAGAACATATCATATATGAATTAATTAGTATTGTGAGAACCCAAGACCACTGGAGAAAGACTTGGCCAGCTGAAACGACAAAACAAACATGCTGAGCTTTGAACTCCAAGAGCCTAAGTAGGCAGACTCCAGATCCATACACATCATGGAACAAGCAGACCAAGAATGAGGGGCCAGGACAAGCCCACTTTCCCAATTACATCTATAGGTGATTTCTTTTCTTTCTTGTATCTCAGGAAGCAAAGTAAAGAAGACTGATGTTTTTGCCTGCCCCCCCCCCTTTATTTGAACAAAAAAATACGGATTCAGTAGAACTGGGTTGAAGGGGTCTTTATTTGATTAGACCCATTGAAGAATTCTAGAAGATAAAGAAAGTATCACAAAACCCAGCACAACGTTGGTTTTATAATGACATATGTGGATAGGATCTTATGTTTTAAATTTTGTAATATATAGTCCAAAACAGATAGATAACTACACAGTCTGTAATAGACAAGGATATCAGTAGGGGCTTATAAAACCGTACCCTTGAACTCCAAATGACTAAATTGGAAGCATTAGCAAACTCCAAGAAGGGACAATTCAGAGGCTATAATGGGCTTAGTGCTGCTATTTAAAGTAATGAAGCATTTTCTCTGCTTTCTGGATCCATTTCACCAAACGATTTCCTCAGCAGGTCAGATATAGATTTGCAGAAAAGGGGAAAACATTTTCCAGGAATAACACAACTGATCCCTAAGGAGCAGATGACTTTTCTGAATAACAAATCTTGGTCTGATGTGCCTAGGTTCCTCAGAGTGCTGTCATTGACAGTCTCTACTTGTTCCTAACCTTGCCAGACCCTTCTACTTCATGGGTACCGAACAGTAGTGTTGAGAGGGAGTCACTGTACTAGCTGTGTGACCTTAAGTTCCTTTAACTTCTTTGTGCTTTAGTTTCTTTGGCTTGAAAATTGAGACAACAACAGTACCTACTTCATGAAATTGTTAATGAGGATGAAGTGTTTAAAAAGGCCCTGGCACATAGTAAGCGCTCAATAAACCTTAATATTAGCATTCCTGTTATATAACAAAACTTCCCTGGTATCAACAATGAACACCGTGCTCACCTAGCTCACTACTTTAGCAAAGTTTTAGTTCAGAATTTCCAAATTTCTTGGATATGAAGAGGAAATATGTTTCTACTGCCGGACCCTTTAAGTTTTGGTCTCAGAATGAGAAGAATCAACCAAAGCCATCTCATTGCATTTAGTACTTTATATGCTTTCCAAAGCATTTTATATTCGTTATTCATTTGGATCTTCTAACAATACCGTGAAGGAAGTAAAATATCAATTTTTATTAGCCCAATCTAACAGAAATGGGACAATAAAGACCAAAATAACACTTTGCTTAATGGTTATACTGTTACCAAATGGCAGAGAGGCCTAAATTCCAGGATTTACAACACCCAAGCCAGTGTTCTCTCAACTACACAAGGTGAGATATTCTAAGATCTCTTTGGAGCAGCTGAAATCATTCTATTTACTTATGTTAATTAAAGTCTATACTTTATTCAGATTTCGCTAGTTTTAACCAAAACTTCTGTCCCTTCTTCTGTCCCAGGATTCCATCCAGAATACTTCTTTACATTCAGTGGTCATGACTCTTTAGTGAGAGTTCCCCAGACATGTCTTTAAAGGCCTTTAAGATTTTGTGGAGTACAGGTCAGGTATTTTGTTGACTGGCCCTCAAGTGGGAGATCTCTGATGTTCTTCCACAAACAGACTGGGGTTACGGGGCTTGGGGAGGAAGACCACGAAGGCGAAGGGCCCTCCCACCACATCACATCAAGGGTACATGCTATTACCAATCGCATGTTGGTATTGGATAACATCCTCATGGATCACTGAGGATGTTAATCTTGGTCACTTCGCTGAGTGTCTGTCAGGTTTTTCCACTGTAAAGTTAGTTTTCTCCTCCTGCACGCTCTACTCTGCCCTTCTCTACTCTCCTCTACCCTATTCTACTCTACAGTAGGGAGTTGCTAGGCACAACCCACACGTAAGGAGTGGGGGATATCTACATAAATTGAAATTCTGCATGGGCAATTGGTCTTTTCTTCCAATTTATGTATTTACTTATTCAATCATTCATTTATATCAGTAAAGACTCATAGATATTTATAGTTTGGGTTAAATACAATACAACTTTATTTTGTTGCTCAAACTATTCCAACTTTGGTCACAGGGAATTCCTTGAGTTGGTTCTTTTGTCCCTTTGACATACTCCCAATCATCGTGTTTTGTGAGGGGCTTTTTTGAGCACTTTCTTTGTGGCACAAAATGCTCCAAGGTCTTCTTGTATATTTACTGCCCCACTCCTAGAATCAATCATTTTTTCAAGGAGCTCTGGTTCCTTTTATTGGAACCAAGATGTGGGCATTAGGAATGCTCTCATTCTAGTTATATCTTCCGGCCACATAACTGCTACCAGAGATTCTTTATTCTGGCTTCATTCTGATGTGAACTGGGAACTTTAGCAGAGGAGCTCAGCATAATCCCCTAAATTACTTTTTCTTTCAAAGGATAGTTAAGCCTAAGCAGAAAAAAATATGCAAATAATTTCCATTATAAACTAAGTAAGACAAACCATCTTGTTATTGGCTTGTTATATTGTAAACCACCCAACACAGTTACTACAGAACTGCAGGGATCTTTAGAATAACAGAGTCATCTGTCGAGGGTCATCAGGGAGAATACTGATAGTATCTTCGGCTTTGCCACATAACAGACACAGCATGGTATACTCCTAGAACAAGATAAAGTGCATAATTACATTGAGGAACAGGGAGAAAGGCACTCCATAACTTACTCTGGTAAAGCTCTTCTCTACAAATTGGAGTGGATATTCCTTCTGTATATCAGTTTCTTCAACACCTACCAGGGATGCCTTAGGTTTATTCTGTGTATCCTGAAGTCTTTTGTTTATATAAATTGAATACAAGCTGGCGCTCTATTTACTGTGTATACAAGAATGTCATCTTGGAAATGCATGGCTATTTCTTGGATTTAAAACACATATTGGGCCTGGTTATTAGTGCTGCTATTTAAAGTAGTAGTGAAGCAATTTGAGTGTAGGTCCCTAAAGACAAATTCCTGTTCTTAGAGTTGCTCCTTTCTAGATTATTAAAGGCTACTAAGCAACGAAAATAGTTTTTAAAATAAAAGAAAGGGAGGTCCCAAACTGAAAAAACTATTTTTATCAATTCTAAGAAAAGAAACAATTATGTTATATTCACTAGTATGTCATGCCTCATATTTAGATAGCTAACTGTCTGGAATTTGATCTATTTAAGAAGTTTATGTTTCTCGGGCTTAACAAATGTCCAGGCTGATAAAAAAGAATGCAATCTTGCCAACTGCAGTAACATGGATGGAGTATAATGCCAAGTGAAATAAGTCAGTCACAGAAAGACAAATACCATATGATTTCACTCACATGTGGAATTTAAGAAACAAAACAAATGAGCAAAGGAAAAAACAGAGAGAAACCAAGAAACAGACTCTTAACTATAAAGAACTGATCGTTACCAGAGTGGAGGTGGTGGGGGATAGGTGAAATAGGTGATGGGGATTAAGGAGTGCCCTTGTGATGAGTAGTGGGTGATGTATAGAAGTGTTGAATCACTATATTGTACACCCGAAACTAATGTAACACTGTATGTTAACTATACTTGGACTAAAATTTTTAAAAATAATTTTAAAATTATTAAAGCCCCAGGCTTGTGACAGAAGGGATTTGGTTTTAGGCAAAACTCTTAGGGCAAAGTCCTGTTTTTATATAGCTACGATAAACTATATAAACATATTTCCTTTAAAACTTTTGCTTAAAAACCTCTTTATCTTCTTTAAGAAAACAAACATTAATGCTCAATCTATTAGTATTTCCACACTTCAAACTGAGATTGTTAGCTGTCTGGGAATTGATTAGTCAAGGCAGTTTGTGTTTCATGAGTCTAGACAGTCACTAGAGGGTCACAGAGATAAACAATGATGGTGGTGGTTCAGACACTCTGACCCAGACAACTGTATTTCCATTTGCTATGAGTGAGTTCAGCAGGGGAGCTTTGTTGTGGCAATGGAAAGACAGTTTCTTAAAGACCATACTTAATTTTAAGGTCTACTCAACACACGCAGTAGAGATAGAGGCCAGAGCTTAGAGAACAAATACAGGTCTCATAAATTAAAAAATGAAATAAAAATCCACCGTCTACAAGGTCTTTTACTGCTTTCAAATACTTCTGTTTTCACCTGTCAGACATTACTAGTAGGATGTCAACCTCTCACTGGAAATGAAGAAGAAAACCATAGTAAAGTCAAAATGGGAAAATGGGTGAAGCTAGACAAACATCTGAGTTTTCAACCAACCTATCCATTGACAAGTCTTTATTTAGTGCCTAAATGCTCTGCAATGTGCTAGGTGCACTGGCAGACATGAAAGAAAGGAAGGACAAGGATTGACCTTGCAAAATTTACAATCTAACTTGGGAGCAAGAAAAAACCTAATACGTGGTATAATCTGGAAAGATTATTACATAAGTAACATTGATTACATCTATAATCTTTAATTCATAGGTAGTCTGGAATCCCAATTTCACTGTAGGTCAATTATTTGGAATTCAAAAGCAGTTTCCCATATAAGAAATGTTGTACACGGCAGTTAGTTTCTCAGGAAATTCCAAGGAGTCTTTTCAATTCATATTGCAAAGACTACAGAATCTAACCATATACAGAACAGTGCTTCTGTGGGAAAATGCGTCTAGAATTCTAACTTGGAATGCCAGGAACACATTCCCCTGGGCTGCCAGGGTCAGGATACCTTTTATCAAAACTGGCCAAGGTGGGGGAGTAAGAATTCCTCCCAGTCATTCATGGAGACCCTCAAAGGCTCCACCTGGGCAAAGCATAGAGGTAGAGATTTGGAAGGAAGGGTGGATTGTGGGGAATCACCTTTGGGTAAAATCAGATCCTTTGTTGTATTCTGAGGGTCCCATGGTCCTTTTCTTCTATTACTACCTGTTATTTCTGACCCCAAGTCTTCCCCTTCCCTGGTCCAAAGAGGAACGGAAGGCAGTATTGCAATTCCCCTTTTGTTTCCTGAGGCAAACAGATGTCCTTTTAGGGTGATATAAAAAAAAATAAAGGATACCTGTGATCATTTATAATGTAGTTTCCGTTTTAAACTCTGTACTTCTGTCTCTACTTCCCCCCGCTTGTGCCACCCCCTTGTGCCCCCCTACTTGTGCCACTGGAAATCACTTTAACAATGATACTATGGTTATTTGAAAAACAGAATCCTTATCTTTTAGATAAGGAAATATTTACAGAAGTAGTGATATATTTGGGATCTGATTCAAAATAATCCTGTAGGGAGATGTGGGAATGGTGAGGTACAAAGCAAACTGAAGCTGGGTAGTGGAGGTTAAAACACTATCCTGCATACTTTTGCCCATAAGACATTTAAAACAAAACAAAAAAAAGCAAAAAACCAAACAAAAAAAACCCATTACCAATGGTGGGGATTGCAACTTGAACCTGAACCTCTGCTGGGGAAAATGGGGGCTGAATTAGGGTGGGGACAAGGAAGTAGGTTACTGAAGCTGAGAACAAAGAGTTCTTGTGCCCATCAGGCTGAGAAGGAAGTTCCCAAGTGGCTATTCACATGAGTCAGCGCCAAGCACTATGGACTGGACTATCATGAACAAAGAGGAGACAGAATTTAAGTTCTGCTTGAAAGAGGTAAGATTTAGTTGATTTGAAGGTAGAGAAAGGGACTATCAACTCAAGGAAAAAGCATGAATAAGGACAGCGATAGGGAAAGAGCAAGCGTATCCCATACAGAGCGGCGGGAGTGACAAGATGATATGTTTAAGCAAGATTAACCTGAAGGCAGTGTGCAGAACTACAGTTTGGGGGCTGCTGCAGTAACCTGATTTGAGCGGGTATTGTCCTTGACATGAGGTGTGGCAGCAGGGCCAAAAAAGGCAAGAGAAACAAAGGAAGAAAGGAGGGCAGCCAGGTTGTTAGGGTTACAGAAGGACATTTGGGAGACAGCTGATAGGTTTCAGGTGAGCCTGTGTGCGTGTGCTCACTATTTGAGAAAGTAAAGAGAAGGTTCCTGATCAGAGACCAAAATTCAAGGGAAAATAAGGGAACAATAGGAAAGGAAAGCAGGGAAAAAGCAAGAGAGGACTCAAAATGATTTAAGAAAGAAAAAAGTCTGGCACCACAGACCTCAAGGGAAGAAATCCTTCAAAAACAACGATGGTTGACAAAACCAGACCCACAAGAGATGTCAAAGAGCTAAGAACCGAGGCAAGGTCACGGGATTTGGCTACGTGATAGGAGACCTCTGAGTGAGTGAAGTGAACATACAAACCCATTTGTGGGTGGTTATGAGGAGCACAGGGAAGTAAGGAAAACAGGGTAAAGACCTACTCAAGTAAAGAAGCAAAAACAAGGAAAAAGATGATTAGAGGATGAGTCAAAGAGGTAGCTGCGGGAAATGAAAACACTTAAAATTTATTTTTGGTAAGTGAAGAGTCAAGTTCATTTAATATAAGAAACGTTTTAAATCCCAGAGAGACAAAGAAGATGCTGGACAAAGAGCAGATTGATGAAGAAATGTGGACAGGGTAGCCTTAGAGAGGAGGGAATAAGAATCTTCCTCTCTAATGAGACGGAAGAAAGAGTCTGAATTAGGACAATGCTGTGTGTGGCAAGTCAGAGACCAGGGGAAATAAGGAAGGGAGAGTGGGCCAGCCCCATGAGAACCTTGAAACGAGGAAACGAGGAGCTGAGATATTACACTGTAGCTAAAGTGAGCTATGGAAAGACCAAAGAGGTGGTCTTTAGCATTGTTTTCAGAAAACTAATCTGATTGTAGAACACAGAATATAGGTGGAAGGAAGCAGATCTTGAGAGAGAAGATGAGGTAGCTTAGTTTGAGTTGGGTTTTTTTCCAAGAGAATTTCACACTGTATAGGCATTGTGAACGCAAGCCGTCTTCCTTTATCTTCTTCTTCCTATCCCAGAGTAATTTCTGGGGCAGCTTTGAAAATGGCTGTGTTCAGTCATAAAGGAAAATCAGCTAGAGCAAAGCCTAGCTATGACAGACAATGTCCCAATCAGGGCACCTTCATATCCATTTAGGACTCACGGGGACTTCAGGAGCCCTCTTTTCCTCTCATGAAAGGACAGAGCTACTCCTTTAAAACCAAGATCTGCTCCTTCCCCTATCTGACCACTATGCATTCATTGAGATCTTGATTTTGCCCTAAGTTACATATACCATATAAATATTTTTTGAGACATAATTTTTGGATGCTGAGGAGATGTAGTCAAGATGTTGTAAAGATTAACCAAACATATCAGACCAGATTCTGACAGGTGAGTAAGTGAATAAAAAATCCAAAAAAAAAAAAAAAAAAGAATGAACAAGGGTGGTTATACTATGAGATTCTCTTATGGAAGATTATTATTTTTTTCTAATTAAAATACCACCCAAATTTGAAGCACTTAAAATTCCCTTGCCTGTTAAAAGCTCTAACCTGATATTTATATCTGATAGATGAATATGTAGTTCACTTTAAATAAGTAACTCAATCTGAAGGCTTGAAAACGGAGGCAGTAAGGGACAGACACAGGCTCCAGTGTGTCCCCATGGTTTCCAGTTTACCCTTGGTTTTGCCTCACTGTCTAGCTTTTCTTCCTGACCCTCAGATCTGTGAATCTTTAGTAACTAAGGCATTCAGGAACCTTCTGTACAATTCTTCATGTGCTCTCACAATTGTACAAGGCCTCATCTTTATTATAAATACTTATTCTCTACCCGTACAGTGGTCCAGCTTCTTTCCTCCACTTTGATACATCCATCCTATCATTTTACAATGAATAATATTAAAAAGTCTTACCACAATTGAGACTGCAGAGTTGCTCAACTCTACAACCCTACTGGGGAAGACAAAGATAACTTCCTTATCAGAATTTCCATGCTCAGCAAGTATGGTGGCAGTGGGCGGGCTAACACTTATAAAGCCAGCGATTGTGCAATTACATAGCTGGATAGAAGAAAACCAGGCACAATAGTCACCTCAAAAGAAGCCACAAAGTGCTGTTCTTTATAAACAAAAATAACAGGCCCGAGATATCATTTGTAAGGCATACATTTTGATTTGACTCTTGTGAAGACAGTTTTGAATAGATAAACTCACATCTAGAGTTTCTGTCTTAACATACACAAGTAGAAGAGAGGGATGGTCTCCTTTAATATTTGCTAGCACTTCATTTATTGAAACCATCTAGATTTACAAAGTATTTTTATTATCCCCCTTCCCCACCATAACACACTACATTTATACATTTACCTGAAATTCATCCATGATACTGAACGTGTACTCATGCCTGGCTACTACATGATGACAATTCTTACACAGATCTGCGAAAACCGAGAGAGAGACTTAAATAATTAAGTCTTGGAAGACGTCTTAAGACAGTAAAATTTCTATTCTCTGCATGGTATTACTTTAAAAGAATCTTAAGTGATATATTTAGCATAGCAGCAGGAAACCCATTATAATATCTACCTTGATAAGAAATCCAAAATCTGTCACCTAGCAATACTACATAATGAAGGGCCTCAACTCAGAGACTTAACAGGCACATATTAGTTCCCATTCTCCGAACTTAAAGACTGTGCTACTAAAACCAATCATAAATTAAAAAGCCAATGCTAGACATTAGAACGTGAATTTAATGGCAACAAGACTTCTACCAAAAACATGATAATAACTATGATTTATGGAGTGCTTCCTGCATGCCAGGTACTGTTTTAAATACTTTTTATCTGTTTACTTAATCTTCTCAAAACCCAAAGAGGTAGATACTTGTTATTACCTTCAAAAAAAATTTTTTTTAATGCTTATTAATTTTTGGAGAGAGAGAGAGACAGACAGAGAGAGAGAGAGAGAGAGAGCGGGAGAGCGCAAGTGTGAATGGGGGAGGGGCAGAGGGAGACACAGAGTCTGAAGCAGGCTCCAGGCTCTGAGTTGCCAGCACAGAGCCCAACATGGTGCTCGAACTCACAAACAATGAGATCATGACCTGGTCGAAGTCGGACACTTAACTGACTGAGCCACCCAGGTGCCCCTTGTTATCACCTTTTAAAGGATAAGGAAACAAAGGCACACCATGGTTAATTAATTATTAGCAAGGCTGCTGAGCTACGAAGTATTGGCAAGAGAATTCAAACCCACGCATTCTGGCTCCAGGGCCCTCGCTCTTACCCACGAGGTCCTACTACCTGGAACAAAATAGAGTTTAAAGGGTTATGGCTAAAAGAAAGAAACAGATTTTTCTACTTCAGAATACTTTTGATAATCTGACTCAATTCTAAGGCCTTAATGTCTTTCATAACCTGCTTTCAAAATATCATGATTTGAAATATCATTATTTATTTCTCATATATTCAGAACATAACAAAGCACCAGGAGAGAAGCAAAACAGGGATGTGAACAGTTTAAATTCTTGTCACGATACCCTAAAATGTATGTGGGCTTCATTTACTCAATTAAATGGGCCCTAAAATGTATATGCACTTAATTTACTCATAGAAATTCTTAGTGCCAACCTCAGAATTGATTCACTGTCATTATACATAGCTTATTTATTTGGTTTCCCAGTACTGGGGATGAGAAGCGGCATATGAAGGTAGCACAGGAAAAGAAACAATAGACTGACAATGAGATAGGAGACAAAAAAAGCCATGAGAAAGAAACAAGACAAAAAAACCCATTACATCCCAGCGTCATTTAGTAGAGCAGCGAACAGCCCTCAACACTTTAGTAGCTGTTAGAGGACATCGCTGTATTAGACTGCAATAAAAAAAAAAAAAAGAAAGAAAAGAAAAGACCCTAAAGTTAAAAAAAGTCTCTAGTTTCAGAAGGCATAAAGGCTTTAAAAACAAACAAAAAATGGTACCTGAGTCATAAGCTTCATTTATCTCCAAAAATCACTCACCCAGAGTATCTGAGGATGCTTACCATCATCTGTATTTTCCTCTTAAAAACCTAATTAGCAATTCTGTCTTGCAATACAATATTGAAATAGGCCTCATAATATAACATATATCGATAGGCACAACACTATCAGCTTTTAAAAGCCGGTATCTACTATCAGACTTGCATGACAATAGTCCACTTACGATCATAGGTAACTATTTCTTCTCCATCTTCCTCTTTCAAAGATTTGTTTGTGATCAGCATAAAATCCCGCTTATTGCACACTGCACAGCCTGTGAAGTTCAGCAAGAAAGAGCCATTCTCCAGGCAGATGTTACCCTAAAATAGTAAAAATAGGAATTTAATTTTCTTCTATTTCAAAACCCTTGGTGAAAATAATTAATAGACTAAAAATTTCTAAAGGCAAAAACACATGGCCAGAATTTACTTGCTTGAAATCTGTACCAAGTAATTTCTGAAATTACTAGCTTTCCTCTAGAAGGGCTATTTATGGCAAATACAACTGAAGCAGGGTTAAAGCTGTTAAGTCTCTGAGGACAGCAACTGTATCTGCGAGGACTAACTGCAAGTGGATATTTAGAAACACAGGGAGCTTTAAGAATATAAAATATGAAAAAGAAGAATTAGAAAAACCCAATAGCCAACAATGTTTAAATGAAGCATATCCTAAAACTAGACTTAAAATGGAACTAATGATACAAAATGATCTCATACAATGAGGTGCCCAGTTGATTGCTGACATAACATTTTCTGATGCCTTAAGAATGACACAAAATAAGCAAACAAGAGTAAACCCTCAGCTCTGCGGCTGCCAGTCCTTAAGAACATGTGTGATTCGGGCAGAGAAGAGAAGCTCTGCAGTTCATCAGCCTGACACCGCGGCATTCGAGAGAGAAAGGGTTTGCTTCATCACTGAGAAACTGTTAACAACTTATGCTCCTGGCTCTAGGGAGTTCTTTGCTAAAGGCTTACTCGTAATTGTTCAGAAAGTCATTTTATAAATAATCTAATTCAACCTCCTTTCTGACCAATAGGGTATTTTTAAGTTGATGTGACTAAAAACCCGTCAAATCACTATTTCTCCAAAGCAGCTAGGTGCCTGATACTGTGCAGAGCACAGGGAAGGATCAGAGGATGAGTCATAGCTTTCCACCTCCCAGGAGCTTACGAACTCTCAGGAAGACAAACTTTAAGTGATGCCACAGTGAAGCCTTCCTGGATCCCCAGCACCACGGTTAACCTCTCCCTTCTGAGTGGCTCCTTGAGGTTATGTACTAAGGAAGAGATTAACTCTGTTGGGATTGGGGGCGGGGCTACGGGGGGGGGAGTGAGGAAATCAATCTAACTATATAGTCGGGAGATACTAAATCATAGGCACGTCAACTTGACTACTAAAGGTGGAAAAAAAGGCCTTGAGGTGAAAGTATAAATTTCCAGCTATAAAAAACAGGTGCTTTGCTTTTTTAAAAAATAAACTTTACTGAAGTGTAACTTACATACAATAAAATCCACATATTGTAAGGGTATAGGTGAACAACTTATATACCAATATATATAGACATATATACCAATATAACCACTGGGGTTTATACCCCAGTCAAGGTATAAAAATTTTTATCTTCCCAGGAAGTTCCTTCATGCTTTGCAGTCTATCTCCAACCCCTATCTCAGGCACCCCTTGATCTGATTTCTCTCAAGATAACTAGTTTTGCCTGTTATAAAATTTTATATAAATAGAATCATGACGTATACTCTTCTGCATCTAGTTTCTCTGGTTCAACATAAAGTCCATGTTAATTATCTATGTTGTTGTATGTATTGGTAGCTTATTGCTTTTTATTGCCAAATCTATTGCATGGATTCGTCTGTTGATAGACTTTTAGGTCCTTTTCAGTTTTTTTATGAATAAAGCAGCTACAAAGATTCATTAAGTCTTGTGTAGACATATGACTTTCTCTGGAGTAAACATCTAGAAGTGGAATTGCTGAGCCATATGGTAAAAATATGGTCCAAACAAACTTTAGAACTGCTGGTTAGTTTTCCAAAGTTTCCCATTTTTCATTCCCACCAGAACTGTGTGAGTTCCAGTTGCTCCACATCCTTACCAACCCTAGGTACCGTGTCTTTTCTTATTTTAGCCATCCTAATCATGTAAAGAGGTATCTCATAGTTTTTAATTGGCATTTCCCTCATGACTAACAACGTTAAGCATCTTTTCATGGTGCCTATACATGTACCTTCTTTGGTGGAATGTGTATTCAAGTCTTGCCTATTTTTTTAAAAGTTAGGTTGTTTATCTTATTATTTAGTTATAAGAGTTACTGAGTTATAAAATTTTTTTTAAGTTTACTTATTTATTGTGAGAGTGCAAGCAGGTATGGGGCAGAGAGAGAGAGAGAGAGAGGGAGAGACAGCATCCCAAGCAGGCTCTGTGCTGTGAGTGCAAAGCCCAACACGGGGCTTGATCTCATGACTTGACCTAAAATCAAGAGGCAGATGCTCAACTGAGCCACACAGGCACCCCATAAGAGTTCTTTATAGATCTTAGATACAAATCTTCTCAGATTGGTATTACACATATTTTCTCCTTGTGCTGTTTTTTAAATAATGTCTTTTGAAGAACAGTTTTGATTTTTACGAAGTCTAATTTATCAAAGTTTTTCTTTCACTATTTGTATTTGTCTTCTAAGTCTAGTATTTCTCATCTGTGCAAAATATCTAAAAGTCTCAGAAAATTTATAAAACCCAAACAAATGATTAAATATTTAGGGGTACCTGGGTGGCTCAGTTGGTTAAGCATCCAACTCCTGATTTCAGCTCAGGTCATGATCTCACAGTTCTTGAGATCAAGCCCTGTGTTGTGCTCCCCATTGACAGTGCAGAGGCTGCTTGGATTCTCTCTAACTAAATAAATAAACTTAAAAATAATTAAATATTTATTGCCTACTCATTCTGCACTTAGAGCTTCTCAGCATGCTAACCCATTATTTTTCTCTGCCAGGTGTAGACTATTCTTGCTACCACTATCTTACTGTCCTTTCCTTTGCTAAGCTCAAAGAGACTTCTGCTCTTACTGCGCTCAGAAATATTTCATGACTTCAATAACCCCAAGTTGGAAGCACCTTTGAGATTTCAAACGGTCAAGTTAGTCTCTCCTGAACAACAGAAGAGAGTTCAACTCCTCTAAGGGTTGCCCGTTCCATTTTTGAAAATCTATTACGAAGTACTTTATTCTGATTCAAAGCCTACAACCCAACCACATCTACCCACTAATTATTTCCAACTCTGCCTCCGAAATTTCAAAAAGTTTAATTCTTCCCCATGACAGCTCTTTATTTTACAAGAGAATAAAGTCAGAAAAAAGTGCTTATGAAAGGTACCTTCCTGGTTTTCCAATCACCACAATCCTTTTTTCTACTCTTCTTATACTTTATTTTCACTTTTTTTCTTTTTTAAATTTTTTTAACGTTTTTATTTATTATTGAGAGACAGAGCATGAGCATGGGAGGGGCAGAGAAAGAGGGAAACACAGAGTTTGAAGGAGGCTCCAGGCTCTGAGCAATCAGCACAGAGCCCAACGCGGGGCTCCAACTCACAAACTGTGAGATCATGACCTGAGCCGAAGTCGGATGCTCAACCGACTAAGCCACCCAGGCGCCCCTAGTTTCACTTTCTAAATTAATTTACTCCTTGAAGTTCAGTCCTTGATTCTGCTTGATTCTTCATAGTCTTTTTATAAGAAAACGGATCATTTCTATTTTGACACTTTTATTTGGCTAACTCATCTGTTTGAATCTTACACCTAAACTGCAATCTTGTGTTTTCACTTGACTTGCTGGATGTTACATTCTCAACCTTGGATGTTACATTCTCAACCCTGGATGAAACATGATAAAAACAATCTAACCACGTGCCTCCCCAATTTTGGTTCTCTCTCCTACATGCCAATTTCGGTAATGATACTTTCAATTTCCCAATTGCCTAGGCCGAAAACCTAAGGTCATCTGTAGGTATTCCCTCCATTACACTGGCTGAGTCCTATTAATTCTTTCTTTGAAATGAGGCTTCATTACCTCATGCCTATTCTACTGTGTTCATGTCCCCCCAAATACTGTAGGGCTCTCCCTTTTACATTTCCCCCATCCCATAACCTCAACACACAGCCGTAGATTCATTTCCCTAAATAACAGATTTCAGAATTATTTTCCTATTTGCTTTTTTTGATGGGTGCTCAATACCTAAAGTGTAAAACCTAAACTTCTTATTAACACAATTTTTAAGACTTCTGATTAGCTCAGTTCTTAAGAATCCAACCTAATCTCTTTAATACTCTTCACTACAAACACCTCCTTCACATGGTCCCTGAAAAGTGCAGTGTTCATTACTGGACTCATAAAAATTTATTTTTAAACTAAAAAAAAAAAAAAACATGAAGTAGAACGCAATACAGAAAAGTATATGAAACAGCATAATGGCCCTAGCCTAGTAGAGGTCAGTAGTATCCCCACTTGTGACAACTAAAAATGTCTGCAGATATTGCCAAATGTCCCCTGGGATGCAAAATCACACCTAGTTGAGAATTACGGCTCGAATTCACGTTTATTATTCATTCACGGTGTTCCATTCTATGGCTGTATCAGACTTTTCCGGTCTATTACAACAAGTGATGCTCTTAGGAACATTCGAATACAAGTTTCCAAGCACATATGTACATGCACTTACTTCTCTAGAATAAGAATTGCTGGGTCATTCGGTATGCAAATATTTAACTTTATTGGATAATATTAAACCTTTTTCCCAGGAGGTTGTACCATGAGTGTTCATGTTACATATCCTTCCCCAAAGCCTAAGTATTACTCAAAATATTAAGAGGCAGAAGCAGCTACAGATTTTCTACCGCCCAACCATTACAAGAATCCTTATTCTTACATTCAAGCCTCCGGCTCCTTCTTGCCTTCTTTTCTACCCTAGTCACAACTAGCCTCCAAGTCCCAAATGAAGTCTACCTTTCTTTTGGGAGAACAGCGCTATCGCTCTCCCCTTTCTCTAAACTTGAATATCACTTATGAACTGTATTACTCAACTTTTGTTGTTGTGAAATCACATACTCTAAACTGTAAGCTCTCAGAAGGCCTTTTAGTTCATCTTTGGTATCCCTTTCTGGTCTAGCTACACACATAAATGTTCAGTAAGTGTATCTTGAATAAATGAGCGCAAACAAGCTTCGGCAACCTCCAGAGATTGAGAGGAACGTATATTTTTAAAAACACCCAGGAAATCTGAATTCTGGCCTTGGCTCTCACATTAACAGAACGTGAACTTGATTTCTCCTCTCTGGGCATACAAAATGACCTCGGAGGTCAATTCCGGCGCTACACTTCAGTAAGAAAAGTGAATTTCACCAAATCACTCTTGGGAATGACACCAGGGGTGGGGGAAGGGGGTCCCTTTGTCGTCGACTGGATTGTTGGTGGTATCGGGTTTCCTTTGTTGTACCCTGGAGCTCAAGAGAAGTGGGATGATGGCTGATGTCAGCCACCAGGCGTGGAGCGGCAGATAGAACGGACCGCCACCTGCCGCCCCCGCCGTCAAGCGCCTAAATACAGCTACCGGGTCATCGGAATGGGCACAGCGGCTGGGTCGTCCCGCGCCCAGCCTCTCAGGGAATGCCGGTCGGGGGTATGAGGAGCCTCAGGGGCTGGCCACGGGCCAAGGGGGCGAGAAGTTCTCGGCGCCCACTCGCTCACCCGGTTGGGATACTCCTTCTCCACACAGCCCCCACACATCCCGACGCCGTTCACAAGGACCGTCCTCTAGTGTTTCCGGGAAGACGAAGCCTCGCGAGAGCAAAGGCAACTTTGCCGCATGCGCCCCAAGTACTCGACCCTGGAGTATTTGCTTTCGGGAATCTACTCGAAGTCTCCGCCCCTTAGCCACGGTTCTGAGGGCAGGGCTTGGTCTCCCAGGCAACAACGGCAGGCCCCGAGTGGGACTTCGGAAACTTTCGGAGAAAGGGGGCGGGACCGTGGACCCTGTGGCGGGAACCGGGAAGAGAACGCCCCTGTAAAACAAAGTTTCATAGGCGCCCTCCTGAGTCTAGGCTGACAGAAAGGCAAGTCACAATATACACGAAAGGGAATTGTTTCTTGCTGCCTCGGCTTACCTCATACATAAGGCTGAAATTATAGTAATTTAAGTGCCATTCTATACCAGTGAGAGTGATAAATCAGCTCTTGGCAGGTGAATAAACAATAACCAAAGGGTTGGCCAAGAGGCACTTAGAACTGTGCAGAGAATCTCCTAAAACTCCTAAAAAATTTTTTTTAATGTTAATAACAAATAACCATTACTCATCCCATTAGCGATGGGAAACGTGTTTCCGTGTGTCGCCAAAGCACCTCAGTGGCATGCACACACTGCAAATAGAAAATGGGGGGGAGGGTGTCGAGCCTATGGAGCACAAAATGCTTGTGGTTGGTGCCCTGCATATTACTTTTCACAGTGATGTCGTTAACTTGAATACGAATATCCGAAATCTGTCCTTGTGCTTCTGAACACCCTGTCCTCATCATAGCCAGCTATTCCAATAGAGATATTTGACGGGAGCATCAGCATCCTTCCTTAACCTTGCCTATCACAGTCAAGTCAGTGAAGAAATCAGGGACCATATGAGACTCTGGGATCCAGTTTCTTTTTTGTTTTTTAAGTTTATTTATTTGTTTTGGGGGGGGGGGCGGAGAGAATCCCAACCAGGCTCTGTAGCCAGGACAGAGCCTGATATGGGGCTCCATCCCACCAACCCTAAGAGTTGAAATCACCTGAGCTGAAATCAAGAGTCAGATGCTCAACTGACTGAGCCACCCAGGAACTCCTGGGAACCAGGTCCTTTAAGAAGAGATTAATAACCATTTCAAAGTTCACTCTATTCTTGGAATAATGGCAATCAATGTCTTTCATCTGTATGACATTTTCGACCTTTCAAAGTGTCGTCATTTCAGTTTCTAATTTTATGCCTTTACCATCCTATAAGAAAGGTAAAAAAAATATGTCTCCTCTTTTCAGGTGAGGAAACCAAAGAAATAAGTGGTTAAAGGTCTTATCTGTGGTAACAAAACTGCTAATAGTCGTGCAGGACTCAGACTTAGTTCCTACCCTGGGCTCAACTTCTTTTTAATACAGTAGGTAATAGCCACATGTGGCTATAAAGCACTTTTACATGTGGCAAATTTGAACTGAGATGTCTTAGAAGACAGTATGAAAATATGTAAAATATTTCATCAGTGATTTTTATATTGATCACATGTTAAAATAATTGGGCTAAATAAAAACATATTATTAAAGTTAATTTCAGGGGCACCTGGGTGGCTCAGTCGGTTAAGCGTCCGATTTCAGCTCAGGTCATGATCTCACGGTTTGTGATTCGAGCCCCGCGTCGGGCTCTGTGCTGACAGCTCAGAGCCTGGAGCCCACTTCAGGTTCTGTGTCTCCCCTTCTCTCTGCCCCTCCCATGCTCATGCTCTGCCTCTTTAATAATAAATAAACATTTAAAAAAATTACGTATGGCAAAAAAATAAAGTTAATTTCATCTGTGTTTTAAATCTGGCTACTAGAAAATTTTAAATTAAGACAAGTAGCTTGTATTTCTGTTGGACAGGGCTGATCTATACAATTCTCTCTGTCTTTTTTAAAGCTGTTTTAGAGAGAGAGTGTGTAAGCAGGGGAGAGAGGGAGAGAGAGAATTTTTTTAATGGAACACTTTATTACTTATTTTTATTTTTTTAGAGACAGAGAGCGGGAGAGAGGGGCTGAGAGAGAGAGAGAGAGAGAGAGAGAGAGAGATCTTAAGCAGGCCCCGTGCTCAGCATAGAGCCCAATCTGGGGCTCTATGCTGTGATTCTGGGATCATGATCTAAGCCAAATCAAGAGCCAGATGCTTAACCAACTGAGTCATCCAGGTGTCTCTCTTGATCCATTTTTAAATGTGTTCTCTGTTTTTAAAGGCTAATGCTGACTTTTAATTTCACCAACCATTGTATTTTATTCAATTCTGTAAACATTTGTTGATGACTTTGCTGTTCAAGGAACTGTGCGGATGACAGGAAGATGAAAAAGACATTTTTCCTTCCTGTTCTCCAGAGATTCACAATAGAGTGTGAAGATAAGATGAGCATAAATACCTACAATTACTGGCAGATTGTGGTTTAAGAGCACAAAATGGAGAGACTTCTTCTAGGTGGGGATTGGGAATGAGGAATTTGGGCCCTGAAGAATGTATGGGATTTGAAAAAGCAGAGAATTTTAGTATAGGAATTTCAGGTGGACCATGCCAAGGAGTTTGGATTTTATCTTGCAAGTGATAGTGAGCCACTGGACATTTGAGCAGGTGAGTGATATCAGAGTTGTGGTTTGGGAAGATAGTTTTAACAGTATTTTATTGGGAATGATTGGAACTGGAAGAGATTGGACAGTGAAAGGCATACACTAACAGAAACCACAAGGGGGAGATGTATAGCTTTCTGCCTCATCACTAATAGAGAACAATAATGATTTTAAAAATTAAATAAAAAATTACACCGCAAAGATCTCAAACGGTCGGTTCTTTGGCATGAAAGACAATCTACATATTTATCAGTGTTTTGTTTTGTTTTTTTTTAACTTCCCAGAGTGAGATGGTAGCTTGTTATTAAAATGAGCAAGGGCATAAAAAGGTCATCTTCTTAGGTATGAACTTTCAAGAGCTGATGGCTATCCATCCAATGAAGACCTCTATTCAAATCTAAAGATATCCAGGGCAGAAAGGCAGCAAATGAGGTGGGAAGAGGTGGGCAGCACCAGAAATTAAGGTGCGATTATTCCATAAAGGAATACAGAGGTTTCCAAGGTTGACAGGTAGAAGAAAAGAAAATAGAGGCTACAGAGCAGAAGGAGATCGGCACTGGAAAAGAAAGACCAAGTAGTGATGTAAAATAAGCAAAAAAAAAAAAAAAATTACCAAAAAAATCTATTTTCTTTTCACTTATAGGTAATTATTTAAAATAAAGTTTGCAGGAATCATTTAAGGATTGCCTTCTAATAGAATTTTTTCTGGGACAGTACCCATAGGAACTGTTAGTAAACATATGACGTCAATAACGTATTTTAAGTATGCCCATGTGTTCCAGTTTATGCATGAGGTTATTTCTTGGTAAAAAGAATCCATTTAAGAAACTCTAGATGTTAAAATCGTTCAATTACATATGCTAAACTACCTCCCTGGGGCAAGCTTAAAGTTTTCCCTTAAGAGTGCAGTTTGAATCTTCTCTTAACACCCTTTTTCTAGTACCTTTTTTCTTTTGCCCTTTATGATGCCTGAAACCAAGAGGCTGGAAGGATGCAGTGCTGAGCATATCTATTATTTTCATCCTTTGTTTAAAGAGATAAGAAGCACCCTGGAGCCGTTATGGTACCACTGTCAGCCCAATTTCACAGATGGAGAGTAGCTCATCTCTAAAGAAAAGTTCATCTGCTTGGTGAAGGTATGTGCTATTCTTTCCGTTATCTCCAGGGAAGTGTGAAATAGGCGTGGTTCGTATTTACATGGTGTCACCTGCCTGAGGTCAATGAATTAGCAGTAATTCTGGCTTAAAACTGTGAACATAGGTGAGTCTGGTCTGGCTGGGGTCAGGTATAACGAAGTTCCTGAAAGCTCAGGCTTGGTTGTTTTTGTTTTTGTTTTTTCCTTTTAGTTCGGTGGCCAAGTTGGACTTACTTTTATTTAGAGTTCTTATGATTCTGATTATAAACTACAGCTTCCAAACATATTATACTTAAAAACAAGGAAATTGCTACTGTTGCCCTTGACTCTTTCATCCAGTGCTCCTCACTTTCATATACAGATGACTATTTCCATATACAGTTTTCCTAGCATATGTCAAAATCTCTGATCTTCTTTGGGGAAATATTAGCCTTCAAATCTTACATGGATTGGGATAGATTTAATAATCGAAATATAACTGGGTTTTAGATATGTTTTTATTTTATTTTATTCCATTTCTTTTTTTTAATGTTTATTCATTTTTGAGAGACAGACAGAACACAAGCAGGGGAGGGGCAGAGAGAGAGAGGGAGACACATAATCTGAAGCAGGCTCTAGGCTCTGTGAGCTGTCAGCACAGAGCCCGACAAGGGACTCATTGACAAACCGAGAGATCATGACCTGAGCCGAAGTCGGACGCTTAATCCACTGAGCCACCCAGGCACCCCTTATTTGATTCCATTTCTAATGTGTGCCCTAAGGATATAGTAAAACTAAGGGCAGAATTTTGTTCTCTATCACCTAAATCAACTCTGAGAGGTGAAGGAGGTTGGAATTTTCAGAGAAGCCAATGGAGTGAGGAAATGGAAGTCAAGAAGTTCTTGTTTTGTCCTGGAGAATGGCCAACAGTGGGAGAGTTTACTTCAAGGAAATTCAGGCACAAAATCCATAGGAATCAAAAAGCGTAGATAGTTTTGAAAAGAGGATTTTGACTCAGAATGGAGAAAGGTTACATAGAAGCTGCAAGGAATATTTGGGAAATGGTATGTGATTTAAAGTTAAAATTTTAGGGGCACCTGGGTGGCTCAGTCAGTTAAGTGTCTGACTTCAGCTCAGGTCCTGAAATCATGGTTCCTGCGTTTGAGCCCCACATCAGGCTCTGTGCTGATAGCCCAGAGCCTGCTGCAGATTCTGTGTCTCCCTTTCTCTCTCTGCCCCTCCCCCACTCACTCTGTCTCTCATAATGAATAAACATTAAAAAAATTTTTTTCAATTTAAAATTTTAAATTTCATCCCAATTGTATTTTTTTGACAGAGAGAGGGGCAGGGGAGGGGCAGAGGAAGAGAGAAAGAGAAAGAGAAAGAAAGAGAATTTTAAGCAGACTCCACGCCCAGTACAGAGCTGACGCAAGATGATATGGGGCCCCACCTGAGGTGACTTGAGGCTTGATCTCACAGCTGTGAGATGATCACCTGAGCCAAAATCAAGAGTCAGAAGCTTAACTGACTGAGCCACCCAGGTGCCCGCCTAATTATATCTTAATAACAGGAGGAGGACCATAAGCAAGCCACTTATTAACTGTGCTTCAATTTTCTCATCTGTAAAGTTATGACAATAATAAATATACCTACCTCTCAGGGTCGCTTTATAAATTAATACACAAATGTTTTAGATATATGAGTAAATACATATGACTCAAGGGTGCTAAGAAAAATAATTCTGGCTATAAGCATGAGGTGGTAGAAAGGAAGGTAATAAATTAGGACCAGGGGTTTGGTAACAATGGCTAACCTGCCTGAGGTGGGACTCTGTGTCTGGTGGAATTGGATAATAGGAGACTGTGTTTATTAATTTGTATAAGGCGGCTTTGTGTGTTTGGAAAGACTGAGTGAGCCTGCTGTGATAGAGAGAACACTGTGGGGAAAGAGTTGTGTTAGGAAGGGAAACTATGAGGTAGAGAGAGAGAGTGAAAAGCCAGACTCTTCTAGGAAGTAGACTTGGAAGTTTCCCAAGGGCACAAAGAGGCAGGGAGCCCTACTTTGGGCTCCTACCAAATTACAGGTTCCCAGTCCTTCTTCTGGTTCCTTGTACTTCTTTCTCTTGATAAAATCTTCTTTGAGAACTAATGAGAAAGTCCACACTATGGTTTGAGAGAACTGAGGCATATTATAGAACAACTACAGAATATAGTGCCAAGAATGCAACAGTTATAATAAATCACCTTATGTCACCGCCTTATTTATTTATTTATTATTTATTTAGGTTTATTTATTTTTGAAAGGGAGAGAGTATGTGTGAGCAGGGGAGGGGCAGACAGAGATGGAGACACAGAATCTGAAGCAGGCTTCAGGCTCTAAGCTGTCAGCAGAGAGCCCTACGCGGCTTAAACCCACAAACCACAAGATCATGACCTGAGCCGATGTCACCACTTACCCAACTGAGCCACCCAGGTGCCCCTATGTCACTGCTTTAAAAGCTCCATGATTGGGTCACTGGAGTGGCTCCGTCGGTTAAGCCTCTGACTCTTGGTTTCGGCTCAGGTCCTGATCTCGTGGTTTCATGGGTTCGAGCTGCTCGTCAGGCTCTGCACTGACAGTGAGGAGCCTGCTTGGGATTCTCTCTCTCTCTCTCTCCCTCTCTCCCTCTGTCTCTCCCTCTGTCTCTCCCTCTGTCTCTCCCTCTGTCTCTCCCTCTCTCCCTCTGTCTCTCCCTCTGTCTCTCCCTCTCTCTCTCCCTCTCCCTCTCCCTCTCCCCCCATCCCCTACTCATGCCTCTCTGTCTCTCTCAAAATAAATAAATAAACTTTAAAAAGAAAAAAAGAAGGCGGACACCTGGGCGGCTCAGTCAGTTAAGTGTCCAACTTCAGCTCAGGTCATGATCTCAGTTTGTGAGTTCAAGCCCCACTCTGGGCTCTGTGCTGACAGCTCAGAGCCTGGAGCCTCCTTCAGATTCTGTGTCTCTGCCTCTCTCTGCCCCTCCCATGCTCATGTTCTGTCTCTCAATAATAAATAAAAATGTTAAAAATTTAAAAACAAAAAAGAAAAAAAAAGCTCCATGGGTCCATACTGCCTTCAGGAAAAAAAACGAAGCTCCTTACTACAGCGTTCGAAGCCTTTTAAAATACGGCTCCAGTATACTCGTTCCACCTTGTGTCTTGCTGCTCCCCATCTCACCTTCTGCTACGTTTCCTTGTAATCACACATTACCTATTTGTAGCCTCACCAACTACTCATGGCCCTAACCTTACCAAGTTCTTCCAAGTCTTCTTTCTAGACTTTTGTGTGCTGTTCCATCTGCCCAGAATGGCCCTTTCTCTGCCCGTTTAGATCATATTCAGTCTCTCAGACATGTTTCCAACGTACCTGCTTCCATGAACCCCAAATATTAGTTTCCTACTTGAACCTCCTGTAGTAACACTTTATCCATTCCCCTATTATGGAATGCAGTCATCACCTGACTGCAAACTCCTTTAGCATGATGCCTGTTTCCCAGCCTCTGCCATTATGCCCAACACATAGTGGCTGCTAGTATTGAGTTTGATTGATTTCAAAAGCTGAACACACAGTTTCACTCATCCCTCCACCCTACCCCTTAATTCTGTGGCCAATTCCATACCCCATTTCCATGAACTATTCACTCCAGGTTGTTGCTTTCAAGGGTTTTAATATTGAGAAGGAAAACAAAACAAAAAAAAACTTTTTTAGGAGAAGGAGTTTTGGTTTAAAAAATTGTTTTAAGCCCATTATCTTCTTCTTTATGCGTGAATAATATATTGCTTAGTCATGTCTTCATGCTGTGCCCACCAAAAGGAAGATTCTGCCTAAGGCATGGATGACTCAGCAGGAACAAGTACCCTAATATCATTCAATTTAACACCTCATTGCTCTCCAGGAAATGATCTGTAAACTTAAGAGTTCAGTTTGTCACCTTATTCCTGGAAGTTTAGCAACAACTTCCTGACTTCAGTCGGTTCTATACACTGCTTTGTCTTTTTCTTTCATAGATTAATTGAATCCATAATGGTTTGTTAATTTGGATTCAAGTGGAATAGATGACTCTTCTATCAGCGTGGTGTCTTAGTCCACTCCAACTCAGTTCACACTTGAGATGGCTATATCAGACAACCTTTCATTACAGAATTTAAAATAGTGCCCCCCATGTAAATATACCTGGAAGAAGTAATATGATAATACTAAAGCTCAGGAATTCCATTTGATTCAATCCATACAGTGTTTAGAGTATCTGCTCCATGTCTACCTTCAAGTTGCTTACAATCTAGGGGGGAAAAAACAGTGATCACAATATAATATAAAATTATGCTTAGGGATGCTACTGGGGCCCAGAGAAAGGGCAGGCCGCCAGCCTATGAAAGTTGGAGAAAGGAGGTTGGAGAAATGTCAGCAAAGATTTTCCAAAAGAGTTGACACTTCATCAGACTTTAAGAACCAATGGACATTAGGGGCTCCTGGGTGGCTCAGTCAGTAGGGTGTCCCACTTCGACTCAGGTCATGATCTCATGGTTCATGGGTTCAAGCCCCACGTCAGGCTCTGTGCTGACAGCTCAGAGTCTAGAGCCTGCTTCAGATTCTCCCTCTCTCTCTCTCTCTCTCTCTCTCTGCCCCTACCCTGCTCATGCTCTGTCTCTCTCTCTCTGTCTCTCAAAAATAAAAAATAAAAAAATAAAAATTAATAGACATTAAAGAATGTTCAGAAGGGTATTCCCTAACCCAGGATACAATGTATGCAAAAGTACAAAGACACAGGGAAACAAATTTGGAAGGCTGACGCACAGAATAGGCAGCATAGATCTAAGTAATGTCCAGTCTTTTCATGAGAAGGGTAAAGTTTTAACCCTTACATCCAGGAGGCTGAATTCATAATTATACCCAGCCCTGGTAGCAGTTATCATGCAATGAACTAAAAAGTTGCCCAGTCTTCTTCCTACTCTATATCAGCATCACACTTTCTATCACAGTGGCTGTGTGGAGACCTATAGATATGAATTCACGTTGTAGCTTTGTCAATTATTAGCTGTGACATATTGGGCAAGGTATATAACTTCCCCGTGTCTTTTCCCTTATTTGCAAAGTGGGAATACACCTACCTCACTGAGTGGCTGTGAGAATTAAAGGAGATAATCCACTTAGCATAGGATCTGATATATGTGTTAAATATTCCATAAATGTTAGCTATGTTAATGAAATCGAGTCCAGAGAATCCAATAAAAATATAAGGGTAAGTGGGTGGTGATCAAGGTGTGGTAAATGACTGGGGCCCCAGGGAATCTCAGAAGTAGAAGAACTCTCAAGGAGTTATCTAATATACAATTCTGCATCTAAGAAGATCAGCGCTTAAATCAACAGCATTTGGCCCTGCCTGCCACCAAGCACCCTAAATATATCTGACAAAAGATGGAGTCGGGAGAGAAAACAAAATAAAATCACAAGCAGAAAGAAGGGAATGAGAGATAAAGGGAAAAGGAAGCAGAACAATAGGACAAAAGGGATAAAAAATATATTTCAGTGGCATATTTACCATTAGTTGCCAATTCCTGGCTTACATCTTCCAAAGCAGATGGTGACTTTATTTAAGATGTAAAGAACCAAATGAAAGGTTTGGGAACTCTAAGAGGTCATATATTCAATTATCCCAGAGAGGCGTAGGTATAGAAAGATCTCAAGCAGAAGGAAGAAGGGCATCTCTGGGAATGTTTGGAAGTCATTTTTTCTAAGGAGTTCTTTATCAAACTTGGGAGAATATTTAGAAAATCTTTGGATAGATTATTGTGTTTTTTAAGACTGCCGATGTCATGAGGGGCTCAGAGACTGCCGAAAGACTTGGCCTAAGCAAAAATGTCAGGCTAGAAGTTTACAGATGAACTCTGAGAACCAAATTTTCGACAAGTAGTTCAAAGGCAAATTTCCCTATATCATTCTGTGTAAAAACAGTTGAATGCTGCCTAACTCTCGTCACCAGCTTGGTAGGAGAGTTTTAGGAAGGCCTACCCCATCAGTAGTTTGAACAAAATAGTTTTTCTTCCAGGAGCTTTCTGACATCCACGCATAGCCCCGTTTGATTTTGACTTGATGCTCTTTGGTAGCATGGCTCTCTGTTAAGTATTTACTCCCAAGAGATGATTCTGTACTAATTCTTTCTTTCCCACATGTCTTTCATTTTTTGGTTTGTGTTCTAGTTTATTTCTGGAGCCTAAGGTATCATGACTGACTGCTGTCTTTTTCTGTTTTTAGGTTTTCTTTCTTCTCCTTTAGTTACTGGTAGTTTAGCAGGAATGATGCTAAGCTGGGGCCAGATGTTAGTTAAGCAAAGTAAGTCAAGCAAATCAAAACTTCCAAATATTTGGTTTCAGGTTACTTAGTCACAACAGCATTTTTGAACATGTAATTTTATTTTGATGTGAGTTACATAAACCCTCTGGTTGGGCTGTCAGCTTTCTTCTGTGTGGTGTCATAGCAGAGCAATGTTTTGCTGTCAAGATAGAGAGTGAAGACATTAATATGTAACGAGGCAGAGCCATGTGCCAGAGGCTATGACCCAGCCCTCACCAAAAACTTGAAGAAATTTTTCGATGACAGTATCTCTTTCTAGGGACATAGAGAATTTTGTCTTCCTGCCACAATGATAATTAGGTGAATTTACTGCTTTTGAAAGTTTACTCCTAGCCTAAGTTTCATTCCTAAATAACAGTACAAACATCACCATGACGAATAAATAATTTTTAGTGTATATTATGTGTAGGACACTGGCCAGTCACCAGGTAAACAAAGAGGGAGAGTGCAGAATTTGTACTCAGAGGATTTACTGTGTTGGGAAGATAAGGTATGTACATTTAAATACATTTAGCAAATGAAAACTACCACATAGCACATACTGGATGTCAAATGAGTAATATATAAGTAGATGATTATATCCTCCAGTTTGTTCTAGATAGTCCCAGTTTATACCTCTTGTTCTAATGTACTTATACCCCCTGTAACTCTCAAACATCATAGTTTGGATGATAAATTACATGTTCAACTTATATACAAAGCTGTGGTCTAGGAATTAAGGAGAGAGAGTTTTTATCAATGGCTAGGATAGTTGGTAAGGGAGTTCATGGAGCTGGTAGAACTTGAGCTGGGCCTTGAGGGAACAGATTGGACAGAGGCAAGAGGAGAGCATTCTGCAAAAGAATATCAAGAACAAAAAGACCAAAACGGATGTGGGGAAAAAGACAGCCATGGCACAGCCCCAGGGGACACTGTTCACGTTATGTTCTCGGTCAATGGTGCCCTCTGGATTGTGTAACTGTTGGCTTTAAGTGTATCATATTTGGGAAGCAAGTGGAAGAACACTTTAGCTAGAGAAGAGGATTTGTGGAGAGGATTTGTGTGAGAATCAAAGCAATCATAAAACAGATACTGGAGGCTATCCAATACCAGAATAAGATGTTTAAACTTTATCCCACAGTGGATTTGAATGTAACTGAAGAGTTTTGAGCAGACAATGATACTTACAACAAAATGGTTTTGGAGAATTAATATTCCCAAAGTGTTCAATGTATTGAAAGGAGAAGACGGAAGAGGGGGAAGAACTAATTTCAAAAGTGTTGAAAATACCCAAGAGAGAGGTGATAAGAGTCTGCAGTCGTGGCAGTAGTAAGGGATATGAAGAAACAGACTTGAGAGAATTTGCAAACACAGGATTGATAGTGTGGTAACTGGCTAACTATGTGAGGAGAGGGAACAATTAAGAATGACTCAAGATTTAGAAACTGAGTACCAAAAAAAAAAAAGTTATCTTTGATAAATGTGGAAGAGTTGAGACAAGTTAGCTTTTGGAGGGAATAGATGAGCTCTCCTCCAGACATAATGGATTTGAGACATCATTTGGAAAAGTGTTCAAAAGGAAATTTTAAATTGGAGCTGAGACAGGTGTTAATGGCTAGAGATGTAGATTTAGGAATTCCGCGGGGTACTGAATGATCATAAATATCATAAGATCATAAATAGCACACAGCCCACAATTATGGCTTAGGTCGCAACTGCATATTGTAGAGTAAGAAGGAATACAATTTGCAAAGATAGCAAAAGAGAGATTCTGGAGGTGAAGGGAAACAGGACAGACAGTGTATAATCAAGAGAATCAAAGGAAAAGAACGTTCCAAGCTTGAGAAGTTGATCTACAGAGCCAAATCTTAGAAAACAGTCAAGGAGGATTAAAAGTGAAATTCATTGCTTTCGATATGGGTTCTTCGGAAGGTACAATTTTATTACTTGTAGAGGTGGGCTCCATGTTACAGGAGGGTTAAGAGATTGTGATTCAAGGGACATAATGAATGAAGGTTGATCTTGTAAGAAATTTGCCAGTAAAGGGAGGGGAAAATATGATGAAAGTCAAGGAATATCCAGGATTAAGGAAGAATTTTTTAAAGTATATGATAAAGAATTTATGTTCTGTGTTAGACTGTAGATAGATAGCACTTCATTTGCTTAGAATAAATCTTTATTTTTCAAATTGCTCACAGTACCCTTCTTCTTCTGAATTCCAAGCAAGAAGTTTACTAGAACAAGGAAGGAAGAAAATATAGACAGGAAAATAACTGATAAAGGATTCAACAGTTAGTCATCAACAGGTGCTTCAAATACACCTAATCTCTTCAACATAGCTCGGGACACTTTCTGTTCAGGCAGAAACTATATGCATTTATAGTTGGGACAGACATTTAGGTTAGGAGAGGACATCTCTAAAATATTGAGGAGGTTTTTTTTTTTTTTTTTTTTTTAGGTTTCTCTAAATCTCCCTATTAACCCCCAGTTTTAAAAAAAAACCTTTGGTGGCCTACAGATTTTTCCAGCCTGACATCCATCCTGCTTTCTACTTCCTTGACCACCATTCTAGTTCAGGCCCCAATTACTTCTCACTCTGACTACAGTAATAGCCTGTCTCCTGTCTCTCTCCACTCCAGCTACCCTACACACTGCCACCAGATTAATTTTCCCAAAGCACAGTTCTGATCCTATCTTGCCTTGCTTAAAAGCCTTTGACAAATTCCCATTGTGAACTGAATTAGGTACAGGCTCCTCACTCTGGCTTTTGAAAGCTGGCCACAATATAGCTTTGGCTTACCTTTTCTGTCTTAATTTCATACAAGTTCCTTATATTCACACTGATTTACAGGCATTAAAAAGCGAGAGTCCCTTGGTCCTTCTACCTGGAGTGGCCATGTGAAATTTCCTTGTGAAAACAACAGGGGATTCACATATAAAGGAAGGTTGAAGAAGGTATAGGAGTCATTTTGACATCGTATTAAATATGATCTTGCTGTCTGAACCCTTCCCCCAAATATTTTGTTTGTAATTTTTATGCGGCATTTACCAAATCCATTATATTAGTCATTTGTGTGCTGTCTCTACCCTATTGGAGTAAAAACAGTTTGAAAACAAAGACCTTATGGTCCTCATCTTTTTTTTTTTTTATGTTTATTTTTGAGAGAGAGTGTGAGTGGGGGGAGGCAGAGAGAGGGGGACAGAAGATCCGCAGAGGGCTCTGCTCTGACAGCAGAGAGCAGCAAGCTCGATGTGTGGCTCGACTCATGAGCTGTGGGATCACAACCTGAGCCGAAGTCAAACCCTCAACCGACTGAGCCACCCAAGTGTCCCCTAGTCCTCATCTTTAATCCCCGTCGAGGTCTAGGAGTATACCTTGTACTGAGGGCATTCAATACATTTTTTAAAAACATTTATTTATTATTATTATTATTTTTAAATAGTTTATTTTCAAATTGGTTTACATATAACACCCAGTGTTTATCCCAACACGTGCCCTCTTTAATGCCCGTCACCCCCTCTCCCCCCTTCCTCACCCCCCTCACCCTCAGTTTGTTCTTAGTCTTTGAGGGTCTCTTATGTTTTATCTCCCTCCCTCTCTGTGTCTTTTATTTTTCTTTTTCCCTCTTCCCCTCCCCCATGGCTTTTGCTAAGTCTCTCAAAATCCACCTGTGCGTGGAAACATATGGTATCTGTCCTTCTCTGAGTGACTTATTTCACTTAGCATAATACCCTCAAGTTCCATCCATGTTGCTACACATGGCCAGATTTCATTTCTTTCTCATTGCCACGTAGTATTCCATTGTATATATGTACCACATCTTCTTTATCCATTCATCAGTTGATGGGCACTTGGTCTCTTTCCATGATTTGGCTTCAATACATTTTTAAAAATTCCCTAACCATATTGAAAAGAAGTCGTGGACTCTCAAGTAACTCTGCTTTTGCCTACCACCTCTCAACATGTCCTTACCCCTTCCTATGAAGATGCAAATGTTTTTATTTTTCAATGTAGCAACTGCATGTCCTTTACATCTATAAGACATTATATGTTGGATTATAAGTAGCTAGAAGACAGGAACTTCTTGTCATTTAACCTAACATGTATGTAAAGCTTAAAGATTTATGTACATAAACTCTTAATAAATGTTTTATGATAATTTTAATGATAAATCCATTTGCGGAAGATTATTTATAAATCAAGGGTTCTTTTTTTAAATTATTGGTATAATTGATATATAGTCTTATATTAGTTTCAGGTATACAACATGATTTAGTATTTGTATATATTGTGAAACGATCACCCCATAAGTCTAGTTAACATCCATCACCACACATAGTTACTATGGAATAATTTCTTTTTCTTGTGATGAGAATTTTTAAGATTTACTCTTTTAGCAACTTTCAGATATGCAATACAGTATTATTAGCTATAGCCACCGTGCTGTACATTATATTCCCATGACTTATTTATTTTATAATTGGAAATATGTATCTTTTAGTTCCCTTTGCCCATTTCACTCCCCACCTTCCCGCCTCTGGCAACCACCAATCCGTTCTCTGTGTCTGTGAGCTTGTTTTTGTTTCTTTGTTTGTTTTTAGGTTCTACATACAAGCGAGACCATATTGTTTTTGTCTCTGACTTACTTCACTTAGCATAATACCCTCAAGGTCCATCTATGCTGTCATTGTTTAAATTACTGGATAATATTCCATTGTGTATATATATATACACATATACATTGTGCGTGTGCGTATATATATATACACACACACCACATTTTCTTTATCTATTCATTTAGGTCATTTCCATATATTGGCTATTGTAAGTAATGCTGTAATGAACATAGAGGTGCATATCTTTTTGAATTCTTGCTTTCATTTCCTTCAGATAGATAACCAGACATGGCATTACTGGATCGTATGGCATTTCTATTTTTATTGTTTTGAGAAAACAGCTACTATATTCCATAGTGACTGCTCCAATTTATATTCCCACCAACAGTGCACAAGTTTTCCTTTTTCTCCACATCCTTGCCAACACTTGTTATTTCTTGTCTTTTTGATACCAGCCATGCAAACAGGTGTGAAGTAATGTGTCCTTGTGGTTTTGATTTCCATTTGCCTGATGATTCCTGACATTGAGCTCCTTTTCATGTACTGTTGGCCATCTGTATGTCTAGTGTTTTCAAACTAGGCTAGAACTGTATGAAAAATTGTGTATTAAAGTGTCTGTTTTTCTGTGGGGAGGGGGCCTACAGGCTTTGTCAGATACCAACAGGGGTCCATTGCCCAGAAAAGAGTAAGAACTAGTCTTACGAAATAGTACATTTGGAATTATTAACAATTCATATATACATAGGGAATAATACATATGGAATTATTAAATGGAAACATTTTTACTTTCTCCCCATCCCTTTCTCGCAAAGGAATTTTTCAAAGTATCAGTAGATGTTCCAGAGACAACAAAACCAACACAGATAGAATCATTTAGAATAATTCCTGATGCTGCTTCCAAACCTCCACTTGTCCCTACTTAAGCTAAGAGCATTGCCTTTGGTTGGGCTGAAGAACTGAATAATGCAATCCCAGATGTGGTGCACAAGGACGTCGCCATCTGTCCCATGCATCTTCCTCTCCCCTCGTTTTAGGATTAGAAGGCCTCCACTGTTTTCGCAGGGTATTTTTACCCTGATGTTCCCTATCAAAATTCCCAAGTGACCCCTTGTTTCTTATGCCAGCACTTGGGCTGATCCCAGAGTTTTTGTTAAAAGCTTTTGTTTTGTTTTTAGAGAGAGAGAGAGCATGCACATGTGGGATCTGGTGAAAGGGACAGAGGTGGGGGGGAGAGAGAGAAAGAGAGAGAGAGAGAGAGAGAGAGAGAGAGAGAGAGAGAGAGAGAGAGAATCTTAGGTAGGCTCCACGATCATCATGGAGCCGGACACAGGGTTTGATCCCATGACCTGAGCCAAAATCAAGAGTCGGACACTCAACCGACTGATCCACCCAGGTGCCCCAAATTTCTCTTAAGAGGAATAAAATCTCTTTTAACAGATCAGTCTCAGACATGAGATCCGTTAGCTTTTCCTGATAAACTTTAGAAAAGGGGAATGGGAAGTACTTTTTGCTTATTATTAAAACCTGTTACTTAGTTAATTTTCTGCATATTCTGTCTCTTGCTGATTATTAATGATTTTTCTGTATCTTTTTTCCTTTCTCTGTTACTCCCTTTGGGATTCACATCCACCCACCCCCAGTGACTTAATTTAGTTAATGTTCTAATTAGTGCAGCTTCTATTCCAGCAGATTTCCTGGGCTTTCACATCAGTGCTTTTCCATATGATAAACTCCATTAACAAGTCTCTGAACATTCACAGAAAAGGAAGCAGTCTTTTAATGCAATGGGCTCTACCTCATTTGCCCCTATCTTCTGGTCCAACTTTCTTGGCTATCTTACAGTTTCTTCAGCACATAATTCCATCAACAGAGAATTAGGGCTGAGCCGTGACATCAAAGCTGATGGCCTAACAGGCTCATTTCTGAGTAAGTACTGTCCATGTCATCACTATAATTAAAAATATATTTTTATACCCAAGGAAGAGACCGTCCCTTAGAGTGGGTGTTTTTTAAATGCCATTTTCTCAGTAATGATGTAGACTTGTCCTGATGCACTCTTCTTTTTCTTCTAATTTCCAAGGCTTCTCCAGATATGATTAGAGTATAGTACAATCTGGGCTATGGAATAAATAAACTAAGTGAATCACAACAGACTATTTGATCTGACATCCTAAGCAATGGTTCTCAACCTTTGTTATACATTGGTAGCAACTGGGGATCTTTTTAAAAACTTGACACTTGGGCATCATCCTCAGAGATTCTGATTTAGTTGATCAGGGGTATGGCATAGTCAGTAGGGATTTTTAAAAGCTAATACAGAAGTTCAAGGTTGAGGACCAGCCCTCTAAAATAATCAACAGGACCAACACAATCAGTTTCGTTCAGTGAAGCTGAAACACGTCATAATACTGTCCTAAGACAGTAGAGGGCAGAGTTGACTTAAACTTATGTAAACTGTCTTAGGAAATAGCAAGTAGTTAATAAGGTAATCTTAACTTTGTACTTTGTGGTCGTCTTTTGCCATAAAGCTTTCATTTACTGCTAAAGCCAAATTATTTTTTGTGTATTGGAATTTATTAGGAGGCCCCTTAGTGATGCCTCATCAATAGGATCATTGCGTAATTTGCACACTTTTGAGAGTGCAAGGGAATTAATGATTCTGCCAGGATGACAGGTGTAAACCAGGAAAGCCTGAGGCAAACTGGGACATATGGTTACCCTATGATCACCGTGTCTTTCGCGGGATCCAGAAGAGCTAGAATCTGTAACATGGCTTTACTAATTAAACCAACCAGTAGTCACTCTGTACTTCTGCTCATTACCAAAGTTCAGTATTATTTTTGTGCATGCCCTCCTGTCATTGTTCAACATTATCCCAGGTACCTTGAACAACAGAAAAGAAACTGAAGACATGCTGTTAAGTACCAGGCATTATACAATCTAGTTGGGAAGAGGAAGCTAATGCATGAAGCTGCTCTGGTAAATAAAATTCAAGAACCTTCCTCCAAATCCTTTCAGGAAGCAGAATATGATAAATAAAATAAGTGATAAATAAATTCATAAATAACACTAACCCTAATTATGCATAGGCTGTCCTTGACTCAAAGTGATTCCACTTACAGTTTCCCATGATGATCCTTAAACACCTCCAGCACCTCCAGCAGGCAAAGACCGGTTGACTCTCTGAGCTGCCATGGGAGGGAAACTTAGAAACGCTCTTCCGTGTGAACACAGCTCCTCTCCCAGGTGCCTCGTTCCTGAATAGTTGGCCCGTATAGCCTTTGACCCTCAAATTGAGAATTAAGGCATTTAATTTTAGCATATAAGGCATAATACAATTGGTGACAAGCAAAGAGTACAGAACCAGTAATTTCAGCTGGCAGCAGAAGGCTCCCTCAGGTAGAGCACATCTGAGGCTTCACTTGCGTGGACTCACAGCCCTCTCATCCCACGCCGAGATCTCTGCTGGCTGTTACAGCCATGCCTCACACGTTTTGAATGACAACAACTACAGTGTTGGCCTATATTTAATTTATGTTCTCTTTCAACATTTTCTTTTCCTACCAATTTTCAACTTGGGTCAGAACTGTCATTTGTTGTTCTGTATTTAGAAACCTTATTCTTCCTCCTTTGCTGAATTATGTATGATTCCCTCTTTAGTGTTTGTTGTTGTTGTTGTTATTTAAAAAAAATTTTTTTTAACGCTTATTTGCCCTTGAGAGACAGAGACAGAGCCCAAGCCGGGGAGGGGCAGAAAGAAAGGGAGACACAGAATTTGAAGCAGGCTCCAGGCTCTGAGCTGTCAGCACAGACAGGGCTTGAACTCATGGACCGTGAGATCATGACCTGAGCCAAAGTCAGATGCTTAACCGACTGAGCCACACAGGTACCCCTTTATAATTTTTTTTAAGTAGGCTTCATGCCCAAGGTGGCACTTGAACTCACGACCCTAAGTTCAAGAGTCACATGCTGTACCAACTAAGCCAGCCAGGTGCCCCAGATTCCCTATTTGGTTTGATTTAATCCATATTCGAATACTTCTGCATTTTTTCAAATTTGAGTAATAAGTGATAATTTTCAAGACTGATTAGGCAACATTAGGAAACTCAAATGATTAAAGCACGGTAGTAAAGAACACAAAGTTATAAGATTAATCCTGTCATAAGATGGTTAGCTTCGAATTGGATCCAATGGACAGTCTGATGGCTTGACATATCTTCTCATTGCCCATGGGGTAAATTGGTAAGGGGCTGAGCACAGGTCAGGCAAATCCACTTTCCAACACTGGTGATAACTGAGGTGACTGGGGAAAGCAGATCAGCTGGGCTCAATTCGTGTAACAGGAATAGTTCCTTACTTTCACGGCACATATTTATTTCATTATCTGAGTGTTGATGAAATATCTAGGCTTTGTTTTCTTTTAGGGCATTGCTAGTTTCTTCTTGGCTTGACCCTCTCCTCTATCAAAACTTGCTCACAGAAAAGGGTAGAATATTTTCTATTTACATTTTACTGTATTTTTCCCAAATTGAAAATAACTTTGTCATTTATTCTGAAAATATTTCCTGCTTAGAAAATATCCAAAAATTATAGAAAAATAGAGAAGGAAGTAAGAATTACTCTTTTTTTGAAAGGGCTTGATAAGCATCTGGAAATTTTGTACTGTTTATTTATTTATTTTGACAGAGAACTAGAGAGCCAGGGAGTGGCAGAGAGGGAGAGAGAGGGATACAGAGGATCTGAAGCAGGCTCTGAGCCGAAGTCAGACACTTAACCAATTGAGCCACCCAGGCGCCCCAAGATTACTCTTAATCCTACCATCTAGAAATAACATTTTTAGGAGTATCCTTTCTGATGTAACATACCTCATTCCTTAGTCAAATACAAATGATCTGATGCCTACTTTTATTAAAAGTCCAGCAGTATGTCATGATATATTTCCCTATAAATATAAAACCACATCATCACTTAATTGACTGCATAGGGTGTGTGTGTGTGTGTGTGTGTGTGTGTGTGTGTGTATACATGTATATACACCATACTTGGTTTAACCAATTCCATTTTGATGGACATTGATTTCCAATTTTTCATTTTAATGAACATTATTATTATACTGAAAATCTAGAATGTGCTTACTATAAGTGTAAAATGTAGAGAGCTAGAACTGAGAGAGTCCTTAGAGACTAACAAGTTCAATGCCATCATTTTAAAGAAGAGAAATTGAGGTATAGAGAAGATAAGGGGGAGTAGACTATGTCTACTGATTTTTCCAGTCCACCCTGCTAACTTCTTTTCAAAAAAATTGCTTAGCTATTAAAATGCTACTAAGCAGCATTGGCTTTTTCTTACTTTAGTAGCCGAAAGGTTGTACCTTAAAAGCTAACTCTTCCCAAGGTCATTCGCATTTTAACATTTGTTGTTAGTTGTGACATAAGTTTGCAGGTTCCTATATAATCTTTGGAATGAGGGCATTCAATATGATTTCAGTTACCTAAATCACATGGGGCAAGCCCCTACTTATCCATTTCTGGCAGTATTTGGTAGAGGTGAGGAGCGGAAGCTGAGAAAGGTTTAGCAGGGGTTAGGGTCAGATAGGGGATACTGATGTTCACGCACAGCTTCGGAACCCTTCCAAAAGAGGGCCTACAGCTTTCACTTCTTTCAGTTTCTGCTATGGAAGGTCCAAAGTGTATGCTTCATTAAGCATATTTTGATGATTAAGATGGTGGTAGAATAGAATAAGCAATATGAGTTGTTTGCACATGCTCAGCATAATTTGGGGATAAATTCTTGACCTAGTTATTGACTTAAAATATCAGTCTACACTGTGGATAATCTACATTAAATATCATGGGAATGTGTTAATTCAAAAACCATGAGATAGTGCTTCCTGGATAAATAAATCTTTAATAAGCAAAGGATTTGGAGTTCTATGTGATTTTTTGGAAAATTACTTGAACTCTGAGTTTCTTGGTTTCTTTATCTAGCAATAAGGATAATGATAGCAATTTACTTCATGAAATTGAATAAAAATGATTATATGGCATTTGGTAAAAAGAAAATGATAAGTAATCCTTTAAAAATAGAATTTGCCTTACACAAAGGAAAATGAGGAAAAATGATGTTTTTGATAAGAAGTAGTTATTCTACAAAATAAATCATGTTTGAGTTGAATCATAGTTTCTTGTAGACTTGAAAGCATTGAAGGAATATCCAAACAGAAGTTAAGCAGCTGCAGAAATATCCCATGGAATGGAAAATGAGATGAATTTGCAGAGGTAATGAAGTCTTTTATTGCAATATCTTTCCAAACTTCATTGAAAATTTCCCAAAGGTCTTGGTTAATATTATGAAAAAAATATTTTGAATTTGGAAACTGCTCACTAACAAATAAAAGCAATTAAGACCATTTGCACTGGTAATAATTATCACATAAATAAAAAATTGTTTAATTGGCAGAACTATAACTCTTGCTATCATTCTTTATTAAACTCAAACTTTTTATTTTTTCTTTTTCAGAGTTTATTTATTTTGAGAGAGAGAGAGGGAGAAAGAGAGCATGCACATTAGCAAGCAGGAGAGGGGGGAGCGGAGAGAAAGATAGAATCTGAAGCAGGCTCCATGCTGTCAGCACAGAGCCTGAGATGGGGCTCAATCTCATAAACAGCTAGATCATGAACTGAGCCGAAATCAAGAATCAGATTCTTAGCCAACTGAGCCACCCAGGAACCCCAACAAACTCCATTTTTAAATTGTATTTTCTCTTCTTGATTTGAGTTCTTGGCTTGATAAATATTTATAAAGGAAGAGAATAAAGTTTCAGGTTTAGGTACTCGATTATCCACATACAGATTATATACTTTGTGGAGTACTCAAGATAGACTATTAATGTCAAAACAACATCAACTCGCTGCTTGTAATGCTTTTTGATCCACCTTCCTATGTTCTTAATCCTACGAGCTCAAGGCTTTGGCATATTGGAGGGTGGCCTTGATCCAAGGATGAGGTCTGAAAATGGCACTGAGAGGATAGAGCCAACAAAGTCAAAATTCCATGCTGAACCATCACCGTTGTGTTTGCTGTGCCTCATTATGAATGAGACATTGAAAGACAGCAGGCCACTTCCCCCTTAGCTGAACTTGGGGGTAGGTGTGAACATGAAACCTACTTAATATAAGACTCCATTTTTTACCCATAGTTGGTAAGTTAGGTATGAATGTGCCAAGGGGGCTGAGGAGCTGATAAGATTCAGGCACGAATATTGCCAAATATGTCTCAGTGAATTCATTTAAAGAACCTCACTCAAACATCAAAAGAAAAGTGATTCTCCTGAAAAAAAAATCACAAATATGTATGTTTAAGCCAAATAGAAACGATTTTGAATTACCTACTTCTTTGATTGATTTCCTCAATTGCAACTCTCTTTTAGTTTCCATGATTTGTTTGTTTGTTAATTCACTTGTTTACTCATCAGACCCTTATGAAATATATCTTGTAGTCAGGCTGTGTTAGGTGCTGGAAAACTGAAAACTATATCCTAAAAGCAATGGGGAGCTACTGGGTGATTTAAAGTAGTGGAGTGGCTTGATCAGATTTCCTGTTTTACAATGTGTACTTTGGCAACTATGTGGAAGAAGAGTTGAAGGAGAGTGATACTGGAGAATGGGAGAGCAGTTATGAGGCTTACAGAAGCAGTTCATGTGAGAAAAGATGGGGCTGAATGGCAAGCCTCCCAGATTCATATGTTGATATCCTGACCCCCGGTACCTCAGAAAGTGACCATATTTGGAGATAGGGCCTTTAAGGAGGTAGTAACAGTAAACTGAGGTCATATGATTGGAACTAATCCAATATGATAGTGTTCTTATAAAAAGAGCAGATTAGGACACAGGCACAGAGGAAAGACCATGCAAAGACAGAGAAAAGATAGCCATTTATAGGCCAAAGAGAGAAACCCTGCCAACACCTTAATCCCAGACTTCTAGCCTCCAGAATTGTGAGAAAATAAATTTCTGTTGTTTAAGCCTCCCAGTGTGTGGTGATTGTTATGGAAGCCCTAGCAAACTCATACAGCCTAAACCATGCAACTGTAGAAAAACATTAAGTACCTCCGGGCACTAGTTCATCAGCACACCCCAATATAAGCCTGCTATTACATCTGCACAATCTGGCATCCTTTACGTAACAGACCATCTGATCCTGAAAAGGGAGGAAGAGCTCAGGAACAGCTATAGAAGGAAAGATGCTCAATTATTCCAAAGCCTGGCTAGTGCGTCCATGGACTAGTGGACGGCAGTAGGTAAGCCTTGTTCTTCTGCTCCTTTCCATTATTGGTGGAGGAAAATTTGAATTTGGTGGCACCTACTCCTTCAGAGGATGACAATGTTGGTATTTGCACACTTGCTGCAGGCTTTCGGGTTCCTTGCAGTGACTGTTTTGTTTGCGGCATCTAACAGGGAAGTTTCATCCTTTATCCTCTATCTTGTAAATGGAGGACTTTTCCAGTTGGTCCTGCCTCTGTTTTGTCTTTAGGAGTTGTGGAGGGCATGGTTCTCTTAGATGTTTCCAGAAATGGAATGGAAATTTTAGCTTAGTTTCATGAAATACATCTCTTGGTGAAAGGGTAAGTAAGGGAACTAATGTTTTTTTTCAGCTCTAGGCACTGTTTTGAAGTTTTCTGTACATTCCCGTGAGCTCCAGATTCCTCCGTTGCTAGCAGGGATTCGAAAGAGTGGAACATCAGGTAGGTTCAGGTTTATTTGGTTTGGCATTTCCTTTTGTAAGTAGCTTTCTAACATATATGTTCATTTCTGAGTCAAAGTGGTTTTAAATTTCAAGTAAATAACTTTGCTTCTGTGATTCAGTAAAAATAGCTTTAAGATTAATTCAAGACAGCAAGTTAGTCTAGTTTGTTACAGTTTGGGGTTTTTTATTTAATTTTATTCCAGTTATTAGATTTTATAAATAAAGTCATAAACTTTAAACTGTACATAAAAGTGTAAACTATATTTAAAAATCTTCATCCTCCTCTAAATTTAGGATTTTATAATATGAAAATTCATATTTTCTTCAATTCTGAGAAATTTTATTCTACTTTGTCATTATAATTATCTCCTTTACTCTCTCTTCTCTTTCTTTAATACCCTCTACTAGACATATATTGGACTTTAAGGATCGTGCCTCTATGGCTTTCAGCTATTCTTTTGAATTTTTCATCTCCTTGTTTTTGGCTCTGTGGGGAGAATTTCTGTAGAAATTCCTACTAATTCCGACTAGCTTAGTAGAATTCCTACTAATCTGCCTTTCAACATGGTTACTTCTTCTCATCAGCTAATGAATTTTCAATTTGAGAAACTACTTTTTAAATTCCCTATAGCTTATTTGTCATGGATGCAATATCCTTTCAAATCTTGCTGAAGAAAATTTAAATTCATTTAAAATTTATCTCTATGTTCTTTATTAACTTAGTTTCCTCTGATATTACTTCTGTTAGTTGAGTCTAGTACTTCTCTTTCGTGGTATTGGTTCCTCTATCCTGACAATATCTTTGGTGATTTTGGTTGTCTGATGATCTTTTATCTGAGAATTCATTTGCCTGCCTGTTCTGTTTACCACAGTCTCTCTTTAGGGGCTGTGAAGAAAAGGTACTACATGCTATCAGGAGCAAGTGAAGGTTTCCTGTCCTTTCTGAGGGTCAGTAGATACCTGGGCTCTGTCCCTCTGGTTCCAGGATCTCCACTCACTTATTTATCTCACAAACATCTGATATTTAATGCCAGCAGGGAGAGGAGGCTCTTCAAGGAATTATTGTGTCCTAGGGCCCCTCCTTCTCTTGTATCCTTTGACTCTTGCTTGGAACTTCTCTAGGCTATTCCTTATCCTGAACCTGTTTTGACTTTCTCTCATTTTATTTCTCTTAGATCAGATCCCATCTCTCTTTCCCGTATTTCAGGATTTCCTAAAAATGCTTGGAAAATTGATCAGCTTTTGTCTTATTTCTCTGTGCTGTTAGATTCTTATTCTAAGAGGTAACTTTTTATGAGATTTGGGTGGAGAAAAGGTAAATGCATGTGCTCAATCCATCTTGATCTAATCTCCACCTACTTTCTTTATTATCTCTACTGATTATCAAATAATACAAGCTCCATGTGAAAAATTCAAAGAATATAGAGATAGAAAGTAGAAGTTCCCTCTGTGTCAGATGCCTCTAATGTCCCAATATACATCCTTTTGGCTTTGCCTATTGTTATCAGCTGGAGCTGGGTAGGCCCTTCTGTGAGTGCTTCCTCTTATTTTCTGGTTTACTGGCTGACTTTCCTTCTGGCCCAAGACCTTCAAATGCACACCTTCCCTTCTGGCCCAATTACCTGCAGATTGCCTATTGTGAGCTTGCTGGGCAGCTTGGAATTGGGAAGGGTCAACATGGACGGGGGTGAAGGGGGTGCAGCCCCTCGACCAAAGAGAATGAGGGCCAATCTCCCACCCTTTAGATAGACAATTCCAGGAGGCATTACATACTCTTCTCAGAAAATCCCTGCAGAATTAATCCCTGTTGCCCACAACAATGACCCTGATTATGAACCCTTATATTCAGCTTTTCCTTCTCTCCCCAGTTTCTCATTCCCACTCCCCAGGATATGCTATTTTTTCTCCTCCTTCTTTGACAATGCCCTTTTTCCCTCTGTACTTCTAAACTTCCTCTCTCCCTCAGTTCTGATTTATCATTTCACTATAACTCTATTAGCCGTAAAGCATTTGGGGATGCTGTCAGAATAACAGGCTCTGTAGCAAATGAGGTTATATTGAATTATTTAGCTTTCAGCTAAAGTGGAGATAACTAAAGCAGCTGAGCTGGTTTGTAAAATCCTAGGGTAATCTGTCTACTGATTTGGTACTTTTATCATATTAATTTTTCTTGTGGCTGAAAATTATAAATTCTACGGCTACAAAGAAATATGTGTTCAACTTTTCAGTTCAATACCACAGACCTATAGCTAGGGAATTATCTGTTTCATGTAGTATACAATTATGTAGCTGCAATCCTAGGGAATCATGAACTTATTAAGTTTATTCACACAAGGCTTCTAAAAAATATAAATAATTTCTCACCATTTTTACTTTCAAAAATAGATCAAGGATTTCTACTTGAGATAAATCATACTCTCAGCTTTTGAAGTTGGCCTTTTTCTTGAGTTTCTCTTGCCAGAATTTGGTTCTTAAATAATTTTATAAATGACAAAGATCTGTTTCTAACTCAGTAATAAACAAATGGATTCTTAAATGTTATCAGAAGAGGGGGCATCACTGCTAATCTAATGGATGACCACGAATATTCTATCATCTTTCCTATATTACTAGTGTCTCTGGAGAAATTGAGGTTAATAAGGGCCCGGACATGGGGGGGGTGTGGAGAATTCTGTGGCTTTGTAATATCTGTGGCGTTTGCCCCACTTAGCATCTCAGTGTCTAAATGCCCATCTTGAAGTGTGGCTACAGCAGGAAGTGAAATATCTTTGCGTCTGTTCAATATATAAACTAAGCATGCACATCTGGCAACTAAACACCCTTTTCCTGGCAAATCCTGGAAAACAGCATAATTATACACTCAAGCAAATAACTCAGGAGTAAGACTGTTCCGTTGTTAACAAAAGCAGGCAGTACTGAAGTTACAACTCCTCTCCACTGCCATCCATAATACCGGGAGAGTACCTGGGCTGCTACCGGTTACCTGCATGAGAAACTGGTCCGGAAACGGCAGCTGGAAAAAAGAGATCAAAGTTATAGTGAGCAGTACACTGTTATTGAACAATAATCTTGTATCTTAAAGTCAGGAAAACGCACAGCCTTGCAAGCTGCCCATTTTCTTCTGTGAACCTCTCTCGAGGTGACTCGGAGGTGCCTTGTCTTTCCTCTTTGGCACCATTGGTTCTAGTGTTTTCTCTGGCCTACTGCATCCCACCCCATCCAGGCTTGCAGTGAGGAAGCCCCTGTTCGCCTGGAAAGCAGGGCCGGACAGGAAGTGCCGGTGGGCTGGTGTGGCAGTTTGCCTGTTGATTTCAGTCCTTGCAATGTGGGACTGCCGGCTGCGCCCCGACCACACCAGGTTTGCAGACAGAAACAGAGAAAGTACGCCTGCGGGCTGGGGGCGGGGGTCTCCGCGTCAGTGCCCATCCCTACCTTCCCAGAGTCTGTTCATACAGCCTGCCAAGTGAAGTTCGCCCCGGAGCGTGCTTTCTAACACCAGCCCCGGGGAACAATCTTTCCCAAACCCGCCGCAACGGGGGCGCATGGCCGGGGCTCCCGCCTCGCCCACCCTACAGTCTGAGCGTCTGTTTGAATACATTTTAAAAACCTGACAGTACACAGTGGGGACGCAGGGCGGGAAAGGCTGGAGGGCTCATTTTCGTGGCCAGGCTTGCTGCTCCGGGCTCAAGATTTAGGCCCGAGCTGCAGAGTCAACCCCTTTTCCCGCTGCAGGGAGCTCGGGGTAGCGCGCGGTTAAGGGAGGTGAGCGACGATGGGGGCGCTGCGGGCAGCTGGAGCTTCTGGCGTCCCGGGCCCAGGCAGCCAGCCAGGAGGCGGAGGCCGCCAGCGGGAGCCGGGCGGAGGCCTGGCAGGTGCCCCTGGGCGCGGAGGCTGATTGGCAGGTGCGGGAGTGGGTGGGGAAGGCGGGGGCTGGGCCTGGCGCTGCGGGAGGCTGCGGCCCCGCCTCCCCGCCCCCGCCGCGGGACTATCTGGTCCCGGCAGCAGCGATGTCCCCCGGCAGGAATGTCCCTCCTCAGATAATGTTATTTATATCTCTGGGCGGGTCCGCGGCTCGGCAGCACCAGGCGCCCGGCGGCCGCTGTGCTAGGAGCCCCGTGCTGCCCTCTTCCCCCTGCGCCGCCGCCGCCCCTGGGCTCGGGGTGGCCGCTGCTACAGCCCCAGCGCAGGTGAGTCCCGGGAGGGCCCAGCGGCCGGCGGGGGCTGGGTGCGGGTGCAGATGCGCGAGGCTGGGGCGCGCGGCGCGAGCGCAGAGGAGGCGCTGGGCCCAGGGGGCGCGTGACGCGCGGGGCCCAGGGGACCGAGTAGGGGTTCAGCCCCGGTGCGGGGCGTGGGGCCCGGGAGGCCCAGGCGGTTGCGGCAGCGAACACACTGGGGCGCGGGAATCCGCGTGGGTTCGGAGGCACTTGGCGAGCGGGGCGCTTTGCTTTGGAGAGCCGGATCCTGGAGCGTCGCCCTGGGGCGCTGAGAGGGTGGGGGCTGTGTGTGTGGTGGGGGTGCGGTGTGTGTTCAAGTCCCGGCCAACCTCCTCCGGGACCCCGGGATGGGGCAAAGGGGATTCTGCCTTGAGCTTGTCGGACCTTCGCACTGCCCTCTCCGCCTCCTGCTTGCCGGGCTTTCTCAGCCCCGGGCCGCTCAGATTCTCTTCTAGGGAACTTGTCCGCGCGCTCCCCAGGCAGCCTGGCGCCCAGGCAAGGGAGGACAGGGCAGGTCAGCGGGGAGGAGACCCGGCCGCCGGCCGCTGGGAGCGAAGCGGAGTGGCTGGGTGCAGACCCAAAGAGGATAGAGCAGAATGCCCGAGGCATACTCCAAGGACCTCCTGCCCTCCTCTCCCAAAGAGTTCTCCAAGCTGCTACAGTCCACTCTACTCTCACCCGCCTCACCAGTTCCCTTTTCTCCAACAACTTGGCCCTGAGAAATATAACAAAGTGGGAGAAATAACAGGAGCTTTAAAATCATCTCCAACTGCCACCAACTCGCCCAGACTTCCCGAGGGTGGGGAAGTCGCTGTGGGCTTCAGTACTGTTTCCGTGACAACGAGCTCCAGGTAGGGCCTCGATTTACAGCCTATTAATATCCAAACCACTGTTTTCACTGAGCAATTAGAGGCGTCAGGAGTTGATAATAACGCGCTAAACTGGCTGAAGGGAAATGAAAATCCACTTAAAAATTTTTTTTAGGTGCATCAGTTGGGGGGGGTGGTGGAGAGAGACTGACAGTATTTGTGTAACCATAACTCCTGTCCGTGGAGAGCCTAGGCTGTCACCTCCAGATAGGAGAGAGCAATCCAAAATTCATAGCCTCGAGGTAGTTCTTGTCTATATCTCAGTTTCTAGGGAAAATGATTCAGGTGGCTCCTGAATGAGAGGAGTCTGCAAATCAAAAGTTTTTGGTACCTCTATATTGTTCACTAACCTACCCTTAGGTTCACAGATGGTTCTGAATTTGATTCTAGAATTCCCTCTTTGGCCATCCTGTGACCTAGGGCAGGTTATTTCCTATTCCGGTGTCAGACTTTTGCTAGGAGCCCTGGTTTCCAGAATGTCTTTGAAGACTCTTTTTTGTAAACACAAAATGGTTAAGTGTACTGAATGTCCAGCACCCAGCACAGTAGGCTTGTACTTGCCTGGAGGTTTGGTGCTAATTAGGAAAAGGAATGTTAGGCTCACGCTGAAGAAGAGCCTACCAGCCTTGAAACCAACGGACTCCTCAGAGGTGAATCATTTATACAGAATTTTATCAAACGCTAGAGTAAAAACACAACTGAAAAACATAAACCTTACATTATGAAAACATGGTCTTTATACCCCTTAGCTGTTGCTCTTAGCTTTACCAGCGGCCCAGTCACAAAGACTGGGGATGAGCCAACCTGTTAATCCTAAATTCTCGGAAGACTCAGAGTCTGCTCGTGGAATTGAAAGCACCTGAAATCTCCCAGGCATCCAGGACGGGTCTTGCGGCACAGGCGTATCAAGTTTTCCTGACTGGCTTGCCCAGCTGAGAGCTGGGATACCAGGATACCACTTTTGCTCTGGTTGTGGCTTCCTGCAAGTGTTCTGAGGGTGTCCTCTATCCGAACACCTACTGGATGATGGGCTTTGGGGTATGGAAAGGTGTGGCAGTAGGTGCACTCCCATGAGGGATCATATTTGACAAACTAACAATTACTATTTTAGTCATGAAAGTTTTGAACTAAAGTCAAAATCTGATGGTTCTGCCACACTTCTGAAAACAGACTGGGTAAATAGAGTAATAATAGCTTTCATTTTTTCCCGTCTTTTATGCACTGGTGCCTGGCTGGCAGTGGACACTCAGTTCATCTTTGTTGAATGAAGAGAATGAACAAATGAATGCTCAGATGGTTTTTTTTTTATCCTATTGTCTCAGTAACTCTGTGAGGTAGTTTATATCATCAGCGTTTTACAAGTCAGGAAACAGGCTCAAGGAGATTTAATAATTTGTCTCACATCATACAGCTGATGAGAGGTGAAGACAGGTTTCAACTCTGCTGTTTGGTTCTTACTCTCTGAAAGATTAGACATTCAGCAGGGGATGTAGAAGTGCAAGTTGGAAAGATGTGACTATAGGATGGTCTTTCACGCTCAAGACCTTGGGTTATAATTTTGCATCTATCAGTGAAATAATAATGTTGCCTGAAGACGGTATTTTGTGCCTATTTGCTCAGAGGTGCTTAGCCTGGCCCATTGCGTTCAGGTCATTGTTTCAAGGACGGAACTGTAATTTTGGCAGTAGTCAAAGCATGGATTTTTTTGAAAACAGATTTTCCTTTCAGTCGAGGAAGTGGCCAGGAGGGCTTGATGATGCATGGGGACAGTGTGATAGAACAGAGGATGACTATAAAAAATTCACGAGGCAAATGCTAGTGGAGTGGGAAGGGACCTTAGAGGTCACTGAGTCCAGCCTTCTGTTTGTGTGGCTGCTTGCCTAAAGGGGACACTAACTGCAGTTTACCTGGTCATCTGTGTACAGCTTTGGTGCGTGCCTGTCATGTTTCTTAGTCTTGCCCATTTCCATCCTACCTCCCTCCCTCCCTCCAAAGACCAATATTAGGTTTATGTCCTGAAGTTCTGCCTACCCAAACCACTGAAGTATTCTTTCCTTTGAGGGAGATTGTGAGAGCATCTATTTAAATATCCAATTACTTTCATCTTAGTAAAATCTTTAAAAAAAAAAGAAAGTATTGGGAGTAAGCAGGTGAGAAGACATTAGTGAGCATTAAACTCTAAACTGTCCCATAAACTCCCCCATTGCTTGTTAGATATACAGATGTATGCATTTTCACACAATGGGTAAGTACATTACTATCTTGAATTAGTGCAAATCTTAAGATAAATAATTATGTAGCATTTCTGGGGCAGTGGGGGAAAGAAAGGATTTTGGGGAATTATTGGGACTGTCAGATACCTGTTGTAATCTAAACTGAATCACCAAGTTGCCCTTGAACTGTGCTTTTTCAGATTGTAAAAATCAAGTGCAAAATTATACTCTGTCCAAGACCTGAAAATGCAGGAAACCTGACCAACAGGAGGTTTAAAGTGATGTAAAGTACATTTCTTCATTATCCATAGTGTTTTCTTAGAACTTCGGACCTGCAGATTAACATTTATCAATTGACTTTGGAAGATCAAGAATGAAAATAATTGTGTGGGCTGATGAGGAATTTGATTTTATAATGAGGACTGGCAGGGCAGCTCATGGATGTTGGGTTCTGAAACCGTACAGATATTACTAGTCAGAAATTGCTGTGGAAAGAAGTGTTGCATCTTAGAAGTAGTTTATATTGACTCCATTGATTTTATAGATAGTTCTTTGGTTACCCCTCTACCCTAGGTAAGAAATCTGGGGAGGAAGAATAAACACAGTGGTCTGTGTGCCCAAACCATCATGTAGCATTTGCTGGGTTATCACAAAGATGCTGCTTTTTTCTGCCAGCCCCAAGGGGTGAAGGTCACCTGGTTTTGGAGATGGAGATGGTGATCAAGGGAAGGCGTAGGAGGCAGAATTCACTGTCAGACCTGGCTCCAGTCACTGAATTGTCAACTCCCCTCGGTAAATATTTAGAAAATGTCATAGCATGTTTCCCTTTGTTGCTGTGCTTATTTCTTAATTCACAGCCAAGCAATCCAAGTTCTGCCATTTTCAGCCAGCCTTAGCTGAATATCAAACCACCAGGGGATCCCCAGCCTTACAGCTCACACAATTTTAGAGGCGGTCATAGACAGAAAATGCTTCCTCAGTGGAGATTGCTGGCTAGCTTATGACATTCCCAGACCACCTTTCATTGTTCTCTTTCCTTCTCCTGGTGGCAGGAAATATTACCAAGCCATCGCCTTCCTACCGCAGTGAGGCCTTCTCAGGCTTTGCTATAATGTTTAATCTCTACCCTGTACGTGTGCAGATCTGGACAAGGGTATAATTACAAAGGCAATTAAAACCCATATATCACATTCGCAATAGGGGCAAAAGTGGGGCTTCCTTTCTTCCTTTCATTCGAATGTGTAAATTTAGCAAGTGAAAAGGTACAGGGCTAGAAAAAAAATAGACTTTGCATTGAACGGGGCTCAGATCATCCAGGATAGTTATGAAAAGAATAACAGGGCACCTTGGCGGCTAAAGAACAATAATTGCTTTGAATTATAGTCAATTCAGGAGTTTCCACCATCATGAAAAGGAACAGAAACTTGTATAATCTTGAAAATGAATTAGTTGAAAATAATTTCCATTTGTATTAGGGTGTGTCTCATTTGAGAATTCATAGCTCTTCCAATTAAATGAAGCACACTTTAGAGATAATAACTTAGGAGGACTGGAGAGAGGTCACTAGCTCCTATCCCTCTACTTAGTTCCTGCCTGTTTCTGGAAGCCCCCCAGGAGTGGTCAGCCAGCCGCATCTCCCAGCATATTTCCCCAGGAGTAGAAAAGCAAGAGAATACTGCCTCCAAGCCGTAAGTCAGAGAGCTGGAAAGGCCTAAGAGAGCCATTTGAGAAATATTCAGAGACAGCAAGCATTGGGTACCTACTGTGTGCATTATACTGTTCTAAGCCGAGGACATAAAAAGGAATCACGTGGAAACCTGCTGATCTGGTGGGAAAGTATTCTTGCAAACAAGCAATGACTCAACAGGGCACCTGAGAGAAAGCCCATGGGAGAAAGAGTCTAATTCATTATTAGTGTTGTTGTTGTTGTTATTATTATTATATATTTATTTTGAGAGAGAGAGAGCAAGCGAGCAGAGGAGGGGCAGAGGGAGAGGGAGGATCTGAAGCAGGCTCCATGCTGTCAGTGCAGAGCCTAACACAGAGCTCGAACCCACAAACTGTGAGATTGTGGCCTGAGCCAAAACCAAGAGTCAGACGCTTAACCAACTGAGCCACCCAGGCACCCCAGAAAGAGTCTAATTCAGGTGGGAGAGTGCCTAGGATTTCTCTAATGGAAGGAGGATGAATGAGTAGGAGTGAGGGCGTAGGCATGTCGCCCATATAGATGTACGATAACAAATGATTAAGTTAGGGCACGGGGAGTAGATCCATGTGGCTAGAATGTAGGGCACAGCCCAGGAAGGGGCTGAAATATGACTGGAAAGATGGCTTGCGTTCTGTTTATGGAGAAGCTTGAATGATCAGAGGTTCAAGTTGAAATTGATAAATGTTTTTGAGCAGGGGAAGACCAGATCAGATGCCTGGTTTAAACGAAGCTCACTAGTGGTGGGAAAGGGAATGTGAACGAGAGATTAGCACAAGTTGATGATCACATAGATGGTGTATAGTCCACCCAGCTTTCAGGATGCCTTTGTATATGCATCATTTATTTTATTTTACAATGACCATGCGAAGAAGCAGGGAAGATCTCGTCATTCATGCTTTACAATAGAGAAAATGGGGGTGCCTGGGTAGCTCAGTTGGTTAAGTGTCCGACTTCAGCTCACATCATGATCTCACGATTCCAGTTCGAGCCCCTTGTTGGGCTCTGTGCTAATAGCCTGGAGCCTGCTTCAGATTCTCTCCTCAAAAATAAATAAACATTAAAACATAAATATATAAATATAAATGATACGATAGAGAAAACGAGATTAGAAACAAACAATGATTTGCCGAAGTTCCCTATAGTAGTTTATGATGGAACCTGACTTCAACCCGATTTCCTAGTACCAAGGCTGAGGCTTTGTCCAGATCTTCTCTTCAATGAAATGATTTAATATTCTGGACTTTCTGGTTGAGACAGTGATTGCTTGCATTCTTCAGAACCTTCTATCTAAGATTGTTGGAGAGCGGGAGGAGGAAACTTGTTACAGTTTCAGCTGTAACAGTTACATGTTCAGCTGAACAGTTACAGCTCTTTAACCACAAAACCTCAAGAGTAACCCTTTAGCATGTACACAGGTGCTGTCCTGAAGTATGAATGAATCTTGAGCATACTGTAGATAAATGATAGGTTTATATACCGTTAATTGATGTTCTGGCTTTTTCATTCCTTTACCCCAAATTTGCTGGGTATTATTATGCTTAGGCCTCATTTGGGAGTGATCTTAGGTGTTTTGATTTGTACTTTAAACTTCAATAAATATTTATTGAGCTTTCTTTTATTTGCCAGACATATTCTAGGTCTAAGGGGATATAACAGTGAAAATGGCAAAGCAGACCCCAAATTTGACATCATGGAGCATGCACAGTAGTTAGGTGAGGCAAGAACTAAACAACGACAACAAACAGATGAGTGTATATTATAATTTGCCATAAAGAAACTTGAAGAGCACGAAACATGAAGAGAAAGAGAGGTGGTTCTGTTTGATGGAGGATGGTGGCGAAAGACCTCTCTGATGAAGTTTTATTTGTGCGGAGAGCCAAACCAAGTGAGGGATGGGAATGGGGCTGTCTGGGGGAAGAGATTTAGCTTGAGGGCGAAGGCTCTAAGGTGGGGTCACTGCTGTGTACAAGGAGAGGGCAGAAAGCCAGTGCGACTGGAGAGGAGGGACAAGAGTGAGTGCAGGATGTGCTGTTGGAGAGGAAACAGGGTCTGGATCATGCAGGCTTTGCAGCCGTGCTAGGACTTTGTGCTTTAGCCATGCAATAGGAAGCCACCAGAAGTTGCGGGCAGAGGAGTGCTTTGTTCAGATTTGTGGATGAGGAAGATCTTTCTGGACAGGACACTGTGGAACACTGACTGTAGGGGACAAGAGTAGAAACAGGGAGTAAAATGAAAGCTACTGTAGCAGTCCAGGTTAGAGATGACGGACCGGCATGATGGTGGTGGGGGTGACAAAATGCAGCTGGCTTCTGGATGGAGTTAAAGGTAGAGCTCATGGGATTTGGAGACAGAGGATGAGAGAAAAAGAGTAAGTCAAGGATGACTCAGTTGCTTTTGGCCTGAGCAACTTCAAGAATGAAAAAGCCATTTACTGAGACGGGATATATCTTGTCAAATGTACTGTGGACTCTTATTTTTTACTTTTGTAGTAATTGAGTTGATTTGGAATAGACTCAGGCAGACTTTTCATTTAAATACACCCAAAAGAAGGTGTTTTATGGTGGCTGACTCATGACATCTGCTTGTTTTGAATTAGAGCTTTAGATGTACAGTTCTGTGTACTTGATGCTATTACTTTCAGATCATTGTCACAACATCTTCACTGTGTGATAGAGATGAAGATATGCAAACAAGAAGGAAATATATTTCACTTTATAATTAGAAATGTTTTGAATGTGTTGTTTAGACCCTCAACATCTTTTAACACTTTCTGTTTATCATATTTTTAAAAAACTTTTAAAATTATAAAATGAATTCATGCCCATGATTAAGAAGTGTATCCACATTATACAAGGGTATACAATGAAAAGTAAAAGACTTATTTCCCTTACCTCCAGTCCTACTTCTAAAAGTTACCAATGTCAACAGTTTCCTATGCATTTTTTGAGAAAAAATCATTGCATATGTAAGCATATATAAAAATATGCTTAGTAACTTAGTAGCCCTCAGGCCTAGAGTCTAACTTGCTTGCTTTCTTTCTTTCTTTCTTTCTTTCTTTCTTTCTTTCTTTCTTTCTTTCTTTCTTTCTTTCTTTCTTTCTTTCTTTCTTTCTTTCATATGCACGTGCAAGTGGGGAAGGGGCAGAAGGAGAGGGAGAGAGACTGAGAATCTTAAGCAGGTCTAAATGCCCAGCATGGAGCCCAAGTTTATCTCACAACTGTGAGATCATGACCTGAGACAAAATCAAGAGTTGGGCATGTAACTGACTGCGCCACCCAAGCACCCTCAGCTTTCTGTCAATTAGGGGTCTCCCTCTTCTAAGCCATCCTGCACTGACAAGCTGTGTTTGTCCTGTAATGCCCCTTCTCAGAAATGTCTAGTGGTTCCCCTCTGGCTAGAAGTGGAAATCCAAACTCATACAGTTGACTTTTAAGAACCATAATCTGGCTCCAATCTCTTTTTCTACTTGTACCTCTTAACCAATTTCTATCACAAACCCTTTCTTTGAACCAGGTTTGTCTGCTTCGACTCAAGCGAACCTGAACATTTTCCCAGATTTGGAGTGGTTTCCATCAGTCTTTCTGGAACACACCAGCCCCTAGTAATATCTCCCTTCTACAGATGTGCTAGAGTTAGTTACATGTGCTGCTTAATTGAACATAACCATAGGCTTCATTTATTATTATTATTATTATTATTATTATTATTATTATTATTTAACTTATGTCTATTATTTGTTTCACTAGGCAGCTCTTGAAGGCAGAAACTGATCTATGAATTATAGTGGCAGGTCTTACATAAAGCCCTGCATAGTGCTTTTTCACATAGAAGTTCAATTAGTAATTTTTGGAATGTGTGCTTTGACACTCATCCCCTAATGGGGTGGTTCTAGTGCATAGGGATTATATTAATTAAAAATTCTCCACTGATGGCTGCCAACAAAACCACCTTCTTAGTGAGTTACATAGGTGTCCATTCCCAAGTAATGGTAAATGGACTCTGCTCCTATGGATATAGAACTTTCTAAGGGGCCTGGTCTCATGCTCTCATGCTCTCATCCCCTCTTCAGATGGCATTGCATCTAAATGTTAGAAACAAGGTATTTTCATTTGCTACTGAATGACGAAATACAGTTATTTAGTGGGCATGGCAACCATGTGATTTAAAAAATGTATTATATTTATGACAAAATTTACCACTTTAACTATTTTTAAATGTTTGGTTCAGCGGCATAAGTACATGCACGTTGTGCACATTGTCATGTGTCTCCAGAACATTTTTCATCTTCTAAAACTCAAACTCTGTCCTCATTAAACACTAACTCCCCTCACCGCCCGGCACCTGGCAACCATCATAGAGACTTTCTGTCTCTATGAATTTGACCAGTCTAGGTGCCTCCTATAAATGGAGCCCTACAACATTTGTCCTTCTGTGTCTGGCTTATTTCAGTTAGCATCATGTTTTCAAGATTCATCCATGTGGTAGCCTGTGTCAGAATTTCCATTTTAAGACTGAGTGATATTCTACTGTATGTATTTTTCACATTGGGTTTATCCATTCATTCATCTGTGGACACTTAGGTCACTCCCATCCCTTAACTATTATGAATAATGCTGCTATGAACATGGATATACAAATATCTCTTTGATACCCTGCTTTCACTTCTTTTGGGTACATACTCAGGAATATATACTCCAGTTTATTGTTGGATCATATGGTAATTCTATTTTTAATTTATTTGAGGATCCAAAGCAAGCAATTTTAATATTTCTCCCTGGTCTCCAAAGGGAAAGGCAGAATTTATTAACATCCTCACCTTTGGAACCTAACCGAACTTGAGAATTGTTTATTTGTATTTGAAAACACTGTCTTTGGGGGATAGTTTGTTATCAAAGCTCTTCCATTTGTCTGTATATTAGATTAGTGTGCTTGTTTTTAAATCCTAGACTTTTAGAGGGCAGGCATGAGCTGTTTAATTTGCTTTGTAAAACATGTAACTCAAACTTAGGTGGGGAAGGGTGAAAATATTATGTGATGATGTATTTCAACCAAAATATCTCCTTGAGCTGGATGACAAGAGTCTGGGTTGTTTCCAGCTCCTTTTCTCTTGCTGTTTGCCCTTGGGCAAAGAGCTTCCTCTTTCTCTAACATTTTTTTTTCAGGGATTTTTTTGTCCGTGTGATGGCACCTTAATATTTATTTGCAGAGTTCCTTCTAATGCCTAAATGTTGCCTATTATTTGCAGAGTTCCTTCTAATGCCTACATGTTGCCTCTTCTTCGTAGCCTTGCCTGATAGCCCCTCTCCCTCCCAGGTGCTGGTGTAGCACAGGAATGCTTCCTTCCATGTGTTTTTGTAGGACCTTTCTCCTTCCCTTGTTATGGGATGGATCATCTTGTTTTCTAATTATCGACTTGCCTCCCATGCCATTAGGCTATGCTTCTTGTGACAGAGAACTAGGTCGTCGTTGTCTTCCTTTTTTTTTTTTTTTTAAATTCCCAGCACCATGCTAGGTACACGAAGGGGAGTAACTCATAAATAGTTCTTGATTGAGGACACCTGGGTGGCTCAGTCGGTTGAGTATCTGGCTCTTGATCTTGGCTCAGGTTATGATCTCATGGTTCATGGGATTGAACCCTGTGTCAGGTTCTGCACTGATAGTGCAGAGCCTACCTGGAATATTCCCTCTCCCCCCCTCTCCCCCCCTCTCCCCCCTCTCCCCCCTCTCTCCCCCCTCTCCCCCCTCTCTCCCCCCTCTCCCCCCTCTCCCCCCTCTCCCCCCTCTCCCCCCTCTCCCCCCTCTCCCCCCTCTCCCCCCCTCTCCCCCCCTCTCCCCCCCTCTCCCCCTCTCCCCCTCTCCCCCTCTCTCCCCCTCTCTCCCCCTCTCCCCCTCTCCCCTCCTCTCCCCTCCCTTTTCCCTCCCCCCTCACTGTCCCTCCCCAACTCATGCATGTGTTCACTCTCTCTGTCTCTCAAAATATACTTTTAAAAAAAGTTGATTACAAATTAAAGAATGAGTGTTTGAAATTATATGTAATTGAGTTATATATACATATGTACTTGGAAATGAAGATTTTTATAATGATTATAATAAGTCAGCATTTATAAGTGTCTCAGCATACTGTGATAGGCTGAGAACTTTTATGTGTGTTGTCATTTCTGTTATTATCCTAATTTGACAGATGAAAAATATCAGCCTTAAAGAAGTTTATTTACCCAGAATTATACACTGAGAAGATCAAAGCTGGACTTGGACCCTGATGTATTTATTCTAGGGTGCTTGTTTAGAATCACTATGCCCACATATTTGGGTGGAGGTCAATATTCCAAACTCTTAATTCTAAGAGTTTATTTTTTTCTTTTATCTTGCATCTTTAATGGTCTAAAATTAGAGAGGTAACTAGTTGTATACCTTTATATGCTGCTTTATATTTGCAATGATTTAACCTAATAGGCTTGAATCCCCTTATTAGCTTTTAATAAATAATGTTCTGAATCCTACTTCCAACATAGTTCTTTGACATCTGAAGACGAAGATGCTAATTAGCGTTATACAATATACCGCTGTCATAGACAGTTCTCTATACCTGTACTAAAATTGCTTTAGAAGAGATATGATGTTGTCAAACTAGACAGCCTCCTTCCAGACGCAGGTCCCAAGTTCCCTGCAGTATTTGACTTTGTTAACCACTCTTAGTTAGAGCCTGGGTCCCAGGGCTTACTCTCTCCTTTTTCTCCTCCCAACTTGCTTACACCCCAGACTTGCTTGCTTTCGTTTCTTCCCTTCTCTTTTCTTTCTTTCTTTCTCTTCTGTTTCTTCTTCTCTACCAGCTCTTAAATATTAGGGCTGCCAGTGCATCTAAATCCTTATGTGTAGCCCCACAAAGGGCTGCTACTGTGTAGCAGTCTGCTAGCTGTCTTCATTTGGTCATAACAAGATGTCTCAAACTTACAATGTAGCAATAGGGCCACTGTCACTCACCCCCAAACCTGCTCTTCTGCTTTCATAGCTAGGTTTCAACTGTCGCTATTGTCCCTGGTATGAACCTCAGCAACTCTTTTGGGTTTTCTTCTCTTCACACTTCTATATCCAGTTGGCTGCCTGTTTATTTTTCCTCCAAAATTTTCAAATTAGTTTCTTTTAATTTTTACTGTTTTATGTTTGAAATAATTGGCCTTCAGTCTCTATCTTTCTGACCCATCTTACACTCTGATCTCAGAATTATTTTTAAAAACATGAATGTGAGTCATTCAACTGCTTTAAAACCCTCAGTGGTTCCCATTGCCCCAGAATAAATTTTAAACAGGCAGGCAACCTGTCCCGACATCCCTCCCAGCTTCATTCCCTTTCTATTTACTGTACATTGGATGCTTGTGACTCTGTCATCTCAGGGTGCGTTTCCACCTCTATGACTTTACTTCTACTGTTTTCTAGGCCTGGAATGTCTTTCTCCTTTTCTTTAACTGTGAACTCTCACACATATATCTTTCAGGCCCCACTCAAACATAACCCCTCTGATGCTTTCTCTGTTCCCTGAAGCAGGAAGACATCCACTCTTTCCTGTGAGTTCTCAGCTGTCACTTTGCACATTGTACCCTGGTTAGTCATGGACAGGTCTGCCTCTCCTCTAGGTTATGGGATCCTTGAAGGAGGGACATTTGTCTGGTGCCCATGTGGACGCTGGTGCCTGACAGCATCTGGTGCATGTGTGGAGCTCAAGAAATGTGGAATTGATTGCGTGATAGGGGAAGTTTCAGGAAGCACTGAAAATAATCCACCAAATGGTGACCATGAAGATTATGAAGAAGGGTTAATGGGAGAAACTCGGTATTGATGGCGTAGGGGTAAGGAGTGAAGAGGAATGTTTGAGACCTGAGTGGAGGCTGTCTTCCCACCTCTGTATTCTCCAATTGCTGTCCATTTATCGGACACAAAAGTAACAGCTGATTTTTAACTTACATCATCAGAATATGTCTATTGGTAGGAAAATTTAGTTATTCATCCAGAATACAGTCACTCCCACCTCATTTTTCAGTGAATGTTTGAGGCTGACCCTTAGAAAGCAACTATGAAAGGCTCTTTGAGTGGGTGTTTCAGACCGATATACACAAGATTTGTTTTATAATGGTGAAGAATTAAGAAAAACATTTCAGAGAAAAGACCAAAAGTTCCTGCATAGAAGTTCTTTTTTGTTTATTGGTTTTCTCCTTTTTTCTTTCTTTCCTTTCTTTCTTTCTTTCTTTCTTTCTTTCTTTCTTTCTTTCTTTCTTTCTTTTCTTTCTGGATGCATGTAATCTTTTTTGTTTGTTGTCACTAAGATATGTCAGAATAGAAACTACCTTGTAAAATGTTACAGCACTATTAGTTGTTTTTTTCAGCCCTCATTTTTGCCTTACCCAGACAAAATGAGTTTTACCGATGGATAGACTCACGACAATACTGCTCGCTCAGTTCTTTGAGAGCATTTCTGTTTCTTTTAACCAAACTCTCTGTTATGGACACACTTCCGCTACAATCCAGTGGCTCTCTTCTTTTACTGTGTTCTGTGCCTGTTGATTAACGGATTGGAGGTAGTTTTTAACTTCCAACGGCAGTGAGTGGAGCTGTTATGCTTTTATAAATATGTTGGGGTGGGGAGGGTCTGAGATGAACTAATGAACGGAAGGCCCTCTAAAGGTCTTAGGAATAAGAAGAATAAAGAAGGGCAAAGGACAGGGTTAGACCTTGTGCGGGGCACCTGAGTGTAGAAAAAGGAAGGGACTCAGCCAAGACAACCTAGTGAGTTCTAAGGGGCACAATGAAGCCAGTGGTAAACAGACAACAGTCAGCATACTTGACCCAGAGGTGACAGTGAGAATGGGTCTACTAAGAGCAGCTTTTAGAAGGGCTAGGATGCCACAGATGCCGGTGATTATTATCCTGTCTCATGGACTACTAGGTACCATAGCAAAGGTTACCAGTAGGCTGACTACTGCTTAGTAGCCTCGCTGCACACTTTTTGGGTGAGTAATCCTTTCCATTTTGGCAGATGGTTTATTTTGTAGTATTTTAGCAACGCTGTGGTCTTGGTTTTGTTCATTTCAAATCTAGGCTCTTGCTTGTAGGGTCAGTGGATCAGCCTCTGCCTTTCTCTGCAAGGTCCTCTCTGCCTTCTGCACATGCTTTTCTGCAGCTGCTAAGAAATCTTGTTGCCTAGACATCAGGCAGAAAGGTCGGTCCCTCACGGCGTGAAGTTATCAGAAGAATTAAAGGTGTTTACAGGCATAGAGAGTGCGATGTGATGGTAGAACCAAAGGGGTAGGAAGTCAGTACCCTCTGCAAGGTGGAGACCCACACATGTGAGGACAAATGAGGTTGTTTGCATTCAAAGCCGCGTGAAGTCACTTTGCCCAGAAGACTGGAAAAATACTCCACAGGCAGGCTGCTGGCTGAGCTGGGTGGGTGCATGGTAGAGTAGGTAACTCAGTACTGTGCCCTCAATGTAGCAACTCTGATGGCAGCCTCGGTTTAGCTGCTCTCACTGCTTCTGACCCAGAAAATGCTCAGAAAGTGACTGCAGTGAGATGCATCTTCAAGGTGACGCTTTCAGTCCAGGTGGGGGAGGGATGTGGTGTCAATCCCAGGGGTTCGATACTTACTTCCTAATTGTGCCGGGAGTGAGCTTTGTTTATGCTCTGACCTGGAGGAAGTCACTTTCCATCTCACCCTGTTTCCACCAGCAGAGCGCCTTCTGATTGCTTTGCATAAGCCTTGCGCCCCGCTCTGCTCTGCTCTGCGGAAGAGGCACAAATGAACTGGGAGCTATAAAACTCCAGGCATCGTAATTCTTTGCAAACAGCAGAGTCTAGCGAGCAGTGTATTTGGTTGGCAAGTGATCATTACAGTGTATACTTGGTTTCTCTGCCTGTAAAAGGGTGGGAATGCTTTCTCATTGAAATGTGAAGGAGGTCAAAATGAAATAGTGTATGTGTTTTCCTTTCTTTAAAACCTGATGCTTAAAGCATCAAAACAGCTCAGAGAGAGATGATCTGTGGGTAAAAATGTACTCAGAGGACCTTGCAGACATCATCTAATAACCTAGAAATCTCCAAAGAGTGTCTGGTTCAACGCCGCTCTTTCACCAATAAGGGAGATCTGAGACGGGAGGCGATTGCCTGAGGTTGCAGAGTGGGTCTAACTGGAACCCAGGTCTCTCGGTTCGGTCCTTGGCCCAGTCCCTCCCTGCCTCGGCCCCTCCATTTCCCCCCTCTTCTCCTCCTCCTCTAACAGATTTTAAAAACTCGTTTTAAATAATTTTAACATGAACATGTACTCAGTGATAAAAATAATTCAAAGAGTACAGAAGAGTGTAAATGGCACTCCTAGACCCGTTACCAGAGGTAACCACTGCTAACAATTTCTCATATATCCTTCTAGAGATTCTCCAGGCACATACAGACATGTACACATAGATCTAGGTATGCAAGTGTTTGAGTAGGTGTATATGGATATGTAACATCTACACACACACGTGTCATGGCAGTTTATATTTCATACTGTGCTGCAACTTGCCCTTTTCACTTAATGATGAACCACTTTGGGCGTCTTTCTGTGTCAACCCATAGAGATTGATCTCTTTTATTCTTAACAGCTGCATAGGTATCTTCTACTGTTTCCATGACGACTTTAAGGTGTGTAAGCGTCAGATTCTGTGTCTCCCTCTGTCTATGCCCCTCCCCCACTCATGGCACGCGCGCTCGCTCTCTCTCTCTCTCTCTCTCTCTCTCTCTCTCTCAAAAATAAACATTAAAAAATGAGGGGGGTGCTCCTTGGTGGCTCAGTCAGCTAAGCATCCGATTTCAGCTCAGGTCGTGATCTCACAATTTGTGGGTTCAAGCCCTGAGTCTGGCTTTGTGCTGACAGCTCAGAGCCTAGAGCCTACTTTGGATTCTGTGTCTCCCTCTATCTCTGCCCCTCCCCCCATGCTTCTCTCTCCCCCTCTCTCTCTCTCTCTCTCTCTCTCTCTCTCTCTCTCTCTCTCTCCCTCTCCCTCTCCCTCCCTCCCTCTCCCTCTCTCTCTCTCTCTCCCCCCCCCCCCCCGCCCGCCTCTCTCTCTCAAAAATAAACATTAAGATGTATAAGCAGCACCATGGAGTTTGGAGTCCCGAATTCATGATGCTGATATAAGAATCTCTATTTCATGTGAATATCCAAGAAAGGGAATGACTTCTGAGAATGTCACATGGTCTGTTGACATCTGAGACCCTGCTTCTGTTTCCTGGTGCTCCTTTCCATAGGTGTCTGTCCTATGCCAGTTGCCATGCTTGGGACTCTAAACGCCTTAATCCGTTTAATTCTCGCAACAGTCCATTGAGTTAGATGACATTCCAATTTTACTGGTGAGGAGGTTGAGGCCAGTCATGCCACCTTTGTTTAAGGTCAATTAAGTTCCTGACTTCAGATTTGAAACCAAATCGACTTGACCCCAAAGTCTTTTTCTCACCGTGTGAAATCTAGGACACCAGGAAGAATGGTCATGGTGGGTTTGAAGCTAAGGGTTTTTCATAATTTCCAAATGTTGTTGATTTAGACCTTGCTAAGTGTCCGCTCCATACACAGCAATGACACAGAGGACCAAGTAATGGTGGAGCGAAAACAGAGTGGTGTGGGGAGAAGGTACAAGAGGTGGCTGCACTTCATTGTTGTCTGTTCTGTGCTTGACTGTGTGGGAAGTACAGAGGAGACTAAGACTCAGCTATCTGCTCTGGAGAGGTTTATGGCTTTGCAGTGGGGATAGACACAGACTGAGTGTAGTGCAAGGCAGAGCGAAGCAGGTACCATCTTGGGCTGCACACTGCTCCAGGGTCTCTGGGAAGCTGAGAGTGGATTGGGCCAGAGATCCTGGGAAGGCAACTTTCACTGAGGGGCAGCCATGTGAACGGATCCTTGAGATAAGTGTAAATTTTCACGGTCCAAGTAGGGGAGAGGGTATTCCATGGGCAAATAGGGCCATGTGGGACAAGTCTGGTGTGGCTGCAGCAGAGGATGAGTGGGAGTATGTAGTGATGGGGGGACCAAGAGGTAGGTTGGAGGTAGGTTGTAGCGGGCCTGAATGCCATAGAAAGAGCTTGTACTTTACATGTCAGGTCCTGGGGGCACCGTCAAAAATTTTAATAAGGGAATGATGTGCTGTCAGGTGTGTTTTAGGATATCCTGCCAAAATATAATGAAAGGCTCAAGAGGATCTACACCAGGGCAATGGAAATGGAAGGGAGGAGATTAATCTAAGCAATCAGAGAAGTCAAAGTATCTGGACTTTCTGTCCCGTTGTTGTTTTTCCTGGGTCCTATCACATAAAGGACCAAATATATGAAAATTACCATTATCACATATTAAATATAAAGTTTTTGCCATCAAAGATATTTGAAGGGATTTTGAATTATTCTTCATTTTGATTTTATAGTCTTAATTGGCACCAATCATTTTTTTTCAAGTCTTAAAGCATTTTGGAGGTCATTAAAATTCACCTGTGGGTGCATTGTGCCCAGCAGCACTGAAGTGAGGGCCGAGGACTGTTGGATATGACCTCCAGCTCGGGTATCTGGGAGGCTGGTGTTGCTAACTCACTGAGATTTAAGTCTTAAAAGAAGGAGCAACTCTGAGAGTGGGGAGGGGGCACAAAGAAGGAGTTCCGTGCTGACCATGTCAGTGGCGTGTTTCAGTGGAGCTCCTGTAGCAACTGGGGAGTCCAGGAGGGGCTGTGCCTGGGGGTGTCTATCTGACAGCCTTGGTCAGCCCAGAAAGGAGAGGGGATTGCATGAGGGAAGAGAACAAACTTTAACTTTGGGTATGCCTACATTTAGGGTATGAGTGGAGGTAGAGGATCTAGAGAATGGTGGTGACGTAACAACACGTATGGATGAAGAACCAAGGAAATCCAAAGCCATGGGAATCCAGCTTCAAGAAAAGGATGGCTAATAGCATCTAATGTGGGAGAAGGATGTTAGCTTTGTCAGAGATTCAAGGGACCCTCAAGAAAGCAGTTTTAGTGGGGAGTTGAAACTCACTTATCAATAATTAGAGTGAAGCTGTGGTATGGAGGAGAAAGCAGGAGTGCAGAGCTTGTCTGAGAACTTGATTGGGAAAAGATGGTTTGAGACAGGTCAAGAGAAGTTTTAGGTGATGGAGAGCATGGTTTGGGGGCTGAGAGGGTGAGGAGCTCTTGCAAAGGAGGTTGGCATGAGAAGGCACAAGGGATGAGAAAGGATTGGTGGTTGATGGAAGTCTCTGGGAGACTGGAAAGCATCAGGTGGCAGGGTAGCCAATTAGCACAGTCATGCCTGTGCCCTGATACAGATGAACATTGGCACAACCCATCGCCTGCAAGCACCATGTTGGGTGGCACAGTGGGGCCCCGCACTTCTGTGGGTCCTCAGGGTGTCCGCCCGCTCCTCAAGGACAGGGATTTTCCATTAACCGTTAGTTCTCTGTGCCTTGAATAGCACCTGGCACAGAGGGTGACGCATCAGTGCCTGTTTGTCAAGATCCCGCCAGACTTCCTCCATCCGCCCTGCAACATCCTGAGGCAGGCTCCATCCTTTCTCTTCTTTAGTAATGGGCTATGGGAGGGATGTGACACACATGTCGGTTTGGAAGCATGGTTATAAAGCAAACATTCTTGCCTTCACACTTTTGCAGCCCCTGCATGCCCCTCCCCTTTTCTCAAGTCCTGTTTCTCTTGAAAGCATGGATAAGCTTGTACTAGGACTGCTGTGCCTCTCAGTGCCGAATTCTGGGGCGCTCGGACTTTGTGTAGAGGCAGGGAAAGAATATATGATGATCCTTTAGGGGAAACAAAGGGGCTCATTCAACGAGTTGGTGAAAGATGAGTCTCCTTGTTGATGGTGATAAGAGAGGATCTTGTTTCCTGAAAGCTCTCTGGGTGTGAATGCACTTTCTTTGCTTGGTTCATGTCACCGGGAGATTTCCTTCATGCCCAATGAACAAGAGGGCTCTTTGCTAGGAAGTCCAGCTCCTGTCATCCCAAACTCCGTTTTGGGGAAGGGCAGAAGCCCCAGGATCAGGCCATAGCGGTAATTATCTTAGAGTCTAGCAGTATGAAGTATTTTATTAAGTGGCAAGTATATGAATTGCAAATTCAAATTGTTGGCAATTTTATCTTTCGTCATTGAGATGAGGTGGGAGACTTCTAAGTCTTTTCGGGGATATTTATATTTTTCTCTTTTTCCTTTCTATTTACATATGTAATATAAAGCTTTCCTAATGTAAAATTTTCTATGTAAAGCTTTTCTAATGTAAAATACAGATCATAGAAAATGAAATTTCCTCATCACCCACCTTCATTATTCCCTAGATAATCATTCGCTACAGTTTGATGCATATTCTTCCAGCTCTAAAAAATACAAATATTAATGAAACTTGTGATTTCTGTTTTTCAAAAAATATTTATATTCTGAATACTATTTAATAGCTTACACTGTTTTACTTATGAATTCACAAGGTCATCTGTCCACAATACATACTTGTAGATTTTCCTCATTCAAAATTGTTCCATAATATACTTTCTTACCAATGTTTTTTTAAAAAGTTTATTTTGAGAGGGAGACTGAGCAGGGGAGGAACAGAGAGAGCTAGAGAGAGAGGGAGAGAGAGAGAGAGGGAGAGAGAATTCCAAGCAGGCTCTGTGTTGTCAGTGCAGAGTCCGATGCGGGGCTCAAACCCATGAAACGTGGTATCATGACCTGAGCTGAAACCAAGAGTCAGGCATTTAGCCAACTGAGTCATCCAGGTGCCCCCTATTTAACCAATTTTTAAATGATGCCAAATTAGATTGGGGTGTGTGTGTGTGTGAGAGAGTATGTGAGTGTGTGTGTGAATTTTTGTTCTATCCAATAATATGGAGCTAGTTTTAAACTGCCAGGGTAGATGGTGTGTTCGAGTTCAGGGGGCGAGTAAAATGAGGCCACGTTTGTTGGAAGATGGACAGCTGATCTCCATGACTCCCTGCATTCTCTCCTCACAGGATAGGAAAGACCTCTCCAGAGAAGTCTGTGCCTTCTCCCAGGCAGGGCCCATGCACCAGCCTTTTGTTATGAAGCATACTTAGACCAAATTACACTGCCATTTTGTTTTGCTCTTTGCCTTTTCTCCCTCCCTCCCTCCCTCCCTCCCTCCCTCCCTCCCTCCCTCCCTTCCTTCCTTCCTTCCTTCCTTCCTTCCTTCCTTCCTTCCTTCCTTCCTTCCTTCCTTCCTTCCTTCCTTCCTTCCTTCCTTCCTTCTTCCCTCTTACTGGTTGGGTGTCCAGTTACAGCTTCCCCTCTAGTTCTCCCTTCCAGTCACCTGTGAGTGTCAGGCTCTACAAGCCTTCCCCTCCCCCAGCAGGGCCTCCCACTGCTCCTGACTTTGATCTCATTTTATCCCCTGCTCGAGTTTCCAGTTTCTCTAGATGGTGCCCTTGTTAACATCTGCTGGCTTCGCCTGTAGTCTCATCTGCAAAATATATTAAATCTGCTTCCCCAAATCACTTACTCTACTCTTTAATGGATTTAAATACAAACCAAGCTTAACACAGCTGCCCCTTTGCCTTATGTTACCTGGGTATTTATCCTCAGCCTTTGTTCGCTGTACTGTGAATAGTACATTTCCATTTCTTGCCAGACGACTTCATTTCTAGTGGAAACTCCTGCCCTGTGGTGTGGCAGAGAGAGGCCTGCTTTGGCCATGGCCTGACCTGGCTTTGAATTCAGGTTCCGACACTTATTAGCTGTGTGGCCTCAGTAGGTAATTTCATCTTTTAGGTCTTCATTTTCTTCCTCAGTAAAATGCAGAATAGTGATACCCACCTTGCAGATAGGATTGTGCTTGTGGACTGGACACAAATGTGTGTCAGATGTCTGTAGGTAAGCAAAAAAAAAAATAATAGCTACTATTGTCATTATAGCTCAGTTTCTCTGTAGCTAATTTGTTCATTTTACCTAATCTCATATGTTATAGGGGGTCAAAGAATCAGTGCATCCAATGTCCTATTAAAAATGAACTGGGGGCACCTGCGTGGCTCAGCCGGTTAAGCATCCAACTTCAGCTCAGGTCCTGATCTTCCAGTTCGTGGGTTCAAGTCTCACGTTGAGCTCTGTGCTGACAACTCAGAGTCTGGAGCCTGCTTCAGATTCTGTGTCTCTGTCTCTCTGCCCCTCCCCTGCTTGCACTCTGTCTCTCAAAAAATAAAAAAAATTCAAAAAAGAAGTGAGTCCTGTAATGATTTAAAATTTTTAATGTAATATTTTTCCAATTAACATTTCTTGTTCTTGGCAATAGTAAATTAATAAAAATTTAGGACAAAAATTTAGATGTCTCCTTGGAGTCTCTTGTGCTAGAAATAATTTGTATTTTCCAGAGAAAAGCTGTTTTCATTTACACCAAATGGTTCTCAGGATCTGGATTCTTTTTTTCTCTGAGGTCTAGCAACTGAGTTGAGGGATGCTCTTTGTAGTTCGATCACTGCCACAAATGTGCAGCAAAGGGCCTCTAATCAAAGATTTTTCTCCATTTGTTTGAGAGTTTGTCATGGATTTGTAATGGTGATGATTTTCTCATGCCCTCACTATGAAATCTGTGTACGCTCATTGCTTGCAGGAGGTACCCTGCATTTTTGGGTTTCATATTCAGCATCCTGGAGTCGTTTGGAGTCTAGCATTCATTTACTGGTTTCTGGTGCTAATCCTTCAAGGTGATGCACTGGACCATAGGGACAAATGGTAAAGAAATTAGAACACAGACTCAAATTTTCTTTGAGTCCCAAAGGAAAACTCAGAACTTTTCTCCCTGCACACAGAGGTGGTGAACTCGCCCAGGGTCCCACAGCATATCAACAACTGCTACCGCTTGCTTTTTATCTCTTATGCTGTCATTCCTTGTGGCCCCTCAACAGTGGCTCTCCCACACCTGGGGACAAGTTTCCTTCCTCTGTGCCCAGAAGGGAACAAATTCTTGAGGACTCCTGCCCTTTAGGTGGAGCCCTCTCTTTTGAGGTGTTTTGAACTCCTGTATGAACAGGAATAAACTCTAGGAATCTTTTATCGCCCTAGATAGAGAGATTAGAAAACCAAAGACCTTCTCTTTGCAAAGTTTGTCCCTTTTAATCCTTTTGGAGAAGGTTGGGTAGTATAATCTTTCTTTTCAAATGAAAGAAGGTTTTAAGAGCAAGAGAAATGACTTGCCCAGAGTGTCCAGTTATTAGCAGGACTAAATTTTCCCTTTTAAACCCAGCAATTTCTCGCTCCCTTGCTGAACTTGGCTAAGCCTCTTGAGGGGTGTCCTGCTGAGCTTGCTTAGCAGATGGCTCAAAGGCAAGCAAGCGGTGTTGAGAAAGTTGGATGGTCTGATGCTGAGGGAAAGAGCCTGGCGGTGACTCCCCGCCCCTCCCACCGGATCCTCCCTCTCAGGTGGCAACCGTGGAGAGCCCAGGTGAGGAGGCTCATGAAGGGCTCTTGGCCCAAACTTGTAACATGAGCATCAGGAAGCTCCTCTCTTACCAGAGGAGCTGCCTTGCAAAACAACAGCAGCCCTGTCTGCTCCCAAAGCAGGATGCCTAGAGAGACCGCCCCCTGGACTGTACCGCACTTTGCCTGCTTAAGTTGGTGGCAGCTACAGACCCCAGCATCAGCACATGGCTTCCTTTTCTTTCCTCCCCTGAACCAGGCAAGGCGGCTCTGAGGCCAGCTGGGCTGAGTGTATCCTTGCCATCTGCCAGGCTCACTCCTCGGGCCGGAGCCTGGGCTTCGGCCAGTGCTTCCGCAGCTCTGCCCAGCGCCCCAGCCCTGCGAGCCTCTCTCAGTGACACTGCACAGGTGTCCTGCCGGGGTCCTGCTCCAGCCCTGCAGGGCAGTGTTGCCAGAGAAGACAGGAAGGGGTAAGGTTCAAGTAGCTCCCTCTGAGGCAGTCATGGTGGTGAAGGAGCTATTGAATCTCCTCCTCTACTGGGACGTGCTCACCACAGTCCCCTGGTTTCTTGCCATGTTGTGTGTGTGTGCTTGTCCATCCTGTGGTCCCAGTGGCTGCAAGAGGAATTGTGTGGAAAATCCAAGTTGGAGGCCACTCACTAAGAAGAGCTCACATTTCTCTTCAGCTAATTATGTCATGCTAGAATACAAAGGATGATGAAGTCTTGTGATAGAGATATTTTATCTGATATAATCTCTCTTTTTTCATCTCCCCAAGCCATGAAGAATAACTTTTTAGAATGTTATTTTCATATTTCATAAAGAATACTGTTTACAATGAGTTCCCCTCTGGTGATAGGCAAGTGTCTGTATGCTCGTGCACCTCAAGACTGCCCCAGCTTTTCTTCTTCTCATAGGTACCTCACTGGCACTTGCTCTCTCTCTCTCTCTCTCTCTCTCTCTCTCACACACACACACACACACACACACACACACACTCACACACATTCTTTCCCTCTTTTTTAGCCTTTTACAAGCTGCCGCTGCTTTTCGAGTTTATTCACTACTCCTCAAAGCGTTCTGCTGGTTGGGAAGCCCTCTGCCTGTTTAGTGGAGCATCAGGGCTGCCCTTGCCTTCTACAGAGCCAACTGGTTCCAGGCGTCCCTGCTGTCATTTGACCACAGAGTGGTTGTGTGAGGTGCCTGCTTTCTGGCAAGTTGCCCCAAATTAAGGGCAAGGGCCCCAAGGATGATCTCAGTCGGGCGCCACTTCCTGAAAGGGGTGATCATGGAGCCAGGCCCATCTGAGGGGCACCAGCAGCCCTTCTCTGCCAGGCTCTCTCTGTTCACAGAGGACTCATTTGTAGGAAAGTTTCTGGGCTGAGGTAGTGCTGTTTTGTTCACCAGGAAATAATAGCGAGTTTCTCAGTTTTCTCATTCAAGAAGGGCAAGGCCTTGGCCTAGAGCAGGGAGTGAGTCTCCCAGCATCCTGGAGGATGGGATGGGAATTTGAGGAGGTTTCCTCTCACCCATGTGGCTTTCTGGACCTGGTCAAGCTAGTGGGAATTCTGTAAGACCAGCCAAGGGAGAACTGATCTAGGGAGTCCAGAGTTGTACCCTCTGGGCAAGGGAGAAAGAGCCATATCCGGTCAAGGATCTGGAAAGCTGTAGAAAGTTTTTGCCCAACGCAGTGTGAAATTCTGTTAGATTCCCACTGTGTGAGAGGTCTCCACTTCTTCTGAGTCTTCAACACTTCTCTCTTTCTTGCTGTGTTCCTGGAGCACATAGACAAACTCCGGTTTCTCCCATTAGGTAAAACTGTCCTTTGGCCCTGCCTCTGTCTACCTACTGCCAAAGCCCCATCAAACAATTCAAAGGAACGTGCTACCCATGATCTCTCCCTCACTTACTCCACTCCCCGCTTCAGTTGGGCTTGTGCCCCCATGACTCCACAGAAACTATTCTTGTTGTCATCACCACTTCTGAATAACTCAAGTTCTCTGGGGTATTAGAGGCTGTTGTTCGCTCCTTGCTTCTGGAATTTTTTTTCCCCTGAGGCTTCCAGACATGGTTTTCTCTTGACTTGCCTTGTTCTTTATTGGCTACTTTTTCTTAGCATACCCAGAGGAAGGGGTTTCTTTTTCTTTTTATTTATTTTTTATTTTTTTAAATGCTTATTTATTTTGAGAGAAAGAGACAGAGTGTGAGCAGGGGAGGGGCAGAGAGAGAGGGAGACACAGAATCTGAAGCTGAATCTCTGAGCTACCAGCACAGAGCCCGACATGGGGTTCGAACCCTTAAGCAAGATATGACCTTAGCCGAAGTCGGATGCTCAACCGACTGAGCCACCCAGGTGCCCCAGAAGGGCTTTCTAAGCGTCCGTCCTCAGCGTCATTCTGGACACTCTATACCCTTTTTTAGAACAATCTTGCCCACTTCTGGTGCTTTTGCTGCCACCTATTTATTGCTGAGGACTCTAAACATCTCCAGACTGTTTCCCCAGGACTTGGACACCCAGCCTCAGGCTAAGTGTTTCCACCTGGATATCCCACAGGACGTGGGAGACTCCTACTGCTGTCCTTCTGCATGCTCTTCCCCATCCTTTGCCTGTCTAAATCTTATTCGTCCCATAGGTATCGATTCAAAGGCCACTTTCCCTGGAAGTCTGTCCATATCCCCCAGGCTAGGTAAGACCTTCCTTTACCCTTTGTTTACTACCCATACTTCTTCTCTGCAGCACCTTGCAATTTGTAAATTATTTGTAACAATTCAGTGGCTATTTGTGTTCCCCACTAGCCAAAAGCACCATGAGAGCAGAGAGCCTCTCCGTTTTGCTTCATGATTGCATACCCAACTTCTAACACCATGGCTATCACAGAGTGTGGACTTGATACATGTTTCTGACCCACTGAAACCATCATTCCTTCCTTTAAACCTCCTCCTCTTACAGTTGTCATCCAGGTTGATAGAATCAGCATCCATTGAGCTACCCAACATGGAGAAGTCATTCTGGACCCTTTTCTTCCTCTAACTTGCCATTCCCACTCACCCACCACTATTTAGTGTCCTAAATAGTTTTGTAATCTGATCACTCCTCACCATCTTGACTACCAACACCCTAGTTCATACCCACATTATCTCATGTCTCAACTACTTTAGTTATATCCTAATCATTTTCCCTGCTTATAATTGTGTTCCTTCCTCTTTAAATCAATTCCTTCATACCTGCCAGAGGGAGCTTTCTAGAAGGCAGATCTAGCCACTCTGTCCATTTAGAACCCTTCGCTGACTTCCCACTGCTCAGCTTCTTTAGCACGATATATAGAGGCCGACTGGGATATGGTCCTTGTCTGTCTGCCAGTCCTCACCATGACCCCAGCAGTTTCCCATGAACTTCAGGCTATTCCTTCCTTCCTCTCATGACTTGTTTATGTTTTCCTCTTACTTGAAATACCCCTGCCTGCCTGTCATGCCTACCTCTTCTCCATCTTCCTCAGCTATACCTGGAAAACTTCTGTTCTTCCTATAAAATTTAAACTCTGATTCCTACCTACCCACCTTGGCAGAAGGCCACCTCTGTTGTGCTCTTGGAAGGCCCTGGCTATTTCTCTTTCTCCACATTAGGACTTAGCCTGTTTTTAGACTGTCTTAAATACTCACCTGCCAGCTCCTGAGGGCAAGGATGAGGTTTAATCATCTTTGTAACCCCATGTCTAGCAAAGTCCTTGGCACATATCATGCTTTTTATAATAAACTTTTTTTTAAATGTTTGTTTATTTTTGAGAGACATAGAGACAGAGCGTGAGCAGGGGAAGGGCAGAGAGAGAGGGAGACACAGAATCCGAAGCAGGCTCCAGGCTCTGAGCCATCAGCACAGAGCCTGACGCAGGGCTTGAACTCACAGACTGTGAGATCATGACCTGAGCCGAAGTCGGCCCAACCAACTGAGCCACCCAGGTGCCCCCATATCATGCTTTTTAAAGAAAAGCATGGATGAGCTCAAAATGATGGAATTAGGAACAGGCTTGTACTAACTACTACTACTACCACTACTACTACTACTACTACTACTACTACTACTACTGATGTTGATAGGTATTTTCTGCTCTCCTTCTAATTGCTAACCATTGTTCTAGGTATTGTACATATATGAGGCTTCATATATGTAAATCTTCACAACCACCTGTGTATTTTGGTAATGTTAATATCCTTGCTTTATAGACGAAGAAACCAAGGCCCAAGGTTGCACAGCTAATTAGTGTCAGAGTTGAGATTTGAACTTGAACAGTCTGCTCCAGAGCCCTGGCTCTTAATCCTGTCACTGTATGGCCTTTCCACTAGCAGAGATAACATACATGGACTTTTAAAAAAACTATGCATCTAGGGGCACCTGGGTGGCTCAGTCTGTTTAACGCTTGTTCTCAGCTCAGATCTTGATCTCAAGGTCATGAATTCAAGCCCTGTGGTGGGCTCCATTCTGGTCATGAAGCCCTACTTAAAACAGAAACCAAAAAACTATGCATCGAACTCTTTGTGTTGCATGCCAGGTCTGATAGAGCCTTCTGTCCTCAGAGGGGGGAAAATCCAAAATTGGTCAACAGGGCAAGCGGTGGATTTCTCTGGACATATCTATGGGCAGTAGGCTAATACCAGGGCAATGTGGTGTGTCAGATTCATTAAGAATATGACATGTAGGTAGACAGAAAGATGACCAGATCAGGGCCAGCTTTAGTCCCACATTAAGTACTTCTTCTATATCCAGTGTCTCAAAGACCACACTTAATCATCTGCTTCTCTGCCATGCTATTGAATGAGAGTGGAAACACATTAAGCTCTGGTTGTCATTAGTCCCTCAGAACAGAATTTGACAGGAGGAAAGGAAAAGTGTGGAGGGAGAGAAAGAATTATGGCATCATTGGGAAAGGATGCCATTGAGAACAAGGAAAGACTGGGCACCATTAAAAAAAAAAAAGTAAAACTTTACTTCACATTTCCACACAGACTGGTACCTAAAGAATGAGAAGAAAATACGAGGTGCTGGTGTTCTACCTGTTTGGCTTATCCCAACATTTGGAACCTTCACTTAGGGGAAGGGGGGACACCAGTGCCTTTGCCCAGGCTATGGTGACAGCTCAGGCCTGAGCTCTGAATGCAGCCTGGTTTGTGGGTAGGGCCCTGGGTGAGGGGTCTGAAGCCTGAAGATGTTTGCTGGTATTGTGTCTGTGTTGGTGTGATGGGAGAAAGTTACTATAAGAGAAAGGCTGTTTTGAAAATAAATCTGAGGTTGAATCAATTTGTTCTGAAGTCCTGCTAGAGAGTTCCAAAGTGGGATTCTAAATAAATCATCCACAGGTGTGTGTGGACAGGGTCTGGAGAGGCCCTTTCTTGCTGCCATATGCATTGACACATGGTGTCTGACACTTAGTGGGCATTCAAAAATTAATTCCTTCTTCCAGGTCACTTTGCAAGTAAGAAAGCAGGGGTCAGCAAACTTTGTCCGAACATATTTTTGATTTTGTGGACCTTGTGCCGTCTGTCACATTCCTGTTTCTTTTGCAATATTTTAAAAATGTAGGATCTTCTCTTAGGTCACATGCTGTACAAAAACAAGCCAGCGGCTATTGTTTGCTTTCTCCTGGTCTAGTATAATAACCCAACCGTGGCTTCAGGCTCTGCTGTGCGCAGAGTGAGTGCTCCAAGAGAGACCAGGTTATGTTAAGCTTTGTCTCTGAGTAGTGGAGCCCACATGGCATGAAATGGACTAGTACTCTAGACCGGGAGTTTGCAAACCAGTCAGAACTGGAACCCAGGGGCTTCTCCTTACTGCTGAAGGTGAGCAGGACGTTATTGGCCACATAGACCCTCTTCCAGGCCTCCTGATTACAATGACCACAAAGGGGCAGTGGGTTGGTTAATGAAAACAGCAAGGTCCCATTTAACTCTGAGGGGGACTCCATTCTTGGAATGGCTCTAATCCTACTGATTGAGATGGGAATCCCTGACCTTGGAGGGGCGAGTGACTTGAAAGAAGCAAGATTCTGTTCAACAGATGAAAAAGCAAAGTTCTGCTCTTGAGGAGATGCACAAATATTACTGTGTCTGGACTGAGTTAGGTTCAAGTATCCAAGTTTTAATAAAATGGGGCCCAAACTTCCAGTTATATTGTTGTCATTGTCCCTAACTCTTTTCAAGGGACTAAGTTAATTAGTTAATTAGTTAAATGACTTATTTGTCATTTACAGAGTAGATTTTGTAGAGATATTGAGAGCTAAGAGAGTAATAGGCTAACCCAACTTTTGCCTAATCCCTCACTCAGTGGATGGAGTTAACTGACTTGTGTTCTTTCCTTTCTCAAGGCAATTTTCAGGTCCATGGTCAACTTATTTGAAGCCATTAGAGAAAATGTGTTCAGAATTCAGAATCTTTTAGATCTAACATTACAGTGGTTGGGGTGGCATCCTATAATCAAACATGCTCTTGTTTTTACACCAAAACTGATATTTACATGAAGGATAAGTGAAGACTATAAATTAGCTTCACCTCAGTATAATGCCACCAAATGAATTACGAAGATCTTATGTGTTCAGAGCTTTTTGGATTTCAGAATTGTTGCAGATAAGGGTTTATGATCCATATCATGTCTCTTAAATTAGACTAGAAGCTCTGTGAGTGTAGAGACCATATCTTCTACAGTGCCTACATAGCATGGTACATCTGCCTAGTAGGTGCTCATTAAAAATCTTTTTTTTTCTCTATTAACATGAACATGGTGATATAAGTCAATTGTGTGGCTATTAAACAGCTAGCCCTTTTCTATTTTTCTCATTTCAAAATATATTCTCAAAAATGTTGGAATTCTCCTATAAGCTACAGTTAAACCAAAAGCTGACTTACTGGATCATAGGATGGAAAGTAGTAAATAAAGTAAAAGCAGTTGGACTCTGTGTATCTTGGTAGGTGAGTGGATGATTTGTGGAGGTGTCTTGCAGTTTCATAATTCAGTAACTGTAATATGCACAGTAATTAGCTTATTAACAATAGTGATGAAATTGGATATCAGAGAAGGTTTATTTTGCCATGGTCTTAACTACTCATTTAAAGCTGAACTATTACACAGGGCTGAGTTTCATTTGGGAGCTCCTAGTTTGAGAGAAATGAGGGGAATTGGGCATAGCTGTTAACAAGAGCAAAGAAAAGAAATGTGATTTTAAAATGGAATCCATAGGGGTGCTTGGGTGGCTCAGTAGGTTAAGCACTCAACTCTTGATCTCAGCTCAGGTCTTGATCTCAGCTCTTCATTTATATAAAATTAGATAAAATGGAATCCACAATAAAAGGCTGGAAGATTTGGTATTGTGGTATTAAAAAACAAGAGGATGCTGGGGTGCCTGGGTGGCTGAGTCGGTTGGGTGTCTACTTTAGCTCAGGTTATGGTCTTACTGCTTGTGAGTTCAACCCCCACATCCAGCTCTCTGCTGACAGCTCAGAGCCTGGAGCCTGCTTCCAATTCTGTGTCTCCCTCTCTCTCTGCCCCTCTCCTGCTCATACTCTCTTTCTCTCAAAAATAAATGTTAAAAAAATTTTTTTAAAACAAGAGGATACATATGTGGAGACAGGGAACATATGGGAAATCTCTGTACCTTCCTCTTAATTTTATTGTAAACCTAAAATTGCTCTTTAAAAAATCTTGGAACAATAAAAGGCAAGCACAGTGAGAGTGGTTTCTTTAAGGATGTGCCTATAGCTCTATCTTTGCATTGAAAGTAATATTGGAGGAACCATAATTTAGTTATTTTTAAAGTAGATTCGAATGGCATTAAAGAAGGAAAACAAAACATAAAACTTATAAATGAGATGCTGTGAGCCACCAGAAGAGATCATCAAAGAGTGTCATGGAAGCCTCTATTAAGAGTGGCCTTAAATATCTTCTCTTGATCAGTATAAATGTGAGCACACAGATGAGAGGTATCAAAGCACTCTGCAGGGGAAGGATGTATGTTATCACTGCTTAGACACTGTGGATGAAGTAGAGGTGTGAGGGTACTATGGAGTAGCTTCCTTTGTCTCAGCCATGGAGAGGCTTGCAGTGAGGAAAACGAGATATACTTCTTTTCAAGAGCTAGTCTGTGCTGGTTGATACAACAGCAGAGGGTGGGATGCCCCCTTAGGCATGGACTCTGTAGTGAGTTTTAAGTGGTTTATTTTGAACTTGACCTGTAAAGGAAGGGAATATAATAGGTTGGTGTTTCCCACCAGCGGGCCGGTTGCCTGGTAGAAATAAATGCTTTCATCATAGACTCTCTTCTTGCTGTCTGGGCTTAAGAATTTGGTGGTTCCTCCCAGCCCCAGATTTCTACTTGAGTTGACATTCTGACTCAAAGCCAGTGTGGCTTGAAGAGCTGTTGCCAATCTGGCAAGGTACCTGAAGGATAGATGAATAAGGCTTTCCCTACTCCTCTACCTACTCCCCATACCCACTGGACACTAGTTGGAAAAGTCTACTCTAGATGCCCACAGTAGGGTCCTCTTAACAAGACTGTATACTGAGGAAAGGGCTGTCTGCAGGTATGTTCTTCCTCATGCAGATAGAATATACCTAATGTGGCCAGGATTTTGGCCTTTGATGCTTTTTAGGAGTGACAACCAGCAGCGAAGTTGGGCTCTCTTCACAGATCTGTTGGACCAGTTTCCTAATGAATTTCTGTTTTAACTTTCTGAGGCTTTGGAAACTGGATACCTGTCCCAAAACTAACTAGGCTCAAGGCTGCAAAGCCTGTGAAAAAACTAGAGAGATCATACCCTGAAGTGATTCTACACATAGACAAGTGGCTTTTATGACTGTTAAGTAATGTCAGGATGGAGGCTCTACTCGTGGGTGATTGGTTCTTGGTAGCTTAGTAGGCTAGCTGCAGACCAGCCTGGACTTAGACATTCTAGCTTTTGGCTAGTGCTTCTTTCTCCAAACACATGGGTTCCTCTGCTCTGAGGCAATGGCTAGAGTGCTTGATGTCCCTTTCACCTTATCAGCTAAAGGAGATTGGAATCTGATTGTTGACTTGACTTGCTATCTGTATTCAAGCATGTGAAGGATCAGTGAGACAAAGGACCTTTCTTACATGTTTAGAACCCAATTCAAATAAGCCATTCATGTATATGGTTCATACAGTACCTAAGCATGCTCAGTTATATCATCTCCCTGTCATTGCCTTATAATGAGATCATGAATTTTTTGAAGGCAGAGGGTACTTTTCCTACAGTACACTGCCATGAGCCCTGCAGGTGCTCAATAAATATTAATTTAATTAATGAGCTGCCACAACACAGGTGCGCACATTTATCTGCCTTGTGCTTTCATCCAGCTACAAATATAACCTGTGCATTCAGCTGCCCTTGCAGGAACATAGGACCTACACCACCCCCAGCCCTGTACCTGCAACTGGCTTTCTGCAGCTGTGCATTGTCTAGACCACTTTAGCCAAACATGCTCTGCAAAGCGTGAGGCCCACTAACCCTTGTACACGTAGCCTTTGTAGTACCTACACCCAGCTTTAGGGTCCTTAACAACTCCCTCTTTCTCTCCCACCACCAGTGTTTTCTGATGTTTCCAAGGGCTTAAGGAGAATGAGGTCCACTCCCCACTCCACTTCTGGGGCAGGGTTTTTAATTACTATGTCGGCTTTGTTCTCTCGTTGAGATCAGGCTTCTCTGTGTAGGGAGAAGGGAATTCCAGTCATCCTGATGCATTATAATCAAGTTACTTACCACAAGTCAAGAGTAACAGTTCTCTGCTTTCATTCTGATCACAGCAGGTGATACAGGAATGTAGCATCTCGTATTTCACTAGGTGCTTTAGGCTGTGGTCGCAACATTGCTTTACGGTGGTGGTTTTCAATATTTTAAGAACCATGAAGCCATTACAAATCTTATCTCAACCTCATGGTCTGCCTACTTGATACATAAAATGTGGAGTGTAATTTTTAGAAATCAATATTGGCCCAAAATACCTGACCACAAAATATATTTAACAAACAATGCACACACACACACATATTAAAAACCAAAAATGAGGGGAGCCTGGCTGGCTCAGATGTTGGAGCTTACAACTCTTGATCTTGAGGTTGTAAGTTCAAGCCCCATGTTGGGTGTAGAGATTACTTTAAAAAAATAAAAAATCTTAAAAATACATACATACATACCAAATTGATAAACTTTAAACAAACTAAAAACTAATTTGACTCAAAACTGAAGACCATAGATAAGCCTGTTGCAGAAGTGATCATTTCACAATGTTAGATACATGGATGGGAGCCTCTGATCTCTAAAAAACTCATAATTTCGTACTGTCAAAGGCTGTTACATTTTCGTAAGTCTATAAGATGGGTGATCCTGCTGTCTCTTAAGACTAGTACCACAACCTTTGATCTCCAGAATCCTACAGTTTGGTAAAGCTTTAAGAGCACAGCACTGTGCTCAGAAAATATCTGTGGAATGAATGAATGTGAATTATTCACAGAGCAGCAACTTTTGTTCATTTCAATTTCTAGTTGATAGGGAGGAGGGGAGTGGCAAGTATTATAGTTGACAGGCTTAGATTTGCAGCTTGTAAATAGGTCGGCAGTTCCCAAAGACATATGTGACTTGTGCCTTGCAGTCAGTTTCTGTTCTGTGTTCGTGAGCTTCATGTATGTGTTTGTAATATATGTACCAATAAGCATACACAGAGTTACCAACATTTGGCGGGCTAAACATCTACTTCTGTTCAAAGGCAAACACTTGTTAAGCGGATATTTTCTGATAAGGGTGTCTACATGTAGTGGGTGTAGCAAACTGTGTAGGGCACAAAAAGAGATAAGTAAAGGGAGCGGGCCAGTGCTGCCATGCCCAGATAATGGGTGGGGACTAAGGGGTTTCTTTCGTACAGGCAGTCCCAGGCTGGCTTGGTTACGGATTGCTTTGGATCTTGCATTTTCCAGTGTGTTGCTTGTTTTCCATGTATGTCTATCCATCTGTCTCTCTTTTTGACAAGGGAGTATTACTTCTTATCCATAATGAGAACAACTCAGTCCAAGGACTTGGGACTTCCAGGTCTTATTTCTAGCTGGGTTAGTGACCTGAAATGCTCAGGCCTTTTAGGAACAGCAGCTTCTTGAGTTCAAGGACTTGGGACTTCCGGGTCTTATTTCTGGCTGGGTTAGTGACCTGAAATGCTCAGGCCTGTTAGGAACAGCAGCTTCTTCCCCATCTCCGAAGTAGCATGATGTAGTCACAAAGGGGACACAGGAGCCAGAAGGCTTTCAAAATACTGAGGTCTCAGATTAGGTGGGATCCCCGAAATATGGTTTGGGTATATTTTGGAAATGTTTGGCTATTTTTGGTAGAAATAGGATGGGGAATGGAAAAATACTAAATCTGACTTTTATAAATGGAAGGTGTTTATGGGGAACCCTAGCACCTTCATGTTTCTTTTCAGTTGAAGTCCTACTAAATGTTAATGTGAGTTAGTAGACTGTTTAATAAAGTTGGAATTTATCATGAGCAGCAATCTATCCAAAAGTTACGCTGTCAGATGGGGGGCAGGCATATGTAGGTCACACTTCACTCCTTGCTGCTTCATGGTTCTGTGACCTGAGACAAGTTCCTTAACTTCTATAAGCTTTAGTTTCTTCATTTATAAAATGAAGAAAGTGAAAATCACTCATAGGAGTATGTTAATAATGAAACGAGCTATATGCTGGGCTTTTAGCATAGAGCCTGCCATATACTAAGTCCTCACAAACATGATTGTTGTTTTTGTTGTTTTCTGTGACGGTATTCTACAAATGTCTGTTGTCGAAGATACAACAATGTCTGTGTGTGTTGGGACCTGATCCCTTCACATAGGAGTAGCCAGTGATTTGGCCACCTGGAAGGCGGGGAGAGGATTTGGATAGTATTCCTATGTGGACAGTTCATGACTGAGGGCATTCATGCTCTGGTGATCAAAGGTAACAGTAAAAATAAAGGAAGATTGGGTTTTCTAGCCATGGTTTTTACAATGGGACTCCTGCTAAGTAGCCCGTGGTGAGCACAGCCATCATATATTCACATGAGGATTCTCTGCTCAGCTTTGATGCACCATTTTGAGGATAGATATACTCTGTCATTGTTGGACTCAACTGCAGCCTTTTTAATTGTTGGTTGGGATCTTCAGAAGGTCTAGAAAACCTCACTTTTATAATTAAAAGTAATCCAACAAAACATATTAGGTGAGCTGAGAGGAAATACACCTAATTAATAGTGGTCCTGCCTCTGCTAAAACAGCTCTGTTCTGTGATGGAGGCTAGTGGTGATGGTGGAACGGTTTGGGTCAGGGCACATGAGCATAAGTGAAGAAAGAAGGTCAATGCTGATACTCTCTGAGCCTGCAACTGGCTGTAGAGGGTAAGCCGCCAAGATGAGCCAGACAGCATTTCCCTCCATGCTCACCCACTCTTCTCTCAGAGCCCAGCTCCTTGGGTTGGCCTGACAGCTGGCCGCCTTCATCCACAGAAGGCAGCCCTTAGAACAAGACTGAAACTCATACAACTCTCAGCAGAAGGTCAGTCCCACTCCTTTTTTCCTAGGATGAGAAGCTAGAGATTGTGACAAGGTTGTGACCGAGTACAAACAAGAAAGTAAGAAAGTTACTGCTTTGTTTGTTGTGAAAAATTGTGGTAAACATTCAAACACGAATTCGTTGCCTCCCTGCAACAGAGTAAAACCATCTCTCCCTCCGCTGGAGGGAAAGTAGAGGAGGGGGTGGTGTCACATGACAAAACTTGAGCAGCAACAGTGGGACTGCTCTGTATCCTTCTCCTGAGTGTCTCTTGTACGCACGTGTCTGGGACATCATGGAAGATGGTTGCTCTCTCATGCCTGCTCCTGGCACCATAAAAGCTTTAAGAAGTGCAAAAGCACAAGCTGCTTGTTTTGCTTAGAAATCTGTCGTCCAACATTTAGAGGATCTACACAGATACCCCAAAAAGGTAAGATGGCCGGTACCCATGTAGATGTCGTGTCAACACTGGATAACATTTCCGATAATTAAAAAATCCCTCAGTTTCTACATATCCCCAGCTTTTCAGTGCCATGAGCAGAGTAGGGACTAACTGCTGTTTTATTACTGGAGAAACTGGATGTGCAAAGAGGGGCTAACAATTCATTCTCCTGAGTTGTGGAAAGCGCAAGAGACCTGGAGCAATGCTAGTGGCGTACACGTATTCGGGGCTGTGCGCCGTGCCAGGCGCTCTGATAAGGACCCCAAATATGTTATTTGATTGAACACCAATGCTGTAACGCGGTGACTATTATTATCTACACTTTGTAGATAAAGAAAAGGAGGCTTAGAGTTTAAATAAATGGCCTAAGGCCACGCAGCTGGTGAGCGGCTAGGTTTGGAGTCCTCTCTGGCAGTCTAACCCCAGATGCCCCTAACCACTATGGCACACCACCCGGTTCACTTCCCCAGATCAAAGTCACCTTAGTCCACTATTTCTGGCACTAAATCCCTTGTGTGCTACCCTCTGGGTCTTTCTGGAAGCTGGCTCAAGTCCTTGCTGAATGAAGGAGTATTGCCACCATGCTCTAGGGAACGTTAAGGCATGGCAAACTTTTTGGAGTTGCTTGCAGACTATTTTAGCAATGACCACTCACTTCTCTGCACCTTTCAGATGGCCTACCCTGGTTTATGTGTCTACCGCCCTGGCCACACATGCCTCCCCAGGAACGGCTGGCACTTGGCAGCTCCTGCTGCCCCTGGCCTTGGCCAAGCTGTTTGGAGTCAGGACTCTTTAAGAGAGGAATGTGGTAGCAGTTACTTTGTGAGCAGAGCAGCTCAGCTTGATTACAGGGTGAGGCGCTGATGTGCTGTCATTGGAAGCTTCTGGGTAGCCCATTTACAGTGCTGGTAACTGGGATACCCTCGCCCCGGGTGCTTTCAGATGATAACATTTGCCACGCTCTTTAACAGATATGAGAGAGTGTTATCAAACTGCAGCACTTTGGAAAACTTTCTGCAAGAAATCCTCTTCAGTTGTGCACATTGGAATTTTCCTTCTGTAAATAGATGTGTGCTGTTAAGGAGGGACCCTAAAAATAGAGTGGGACTTAAAAGAGGAGAGCTGGGGAATTAGACGTGAACAGTTCCCTTCTGACTGCCACTTGTTTGTCCTGGGAAAGTTACCCTACCTTGGTTCCTTGTCTTCTCTGTGTCTCTGATGATTTGAGGAAAAAGGTGCTTGGAGATCCCCAGAGGAAACATGGATCAGATCCAGGCTTGAAACCCAGTGTATTCATGTTCTGAAATCTCAAGGTCAAAGTAACTATGACCCTACAGGGCCTCTTTGGCCTCCCAGCATAGATCATCTTTCCTTCCTGTTGCCTTTCTTGATGTTTTTGTTGCCTGGTGTTGAGCTGCATGTGGACGAATCTGTCTCGGATGATTTAAACACTGTTTATAAGTACCCTGCTCCTTTGACGTCCACATTCCTTCCTGCAGAGGGCTCTGGTCAAGCAGGGGCTCTGAACCACACTGGCTGGGTTTGAATCCTGGCTCCGTCCTTTACTGGCTGAGGGACTAGGGGAATCACCGATCTCTCGAATGCCTAGGTCTCCTCACCTATAAAATGGGGATAATGAGAGTGGCTGCCTCACAGCCTTGCTCTGATCACTTAATGTGATGGTATTTGTGAGTCCAGTGGCTGGCACCAGGTAAGCCGTCAATAAATATTTGATGACCACAGCTTTATAGCTGGAGGAATTCACTCCCTGTTAGCCAGGTGAGAAAGCTGGAGCACAGAAAAGAGAAAGCAGTTTCTCCGGTTGTGCCAATGAGGAATGTTTACATTACCTGTAAGCTCCTTTAGGACCAGGACCATCTCATTCTGAGCACTTACATGATATCCATTCAGGAAATACTTGGTTAAGTAGCTTGAAGCACACAGTGGCTCTGTCTGGTTATTTTTTAAATTCGAAATGGACAAAAAAGATGGAGATAGCAGCAAAATGTCGAGGCCATCTCCCTGGTGATATATTTCTTCCCTAAAGAAAGATGATCTCTAGCCCAGTGGTTAGTACACAGGCAAGGAGCTCAGTAGGTATATGGCAGATGAGTTCTCAAAGGCATGAAGGAATGATGAAAAAATGGTTCTGTGGGTCATGGCTGAACCAGGTGAGATTTATGAACAAGCATTCTCCTTCAAGTCACAAGGAGCCTTCTTAGAACAGCCTCTGTTCTTTGGAAGAGCCAATCCCCTCCAAGAGTGAGCACAGCGTACTTAATTTACCCTGCCAGGTCTGGGGTCACATCTTAAACGATTTCAGGGTTATGTGTATGACCATGCATTTGCGGCAGTCAATATTATCGTTGAAACTTTCCAGGCTTTTGCTTTTTTATTATTTATAAAGGATTTTTTTTGAGACCTTTTAACCATGAATTTAAACAAATGCCACAGAAAATCTCCCCTCTGCTGGCTCTCATTCCATATGCAGCAAACCCTCGAATAAACATGTTAGCCTTGTGGGATATTCTAAATATCCAGAAAGGCTACAAGTGGCCCATTCTCTTGGAGACCTCCTAAGGTGGGCTATTAGCTCACGTGCGCACGCTCTCTCTCTCTCATGAGAAAGAAGAGATGGATGGGTGTACCATGGAGCAGAGCATGAACCAAACTCTCAGACGACTTAAGCTCAAGGCTTGACTTTGCCACCCAAGTGTGAGCAAGAAACTTGATCTCTAAGTTTTAGTTTGTTTAACCAAAACTAAGATGAATAGTGCCCCCCACCACCTGTCTTAGGGTTGTTAGGAGGATCAAAGAGAAATTGCATGAAAAAACCTTCTGATAAACATTATTTACCCTGATAATAAAATAATCACTCTTTGTCATCAGCACCTCACTAAATGCCATATCTTCCTTGCAAACTTCTCTCACTTCTCTAGCTTTCCATATTCTGTCCTGCCTCTGAAGTCCCATGGCATTTTATTTATGCCTCCCTTTTGACACTCAGATAATTCTGTCTTATTGTATCATTACTTATATTCATATCTTAGGCAACCTGAGGGTAGAATCCATGCCTACACCATACTTATAGCCTCCATTCTAGTACCTTGCTTGAGTAAAACCTCTCGTTTCGAAATAAATTGTAATGTTTAGCCTACATCACTATCAGAGCAGTTCATAACAATGATCCTGTATTGAGTATGGGTACGTACTCAATAAATAATTGCTTTTAGTATTTTTACTTATTTATAATTTTAGTCTTAATATTTTGTTTTTAGGTTTATTGAGGTATAATTTACATACAGTAAAATTCACTCTTTTCTGCGTCCATTTAAATAAGTTTAACAAATGCATGCAGTATATAAACACCACCACAATCACCCCCCAGAATTCCCTGATGCCCTTTGTTGTCAGCCGCTTTCCCCGGCCCTAGCCACTGATTGGTTTTCTGTCCTTATAATTCTGCCTTTTCCAGAATGTCACATAAATTGAATCATGTAATATGTGGTATGTAAGCTTTTGAGTCCAGCTTCTTTCACTTAGCATAATGCATTTGTGATTCATTCATGTTATATATATGTTCTTTATCACTGAATATTGCACGAATGTACCATAGTTGGCTTATCTGTTCACCAGTTAATGAACATTTAGGTTGTCTCCAGTTTGGGGACATTATGAATAAAGAAGTTTTTGTGTGAACCTACAAGTAGGATCACTGGGTCTTGTGGTAAATGTATGTTTAATTTTATAAGAAACTGAAAAACTATTTTTCAAAGTGTACTATCTTGCAATCCCACCAGCAATGTTTAAGAGATTAGTTGCTCTGCCGACTGAACAGCACTAGTTGTTATTGTCCATTTTTATTTTTAAAAACCATTCTACTGGTACATACACTGTGGAAAACCGTATGGAGTTTCCTTCAAAGAGTTAAAAAGAGAAATACCATGCAATCCAGTAATTTCACTATAGGTATTTACCCAAAGAAAATGAAAACACTAATTTGAAAGGACATATGTGCCCCTAAGATTGTTACATTATTATTTACAACACCCAAGATATAGAAGCAACCCAAGTACCCACCAATAGATAAAGGGATAAAGATGTGATATATGTACACAATGGAATACTACTCAGCCATAAAGAGGAATGAGATTGTGCTATTTGTGACAACATGGATAGACCTAAAGGGTACTGTGCTAAGTGAAATAAATGAGACCAAGAAAGACAAATACCATATGATCTCACTTAGGTGTGGAATCTACAACAAAAACACATAAATAAAACTAGAAACAGACCCCATAAATACAGAGAATAAACCGATGGCTGCCAGAGGGAAGGTGCGTCAGGAGATTGGCAAATTGGATGAAGGGGAGTGTGAGGTACAGGCTTCCAGTTATGGAATGAATAAGTCACAATCACAGGGATGAAAAGTACAGTATAGGGAATATAGTTGATGGTGTTTTAATAGCGTTAAAAAAACATTCTAAGAGGTATGTAGTAGTATCTTACTGTGGTTTTAATTTGAATTTTCCTAATGACAAATGAAATTGAGCATCTTTTTGTGTGTTTATCTGCCATCCATATCTCTTTTTTTTTAATGAAACATCTGTATAAATTTTTTGCTCATTTTTAATTGAGGTCTTATTTTTAAAAATTTTTCTGTTTATTTTTGAGAAAGAGAGAAGAGAGGGAGAGAAGGAGGGATCTGAAGTGGGCTCTGCATTGACAGCAGAGAGTCTGATGCAGGGCTTAAGCTCACGAGCCAAGAGATCATGATCTGAGCCAAAGTCAGATGCTCAACCTCCTGAGCCACTCGGGCACCCCTGGGGTCTTGTTTTTTAATTGAGAGTTCTTTATTCTAGGAAAAGTCCTTTATCAGATATGCATTTTTTAAATAATTTCTCCCAGGGGCGCCTGGGTGGCTCAGTCGGTTAAGTGGCCGACTTCGGCTCAGGTCATGATCTCGCGGTCTGTGAGTTCGAGCCCCGCATCGGGTTCTGTGCTGACGGCTCAGAGCCTGGACCCTGCTTCAGATTCTGTATCTCCTTCTCTCTCTGCCCTTCCCCTGCTCATACTCCTTGTCTCTATGTCTCTCAAAAAAACAAATAAACGTTAAAAAAAATTAAATAATTTCTCCCAGTCCAAAGCTTGTATTTTCATTCTCTTAACAATGTCTTTTGAAGAGCAGACATTTTTACTTTTGGTGGCCAAATTTATCAGTTTTTTTCTTTTAGGACACCTGATTCTTTATGGGTTATACTTTTGGTATTGTACCTAAAATACTTTATGTAACCCAACATTACAAACGCTTCTCCTATTTTTTTGTTTTTGTTTTTTTTTTCTGTAAGTTTCAGGTTTTACATTTAGGTCTATACTCCTTTTTTGGGTTAATTTCTGTTGTGGTATGAGGTATGGTTCATACCAAGACTCATTCTCTTTGTCATATGATGTCCAGTTGTTCAACATTTATTGAAAAGACTATCCTTCTCCATTAAATGATTTTTGTATCTTTGTCAAAAATCATTTTTCCCATATAATGTCAGTCTATTTCTGGACTTTATTCCATTGACCTATTGGCCTATCCTTTTGTCTTAATATACTATTTTGATGACTGTAGTTTTATGATAAATCTTAAAATCAGGTCATGTGAGTCCTAAAGTTTTGTCATTTTTTTCGAGATGATTATGCTGTTCTATTTTCTTTGTATTGCCATGGAAATTTTAGAATCAGCTTGTTGATTTCTCCAAAAAAATTCTATGAGGATTTTGCCTGGTATTGCATTGATATGCAATTGCACCGATATGATCAGTTTGGGGAAAATTGACATCTTAATCATTTTGAATCTTTCAATCAATGGACAAATATATCCCTCCATTTATTTAAATCTTTAGCTTCTTTCACCAGCATTTTGTATTTTCAGCCTATAGATTTTACACATATTTTGTTGTATTCGTACCTAAGTATTTTATAGCTTTGTAGGGTGCTATTGTTCAATACAAATTTCTGGAATTAAACAATGTCAACCTACTTATGAATGCTTGTCTTGATGCTGTAGTCAAATACAAGATGCTAGAGTAGGATTGGAAATTCATCAAAGTCCTTGGTTATGGTCAGGACAGCAATGAGGCTAAGAGGCCTGAGTATAACTCTAGAAGGCAGAAAATATGGGCTTCATTCTGACCTCCTTCTCTCCACATTCCTTAACCTTGGACAGCTCCTTCTCTCCTTCCAGGGTCTATCTCCTAGAACAAGTTTTATATTACATTAAGTGTATACTTTTCAGGGACTCTGTAGGAAGATATGACTCCTGTAGATACAGTACACAGTTGATTCTCTTGCATGATTTGAAGGTGCTGAGTAGCCTGCCTGACCAACTATTTTAACCCCATTGGCCTGGCTTGGCTCCTAAATTGTCTCTTTCATACCCTTCCTTTGGGTAAGATATTATATTTCCATAAGGCCGTTAACTAACATGTGTTCCCTGGGAGGTATAGTCTGGCACCTTGGGAAAGCAGATCTATCTGTTTCACCCAATTAACATGTACTTAATGAGTATCTACCAACTGCAAGGACCTCCAAGGTGAAAATGGCTTCCCTTTGAGGAATTTACAATGATAGGGAATTAAGTGAGATCATTCGACTCAGTGGAGGTACCTGGCAACCAGGGAGTTTGGGAGAACATGGATGCTTAAGACATGGATGAAGGGGAAAGAGAGTTGCAGAAGGGCCAACCAGGTAATGACAATAGGCTCCACCTAATATACACTTTCATTTTTGCTATGAGAGCATGCATATTGAGCAGACCCACAAACCTGATACTAGGAGATATTGTATATTCTTTGAAATAATAATACCTTGGGGTATTATACAGTTATACGACTTATCTACAGAAACTTGGCAAGCCAGAAAGGAATGGCAGGATAAACTTCATTTATTTTTAAAAACTTTTTTAAGGTTTATTTATTTATTTTGAGCAAGAGAATGCAAGCAGGGGAGGGGCAGAGAGAGAAGAAGGAAAGAGAGCAGGCTCTGCACTGCCAGCACAGAGCCCAATGCAGGACTTGATCTCACGAACTGTGAGATCATGACCTGAGCTGAAATCAAGAGTTGGATGCTTAGCTGACTGAGCCACCCAGGAACCCCTATGTAACTTCACTTAATGTGTACAACAGCTTTCTGTGGTAAGTGGTGGGCATATTAATTAGGGTACCCTAACTGCTCTAATAAAGAACCGTAAAATAAAATTTTATTTCTTGCTCACATCATATGTGAGTAATGGTTATAAATTGAGGCAGAAACTTTGCTTCTCCACAGTTGTTCAGGCAGTCAGTCTCCTTCCATCTTGGCCCAGTAGTCTAGGTTCTAGGAATTTAGGAAAAAATAAGACAATTATGGAAGATTTTTATGGCTAAGACCTTGAAGTGGTGCATGTCACTTCTGCTCATTTAATCATACATCCATACCCAACCGCAAAGGTGAGTGGAAGATGACTCCAAGCTGTCTGTAGGAAGAGTGGAAATCAGATATTGGGAGGCCCAAGCAGTCTCTGCCACAGAAACACTGGGTGTTTCCCTCCTTTTATAGATGGGGAAACAGGTACAGAGAAGTTCAGTGACTAACAGAAGAACACAAAACTACAGGAATTAGAATTTCAGCTCAGTCTTCTGATAAAATAGAAATAACAACATTAACAACCATAATTACAATAATATTTAATGGTTGTGAGTGTGGGTATGTACTAAATGGGGCAATATGCATAAAGATCTTAATAAATTGCAAGTTCCCAGTCTAGCCCTGAGCTTTGCTACACAGTCCAATCAAGAGCCAAGTATTTTCCTGAGGACTGTGGTCAGCAGAATGACTGCATGATCTAGCAGCTGATGCTTCTCTATCAGCCTGGGGAGGGGGCTTAATAGATTCTAGTGGCTGAGAGGTGCTCTCTCTGCAGGCCTGGGAGGTTCTGCATGTTGGGAACTGGCTCTGTCAGGCCTGAAGAGGCTGCAACTGTCTTTGCTGCAATACTGGAGCTGCCCCTTGCAGGCAACTTCCCATATATCTCCAGAGGATGGTCTCACTGTGTCAGCCTTGTGTCCTGGCCAAGGATGGGAAAATTCTCTGGCCAACAGCTGTTCCCTCAGGAGTCTTTGTGGGCCTGAGCACCTTTTAAAAGGTTAATTTTTATTTAATTATTTTAAAAGCTCCAACATAAATGAATAATTAAATTGGCACCCATACCTTATATATTATTTATAGGTTCAACTTTTAAAATAGCTCTTTTCATTTGTGTGGCAGAGATTATGATAGATAGAAACCATTCTGTGACTGACATTTCTGTGACTCCAGAAAGACTAAATAAAAGACTTCTCAGCCAAGTGAGGTAGAACTGCCCTGTCTAGAGATATTCTGGTGAGAAGCTGTTGCTTTCATCGATGTTTTTGTGTGAGGAAATAGAGGCATGGTTCAGAACTACTCTGAAGAGTGTTGAGATTTGTAGACATTAGAAGGAGCTTGGGCCACTGTGCATCCCTTGTGCAACTACAGTCCAGCCAAAATGGAGGAGACAGCAGTAATATGTGGTTGAGGCAGAGGTGCAACAGTGACAGCATCAGAGCATTGATGCCTAGCTTGAATCTACGCAACTGCTGCTACATGCCGCGTTTCCAGCCCCCTCTTTACCTTCACCTTCAAATTAGCCTCCAAATGGTGTGTCCTCAGCAGGAGCCACTCATAACCTCTTAAGGAGCAGTGCTCTACATTTCTCAGTTCTCATCTATTTGTTTAACATTTTGTAGCCTCATTTCACACATATGGCTCTATGCTAGGCTTTTGGGATAAAAAGAATGAATAGGGATTATCCCTGACTTCAAGCAGTGTACAGTCTATTGGGAAAGAAGAGAAATTGATTAACAGTGTAGTTAAGCACTTTGATGAACATGAACACTGAGTGTTATGGGAACCTACAAGAATCACCCCTGCCTCCCACAGCTGCAGGGGATGGTGGTGGAGATGGTGAAGTTTATTGAAAGAAGTGATGACTAAGATAAGTTCTGAAAGACAAGAAATTATGCCAAAGAAGAGGGAGAGTTTTCTGGGCTTAGTATGTGCAAAGAGCATGGCCAGAGAGAGCCAGGGGTCTGAATAGAGTTCATTATGGTGGGGATGTAAACTAGGGAAGTTGGGAAGAAGGTTTGGATGGAAATGGTGTTCAGTTAAGGGAATGATCATGAAGCGCTTTGACTACAATTTATTATGGGCTTTAAACTTTCTTCTAAGATAAAGCAGAGCTATTAAAGTATAGAAATGATATCATAATATTTGTATTCTAAGATAATCTTTCCAGCTACAGTATAGAGGGTGGGTTGATACAATAGACAAAAGGGCAAATATAGATCCAAAGATATCAACAGGACACCATTAGACCTAAGATGATGGTGGCCAGAAGTGAGGAGAAGTTGAGACAGAAATAGAGATTTGAGAGACATTGAGGGGAATGAGTTAGTGAGATACCAGGAAAGAGAAGGGTAGGGCATGATCCCAGCATTTTGTTTGGACTATCGGGATCTTGGCGGACAAGAAACATGACAGGAAAGACTGGGACAGAGATGGTCATATATTCATCTGAGGATCATGTTGAGTGTAAGCGGCCTGTGGGTCTTCCAGGTGAATGTTCAGAAAGCAGTTGGATGTGATGGATAGGAGTCGAGGAGATAGATTCAGAGCCATTAGCATGAGATAGTAATTCAGGTCATGATGTCAGGAGAGTGAAGGAGATAGCCTAAAAGAGTGTGTAAACGAGGAAGAAGGAGAAGAGGACCCAGGGTAGAACTCTGGGGAACATCCCATTCAAGGGAGAGGTAGAGGAAGAATAGCCCACAGAGCAGGTCAAGGAGGAAGGGCCAGAAAGTTCAGAGAAGACAAGGAGTATGTCCTGGAAGATAAGGATGCAATTTCAGGAAATTTTTTGAATGGCCAACAGAGCTTAATGCTGCTGAGAAGTCAAGATAAGACCTGAAAAACATCAATGATTTTAATCAAGAAGGAAGGGAGGTATCAGTGACCTTTGGAAAAAATAATTTCATGAATTGAATGGGGGAAACCAGATTTCAGTGAATTGAAGAGAGTGTGGTATAGATGAGGAAGCTCTCATGAATGTAAATATACTGTATCTATATTTACCTTAGGAGCAGAAGTCATTATACATCTCAGTTTATCATCTCATTTTCTAGGCAAGGCCCCTCTCCTGGTTGGTTCATGGCTGATTGACTTCCTTTTCTTTTTTCTTTCTTTTTTTTTTTTTAACAAGTCTTTTTAATTTAAGTATAGTTGACACACAATGTTACATTAGCTTCGGGTGCACAACTCAGTGATTTGACAAGTTTATACATTATGCTATGTTCACCATAAGTGTAGCTACCATCTGTCTCGTTACACTGCTGTCACAATATCACTGACTGCACTCCCCACGCTCTGCTCTTAATTCCTGTGACCTACTCCTTCTGTAACTGGAGACCTACCTCCCTCTCCCCTTCACCCATCCTGCCCAAGCCCCCACCTCCCTCCCTCTGGCAACCATCAGTTTATTCTCTGTATTTAGAGTTCTGATTCTGCTTTTTGCTTATTTATTCATTTTTTTAAGATTCTATTTAGGAACTGAATCAGATGGTATTTGTCTTTTTCAGTCTTACTTCACTTAGCATAATACCCTCTAGGTTCATCCATGTTGTCTTAAATGGCACAATCTCATCCTTTTTATGACTGTTTAATAGTCGTGTGTGTGTGTGTGTGTGTGTGTCACATTTCTTTATCCATTTGTCTATTGATAGATACTTTCATATCTTGGCTTTTAAAAATAATGCTGCAGTAAACATAAGGATGCATATATCTTTTTGAGTTAGTGTTTTTGTTTTCCTTGGGTAAATACCCAATAGTGGAATTACTGGATCATATGGCATTTCTATTTTTAATTTTTTGAGGAACCTCCATACTGTTTTCTACAGTGCCCACACCAATTTAAATTCCTACCAACACTGTACAAGTTTCCTCCATATCTTTCACATCCTCACCAACACTTGTTTGTTGTCTTTCTTGATTTCAGCCATTCTAACAGGTGTTAGGTGGTTTCTCATTGTGCTTTTGATTTGCATTTCCCTGGTGATGAGTGATGTTGAGCATCTTTTCATATGTCTATTGGCCACTATATGTCTTCTTTGGAAAAATGTCTACTCAGGTCCTCTGCCCATTTTTTAATAGGATTGTTTGGGGGTTTTTTTTTTGGTATTGTTTTCTTTTTATTTTCATTTTCCTTCTCCATCTCCCTGGTTCCAATCTAGAGGTGGCCATTTTCATGTGTTTAAGAGTTTGTCTCCTGGGTATTATATGCTCTTATATATATTGTTTTATACATATTTTAAAATTATGTCAGTGGTGTGTAATAGATCTCATGATGTTTGTTTATTCTATCCATCACTGTGTTTTTAAGATTCTCCAGTACTGCCATGTGTCTTCAATGTGCACACTCACATTTACTGTCCATTCCCCAGCAATGGACACACAGGTTATCTCTACCCACCCACCCACTCCCCATAATCAACATTGCAGTGAACATCCTTGCATATGACCCCTTTCAGACCTGCATGAGAATTTCCTTGGTCTACAAGCTCAGGAACAGAGTTGTAGATTTGTAACCTGCCTCCTGAGAACTGGCAGAGTGCCCTTTGGAATGGCTAGGCCAATTCACACTCCCACCAGCAGTGCACAAGGTCCTCACTCTGTACGTCACTATCTACACTTCACTTTATTCAGCTTGATAATGTTTGCCTATAGGATCTCTTTTTTTAATCTGCATTTCTTGGGTAACTAATAACCTTGAGTATCTCTTCATAGGCTTTTAGTCCTTGGTATTTCTTCTTTCATAAGTCACCTGTTCATGTCCTGGGCACATTTGTCAAGAAGTTTGGCTCTGAGAGGGAGGAGAGAAAATATAGCAAGTAAGAGTTTTAAGATGGGAAAGACTTGAGCATGTTAAAATGAAGATGGAAGGAAGGAAAAAAAACTAAAGATTCATCTTCCTCCCAAAATTAGAAGGATGGAGATAAGGCAAGACAATGAAGATCTGGCCTCACCTGAAAATAACAATGAGACTCGGGAGGATGTGGGACCGAGAAGGGGAAGTCTGTGCACAGATCACCATCAGCTTTCCCTGAGCCCATCTCCATTGCCCTCTCCACTTGGATGTACAGGCAGTGAAGAATGCATGGGGTTGGATAGGAGGAGAAAGGTGACCTTACTCAGATTTTAGGACAATGTTGTATATTGCACTTCTAAATGCTTTAAAAGTGTTTTAAATTGCCAGGAGAGAGGAGAGATGATGCCTAAATTTCAGCATATGGAATGTGGCACAAATATAGTTGCTGAGGCATCTGACACAGTGGTGGGAGTTGGGAGACATATGTACCTTCCTGGTTGGAGCAGAGGTAGTATAAGAGAAAGTATGAACTCAGCACTGGACAGTGTAGGGCTTTGGTAGACTGTGTGTGATAGACTTGTAACAGAGTAGAGGCATGTCGTAATGAAAAGGGCCACTCAGGATAGATTGAAGGGGCCAAGCCTAGACAGAGCTGGACCATCACACAAGTCCAGGTAGGAAGTCATAAGGGCCTAAAGTGAAATGGAGGCTTTAGAACATAAAGGAATGACAAAAGGAAACACTGTAAAGAGGCATAATGACTGGCTTTGGTGATGAATAAATAAGTGACTAATATATAAGTGGGATAACTGAATGAGTAGTGCTTGGATCAAGAAATATGGTGGGACAGAGGGGTTTGAAGAGTCTCCAGAGCTTGAGCTTCGGTCCCTAGGAGAAGGAAAATATTGATTGAGCACCTGTGTGTCCCGAGCACAAAGCTAGGCACTGGAATATAATAAGTAGGACTGACATGGCTGCTGCCTGTGAGGGACCTATAGTCTAGGCAGAAAGAAGCAAAAACACAAACCGACAGATGCATGAGTAATTACTGTTATGATGAGTGCTAGGGAGGGGTCAAGCAGGGTGCATAAACTGAAGCTGACAAAGGATTACCTCAGATAGGGTGCTCAGAATGTCTTCCACAAGGGGATGACGTCTAAGAGGAGACCTGAAGGGCCAAACATGCAAAGATGGTCCAGAAGGTACCCTGGACCAAAGGCACAGCATGGATAAGAGCCTGAACTGGAGAAGAAATGGCAAGTTGGAAGAACTGAAAGGTTTGCAAGTTGCATATACTGAGTATGGGGAGATGAGCTTAGAGAGGGAGGCAGAAGGCAGACCATGCTGGGCATAAGGCCATGATAAGGGGGTTGACTTTTATTCTAGGTTACAATTGTAACTAGGGCATATGACTGTTTTAAATAAAACTGACAAAATTTAAGTTTAATAGTAAATGAACATTTTTATTGTGCAAATTTTCATACATATACCCAAAGTAGAGAGAAGAGCATCATGAATCCCCATGTGTAGATCATCCAAAGCCAGCAGTTATTAGAGGCTTCCTACTTCATCTATTCCCCACTTTGCTGAAGCCTATTTAAGCAAATCCCAGACGGCGTGACCTGTCCCCCTAACTACATTCTTTAGCATCTCTAAATAGATAACCACAATGCTATTATCACACCTAACATAATTGACTATAATTTCTGGTTGTCATCCAATATTGAGTCTAGAATTCAGATATCCCTGTTTGTCCCAAAAAATGTGTTTTGGTAGTCATTTGAATCAAGATCCAAACAAGGTACCCATTATATTAGTTATTACATCTGTAAGTCTCTTTTCATCTACACGGTCCCTACTTTTCACTTCCTTTTTTATTTTAGTGCCATTGACTTGTTGAGGAAATGGAGGCAGTTGTCTACAGAATGTCCCGCCTTGTCGGTCTGTCTCTTGCTTCCTTATGTTGTCATTTAACCTGTCTTTTGGTCTCCTATAATGCCCATAATGGGAACTTAACTCTAAGGATTGATCAGATTGAGGTTAACATTTTTGACAAGAATGTCAGTGATCATGATATTCTTCATATTGCCTCATATGCGGAGATACCCGGTATTTAGCAATCCTATTCTTAGTGATACTAAGATTCATCAGTGAATTCAAGCGTTGTGAGCTTGATTCTATTGTATAGTTCTCCATTGACTATCTAATTATTTTATTTTTTAATATTTTTCTGAATCGATTACTTCATTAGAAATATCTCAACAATTATTTCAAATCAATTATTTCAACTTATTTTTAACCACCTCCAACACTGAGACCTTACTACCACCCTGACAATTTTTGTTAAAGAAGAGAGAGGTCATGGGGCACCTGGGTGGCTCAGTGGCTTAAGCCTTTGACTTGCGTTCAGGTTATGATCTCATGGTTCGTAGGTTCGAGCTCCACGTCGGGCTCTGTGCTGACAGCTCAGAGCCTGAAGCTTGCTTCAGATTCTGTCTCCCTCTATCTCTGCCCCTCCCCTGTTTACACTCTGTTTCTCTGTCTCTGTCTCTGTCTCTTTCTCAAAAATAAATAACCATTAAAAAAGAAAGAGGTTACTGTGGGTATTCTGGAAAAGTCTTCGTGGAAGAAAATAAATTGGGCACTCAACTTTTAATTCAGTTATTAAAATTACTTATTCTGGGAGAGGAAGCCAGTAGTTATCCTGAAAGAAGTGAATTGGGAAAGATAAGAGGTAGGACTGGATTGTAATAGTTTTCTGTAAATGTAGATATTGAGCCCAAGATTCCCAATAGAGGATAGTCTTTGAAAACTATGTATATTAAGAGTATCATCTCTTCTGTCTTCTTTAATCACTCCCAGTGGACATTGACTTCTATGTAGGACGTGAAGTGCTGATAGAAGCTGTTAAGAAAGAGGGCTGATGGGGCAATCCCTACATCAGTGCTGAGCTGCACCTGTTCTCCAACCAAATCCCTGTAAGAACTGTTGGGATCATGATCCCACCATACCCCCACTCCCATTCCAGCAGCTGCAGCATAACTGGAGCCAATTCTTGGTAGAAGATTTTTCCATGATGAGAGTGGACAAGTTGTGACATGTGGGGCTGAAGTCCCTGCCTGGTGACAGAAACTGGAGCAGAGAGGTCTGGGTAAGGCCTTACCAAGTAGCTATTGAATGGCCAGGGTATTGCAAATACATGGGAATCCTTGAAGGTAGCAACCTTGGATAGGAATCTTGACCCTTTAAGAACACTAACTATATACTCTGTCACCGATGGACTGGTGGGCCAGAGCAGATTGGGATGGGAACTGCAGAATGTGGAAAAACAGAGTGTGCTCTGGGGAGGGGAAGCAGCTTGGTCCAGGCATTGCTGTTGGTGTCCCTCTGCTGGAAAAGTCACCCACAGGTGGCATGCTTACCTCACCAGTCCTCACTGTCACTCCATGGTCCATAAACTCCCCTGTTCTGTCGTGGGAGCCATGTGTGCAGGCTTAGCCATACTGAGACTGAACTGTAATTTTTAGGTGGTGATATCTGGTAGACAGATGGAGGTGCCAGACTAGAGCTTGGGGGTGGGAGGAGGTTAAGGTTTGAGATAGATTTAGTGTACTCTGTACTGGGCATCTCATTGATACTCACTGGTTTAGTGAGTATGTATTTGCTCTTTAAGGTATCTGGGAATATGCAGTGAGATTTGATCAGAGGGTGTAGGAGGATGTTCCGTTTTAGCAAATGCACTGGCAGGAAAGTTACCAGGGAGACTTCAGGATTTAATCTCCTGACCTGGATTGCCATAGTATCAAAATATGTTAAAAGCAGGTTTGGCATAGCATCAAGGGACAGGACGAAATAGAAAGCAAGTGACAAGTCCAACCTTACAGCTAGAGAGAAAGTAATGGTAGAATGGGTCTAAATTTTCTGTTTAAGGAACACTCCATCTAAGCCTTTGCAACAACAGCCTGCGGACTTGTGACCCCGTGAAAGAACAGCATCACCCTGTAACCCCACCCCCCACCCCATTTCCCACTCCTGAAGTAGACCTTTGGGCTTTGTTGCTTCTCATCTAAGCAACCCAGGGAAGAGGAGAGACGCCGTGGGGAAGATAAGAGCAGTGCATCCAGCCTCTTCTGCTCTGTGCTGCAGGAAGCCTGAAGCGAACTCTAGCTAGAGCTCCCGCAGCACCCTGCAGATGCTGCCACTTCCTGGGGTCCTGACCGCCTCAGGGATTACCTGGGTATAGCACATGAGGTTGAGATTCTGAGACCTAACACCCGATCTCGGAAGCGGATGAGGTCCTGGGCACAATGGGAAGGGTGGAGCTCTGAGCTGTGGCAGTGATATTGTGAAATTCATTTATCAAGCAGGCACTCCTTCTGTGAGTGAGTGCCCTGTACGATCAGATGAGCTTTTCCATTCTGAGCTATGGGCAAGTCTTTTAGGAACCTATCTTGATCAAAATATAACCTGGCCTTGGGGAGTGGCAGCAGTTCAGCAGGTGAGGGCGAGCCTCTGGACTGCACACTTGGAGACAGGCCTGCCCCGCTGCGATAGGCAAATGGGCAGGGAAGGTGGGCTTCCCCGTCACAGAGTCACACAGGCCAGAGAAGCCCCATCTCCTCTTTGACAGGTCTGGTGGGGTGAGAAAAGCTTCTTAGGAGCTTGAGGGTGAACTGGGGAGAGAAACAACAAGGAACTACTTATGCCCTTTCTCCTGGGTTTGCTGGCAGTGGAGTGAGGTGCAGTTTAAGGTCTAATGTTAGCCAGGGGCTTGCTGTCTCTCACACTGAATAGAGACCCATTCTAGATGCATAGATGACTTATATCCTTAAAAATGTGACCAGAGTACCTCACCCTCAGGCTCCGCTCAGATACCAACTTGTCATTTCCATGACTTTCTATTTGGTTAGGTGTCCCCACCTGGGGCCCCCAACATACACTACTCTTTCAGTCATGTTGGTTTCTTTATTGCCAGGCCTTCAAAGGGATATTATGACAGTGATGTAAATTAACATGGGTGACACTGGGGAAGCTCTGGGTCAAATTTGGTTTCAGGCCTTGTTTGGGGTTTTGTTTCTGCTTTTGTTTTTCTGGAATAACCATCTGTAGCTTTCCTGTTTTCGGATTTTCTTTTCTTCTGCCTCTCACACCTGATTCTCTGAGATTCTCCCCTTGCTGAGCCAGTGAGCACACTACCCCCGCCTCCCTTGGCTCTGAAGGAACGCCATCTGGGCAGGCCACCAGGGTGGGCACAGCAATGGGGCAGAAGGAAGAGGGCTTCCCTTTCATTTCTGCATCTTCTTTCCTTGGTGGTTTTCTTCAGGCACCCAACTCCCCGAAAACAAAACAAACCCCTCAAACCCTAGACTTGTGTATTTAGACGTACACGTGAGTTATATCACATTCCCTGCCAAGGCGCTGCCTGACCACTCCCTTCTCTGAGCCACGGCGGCAGCAGGAGGAATGGCGTTTTTAAGCAGGATGAATTGCTGTCTAGTGGCTGCTCTTCTGCACCCAGGGCCATCAATCTTGTCTTGAATGCTGGGCCTCCTTGTGTGCCTGCTCAGGCTCATCTTTCTGGGGCAGACTTATTTACGGAGCCATGGCAAAGGTAATCTCACTGCCCGCTTCCTCCTCCCCCCTCCCCCGCCCCCCCCCCCCCCCCCCCGCACCAACCCGTGGCCTGGGCCGCTGCTCTTAAAAATAGCGCAAGACAAGAAGGAGAGCCAGGGTCCAGTTACCTCCTGCAAGCAGGATCTGATCTTACCTCACCTCCTGTGTCTGGCAGCTCGGCCCTTCTCAGGGGCTGCTGAACAGGCTCGCAGGCCAGCAGGAGGTGGTCAGCCTGTCAGTCTCCGTCCTGCTTGGACCTGGGAGCCAGCAGTAGCTCCTCTTCAGGGAAGCCGGGGGTGGGGCAGGGGGGGAGGGGTGCTGGGGTGTGTGTATATGAACCTGTGAGTGTGGTGTGTATGTACACATTCAGAGAGGACGTAAGTGACTTCACAGCTGACTAGTTGTCCACACTTGTCATTTGTCTGCCTCACGGCCTCCCCACCCTACTTTGTTCTCTTGGATATGAAGGCTCTGGGCTCCCTGTCCTGTCTTATAGACTTGGTCCTGGAATCCCTTTAGCTCCCTGGGGAGATGCCTGAATGGCATGTACTGGAGAGGAAATTGGGGCTGAGTGAGAGATAGTCATTTTCCAAGAGCCCAAGGCATGGGGAGGTGGGAGTCCTTACTAGCTCTCTTCGCCCAACCAGTTGAGTGAGAAATCTCAGCCCTGGAAGTAGTGTGCCCATTTGTGGAAGATGACAGGCTGTCTAAGGGATGAAGGTCTTCCCGGGCATAGGGCTGGCATTGAAGGGCAGGCTTTGGGGTCATGACTGGCTTCCCCACCTTATATCTCCCCTTCCCTGGGAAGCAAACACCTTTGTCAAGTCCTGGAAGCTAGGAAATGCCTTCTGTCCCCATGCGCCGTGTTCTTCTCTCACCTAAATCTAATCTGATTCCCTAAAATCTGCCTGGTGGAAGGGGACAAATCAAGCTACATTCTGGCCATTAGCCCTAGCCATAGCAGTAATTCCCTAGATGACCCTGAGGAGCCCTCATCCTGTGTTAGGCCTTCATTTTCTTCCTTGTGCAATTAAGATGGATAATTCTGGCTCCTGTCTTACCTCGAAGGGATGTGGTGGGATTGATTAATCGGACTGGGGAAAAAAGAGTCTGAAGTAATTCTGTGTCTGAAAAATAAGGGCGACAGCACTGCCTTTACACTTGGATTGATGAGCTTGCATCATTTCTTCTTCAGGCGTGCATCTGTTTGCGTGTGCGCGCGCGTGTGTGTGGGATGTGAGTACATGTGTGTGTGCTGGGGTGTGTGTATATGAATGTGTGAGTGTGGTGCATGTGTACACATTCATAGAGGAAGTAAGTGACTTCATGGCTCACTAGTTGTCCACACTTGTCATTTGTCTGCCTCACGGCCTCCCCACCCTACTTTGTTCTCTTGGATATGAAGGCTCTGGGCTCCCTGTCCTGTCTTATAGACTTGGTCCTGGAATCCCTTTAGCTCCCTGGGGAGATGCCTGAATGGCATGTACTGGAGAGAAAATTGGGGCTGAGTGAGAGATAGTCATTTTCCAAGAGCCCCAGGCATTCAGGCCCTCACCTTGCACCTCTAGTCTCCTATCTACCTTTTCTCCCTGACTCCTGCCCTCACCCTCTAGTTACATTGTAAGTTTCCTAAATTTTGCCATGTTCTTTCTCACCTTCAGAACCCCGTACCTGCTCTTTACCCCGGTTGTTTAGACTTGTCCCTTTATCCCTTCCCAGAATGCATCCGAGCTTCCTTTGGGAACCAGCTTACACTTCTCATACCCTGACATCCAGCCCTGCCATGAGTCCCCCATAATTCCCCATTCTTTCCCAGCGGTGGCACACAGCACATCTTACTGTAATTGCTTATGTCATTGAGTGTCTTGCTGCCAGAGTGTAAACTCTTTGAGGACAGGGCACTTCTTGTCTTACTCAGGATTGCCTCATAGAGTGTCTGCCCTCTAGTTGGGCCTTGGTACATATTTTAGTTAATCATGAATGAATGAGCAAACATGATAAATGACGGGTGAGTGAGAACGCGGTGCTCCTAATGCCCGTGTGCCTTGCATAGGTGAATACGCACAGCTCCGCTGTCCGTGGGATCCCTTCACCACCACCCCCACCATGATGCTGACAGCCTTGATAGGACAGCAAGCTCGTCTGGGCTCCTTCATCCATCTTGGGATTCAACCTTGTCCACGTACCCGATTACATTTCAGAGAAGGCAAAACCAAGAGCTCAGCTTTCTAAATATTTGCTGCTAGGAAAGCACTGGGAAGGATCTTGGGCAGCCTCTGAGAGGAGTGCACTTCACCCAGCACAGCTGCCGGGGCTGGTGGCATTGTCGGCTTCTCCTATTCGTCTCTTTCCCCACTGATTCACGTTTGAGCGGGACTCAGCCAACTTCCAACTTCTCACCTCTCCTTCCTGTCCAGGTTTGGTCCTGGTCCACAGGGTAGAGCTGCTCTTCTCCCCACCCCTGCCCCCACCCATCCCCCACCCATACCATTCCCTGGCTCCCAGAAGAGCCTCCCCTCTCCTGCTCCCAAGCTCCCACAGCTGCCTCGGCAGCAGGTTTGGAAGAAGCAGGCTGGCTGCGACTGACGTCTCCACCTGCTGGCCGTCCTGACCCTTTCTGCCTGCAGCTCTCCATCCCTGCCGCTACTGTCGCCGTTACTGTGACGGCGGCGGCTGCTGCTGCTGCAGCAATATTCTATAACCCAGAGACCCCGGGTGGGAAGCATGGCCCGGCAGATGGCACGGTGCGCTCCTCCTGCAAGGACTTATCCCTGCTGGATGCTCCGAATAAGTTTCCCCTGAGAAAAAGTCCAGGGGGGAGGTAGCTAACCCTCTGACTGTGTTGCTGTCCCCCCCTAGGGACCCTTCCATGAAGACTGAGGCAGGCATAACTACTGAGAGCCTGCTGACATGACATCGGCCACGGAGTTTGAAAACGTGGGCAACCAGCCACCGTACAGCCGGATCAATGCCCGCTGGGATGCCCCGGACGATGAGCTGGATAATGACAACAGCTCGGCCAGGCTCTTTGAGAGGTCCCGGATCAAGGCCTTGGCAGGTACCATTTGGGGCCATGGGGGTTAGAGGAACCAGTCTCATAGTCCCAAGGTTCAGTCTCCTCCCTGCCTGTGGCCAGTTTTCTCTGTGCACTGGCATGAGCCCTGGCAGGAAGGTGACAGAGACACGGGTATGTGGCTCAGGGAGATTTGGCCCTGTTGGGAGGGAGCAAAGGCTCCCACACATGCCCCAGTTCATCCCAGGTGGGAGGTGGTGCCAGGCAGGCCCTGCCCTCTGCCTCTGTCCTGAGTGACCTGTGGCCAAAGTCGGAACTGAGAGAAAGTCTGGGCAAAGGAGTGTCTGAGAGGCTGGACAGCCAGGCAGAGGTGTGTGCAGCTTCATTATGCACCTCAGTCTCCTGCCTGGTCCTGGCTAGAGAGATTCTCATCCTCCTCCTTGTGGTCCTAAAAGAAAAGAGTGATTTGATAGGACATTGAGAACAGATGACATCCTCCCCACACTGGCTCAGGAAGCAGGATTTTCTAGACTAAACCTCTTATCCTTAAACTGGACTTAGATTTTTACTCAGATTCATAATAGATTTCTCTCTCTCTCTCTCTCTCTCTCTCTCTCTCTCTCTCTCTGTGTGTGTGTGTGTGTGTGTGAGAGAGAGAGAGAGAGAGAAAGAGAGAGAGAGGGAAGAGAGAGGGAGCTCTTAAATCTCCAGCAGAGATGGTTTCTCCTCCCCCTGCTGGCTGAGATCTGATTCTTGAGATTTTTTTTTTTTTTTCTCCCACCAACCTCTGTGACCACTGCTTCCCTGGAGCCTGGCCCAGGGTAGCTATATTCTGACACTGAGTCCTTGACCAATAAAGAAAGTCTGAGTTCTGTGGGATAGCGTGTGGGTGGAAGGGCTGGGGTAGAGTCCATCATCTGCTCCACCAGCCATTAACCCCAATCAGACTTGTTTCCCCATCACCACTTTGTAAGAAGAACCCAGACTTACCTATAAGTACTTTCCGAAGTGATTCTACCAGTGCCCCGTCACTCAGTGGCCCTATCTGAAGTTTCTGGTAGTATTCTTCTACCTTCTCTCCCTCCAGTCCGCTCCCAGATGCCTCCAACTCCAGCTGACCTTGAGTCATGAGCAGGGCCCTTGGCCTCTGGGGGACCATAATGACCTTTCACCTTAGGAGTGTCTGGGCTTCCAATTCCCATAAAAGGAATGGGGTGTCTCTTTCCCTTGTTATGACAGGGAATCCATTCACATCTCTGCCATCAGCTTTTGTGTCCTTGTTCTTTGTGGGAAACTCCCTTTCTTCTTCCTTCATCCCCTCCTCCCCATTCCCTACCCTTAAAAATTCCTTCCTTGGTTTCCCTTAAGGACAGAAAATAGCACCAATTCCTTGCTTTGCTTATGTAATCTTAACCTCTTTAAAAAAGCAAAGTAGGAACCCTTGTCCTTGCCAGTCTGGTTTTACCTTCTTTCTATCTTTGTGCCAACTAGGCTTGACTACATTGACCCTGGTGATAGAGACGGAGGGAGAGGGGTACCATTTTCCATATGTCTTGTCAAAGGACATTATGAGGGGTGGGACTTTCTTTTGTACAGGGATCCTTTGATATGTTTTACAGATACCCTGTTTTTTAAGAAACCGAGGAAAATTCCATTTTAATAGTTATTTATTATACACCTACTGTGTGTAAAGTTAACCCCCGGACCAGAAAAGGACATGGAGGAGAAAACCACAGAGATGAATTCAACACAGTATCTGTCTCTAAGGAGTTTATGATCCACTAGGGAAATGAACAAGGTTCATAATGAATTAGCACAAGTACAATTAGAGAAGAACTGTAGGAAAGGCATATAATTAAATAGTAGTGAGAGAGCAAGGAGGAGATGCAGGGAGAATTGGGGACTCATTTGTGGAGAAGGCCCTTGGCAATTGAAGGGTGCATGAGATCCTGACAAGCAAGTGGGGTACAACTTTATCCAGTTGGACTACATGAATGGCAGCCAGGTCTGATGAGCAGGTTGAAAAACTGATGGAAGTAAGTTGATCAGATTGTTGGAGTTCCCCATCCCTGCCTGTGTCTCACCAAGAGCTTGCATCTCATCTGCCAGAGAACCTGAATACCCCTCGGGGGAAAGGGGGATCACAGAGCATAGAATTACATGCCTGGACCTTAACAATTTAGAACATCTGGCTAACAAGAAACCATGGAAGTTTGGGGTCCATTCAAGGTTTTAAAAAACAAACGGAAACCTAAGCAGTCTGCTGACTTTCCTGAGTCCACTCTGAGTGAGCTGTGGAATAAGTGAAAGCTGTGGGAAGGTACAAAGTAGAGAGGGCCGAAGGACCTGTTCTGGTGGGTAGGCAGAGCAGAGAAAGGGGCTGTCTGTCTCCCTCAGTTTTGGCCTGACATCTTTCTCTTCAGTATTGTCTATGGGGCTGCCTTGGCAGCCCAGGCAGGGGTTAGCCTTTCCGAAGAGGCTGAGGAAGCAGAAGCACCTCTGGTTCCTATCGTTCCTGCATGCTCCACAGCCACTCCCCCTATGCCGAAGACAAGATGGCAAGGAAGGTGTTTGGTCGTGTGTCTCTTACTCTTCTCTCTAATGCTACTACTATGGAGGATGGTCAAATCAATTTCCTGTTTTATAAAATGGGGACAGTAGTTCTTTCCCAAGGGTCTTATGGAGATCAAGTAAGATAAAGTTTATGAAAGTTTTTTATTAGTAATAAAATACTAGGTGAATGTTAGTATTTATAGGAAATCTTAGTAATATCTTTCTGTCCCTTCTTTTAACTTCAGACATTCACGGTCATTAGCTCAGTCATAGTCCCATAGTCCCATTATCCTGGCCTGTTCTGGGGCCAGTTTCTTCCTTCTTAACACCACCATCCTTTGTTTCTGAAGGCCAGGGTTAGAAGGAGCCAGGGACCAGGAAAACTCAGCTAATACTGGTGTTGCAGCTTTTAGCTCGGTCCCCAGACACCCAGTGCCCACAGGGGTGAAGCCCCATGCTGTGTAAATCTTTCTTTTTAAGGCTGCCCAGCCAGGACCCAAGCTGTGTCTCTGCCATCAGCTGGGTGACCTGGAAGGACCAAGAAATCAAAGGATGATGAGGCTGCTTAGATGCGTTTCTGGGTGTGACAGCTTCTCTAGGTCCTTCTCCACATAGTGACCTGTGCTTAGAAGTCTCGCAGTTGGTTAACAGGACTCCACTTTTTTTTCTTTTTTCTTTTTTTCTTTTTTTTTTTGCCTCCTAAGTCAACTTCCCTCAGCTCCAAAGGAAATACTCCCTATTTTGCCTTTCAAATCATTCCCAGCTCTTCCTCCCTGGACTGAAGTAAATAAACCATCTGGTTATTCCGTGTGGAAACTGCCACATTGGTATACAAATACTGACCTCTCTCCCAATGAATCACTGTGGATTTGACTGAAATGAAGGGGGAGGTGGGCAAGAAAGTACTGCAGAAGCCTCCTGCAAATAGGAGGGGATGGGTTTGACCTCTGCCGTGCCCAGGGAGGAGTGGGGGCCCAGCAGGAATATTTGCCCAGTAGGTCCCTGGCAGATGTTAGCTCTCAGTGTCAGCCTCTAATGTTGACAGCACTTGATGAGGTTAAGTGATGAGTCGCCCTGAGGCTTCTTCCTGAACAGGTGCCGTTCTCTGCTTTGATGATTGCCTCTGGTACCTTCCTACTTTTAGGACCTGCTTTGAAAGATTAGAGGAAGGGGAGCATTTGAAAAGCTCAGGTTATAATCCCTCCAAGAAGTTCCAGCCCTCAGGTTTCAGTAGAAAGGCTCCAGTGTCTCTTAGAGCCACCTTCATCTTCACTCACACCCCCTTTCCTGTCCTCCTCCCCTTTTCATACTGGGAGCCATTTCGTAAACATTCGTGGCTGTCTGAGTGAGGGATGAGGCACTGCAGGCTGCGTGGAATTTACCAGCCAGAACGTCCGCCCTCTGCGCTCTCTCTCCTGATCCCAGAGGAGGCCTCTGCCTGCCTGTGTACCCCCTTGCACCTGGCTGTGTACCCCAGTGGTTTGGGGCAGGTGTGGCCAAGTGCCAGAGGAGGAATGCAACAGAAAGATGCCCCCCAAAGAGAAACCTTGTGCCTTAGCCTCCCCTGACTTACTCATGCACTCACATTGAAATCTGGACGTCCCAAATGCCACCCCCACTGCATGACTTCCAGCTCCTCAGAGCACAGAGGCATCTGGAAGGTCGTGGTACAGAGAGCAGTGCAGGGCCTCTTGTGATGATCTGTGAGAAGGAGAGGGCTCAACGTGTCCTTCGTCATCTGCTGTGGCCCGTTGAACACAGAGTCATCCTTTTAACATTTTTTGTTGTTTTTTTTATGTTTATTTTGAGAATGCGAGAGAGTGCACATATGCACGAACGGGGGGTGGGGGGGGGGAGAGAGAAAGAGAGAGAGAGAATCCCAAGCAGGCTCCACACTATCAGCACAGAGCCCGACGCAGGGCTCGATCTCATGACCTGAGCCCATATCAAGAGTCCGACACTCAACTGACTGAGCCACCCAGGCACTCCAGAGTCATCCTTTCAAAACAAAGTGCATAAAACTGTGTAGCCCACTCTGGCTTTACCTTTAAATCAGAATCCAAGTGGCTTTACCTTTAAATCAGAATCCAAGTGATGTTTCAAACCAAAAATGCCTTTTCTTTCTGCATTCTGTCTTTGTAGCTGTCTTACTAGATCGAGATGAGGTCAAGTGGTGAGGTTTGTTGAGGACAATTCAGAGGACACAACAGGGCAGCAGGTGCACAGCAGGCTGTGTCCCTGTGCTCTGAAGCACAGAGTTGCTGCCACTTTGAACCTTGAACATCTTCCAGACCCACTGTGCCCCGGCCCCAAGGTTAAGTTCTGTGATTAGCAGATGTTTCATCAAAGCCTTAGGATGGGGCCCTCGGACCCTGCCGCTCCCTGCCCACCCATGTTGGCTCCTTGGAAACTTCACAGAGAGGATAGTATCGGCTCCTTCCTAACTTTGGTGGCAAAAGGTCATGCCTGGCCTCTCCCTGGGCCTCTTTCTCCACCTGCACCAGGATGACACTGATCCCAGCTGCCCTAGTTGCCTGAGAAGGGCTTTGTGTCCAGAAGGTGAATGATTTCTTTCAGAGAGCAGGATTTCACCACAGTATGTGGTGGGCAGGGTGGGGAGGTATGGGAGTGGGGATTCAGCAGCTTCTTGGTAGCCTATTAAGTTGACAAGTTCAGATGTAGCTGCTGGAGACCAAGACATCGGGTATTAATGCTCTGAACGTCTCTCTTAAGCTACCTGTGAGAACAAAGATGGCATCATTGGTGAGGGTTTTTTAAATGTTTTCTTCTCCAATTTCAAAACATGAAGTGGAATTCTATGTAGAAACTACATATTGGGGAAATATACTATTCATGGAAATATATATAATCATCAGCAATGATTTTAGTGTGCTGTCAGAAGGAAAAATAATTGGCTCAGCAGGTTTTCCTTGAAGGTCAGCCATTCTGAGTGTCTCCTCCTTTCCTGAGACAGGCCACTGCTCAGATAAACCTGTGCAGACAAATCCACAAGAGAGGCCAGCGTGCCACCTGTGCTGTGTGGTCCAAGGCAGCTTCCCCAGCCCAGGACATAACATTTTCTCCCATTGTCCTCTCTTCTCTCTTGATAGAAGCTGTTCTTCTTCTTTGAGAATACTTTGCAGAACCAAGGCTGTTCCCATCCCCTGGGTGACTGCTATCTATCATTGTGAAGATGCTTTTCAAATATTAATAAACTGAGGTTAATAATAAGACTCTCCCCTCCCCATGCAGTGCAGTCTGAGTGAGCCATGGTAATAGCCTCCTCCATCTTTGGGACATTCCTGTGGGCTGTCGGCTTTGTTCCCAAGGGCAGGCTGTGACACCAGGCCTTACTGTGCTCGTGGCTCCCGGAGCAGCCGGCATCCATTTTCCCCTTCTCCCACTGGGCGCTCCCTGCATGCTGCGTGGCTGAAGAGGTGCCAGGAGTGTTGTTTCCAAGCATCTGTAGCAATTGTTCACTTTCCTTTTTTATCGTGTCACTAGGAGAGAATGACAAGGAAGCCGGTAGCAGCTGAGTGTCTAGGAGCATTTTGCCTCCAAACCCTTCAGCCTTCAGACTCTGGAAACCAGATCAACAGGGAATCTCATTTTACAGTCTAGTGAGAAGGAAGTGGATCAAATACACATGTGTCTCTGGACACATAGGCTTATGTACGTGCTGACAGATTATGGTAAATTCCATGAAGATTGATTGAGAATTATGAGTTTCTAACATAACCAGCAGCCTATAACTCATCCAAGGAGGAGTAGGGCCTGTTGAAGTGAGCACATGGGGGAAGGGCGGGCGGAGATGGGAGGGGCAGGCAGGAGCCACATCACGGGGACTTACAGGCCATTGGTATCTTCAGGGTCCCAGCAGGAAGCAGCAGGAAACTCAAAAGGGGTGTCTGAGGAATTTTATGAGGAGATTATCTGCAAAGGGGTGGCAGGGTTGAAGGGTCAAAGGGTGGGAGCCTGTAGCAGGAAGAGCTATAGGCTCTCAGGACAGGACCTGTGGCCTTCAGTAGAGGACCAGAGGGATGGAGCCACTCCCACGCCCATCAAAGGGCTCTGCAGGGAAGTGGCATGGTTACGTTTGGGTTTTTTAAAATCACTCTGACTTCAGTGGGGGCAACAAGTTGTGGGGAGGCTATGCAAAAGTCTGGGAAGGAGAAGTGACAGTGCGAGCCAGCGTGGTGGCCATTGACAAGGAGACATGGTCCATCCTCACGTTGTCATTCTTCTGACTTCCTGTTGCTATCATGGGCTTTCCCAAGTTAGGTGACCTTGGCCAAGTCACTTTTCTGCTCCTCTCCTGTAAAACAAGAGGCTTGAGCCAGATGGTGCGCAAGGCCTTTCCACGTGCAGCAGCCTGGGAAGAAGCCTCCTGTTAGAGTTGCGCTGCCATATGTATACTTCTACGCTGAACCATGGAGCTTCGGTTCCTGGTTCCTGGCTTTGGGAGAGGGAATCAGTCCTTTTTAGCAAATCAGTATGTTCTCCAGAAATTCTCTCTGTTCAATAAAGGCTGGGCTGAAACTGAGTCCTGGACCATCTTAACTTCTGTGGCCTTCTGCTCTCAATGAGTGTAATCTCTCCCTGTGGCCTCCACCTGGATGTGTGACAACAACGCATGGTGCTTTTTATCCAGATGATCTCACCGACCCTTAACCACTCTGGAGCAAGCAGGGGATAGCTATCACCATGCCTCTTTACAGAGGAGGGAGGATGCACAGCGGGAAGTGCCAGGACGGAATCCCAGGGATTTGAAATCATCCCAGTGCTGGGGTGCCTGGGTGACTCAGTCAGTTAAGCGTTCAGCTCAGGTCATGATCTCACAGTTCATGAGTTTGAGCCTTACATTGAGCTCTCTACCATCAGCATGGAACCCGCATCAGATCCTCTGTCTCCCTCTCTGCCTCTCCCCCACTTACACTCTTTCTCTCTCTCAAAAATAAACTTAAATAATAATAAAATCATCCCAGTGCCATTGGGGTTACAGCACTTGGGCTCTCTTGAAAGTCCTTCACACCTGCCTTACCTCCTCCTCTACATCCCCCCCAAGACATCTCTTCTCATTCTCCTTCCACTGCCAGCCTCCTGGGCCTCTTTGGTCAAATTCCTTTTTATTTTTGTCTTACAGCCTCTGAATATTTTCACCTGCTGTGGGCCAGCAGACCCTTGTTTTATGGTTGTCCAGATAAGCTCTGGTCGTTTCATTTCCATGGTTCACCTGTCAGCTGGGGCCACGTCACCTCAAGCAGAGACTTCTGCAGCTGCCTCCACTCTGGTGCCTTGACTTCTCCTCATTCAATCACACTTACACAGAGCAGTTAGAAGCATTGTCCTCTAACAGATTTTTAGTGAGGTGTTGCTATACTTAAGAACCTCCAGGCTTTTCTTTACCTGGAGTGTAGGGTTCAAATTTTCTAGACTGTCCTTCAACTTCTTTGCTCTGGGGAAGTTAACTGCTTTTCGCCCTCACCCTCCAAACTTGCACACCTGTGTGCACATGCATACAGATTTGCCAGTTTCCATCTTGAGGGCTTTGAACAAGACCCCCCCTTTCTTCTCTGTCCTAAAACCATGATCATCTACAAACCTCAGATCAAAACTAGCCTTCTTCAGAAACATTTTTTTAATTTAAACTGGTCTATGATAACTTGTTTTCTTTTCCTACTATATACAAAGACCCTGTTTTATTTAAAAAACAGTAGGGTGAGGGGCGCCTGGGTGGCTCGGTTGGTTAAGCATCTGACTTTGGCTCAGGTTATGCTCTCATGGTCCATGAGTTTGGGCCTCGTGTCGGGCTCTGTGCTGACAGCTCAAAGTCTGGACCTACTTCAGATTCTGTGTCTCCCTCTCTCTCTGCTCCTTCTCTGCTCACGCTGTCTCTCTGTCTCTCTGTCTCTCTCTCTAAAATAAACAAACGTTAAAAAAATAGGGTGAACACTTTTATATCTTTAAATATTTTTGTTACACAAAATATATTTAGTATAGAGAAGATTAGAAAAATAGATAAAAAAGAGAAAACTAGGAACAGGTTAATGACCCATATAGATATTTTAAAGCCTTTATATATGACTGTATGTACATATGTGTAAATTTTTAAATATTATCTATAATACTACAATCTTAGAATTTTTGTCACTGAGTACTATCCTGTGAATATCTTTTCATGTCATGTCCGTAAACATGTAGATTATCATTTTCACGGCTGTATAATCTTCCTTTGTATTAATGTACCCCAGTCTAGTTAACCAGCATCTTAGTGTTCAACTCTGCTCACTTTTAAAGTCAGTCTTATGTGCTTTGTGCTTGCCTTTGCAGACATGTAGTAAGCATCCTAAGGTTCTCACTTAGCATCAACCCTAGCCAGGTTTTAAATCTTGTGTGTGGGAGAATCCTGTTCTATCTGTTCACAATGCTAGTGTGATGAAAGCTGGTTGGTTGAAAGAAAAGGTCCTCTCCAAACCAAACTACAAGGTAGAATTTGTGCCAGCAACATCATTTATGATGTGTCCCTGAGGGTCTGCCCCTATGCTGCGCTTTATGGGATTAGCATCTGTATCTTCGATGTTGTCACAAGTGCATCACTCATTCAGGTTGTGTGAGCTCTTGGCTTCCTGATGTGAGGAATAGAGAAATCCCAAGCTGTAAACCTACAAAGCATTAAATGGTTGGTTTCAGACCCAGGCCAGTGGTCTGTGGGCTTCCCATGGCGCCTTTTCTCCCTCTTGTCTTTCTGACCACCAATTTTACCTATACCTTAGGGCTATGTGCTGGTAAAAATACAGGCTTCCGGGCGCCTGGGTGGCTCAGTCGGTTGAGCGTCCGACTTCGGCTCAGGTCATGATCTCACCGTTCCCGGTTCGAGCCCTGCGTCAGGCTCTGTGCTGACAGCTCAGAGTCTGGAGCCTGCTTCAGATTCTGTGTCTCCCTCTCTGTCTGTGCCTCTCCCCTGCTCATGCTCTGTCTGTCTGTCTCTCTCTGTCAAAAATAAATAAATTAAAAAAACATTTAAAAAAAAGATACAGGCTTCCTAAAAAACAACAACAACAACAAAAAACACCTTTTTAAACTTTTCATAAGTGATTTATTTCTCAGGATTTATGAGCTTCATATCCTATTTTTCTTCATGACATTTGTTGTTTCTTATTATCAAAGTAATGTATGTTCATTGCAGAAATTTTGGAAACTACAGATAAGCAAAAAGAAAAGTCACCCACAGTTTACTACTGAGCTATAGCAACATCTAACTTAAGTTTTTGTTTTTAAATGGATATAGCTGTACAAGACTGGGGTCATTATTATGCATGTTATTTTAAAATCTGAAAATTTCCTTTCAATGGACCATTGAAAGGTCTTCTACAACCTTATTAATATCTTCATAAATGTAACAAAATTATCATATAATCCTGTTTTAAATATTTAGGTTTTGCTAGTCTCTATTTTTTTTTTAATTTTTTTAACGTTTATTTATTTTTGAGAGACAGAGAGACAGAGCGTGAGCAGGGGAAGGGCAGAGAGAGAGGCAGACACAGAATCCGAAGCAGGCTCCAGGCTCCGAGCCATCAGCACAGAGACCGATGCGGGGCTCGAACTCACAGACCGTAAGATCATGACCTGAGCTGAAGTCGGCCGCTCAACCGACTGAGCCACCCAGGCGCCCCACCTATTTTTTTTTTTTAAGATTTGTTTTATTTTTAAGAAATCTCTATACCCAACATGGGACTCGAACTCACAACCCTGAGATCAAGTGTCGCATGCTCCACCGACCAAGCCAGCCAGGCACCCTGCTATTTTGTATTCTTGACAGCAGATTTTTAACAGACAAAAGAGGGAGAGATATGAAGCACTCAAGGAATTTTATAGGAAATTAGGGCAGAAGTAGATAGATGGGTGTAGAATTGGGTGATTGAGGTTCCAAGTAAGCTATTTCAACTTTACCATTTGACTTAAGAGCAGCCAATGTGTAATAGACTTTTATTTTTAAAACAGCCCCACTGGGAAATTTTGATAACAAACTTCCTGGCTGTCCATGATGTCAGGAAGTGAAGCAGGTTCCAGAGTAGGTGGGGCCAGTGGCAATTGTGCTGTCACCAAGGGAGGAGGGAAGCAGAAGGAAGAGCCAAAAAGAAGCCTGGAGAAGGTAGAACATAAGACAGAAAGGGAAAGAACCTTGACCCCAAGGGGAGAGGTCTGTGCTTTAAAACACCTGTAGGGGATATTCAGAGGGCAAGACCTGGGAGAGTAGCTACGCGGTGGTCAGGGAGGCAGAGTGAAACCCCCCACCCACAGGACCCATGGACCTCCTTCCTGGGCTTGTTCTCAAGGGATATAGGAAGTGTTCCTCACCTCATAAACCTTCTCCCTCTCTCCCTTCCATCTCTTTTGTGGCTCAGGTGGTTAACCATGTACGTGCTTTTTGTCTGGCAAAAAGTCCCTGAAGCAGGACGCACAAGGGAACTGGGCTATATTGGAGAGATGAGGGTGGGGGGGGGGGGGGAAAGACAGTTTAATGTTTTCTTTAGAAAAAGAAAAATATATTTCTATATTGAATAAATAATATATACATCCAGTGGATAAAACTCAAAAGATGTATAAAAGGGCAAAAAATGTTTTATTCTCACGTTGGTCCTTCAGATACCTAGTTCTTTTCCCATAATTAGTGTTGTCAGTTTCCCATGCATCTTTCCAGGTGTATTTTATGCCTATATTAGCAAACAGTCTATATCCTTTTTTCTTTTTTATTCTACATTGCTCTATGTGTTTTCTTCCACCCAGGATATATTGAATATTGTTTTATATTAATACATAAACAGCCTCATTTTTTAGGCTATTATGTATTCTATTGTATAAACATACAATTTTAATTTAACCAGTCCCCTATTGGTGAACATTTTCATTGTTTCCAGTCTTTACTATTTTCAAAAATGCAACGAATAACCTTATATATAGATTAGTTCCCAAATATACGTTTGTCTATAGGGTATATTCCTAGAAGTGAAATTACTGGGTTCAAAAGTATGTGCGTATATGACTCCAATCAGTCTTGCCAAATTGCCTCTTATACCTTCTCAAGAAATATATGGATGTTTTTTCCCCACACCCTTAACCAAACACCATATTTTACCAGACTTTTTGCTCTGTGCCCACCTGATAAATGAAGCACAGTGTCTTGATGTACTTCATTGTACTTTTTGACTTTTAGTATGAAAAATTCAAACATATAAAAAAAAGAGATAAAAGTATAATGAATCCTCACCTAGACTTAACAGCTGTTAATTTTTTGCCATATTTGCTTGTCTATTTGAGGGACTGAAGTATTTTTAAAGTAAATTGAAGATCTCCATGACATTTTACCCCAATACTCGAGTATGTACCTCTGAAAAGAACATTTATCACCTAACCATAAGAGCACTATTACACCTAGCTTTACCTCTAGCTACGTGCTTTTCAGTTATGTGCTGGCAAAAATGCAGACTTAGTAAAATTAGCATCAACTCTAATATGATCTAATACCCACTTAATATTCAAATTTTCCCAGTTGTCTCAAAAATGTCTTTTATAATTAATCTGTTGAAACTAATTAAGGACTATTTATTAAATTTCGTATATATATTTATACTTTGTACTTCTACGAATAGCTTGGACAATTTTCTACACATTCAAGAGAATTTTATAGTTTTTTTCTGTTAACTTTTTGTTCACATACATATGTCCATTTTGCTACTAGATTCTTGGTCTTTTTCCTCATTATTTTGTATATGTTTTTTATATCCTAAGTGAATTGGCCCTTTGAAAAATGTGAGTTACAAATACCTTTTGTAATTTGTGTGACTTTGCTTATGGCTTTCTAACCCATGCTAACTTTTTAAAATTTTAACTGATAGCAGAAATTTTGACCTAAGTTTTTTTTAAGGTAGTTGAACTTTCAATCTTTTATTTTCTGCCTTTTGAATTTTGTGTTTTATTTAGGAGGACTTTTTCTATACCAGCATCATTAAAAACAAAAACAAAAGCATTCAACCATGATTGGTTTTGATATTTTTATGATTTCATTTTTACATTTTCAGTTTTTATCTAAATGAAATTATCCTGGAGTGTGAGGTATAAATATAATTTAATTTTTCCTGGACGGCATCTAATTTCGTCCACATCCTTTACCCAATAATCCTTCCTTCCCCTTTATATTTGAAATGCCACCTTTATCAGGTATGGAATGCCTATCTGTGCTTGGGACTACTTCTGTTCCATCGATGTGTCTGTTCTTATGCTAGTAACACACAGTCTTGTCATTGTACCTTTATACGGTGCTTTATTGTCTCAGGAAAAAACACCTGGGAAGGTCTATTACTCTTCTTTTTGGAACTTTTCTACTATTTTGTTTTTCCAATGAATTTTCTCATAGCTTCTCTAATTTCACCCAAATGTGAATTATATAATTTAAATATATTTAAAATAATACTCAATATATAGATGAATTTAGACTAAGCTGACATCTTTATGATATTGAGTGTTCCTATTCAAGACTTGGATGTGCCTTTCCACTTGTTCAAATCTTTTGTACACCTCAGGAGACTTTTAAAATGGTGTTCTTGGGGCACTTGGGTGGCTCAGTTGGTTAAGCTTCTGACTTCGGCTCAGGTCATGATCTCACAGTTCATGAGTATGAGCCCTGCATCAGGCTCTGGGCTGACAGCAAGGAGCCTGCTTTGGATCCTCTATCTCCCTCTCTCTCTCTGCCTCTCCTCTGCTTGTACTCTCTCTTTCTCAAAAATAAATAAGTAAGCGTTTTTAAAAATGGGGCATATATTGTGAATCCCTTTAAAAGTATATAAAGATGTTTCTTTATGTAGATTTTCACACTTCGTTTTAAGCTGAAACAGTTTTTATTTATTATCATTGAGGTCCTTTTAAACTAGTAATTCAGGAAATTAACTTCCCATACTTTCAATGGTTTCTTTTGCTTTTAGGATTAAATCTAAACTTTTTAGACTTCTTTCCTTCAGGGTTTTCCATATTCAGTTTAAAACCTATTTTCCACATGTTTTCTTCTTCTTTTTTTAATGTTTATTTATTTTTGAGAGAGAGAGCATGAGCAGGAGAGAGGGAGGGGGGTGGGGGACAGAGGATCCGAAGCAGGCTCTGTGCTGACAGCAGAGAGCCCAATGCGAGGCTCGAACTCACGAACTGTGAGCTCATGACCTGAGCCAAAGTTAGACACGGAACGGACTGAACCACCCAGGTGCCCCTCACACATTTTCTTCTCACCTGTAGCTACCCAGCAGCCTCTGAACAAGCTCCATCCTTCCGTGTCTCTCTAGGAACATCTCTCCTCCCTGGTTCCCCTCCTCCTCTTCCTGTCCAAAGAGGTTTTCTTTATGAGGAACCCCCTCGACTATACCAGTTAGAAATGATTTCTCCCCGCGTTGGCCCATGACCATTTACTATATGTGCCATTTATCTGGTAATTAATCCAATGTCATCTTGTGACAGCTTTTGTATGTTCATTTTAAAATGAATTGTCCTTAGACACCTGGGTGGCTCAGTCAGTTAAGCACCTGACTTCGGCTCAGGTCATGATCTCGCAGTTCATGAGTTTGAGTCCCATGACGGGCTCTCTGCTGACAGCGGAGCCTGGAGCCTGCTTAGGATTCTGTGCCTCCCTCTCTCTCTCTGCCCCTCACCAACTTGCACGAGCTTCCCCTCCCCCCCAGAAAATAAACAAATTTAAATGAACTGTCCTTTATCTCTTGTGTGGCTGCAAAATTAACTGCTTGTCGGTTCTTGTTTCCTCAACTAGATTATGAGGCCTTTGGGGAGAGTGAGTCTGCCTTGTGCTCCCCACAACATCCAGGACAGGACCCTGCACATAACAGTAGCAGTAGTGATGGGGCGCCTGGGTGACTCAGTCGGTTAAGCATCTGACTTCAGCTCAGGTCATGAACTCGCAGTTTTGAGTTCGAACCCCACATCAGGCTCTGTGCTGATATCTTGGAGCCTACTTTGGATTTTGTGTGTGTGTATGTGTGTGTGTCTCTCTCTCTCTCTGTTCCTCCCCTGCTGGTACTCTGTCTCTGTCTCTTTCTCTCTCATAAATAAATAAAGATTTAAAAAATTTTAAAAAGAGCAATAGTAGTGATGATAACAGTGATGGTAATATTTAGGCTAGCTTTCTGTGTGCTGTGTATTATAAACTCATCTATTAGCAGATAAATATTTGAGTCTGAGTTTTGTGGGTCTATTTGACCTCAAACCAAACCTTGGAAAGGGAGTATAAATGAAAGATCACCCAGTTGCAATATCCAGACACTTGTTCTAGCCAGCTGCTCAGAGAAGGTGAGTTCTCAGAGGAAGCTCTGACATGTAGGGTGGACTGAGGATGGCGCCGTCCTGGGAAGGAGAGGGAGAGGAGGAACAGACAGGAATGGAGAGGCCCTAAGTTTGAGGGTAGCAAAGGCACAAGGGTTTTCTGAGGCTCTGGCGGCTTTGAGTCAGACCGTGCTGGTAGACTTGCTCTCTTTACTGCTCTGGAAGGGTTAGGGGTCTGGAAATGATGTCTGGCCCCTAGCCAGCCCTTGCTGAGGACTCCTTTTCACAGAGAGTCCCTGCAAGATGGACCAGGTCCCCTGGGGACGGCAGGCCCAAAGCATGGCCACTGCCCCAGCCTATCCACACCACCGGGGTTCCCAGCCCAGCTGGCCCTGGGCCACCTGCCTCTCCTGCACTTGGAAGGCTCCTGATGGGCGCCTGGGCCATGCTGGGAGTGAATTTGCTGAGCATGCTGATGTGGAGCAGCCAGAGCAAAACAGCTAATGGAAATTAGTCCCCACCCCTGGGCCTTCTCTCTCCTTAGGATCATCATTAGCCTCTCGGAATCCTTCCCACGTCTCAGCACTGCAGAGTGTTTCAGGGTGCTGGCAATTTCACCCCAGCCTTCAAGTAAAGGGTGGCCAAGAAGTTGCCTGCCTGAGCTCTAAACCTGTGGCTCTAACATTTTGGGGTCTACAAGGCTTCATTTTTGTATTGAAAACTAGGGAGACCTAAGGGTAAGTTAGGATACATCTGTTCCAATATATGTGCCAGCCCAGCAGCCGAGAATTAAATCCCATGTCCCCAGCTAAAAGCACTTCCTCACTCTTGCCAAGCACAAATAAATGGATCTCAGTACCCATGTAATGAAATTTGGGGATTCTTAAAAACAGGAAAAGGAGAAAGGAAGAAAGGACTTTAGTTTTTTGACACACATCTCTAAAGGGGCTAAAAATTTAAGCCCCTTGGTCAAAGCTCCACAATCAGTTAGAAGGGCTAGCTCCTTAAAGAACAGCTCTGGTTTAGGGGCACCGGGGTGGCTCAGTCGGTTAAGCGTCTGACTTTCGCTCAGATCATGATCTCATGGGTTTGTGGGTTTGAGCCCCACATTGTCCTCTGTGCTAACAGTTCAGAGCCTGGAGCCTGCTTCATATTCTGTGTCTCCTTCTCTCTCTGCCCCTCCCCTGCTCAGGCTCTCTCTCTGTCTCTCAAAAAGGAATAAACATTAAAAAGTTTTTAAAAAACACAGTTCTCTTTTCTAGGGAAGGCATCATGGGGTCACGGCTGGTTCTAATGAACCCAAACATGCCCCAGAATAAATGCAATTGCTTCTTGTCCAATATATCATTGAAACTTTAGTTACATTTTACTGAACAGTCCTTGAAATCAGGAAAGTGGTTTAATTTGCTGCCCACAAAAGAGTAAGGAGGGTTTTTTTTTCCCCCTGAAACTTTGCCCAGAGGCCAAGTATGAATGGATGCCATCTTAATTTTTTATTTTTATGAGACTCGTAGAGTCAGTAGTAGTATTTTTCCTCTTCATGGAAGTCTTACTTAGATGGCTGCCATTGAGTTCTTGATATAGGACTCCGGAGCCCATCTTATTTATAACAGTATGTCTGCCTCGAGGAAGGGGCTGTCTTTCCTGTCCTTGATTCCCCATCTCCCCCCGGAGCCTGGCACCTAGCGGTTGTGCAATGAACATTGGCTGGATGAATGAATAAGTGAATAATGTGTCTGAGTTCCTCACACCAAAATAGCAGTGCAATAGGAAGGAATTTGATGCTGTGAGCCTCAGGAACCGCCAAAATTACACCCTTGAGGCCGTGCTGGCGGGGCTTCTCTTTTTGTTGTTGTTAAATCAGATATTTAATAATTTAAAAAGCCAACCCTTCCACGGTTTGGGCTCAGCCAAGCGGACACTGAGCCTGCCCCCAGGGGCTGACATCGCTCCTGGCTAGGCTGCTCTGAGTCTGCCTTGGCTGCGCCCAACCCCCAGGCACCCTCTCCAGGGTTCCTCCGCGACTGTGGGCCCAGCCAGCTCCTGCACTGAAACACCCAAAGCCTGTTGTCACCAGCTGTTCGCTAGGGCCAACAGAACAAGGGTGCCCCCCTCCTTCCCTCTTCTCCCCCTTTGTTTCTCTTTTCTGCCACTCTTCTGTCTTCCACTCCTCCCCCATTCTTTGTGCTCTCCCAGCTTCTGCTCTCTCTCCAGCATCTTGTTCAAGGTTCCCAGACCTAACTGGGCAGGTTACCAGCATCTGTTTTACAGAGGTGCCAAGAGGCACCTCTCCTGAACCGGCGCAGCCTGGGCCAGAAGCCCAGTTAGGGCTGAGGCTGATTTAGAGTAGGGATGTCTGTGAGCTTCTCAGGTCAAAAGACGGAGACCCTCTGCCTGCCATGCGGGGGGTGAGAGATGCAGCACAATGCAATGGACGGCCCCCAACCCAGGCCTCCCGTACGCCTAACCTCGTGTGGATCCTATCTCCCACTTGCCTTGCTCTTCATTCTTCTCTGCCTGCCAGGGGCTTCTTCAGGGCAGACAGTTGGCTTTACTTTCATGTCTTATCAGGCCTAGCATGAGCCTGCCACCAACAGGAGCTGAATAAATGTGCGCTCAACTACAGAACAGCTCTGGAACACCTACGGTGCAGCAGGCTCTAGGCAAGTGAACCAGACATTTAGACTTCACTTGCTGGAGAGATAGGCTTTCAACTCCTATGAATGTGACGCGAGACCTAAATGAGAAATGTATATGCAGGGGTCAGGGCACACAAGGGGAGGCCTAACCCAGGTGAGGGGCAGGCAAAAGCTTTCTGGACAAATAAGAGTTAGATGGCGGGTATGGGGTGGAGTGGAAGGGCCAGAGACAAAAAACATTCTAGGCAGAGGGAATGTTTTTTGGATGGGTAGGCAGGTGAACCTGGCATTGAAATCTGAGCTTGCTGGTACAAAGGGATAGAGTATTCTGCCAGGCACAGGAAAATAGGTGACTGAATTAGGCGTGCCTAGCCACTGGGCATAGAATGTGGTAGTAGAAGTTGTCTCTTCATTGCCCCGGTCACGGCCCACGGACCCATGTTGCCCAAAGGCTATGCTCTGATCACCAATGTTCCTAGGAAGGGAATGGAACAGATAACCTCAGCCTCCCCTACCAGGGATTAAGAGAAATCCCTTCGGCCTCATGTCACGTTGCGCATTGACACTGCCAACCCCGGGCACCTCACCCAGGACTCTTCTCCCCACTCAGATGAGCGGGAAGTGGTTCAGAAGAAGACCTTCACGAAATGGGTGAACTCAAACCTGGCTCGTGTGCCCTGCCGCATCACTGACCTCTACAAGGACCTGCGGGACGGGCGGATGCTCATCAAGCTCCTGGAGGTGCTGTCTGGAGAGACGCTGGTAAAGCCCCTTTCTGTGTTGTGGCCCCGTTCCCTGCCGCCTGTGGCTGGAGCCATGTCCCCTCTTCGGGAAAGACCTGATACAGCAGGGTATCTCCAGTTCTCATGGCCTTCCACGGTGTCTCCTTCTTCTTCTGGGAGCTTTCATTGCTCACTGATGTGAGACATCCATGTGGCTTCCTGAGTTCGCTGACCCCTACTCAGGACTCATTGCCTAACGGCCACTCCTCCCTCTTCATGCTTCTCCCAGAAGCCATGCAGAGCTCTTGACTGTCTCCACATGGGGCCTGGGCATCTGCAGCTGGCCTGCTGTGGATCCACCGTCAGCTACCTCATGCAGGCTCAGATGGATTATTACCCAGTTGGAGAAATTTGCATTCTTCTCAAGACCCAAAAGAGAGCATGGAAGATATTTTCCTGTGTGTTTTATCACTCTTACAAGTGGAAATTTATTACAGGTCCTCTCAGTTGTAACCTACATGTAACATTACCTGGCAGTAATGTTGTCTCTGAGGGAGAACCAGATGAAGGTTCATGTTTTGCCCAGTAACTTTGATTATGACCTTGGGTCTATCAGAACCTTCTTTGCCTTGTTTCCCCCATGGATAAAATGATACCTGTGCCTGATGAAGCACTAAGGTCCTTGGGGTTTCAATGAAAAGGTACCACATTCTTCTATTGCCTTTTCAAGTCCAGGTTGCTGCTTTTACACTGTATTGAAAGCCCACTAGAAAGAGTTATCACTGGAGACCCTTGATGTGATGTGGCTACTCCTCAGTGGTGGTCCCCTTAAGTTTTGCTTGGGGCCATTCAGGGATGAGGAAGGAGGAGGCTGGATGATGGAATAGACCCTGTTATATCAGTCACCAAACAGAAAGCCACTCTGATCACCAACCAACAGTAAATGGTTCTTAGATATGTGCCTGTCACAGTAAATGTTCAACTAACTATTTGTTGTGTTAGTGCTCTTGAATGTCATTTATTACATACTCAGAGGCTTTGTTCAGATGCTGGAACTGTACTGACGCAGCCAAATTGCAGAGCTCTGGGTGCTCAAGGAAGGGGGAATCTCTGAACTTTGCTGAAAGGATGGGGTTGAAAAGTGGCAAGCAGTGAGCATGAGAGTTGGGGTTTGGCCAGGAGGGTGGAGGGTGGATGCTGATGGCAGGAGCTGGTCGAGGCTGCAGACACCTCTGGAGTGACCATGCGGTCCCTTCATGCCCATGGGGCCAATGCTGTCCCTCAGCCAAAGCCCACGAAGGGGAAGATGCGCATCCACTGCCTGGAGAATGTGGACAAGGCCCTGCAGTTCCTCAAGGAGCAGCGTGTGCACCTGGAAAACATGGGCTCCCATGACATCGTGGATGGCAACCACCGCCTGGTCCTGGGCCTCATCTGGACTATCATCCTTCGCTTCCAGGTGGGTTCCTGGAGGGCGGAGGGAGTGGAAGGAGCCTTAGTGGGCCAGATAGGGCTTAGGACTCTTATAAAATGGTGAATGAAGTTCAAGTGTGCACATTCTGGGAGGCTAGAAACCTGTCCGGTGGGACAATGTTTATAGGACGAAGGGACCGTCCTCTGCATTGCCCGGTCACTGAGGCTCAAGGTGAGCTGCTCAGTCAACAGTGTAGTCTTTTGAGGGAGAAGATAGAAATTAGTAGCTAGGCAGAGATCTGGCCGGAAGATCTGCTTTTGTCCCCTTCCCCCAACATGTGTAACTTTTTGGTTTTTCTTAAATAGTTTGATTCAGAAGTTGCAAAAACAATACAGAAGATCTATTTTATGTTTTTCAACCAGAAACCTTTCTCTTCCCACCCTGAGATTTAAAGTTCGTTGTCTGTAAGAAAGTTGAGAAAGTACAAGAGAAGGAAAGCAGAGCCTTCCTCCTGCTGACATGGGGACAGAAAGAATCTAGTCCGGAGGGCAGGGAAGGCAGGGAGGAAGAAGATAACACAGTTCCCAGACTGAAGAGCTCATTCAAGGGGTCTTGGGTATCCCACTTCACTCTCTGTGGGTGCATACAGTTAAGCAGTAGTATCAGCAGAATTGGGAAGAATAAAAAGGTAAGAAGAGCTATTTATCAAAATACAGTACCTTTCAATATCCGTGTTGTTCCTTGCAGGGCACTGTTCCTCAGAGGAGGATTTGGGGCATCTTGTTTATTCTCAGTACCCTGTTAGTCATCAGGTTAGAGCTGTCTCCTCCGACGTGAGGAAGCCATCCCTGTCCTGTTGGAGCTGACTAAGCCGGGACCCAGGGCCTTAAGCTGTGGTATTGCTGCAGGGCTGGCAATGCAGATGGGTGGCTAAGAAGGAAGAAAGAGGGAGGGAGCTTCCCAGGGAGAGAAGGAAGGCACAGAGCCAGTGCATATCTAATTCCTCCCTCTCTTGTTCCTGCACCCCTAGATTCAGGACATTGTTGTCCAAACAATGGAAGGTCGTGAGACCCGCTCGGCCAAGGATGCATTGCTATTATGGTGTCAGATGAAGACAGCAGGGTATGCCCTGGGAACCAGTTCACTGCTCCATTCCCCACCACGCCCCTGCTTCCCTCAAGTACTGCCATACCCAAGGAACACCCATATCATCACCCAGAACTATAGCAACTTTGACGTAACTGATGCAAAATTTATCCTGACCTGATTCTTAGAGGCCTGGAATTCAGGATTCCTTTCCAGAGTTGCCTGGGTCAGACTCTGGGGTCTGTTGGGTGTGCGAGTCTCTTGGGCCCACCTTATGAAGGAGCCACTTGTGGCTTGACTGCTGTCTATTGTTGAAGAGGCTCAAGAAGGGATCGATACATTTCTCTCTTGTGTATTGATCCCTCGGCTTAGACACTTTTTGGGACCCCCAAAGAATGTATTTCTTAGGTCTTAATGTTTGTCTTGGATGCAGCTACCCCCAGGTCAATGTCACCAACTTCACCTCCAGCTGGAAGGATGGCCTGGCCTTTAACGCCCTGATACACAAGCACCGGTAAGAGGGAGGAGAGGGCTATGGGAATGAGGCAGAACACCTGGGCTTTTTGGATACATTCTACTCAACGTGTAGGTTCCTGTTCAAACTTCCCAGGAATGTTCTCTCCACTGGGCCTTCTCTCACCCTCAGCATCCCTGCCTCCCTGAAATTCCAGTCACTCCCACTGCCCCCTCCCCTCAGGCTAGTGTTCACAGCTGGCCCCCTCCTGCTCCTGTCTCCTTTCACCTCTGCCCAGCATCCTTGCTTTGTGCTGGGGCTTCCCTGTTGGTGGGGGATGCCTGGCCACCCCCCTTTTAACAGCCTGGCCTTGTCCCCAGGCCTGACCTGATCGACTTTGATAAGCTGAAGGACTCCAATGCGCGACACAACCTCGAGCATGCATTTGATGTGGCTGAGCGTCAGCTGGGCATCATCCCGCTCCTCGACCCCGAAGGTGAGCTACACCTGCTGCAGGGTGTTGGGAGCCAGTGCTCTTGCCGGAGGGAGCCCCAGACTGGCAGGGCGCCTGGAGGAGTCTAGGCCCAGGGCTGGGCCAGATGTGGCCACAGCGAGGAGACAGTAGCTGGGCCAGGGCTCTGCTGCGGGCCTGCTCTTCAGATCCCAGGTGGTCCCCACATTCGCCTGGCCCAGCTGGGGGCCCACTTGTAGTCTTCAGATCCTTCTTTTTACTTCTTTCATCATTTGTGGTCCTAATATGGATTTGATCCTGTCGCTAAAAGCGCAAACACTTATTCTTTCATTCCCACCCTTCTGGTTGTCAGTTGGGGCCTGTAGTTGAATTTCATCCGGAGAAACAGGGAGATAAACCCTCTGAGCCTGACATTTTCAGCTTCCAGTTGGGTTCTGAAAGTGCACCCTTTCCCCTTGCAGATGTCTTCACGGAAAACCCTGATGAGAAATCCATCATTACCTATGTGGTGGCATTCTACCACTACTTCTCCAAGATGAAGGTGCTGGCAGTGGAGGGCAAGCGTGTTGGCAAGGTACAAAGCTGTTTCATAACCAGAGTGTCCCCCATGTCCTTGTTCGTCACACCGAGATGCTTCTTTTCCACCCTAAGAGTTTCGTGTCTGGGCCCCGGCTGCAGTGGGGGGTTGCAGATCACTCCCCACCTACTTCCTCTGAAGCCAAGCATAATAGCTCCCAAGCTGAATTCCAAAGCAAGTTGATGGCCTGTCCTGAAAGATGTCCTAGCCTGCGTCTCTGAGCCCATCTTCCACCGGCGCACCCACATCTCATGAACATTTCCACAGGAACACAGTGGGCTTTTATTTATTGATTTATTGTGGTTCTGGGCCTCTTAGCTCCCATGGAATATCAGGAACCCATCACACTGTACCGACCCTCATGCCAGGTTCCTTTCCCCTGCTGGTCCACAGCTCCTCAAGGGCAGAGGACCTTTTCCATTCTTCCTTATGTGTCTGGCATTTAGCAAAGATAGTGCCTCTGGAAACCTTGGATTCCTAATACTGCATTTTAAAATAAATAAGACCCTGGCCCTTCTAGTGGCTGCTGTGGCTGCTGTCCTGGCACAGCAAGTTTTAGTAGTTTTTTATAGGGTTAGGGGAAGGGTGGAGCTGCTCCTGAGCCCTAGCAGACCTGGCTGCCTACTAATGTTGCCAGTCCACTTCCAGTCCATTCCTCCTGCCTTAGCAGTGCTGTGGGGCTCAGGGAACAAACCCAACATGGAACACTCCAGTGCTGGAGAGGAGGACCACCTTCATTGTGGTCCCCATTGGTGGCCTTGTTGGTGTCATTGCTCTTCTGATAAGGATAAGTAATGAAGTGATTCCCTAGGTAATTGACCATGCCATTGAGACCGAGAAGATGATTGAAAAGTATAGTGGGCTGGCCTCTGACCTGCTCACCTGGATTGAGCAGACCATCACTGTCCTGAACAGCCGCAAGTTTGCCAACTCCCTGACAGGCGTCCAGCAACAACTCCAGGCCTTCAGCACCTACCGCACCGTGGAGAAGCCACCCAAGTAAGGACCTTGGCACTTGAAAGATGGGCATCAGTGTCTAAAAAACTGACTGCCAAAGGTAGAGCCAGTCTCTGGGCCTTGAGAGAAGTGTATCCAGAAGGTATATCCTAGAAGCTAGAGAGTCTCACATCTGTCATCTACTTCATCCCCACCTGCCTCCCTGTTCCCAAGCCATCAGCCTGTAGGAAACAGGCGCTGATGAGTAACCCTTGACTCATAGCCAAAGAAAGTACTTTCCCAGATCCCTGAAGGGGAGCAGGAGTGAAATCTCAGGCTTTTAAGTCTCTTCAAAGAACCTGTGCTGGAAAGTTCCTCTCTCCTCTGTGCACTGAGTTGTGCATTTGCTACCTGGTAATAACCCTATATTCTCAGCCCCAGAGCTCTCTGTGTGGGGTCTTGTTGATCATCAGGTTCATCCTGTTTCTCTCCTATCTGTCACTCCTCATCAAAAGAGCATTTATCCTGCCTCTTGGGACCTCTGCTTCACCCCAGTGTGTGCAGGGCCTGTGCATGTGTGCGCATACATGTGCACAAACACAACCATACATGCACAGGCACATACAGACACACCCATAAAAACATGCGTGTAGGTACACACAGACACAGGGGACATTCCAGCTTACCTGCCGTTAGCTTGTCCAGCTCTTCTGAAACAGATTTCTAACTCACTGGCGATACTTTCTGCCTTGTTCTTCCCCCTTGTCTCCCACAATCTTCATTCATGACTCTCAAACAGAGGAAGGTGAGATATGCAGTCTAGAGTGAACTATAAACAAGCATCTGGTTTCTGGCCTGACACTAACTCACTTTTAAAGTCCTAAATCCAATACAGATAACGTCCCCTAAGCATCTACCAGGCAGTGCACCACAGGGGTGCTGTCTCTTGGCTGAGCAGATGGTGCTCTGGGCTACAGACCTCTTGAAGTGACCGAGTGGTCAGCTCTGTCAGGTTGGCCTCAGGGTGGGGACCTTGTTTACAGCCAGTCTTCAACTGCTGCGTGGAGGATGCAGAAGTAGGTAGATACTTGTGTACGTGCAGAAATGTAGAAGTACCCAGTTACCTTGAGCTTAGACCCTAGTTTCCAGATATTTGCCCTGCTGCCAGTTCTCATCTCCTACACCTATTATCCTCTTGGAGCCCAGTCTTTCCTCCCCACTCAGATGCATCTGGCCTTTAGGACTTGTCTGGATGGCTGTTCATTAGTATTCAAGTGAAAGTTGTTCTCAGTACAATATGTTCTTGCATGGATAATGGGACTTCTAAGGTTTATTTGGCTCACTCAATAAAAAGCTGACTAAAGAACTAGTCAGAAGCCTTCATCATTTGCAGAACAGGAAAGTCAATTGGTAAAACTTGGTATCTGCAGGAATTACTAGAATACTCCAGTTAGCCATTCCCCAGTAGAAGCAAATGATAAGCAAACACTGTGGTGGCTGTTGTGTTTTTTCTGGTTTGTATTACAATGACTCAACCTCGAGCAGATCACAGTTGGTGAGTATGATAGATTTTTTTAACAGGTAAGTAAACCTACAGATCCTCTTTACTTTTTGTTTTTAAGGAAAATATGCTTTCCTATCTAAGTTCCAAGATGCCGTTGTTCCATTTTGACTTCAGCAAAAAATATGGGGACCTCAACACTAATCTCCCTACTTCTGTTTTCTCAACAGGTTTCAGGAGAAGGGTAATCTGGAAGTCCTACTTTTTACCATCCAGTCCCGGATGAGAGCCAACAATCAGAAAGTGTATACACCTCATGATGGGAAACTAGTGTCTGACATTAACCGGGTATAGCAGCGTTTTCCATTATACATTGCCAGTGGGTCGACTGAGTTTCTGATAAGGGCACAGGGAATGGTTATTGCACAGGATTAAACCAAGCCACTTTCTGTAGTGTTGTTAACTACACATGCTGGCTGTTTAGGAATGCTCTCTGAACTAGTTCCAAGCAGTCCAATTCCACTCACTGTCCATTAATTCAGCCCCTTGTTCAGATGCCCAGAGTCCATTCTTGGAGCCAGCTTTAGAGCTTCGTCTCTATAGAACCTTGAGTTTCTCAGACTATAGAATGCATATTAACTAATTAGAAGGGAAATGCTTTCTGATTTTCAGAGGTCCAGAGGCTTAGCACCACTGGGACATCCTAACAGAATGAAAGTAGCCCTTTAGTCAAAGAGAATTTACTGAGCACCCTCAGAGACAAGCAACATTAGGCCAAGAGTCTAAGGCAGGTTTAGGGGAGGACAGAACTGGGAGGTCAGGACCAGTGCTCCCCAAATCTTTGGTAGCCGAAATATTGACTGAACTTTAATCTAGGCCCTGCCTAGATTCCTGAAATCACTCAGTGTTGGGTGAAAGGGACGGACCCCTCAAACCTATGTCCTATGTGTTTCCCTATGTCCCAAAAGTTCTCCCGTGTCCCTTACACAGGCCTGGGAAAGTCTGGAGGAAGCCGAGTACCGGCGGGAGCTGGCCCTGAGGGAGGAGCTCATTCGGCAGGAGAAGCTGGAGCAGTTGGCCCGGCGCTTCGACCGAAAGGCCGGCATGAGAGAGACGTGGCTCAATGAAAACCAGCGCCTCGTGGCTCAGGTACTGGGGGACATACTGGGGATGGCAGAAGGCAGAAGCTTTCCAGAGCCCCCAGCAGTGAGCTGGGCTGGAGCCCCAGCTGGCCTCTCAGTGGCAGTGGGATAAGCTCCTCCACAGGCCTTGCGGCCCTGCTCCCCTTGACCGGGTAAATCAGGATTCACATTTGAGGAAGAACTCTCCATGGACTCTGGCCTCTAGGATCACATCATATTTCACTAGCTAAAAGTTGACCCCAGGGCTGATTCTCCATAAGAGCATCTGTTCCTTCCCATAAATGTTGTCCAGGAAGGGGAAAGCCAGCGTTCTGAGAGAATTGGAGAGTGTGTGTGCACCCTAGATAGCATGGGGGTGAGCCATCTGTTTACAGCTGCATGGCTTCCAAGTGAGAAGCAGCCCCTTCCTGCCCATAATCGGGCAAGTCCATTCAAGGCAGGGTGGTGAGGGCCAGCAGGCTGCAAAAGGGCTCGGTCAGCCCCTTACACATGGCATACCCACGTGTATGGCACAGTGAATAAAATTACGAGCTTCTTTTAAAGGTTCTTGTAAGACATTTAGTCTTTGGAACTTGGCTCTGATAAGATAGGCTGAGACAGACAGCAGAACACACTCCCTAGAATGGGCTTTCCCATCCAGCAGTTGTTCTAAAGGGACCTGCCATTTCTCTGTGCCTGGGGACTGGCCAAGGGGAGCCTGACTGAGTGGTCTGCCTTCCTCTGCACGGGACAGGACAACTTTGGGTATGACCTGGCAGCCGTGGAGGCCGCCAAGAAGAAGCATGAGGCCATCGAGACCGACACAGCTGCTTACGAGGAGCGGGTGAGGGCCCTGGAGGACCTGGCCCAGGAGCTGGAGAAGGAGAATTACCATGACCAGAAGCGCATCACTGCCCGCAAGGACAACATCCTGCGCCTGTGGAACTATCTGCAGGAGCTGCTGAGGTCCCGGCGCCAGAGACTCGAGACAACCTTGGCCCTGCAGAAGCTTTTCCAGGACATGCTGCACAGCATTGACTGGATGGATGAGATCAAGGTGGGCCCCAGAGGTTACCCATTCCCTGCACCAGCACCCCCCCCTCGCCCCGCCCCGGCCCTACCTCAGCACTGGTCCTGCAGTTCGATGTGCTTCCTTAGATGCCTCCCAGCCAAGCACGTCCTTGGGCCAGAATGGAGAAACTGAGGCAGTGCAGTATCTGGCTGTGTCCACCTGTCAACTGCTTGGCTTCCTCTGCTCCAGACAAATCACCAACCCAGGTCCACTGTATTTCGGGTGATCAAAACATCTTGGGTTTATGGTAGCACAGGTGCCAACCTAGAGGACCTAGAAGTGATAGACATGAATCAGGAGCTTGGAGAATCTGGCTCCAAGTAATCACAGTTTGAGTCTGGTTAGAATCCAGACTTCCCAGCATAGGAGCAACCAAGTCTGAATCTCCTCTCCCTCCACTGCAGTGGGTCTCGCTGAGGATGCTCATCAGACCGACCATGGAGCTTTCTAAAAATATACATGCCCGGGCCCCAAACCTTGAGGCAGATGCAGGAGATCGAGTGTGGGGCTTGAGCTTCTGAGAAACGTTTCGTACATGATTCTAAAGGCACTCCCACTAGGAAGCCCTGCTCTGTAGCTTCCATGCTGAGCAGCAAGCATTTTCCAACTGCATCTGACTCCTTGACCCACATACCATGGATGCCTCCTCTGGAGGAGTCTCTTCTCCTAGCAGGTATGTGTCTTCACCTCTCCTCGTCCCCTCTACCCGGTCTGTCCTCTTTGCCAGGCTCACCTCTTGTCTGCTGAGTTTGGGAAGCACTTGTTGGAGGTCGAGGACTTGCTACAGAAGCACAAGTTGATGGAGGCTGACATTGCCATCCAAGGGGACAAAGTGAAGGCCATCACTGCGGCCACCCTGCAGTTCACTGAGGAGAAAGGTGAGGCCACAGATGTCTCCCTGTTGAAATCTCTGAAGCCAGAGCCCCATGCTCTGGCCCGGCATCCTAGTACCTCAGCTTGGATAAATCCTCCAGCTTTAGAATTCTGCTTCTTTCATCAACTAATGTGCCAAAGAAAAGCTTGACAGAGAGCAAAAGTCTCCAGGAGAGCAGGCGACTGCTTCGGTAATTTAGAATCAGAAGGTGTTCCTAAGCACCAATAAGGCATCATCTGCCTTCCATTCGCTCTGCTAGTTCAAGATACAGCAGAGACAGTTTAGAATTCTAGCTTTGGGTCTTAAAGACCCTGCTGACTCCTTAAATAATCATCTTGAAATCTCTCTCTGGGCCTTTTAAAAAATAATTTCATATTATGCATTTCTACCAAGAGCTGACCCACCTTATTCTTGAAGTGTTAATGGGAACTAATTATAAAGAACTTGGCTTATCCTCTGAGCAACTGGGACCCCCTGTGTCCAATTCGAAAGCCCCAGTGAGATGGCAGGTTCTAGATCGTGTGGTTCTAGCCTAGCAACTGATCTGAGGCTTGCCCACAAACAAAGGCCTTTACCTCTTTTGTCTTCTCTTCTTTCATTCCTCCCAGGATACCAGCCTTGTGATCCTCAGGTTATCCAGGACCGTATCAGCCACCTGGAGCAATGCTTTGGGGAGCTGAGCAACATGGCAGCTGGGCGGAAGGCCCAGCTGGAGCAGTCTAAGCGGCTCTGGAAGTTCTTCTGGGAGATGGATGAGGCCGAGAGCTGGATCAAGGAGAAAGAACAGATCTACTCTTCCCTGGACTATGGCAAGGACCTGACAAGTGTGCTCATCCTTCAGCGCAAGCACAAGGCCTTTGAGGATGAGCTCCGAGGGCTGGACACCCACCTGGAGCAGATCTTCCGGGAGGCGGAGGACATGGTCGCACGTAAGCAGTTCGGGCACCCACAGATTGAGGCCCGAATCAAGGAGGTATCTGCCCAGTGGGACCAGCTAAAGGAGCTGGCTGCCTTTCGCAAGAAGAACCTCCAGGATGCTGAAAACTTCTTCCAGTTCCAGGGTGATGCTGACGACCTAAAGGCCTGGCTACAAGATGCCCACCGGCTGCTGTCAGGCGAAGACGTGGGGCAGGATGAGGGGGCCACACGGGCCTTAGGGAAGAAGCATAAGGACTTCCTGGAGGAGCTGGAGGAGAGCCGTGGTGTGATGGAACATCTGGAACAGCAGGCCCAGGGCTTCCCCCAAGAGTTTCGGGATTCCCCAGATGTGACCAACCGGCTGCAGGCCCTCCAGGAGCTCTACCAGCAGGTGGTGGCCCAGGCAGACGTGCGTCGGCAGAGGCTGCAGGATGCCCTGGACCTGTACACGGTGTTTGGGGAGACAGATGCCTGTGAGCTGTGGATGGGTGAGAAGGAGAAGTGGCTGGCCCAGATGGAAATCCCAGACACACTGGAGGACCTGGAGGTCGCACAGCACAGGTCAGACAGAGCCCGGCTTTCTCTTCCTCATCTCCCGCACTATGGCCTCACCCCACCTCTGCCCAGTGTGGGAACAACCTCTAGATCAGGAGCGTTCTCTCTGAGAGGGGACGGGATGCCCTTTATTGCTGAGGCCATGCACCAGAGTCACGGATTTTAATCAGGCTCTGTGACTTTGGGTACTTTGCCCACTGGGGCCTTCCTTAAAATAAAACAAAGGGGGTCTTTCTAGTCTGGTTATTCAATTACTTCTCAGCCACAGCAGTCTTTGTTCAAATGAATTGTATACAGAACCTCTGACCTATAACAGAGGAAAGTGGAACCGTTTGGTTAAGGGGGAGGTGAGAAGTCAGAACCCCACCACCTAAGCCACAGGCCCCAAAGGGCCTCAGGGGTCAGTTTGCAAACCACCGGTCTCCAAGGCCACTCTCCTGTCCAGTATTCTGATTCCATCTGTGCTCGGACATGGGGGAGCATGCCCTCAGTCTGGATGGCACTCCAGTGTCTTAAGTACAGATCTAGAGAGTTGAGGAGGAGAGGCCACTCCCTAGAATGCGCTGAGGTGGGCCCAGGGTGCTGGAGGGGCCTGGTCTCTTATCCCAGAAGGGTCAGCTTGCATAACTATACCCTGCCCCCAGATGCTCTCCCTTCTCCTACCCAGGATGGAGCGCCCAGCTGGGCAGGGTATCCTTCAGGCCAAGGTATCAAGGCCAGTGGAAGTAGGGCCAAAGAGTAGCAACTGTGACAGTGGAGACATGGCAGGTGTTCTCTGAGGTCAACAAACCACCCTCACCCCCAACATACACACCTCTTCTTCCCCCTGTGCCTCTCCATGGGGCCAATGGCCTATGTGGTAAGCAATTGGCTGTTTACTAGCCTGGTCCAAGAAATGCCAACGCATGAAACTGGACCCACGAATCAGAAAATAGAGTATGTCAGCATATCTTTTTCCTTTCTGCCCCCTTACCCAGTCAGATGTATTTAAGAGATGGAAGGAGAAAGCAAGAGTTCCACATTCCAGAGACAAGGCCAAGTGCCCAGGCTGCCTCGCCAGTCCTCATCTTCTTTGTCCCTATCAGGTTTGACATCCTGGACCAGGAGATGAAGACTCTGATGATACAGATTGATGGCGTGAACCTCGCTGCCAACAGCCTGGTAGACAGCGGCCACCCTCGCAGTGGGGAAGTGAAGCAGTACCAGGACCACCTGAACAGCAGGTGCGGTGTGGGTAGGGCTGGGGGCTGAGGGCATCTTCTCTTGGCCACTGACACACCCTTGGGGGATGGCCCAAAAGTCAGGATTCCTGCTAGGTACTGTCAGGTTTGTATCCTTAGAGTTCCTGTCTCTCTCAGTCACAGTCTCCTTCTGACTGTGGACTGTAGCAGCAAGGGGTGAACAGAGCTGCACTTCCTGCACAGGGTGGGGTGTATCCTGTGTGATGGAGATGTTCTGAGCGGACTCATAGTTAGAATCAGGCCACAAGGTACTCAGGCCACATTTCCCCAGACATTCGTAGGCAGGAAAAATTACTTTCTGAGAGCTCTTAACTACTGTCCATAAAAGAAAGCTCCTGCCTGTGCCAAAATGCAGCATCGATAATGAGGCTGGCTTGAATGAACAGGAGAATTAGCAGGAAGCCTTGAGCATGCTCTGTGGCTGGAACACAAAACAGGCCCTGAGAAATCATTGGAGAGGGGGTGCTTTCCGTCCAAGCCGTCATTGCCATGAGTGCCCCAAGGATCTGAGGACAGCGCACGCCTGCGTTCCTCTTTGTTACCCTGGGCCCTGCACACATGATGCTGCACGTTCACCATCTCCCCGTTGCCCCAGTTCCTTTCCCCCCACTTGTGTCAGAACCTCGCCCTGCCTGAAGCAATCCGGGAGGTGGAGCTAGGTGAGACCCAGTTGTATTAAAAAAATAAAAAGGCTCGGCATAGCAGAGACTCTGGTGGGGGCCCAGTGGGAGGCAGGAGGGTGACAGGGATACTTCAGAGCTGCTAGAACAGGGCTGATTATCTCAGCATCTAAAGACAGGGACTGAAGGCAGGAGATTCCTCTGTAATGTGAGGTTTATGCAGAGGAGGGAGATGCCTTTTTGTTCTTTAGGCTTGGATATAACGAGGGCGCACGTTTGTGTGTGAGTGTGCGTGCAAGTGTGCACGTGTACAAGACAGACAGGAAGAACTTGTCAGCTATGTATCTGTTGCCTTAATGAGAATGATCTTCATAAATCCATGTCCCATCCTAAGTGAAATACGCCAAGGCACTTGCCATCCTCAGGCGTGAGAAAACCTGAGGCGTGAAATGGTTAAGATGGTTTTCTCGTTAAATCTGAGAGTTGAAAGGTACCTGCAAAGTCATCTAGTCTAGCTGACTACTCCAGACCGCCGTTCTTGTACAAACACAGGGGTGAGTAGCTCACGCCTTCACCACGCAGCCCTCTCCATTTAGAGACAACTCCTTTGGTTAGTAGGTCTGACCTCCTAGTGAATGGAAATCTCCTTCCTGGAAATTTGTAGACATTGGTTCTGGCCCTGCCCTTTAGAGAGAGAAAAACTTATTCTGAGTCTTCTTTCATGTGATAGCGCTTCAAATATTTTTTTTAAAACAACTGTGATTCTTCACCTCTGCCCACAGCCTACCTCCATGCCTCTGCCATTCTCCCTACCAGAGTGCATGCTCGCCCAACTGTGTATTCCAAATAGGGCCCATCCTTTAGATCAGTTCAGGTTCCTCTTTTTCCCAGGGTCCAAGATGAAAAACGTTCTTTCCTTCCTTTGTGCTGGTTCAGAGCTTTACAGTCTACCTTTTATTTTAATTACTTTTATCCTGAAAAAGTTTCCTACTAGACCAGAAGCAAATGAAGAGCAATATCTTTACTGCCCACAGTGCTTCGAGCACCAAGCACATAACTGAGCTTTTCTGTTTGGAATATTCTCTTTCCAAATATCCACTTGACCACCACTAGGAATTTATCCAGAGGATACAGGAGTGCTGATTCATAGGGGCACATGTACCCCAATGTTTTTAGCAATGCTATCAATAATAGCCAAATTAGGGGAAAAGCCCAAATGTCCATCAACTGGTGAATGGATAAAGAAGATGTGGTTTATATATACAGTGGAATACTACTTGGCAATGAGAAAAAATGAAATCGTGCCATTTGCAACAACATGGATGAAACTGGAGGCTATTATGCTAAGTAAAATAAGTCAGAGAAAGAAATCAAATGTTTTCACTCATATGTGGAATTTGAGAAACTTAACAGAAGACCATGGGGGAAGAGGAAAGTGGGAAAAATAGTTTCAAACAGATAGGGAGGCAAACCATAAGAGACTCTTAAATACAGAGAATAAATTGAGGGTTGGAGGGGGTGGGGGGAGGGGAAAATAGGCATTGAGAAGGGCACTTGTTGGAATGAGCACTGGGTGCTGTATGCAAGTGATGAATCATGGGAATCTACTCCCGAAACCAAGAACACATGGTATACTCTGTATGTTAGCTAACTTGACAATAAATTATATTTAGAAAAAAATAAGTAATGGGGTGCCTACCTGGCTCAATTGGTTAAGCAACCGACTTCGACTCAGGTCATGATCTCATGGTTCGAGCCCTGCATCAGGATCTGTGCTGACAGCTCAGAGCTTGGAGCCTGCTTTAGATTCTGTGTCTCCCTCTCTCTCTGACCCTCAAATAATAAAAATATTAACAACAAAAAAATTTTTTTTAAATGAATAAATGTTAAAAAAATTTAAAAAGAAAAAGGTAAAGAATAAAATAACAAGAAATAGGCAAAGGGAATGTGAAGGAAACAGAACAAAACTTGAAAAAGAAGAGAAGTATGCCATATTCTTTGATAGAAGGACTTACCATAATAATAATGCCAAAATAAAGCCTTATGTTTTTAAGGGCAAAATACACACACACACACACACACACACACACACACACACACAGCTTATTCCCTTACATTATTCAGATCTCAGCTCACGTGTCAGCTTATTGGACCGGCCTTCACTGACCACCCAGTCAAAAACGTCACTACCTCCTTCCTATCCAGCCCCTCTGCCTCTATCTCATTATGTTGCTTTATTTTTTCATCTTACCTATCACCACTTGATGAATTAGAGACTTATTTATTTGTCTCTGCTCATTCAAATGAGAGCGAGTACTTTGCTTTGTTCATTGCTGTGTCCCTAGAGCCTAGAACAGTGCCTGGCACAAGGCGCATGACAGTTGCATGATAAATGTTTAGTGACCGAGTGAACAGGGACACAACTGAATTACCTTCTGCCAGGCTTGGCACATGAGTCATTCAAGCACTTGCTGAATAAGTGATTACCTTCATACACTGTATGCATTCCAGATTTTTAAATGTTTATTTTTGAGAGAGAGAGAGAGAGAGAGAGAGAACGAGCTGGGGAGGGGCAGAGAGAGAGAGGAAGACATAGAATCTGAAGCAGACTCCAGGCTCTGAGCTGTCAGCACAGAGCACAACGTGGGGCTCGAACCCACGAACTGCAAGATCATGACCTGAGCCAAAGTTGGAGGCTTAACCGACTGAGCCACCCACATGCCCCAATTCCATTTTTTTTTTTTTTTAATGATCTTGGGCTCAGGACCAAACCTGAACTTTTAACTGGCCTGGCCAAGGCTGACTGGAGTGGTTCTGTCCATTTCTCCCATCTTGGAGACAGTACAGCAAGAGTAACTAGGCTTAATTCCCAGCCCATCCTCTCTGTGGCCTCTGCTGGTGGCTGTGGTGAGGCCACACCAGGAAAGGCCTAGAAAATCACTATGGGGCTTCTTGCATGGAGGCACAGAATTCCCCAGGAATCAGGGACTTCTCTCTCTAGGAGGGAAACTGCAAAATCTTTGGGCTCTTGCTCTTCTGTGTCCTGGTATTCCCAGTTCTCCCCAGCCTGTCTCCCACTTCTCTTTGCAGACCTCCCAACCCTGTCTAGCAGCTGTTGTCGCACCTTGGGAGTACCCACAGTGCACTCTCCCCAGGCCATTTGCCTAGCTGCTCAGCCCCCTTCCCCCAGGTGCTGGGGCTACAAAGAGGAGTGAGATACTCCAGGCCGCGTCCTTAAATAGACCAGTGCAGTGGCGATGCTAGAGAGGTGCTCACTGAGATTCAACTCCGATGGCCACCACGAAACCTGCCCCTGTCATCTCCATCACCTCCACAGTGCCCTAGTCATCTCTGCCTGGTGTATATAGTACTTTATACCAGTTATTTTGTAAGTTTGCCTTAATTTCTCTCTAAATCGTACACTCCATAAGGCAAATTCTGACTAAGACTACGTTCTCCCACAGCTAACATAATACTTATACCTTGTGGGTATTCAAGAAAGACGAGCTCAGCAAATGAGCATCCAGCACTCTCTTACGTGCTTACATATTACTTACTTATTGCATATTACTCAGAATGAGTAAACTCGGGTCCAAGGAAAGGGTCCCTGGTGGTCTCGGCCCACGCTGATGCACAGCTCTTTAGAAGAAGCTTACTGGGGGCTGCAGACCAACTCGAGGCCCCAGGACATCTGCCAGACCTTTGCCTATTTCCCATTTTTATTCTAGCACTGCATCTTAAGGTTAAGATTATGCTACCCATTTCTCATTTATCATCCCAGTTTCTCCCTTCCTCTTGTCGTCATTGTCCCCCTCCTCCTCTTCCTCCTTCTCCTTCTTCTTCATAAGGGCACTTTTCTTTTCTTTTTAGAGTATGTGTGTGAGTAGGAGAAGGGCAAAGGGAGAGGTGGAGAGAGAATCTTAAGCATGCTCCATGCCCAGCATGGAGCCTGACTCAGCATGGACTCTGGGATCATGACCTGAGCTGAAATCAAGAGTCAGACATTCAACTGACTGAACCACCCAGGCACCCTGCCGACCTCTTTTCTTTTAGAAACAAGTTGACCTTTTTAGGCCGTGGGCACTTTGAACATGGTCTTAGGCATTCGTATGGTTCTTTTAGGCCACTGGGACCCTATGTCCTGAAATTGCCTTCAAGTTGATAAATGTAAGGTTTCTAATTATTTTCAGCATTCAAAAAATCTGGGGAGGTTATATGTTTGCCCAGAATTTAACTACATACAGAACTGAACTAAGCATCATGGTCTTTCCTTAACTTCTGGTTGGGATCACATCACTGCTCGCCTCCTCCCGATGGAAAGATCTGATTGGCAGTCTATGTTGTCTTGGGTAAAATTGAATAAATGAATTTTACTCATCACAGTTTGTTGGGTAGATGATTTTCTTTGGTGTGCAAGATCTATGGGGGGAGACTCTGGTAAGAATCTGGGTAGGGATGCCCTGTGGGAAGAGTTAAGGAAGAGTTAACACCCTGTGTTCCCTTGGCAGGTGGCTGGCCTTCCAGACTGTAGTGTCGGACCGGCGGGAGGCAGTGAACTCAGCCCTCCGGGTGCGTAACTATTGCGTGGACTGTGAAGAGACTAGCAAGTGGATTGAGGACAAGATGCATGTGGTGCGGTCCACGAAGGACCTGGGCCAGGACCTGACTGGTGTCATTGCCATCCAGCGGAAGCTGTCAGGGCTGGAGCGTGACATAGCCGCCATCCAGGCCCGCGTGGGTGCCTTGGAGCGTGAGTCGCAGCAGCTGATGGCGTCACACCCTGAGCAGAGAGAGGACATTGGCCGGCGGCAGGCATGTGTGGAGCAGCTGTGGAAGGACCTGCAAGAAGCCCTCCAGGAGCAGGAAGCCTCGCTGGGTGAAGCCAGCCAGCTGCAGGCCTTCCTGCAGAATCTAGACGACTTCCAGGCCTGGCTGTCCATGGCCCAGAAGGCCGTGGCCTCCGAGGACATGCCCGAGTCCCTCCCAGAGGCTGAGCAGCTCCTTCAGCAGCATGCAGCCATCAAAGACGAGATTGACGGGCACCAAGAGAGCTACCAGCATGTCAAGGTATCCGGGCAGAATGTGATCAGTGATCAGACGGACCCGGAGTACCTTCTCTTGGGCGAGAGGCTGGAGGGCCTGGATGCTGGCTGGGATGCCCTGTGCCGGATGTGGGAGAGCCGCAACCACTCGCTCGCCCAGTGCCTTGGCTTCCAGGAGTTCCAGAGAGATGCCAAGCAAGCTGAAGCCATCCTCAGCAATCAGGTAGGTGGTGGCATTCAGGGCTGGGAAGTGGGGTTATCTCTCAGGGCAACAGCACTGGTGAGTTTGTGAATGTTCCCGGAGAACAAATTTTACTTTTTGGGGACTCTCTTTAGCCAGTTTGTTCTTTGTCACGTGCCTTTTCCAGGCCTGTGTCCTAAACTTTGCCTTGTTCTTGGGTCAGTTACAGGCTGGAATTGTGAATTTCACTCTGAGCCATTACCCTTCCATGTGGCTTCAGGCACACTGTTCACTGGGTGCCCCTGGGGTAGGCGTAGGGGGCCAAGGCTGGGGTTGCCTCTTCCTTGCATAATTCCAGGGCGTACCATTCATGCTGTAGCCCATATGACTGCAGATGGTGCTCCCACTTGGCAAGTGCTCTCACTGCCTTCTCAGCTTGTCTTCATCCCTTCTGGAAACTTGATTCAACAGGAATATACTCTGGCTCACTTGGAGCCCCCAGACTCCCTAGAGGCTGCAGAAGCTGGGATCCGGAAGTTTGAGGATTTCTTGATGTCTATGGAGAACAACCAGGATAAGGTCTTGAGTCCTGTGGACTCTGGGAACAAGCTGGTAGCTGACAAAAATCTCTACTCAGACAAGATCCTGGAGAAGGTGCAGCTGATTGAGGACAGGTACTCTCCACCCCCAGAGTCATGGGGCCAGAGCCAGGTAGGGCTGATGGTGTTGTGCATGGTTCCCAGGCTCAGCAGTGTTGTGAACAACTTCCTGCTTCCCTTCCAGGTACAGGAAAAACAAGGAGAAGGCTCAGGAGGTCTCAGCAATTCTGAGAGACAACTTGGAGCTCCAGAACTTCCTCCAGAACTGCCAGGAGGTGAGGCTGCTGCAAGGCAGGTCACTTTGCAGGAGATTCCATTCAAGGATCAAAGTGGCCTAAGGGTAGGAAGTCCGCAGGGAGTGCACCAGGCTGGCTCAGTTAAAGGAGCGTACTGCTCTTGATCTCAAGGTCATGGGCTCAAGCCCCACATTGGGTGTAGAAATTACTAAAAAATAAATAAATAAACTTAAAAAAAAAAGAAGAAGAAGAAGAAAGAAAAAGTCCACAGGATCCTAAGCTGGGAGTCTGGAATTTCATGAGGGAAACTCTGGGTATTTGATAGCATACGCCATCCTCTAGAATCTTTGGTTCTACAATTCTTTTTATTTTTTTAACCTTGAATCTACAAAATCATCTTTTAATTTGCCCAGTCTAGAGCAAGGTTTCTCAAAGAGTGGCCCGAAGGCTATCTATATTAAAGTCATCTAGGGCCCTGGTCAAGGCCAGCTTCAAGCGCATGCAACCTATGCATTCATACAGGACCTGTGCTTAGAAGGGCCCCATGCTTGATTTAATGGTCTCTGGTTGCCATCTTGAAATTCTTAATAGTTTTGAGCATTTCCATTTTGCACTGGGTCCTGCAAATAATGGAGCCAGTCCTGGCCCTCCTTAAATGCAAAGTCCTGGGCCCCACTGAGGCCCAGATGAATCAGAACCTTAAGGAGTGAGAGGGAGAGAGAACAGCATTTTCAACAAGCCTCCCAGTTGGAGAAGTGACTCAGAAGGTCCTTGCTCAGCCTGGGGTGAGCCGCACTCCCGAGTTCCTCCACAGCAGGACTTCTGTGTGGAATGGTGCTTTCTCTGATTTCTTTCTTGCTCCCATCCTCATACCCCTTTCCATTCTGCCCAAACAACTTTGTTTTCATCTACCTCTGCCCTTGGCACCAAGCAGGCTTGGTATGCCGCCAGGACATCTTGGAAACATTGGATGTTTATCATGGTTCTTCCCTCATTGTTAATTATAGTATCTGCCCTTGGCTTCTTCCTCAGATAACATTTTCTCTGTGCTTATTAATGATTTCTCACCCTACTGCCAAAGAGTAGATTTATCTGTCCATTTAGTAAACACTCACAGAGTTCCTGCAATAGGCCAGGCCCTGTCCTAGGTCCTGGAAATATGTAGAGAAGCATAGATATCCCTGGAGTCATACTGCACACAGTCTACGAGGCAAGACACTCAGGTGCTTATGTTTTAAACCTGGGACAACACAGGTTAAGTTGCCTGTGCTGGGAGTTAGGGGCCCAGAGCTTTGGAGAATAGTACTCTGTTGTATTTCTACTTCCTCTCCTTGGCCTTCTTCTGCAGCCAGAGGTGGACAGCAGGTCCTGCCCTGAGTCCCTGGCCAAAGAGGTACACTCAGAGATTATTGGACTCCCTCTTTCTGTCCACAGCTCACTCTCTGGATCAATGACAAGCTGCTAACATCTCAGGATGTCTCCTATGATGAAGTGAGAAACCTTCAAAACAAGTGGCTGAAGCACCAGGCCTTTGTGGCAGACCTGGCTTCCCACCAAGGGTGGCTAGATAGCATTGATGCAGTAAGTAAAGTGAATGGTGAGTGGTGGGGGGCTCTCTGCTCAGATGTGCTTACCTGAATGCAGCTTCACAGGACGTAGACACTGTCTGAAGCTTACTGGATGGTATAGAACCTGGAAGTGAAAAACTTCTCTAAATAGTAGCCAAACCTTCAGAGCTCCTGGTGTATCCAGCCTTGTTAGGCCTAATCAGAATTGGTGTCTTCTCTGGGTCCCCTGAGTCTAGAGCCAGTCCAGGACAGTGAGAATACCTGAGTTGGTGCCTCAGCATCTAGTGCCAGGACACCAGTCATCTCTGTTTGCCTCCCATTATTCTCACCAGGGTGCCAGCCCTGTCCCTCCCGAGGGCAGAGGAGTATGTGAGATGAGTAGAGTGGCTCAGGGGAACATCGACCCTCATTGTTTAGATGGGCAGGACCACCCCTCATAGATGGGGAACCAGGGGTTTCCCCTATAACAAGCTTGCCCAAGGACCCAAGTCAAAATGTAGCCAGTGGTAGATCTGAGAATCAGTTGCATTTGTTCTTCCCTACTGCGGCTGTCCAGGAAGAAGTAGAATAGGGTCATGTGGTTGAGGGTGCAGGTTCTGAGCCAGACTGTCTGAGCTCTCAACGTCCTTGGGCCTCCGTTTCTTCATCTGAAAAATGAGGATAATAACAATACTTACCCAAGGGGTTGTGAGCATTAAAGCACTTAGAATAGCCCTTAGAACTTACTGGGCATGCAGTAAATATTGGCTATTATTAGCAACATACATTTCTAGGCCGGAGTCTTATTATACTGTTCTCACCAAAAGGTACGTTGATGCGGGTGAAAACCAGGTAAGACAAACGCAGTAACTAAAACACACCACAAACGTTAGTAGTGCATAGCCTCTGGGGAGACAATCAAGAGAGGGTAGAGTCCTTTCCATGCCGCTTGTACCTGGATGGATCTCGAATCTTTTTTAATTAAAAAATAATTTAGCACTACCTGATCCTGGTCTGCAACTCCCCATACTACAGTCTCCCTGGGTCCTTTGCCCCAAACACACCCATCCCTGTCACACCTTCTTCTGCAAATAACTCAGGGGGTGCAGAGTCTTTCAGATGAGCCTCACCTGAGTTCCAGGCAGATTCTTTGCCTCCCTGACCTCAGTTAACCCCCGGCAACCATATGGAGCAGGGCTGCTCCAAGACTGCCTGGCCTCAGAGGGTGAGCCCTCCTGCTTCCCCACCAGGAAGGAAAGCAGCTGATGGAGGAGAAGCCCCATTATTCGGCCCTGGTGTCTCAGAAGCTGGAAGATTTGCACCGGCTCTGGGATGAACTTCAGGCCACCACGCAGGAGAGGACCCAGCACCTCTCAGCTGCCAGGAATGCCTACCTGCGCTCGCAGACCCACGCCGACCTCAACAAGTGGATCAGCGCCATGGAGGACCAGCTACGGTCTGATGACCCCGGCAAGGACCTGACCAGTGTCAACCGGATGCTGGCTAAGCTGAAGGCACGTGAGTGGGCTGTAGACTAGGAGTGTAAATGTGCAACCTGAAAGTAAGTACTCCTGTTCCTCTTAGCTGGGCTGCCTTTATCAAGCAAAAATGTCTCCTGGTTCTTAACCCCTCTCCTACCCCTTTGCAGTGGTGAAGATAGGGATCCAGGGCTAATAAAAACAACACCACAGGTATAGGACAGATGCTTGTGAGGCAGGAAGGATGAGTGGGGGCATCCAGGGAGACTTCCTGGGGGAGGTGGGGCCTTTAAAGATGGATGGGATATGGACGATGATGAGGATGAGGGGCTATCCAGGTGCTAAGGCTGGTACCGACACTGTCCCCTTGTGTCCCAGCGTGTGGAGGACCAAGTGAACGTGCGGAAGGAGGAGCTGGGGGAGCTGCTTGCCCAGGTGCCCTCGCTGGGAGAGGAGGCAGAAGACACAGACGTGAGCATCGAGAAGCGGTTCCTGGACCTCCTGGAGCCTCTGGAGAAGAGGAAGAAACAGCTGGAGTCATCCCGAGCCAAGCTGCAGATCAGCCGGGACTTAGAGGATGAGACGGTGAGTGGGTACAGACACCCCCCCCACCCCCACCCAGAGGCAGGATTGCTGGCTGCAGCCCTGGGCAGTTTTTAAAGATGTCTGTTCCCCTCATCTCCTTATTTCAGAGAGCTATTGTAATGATCACATTAAATATGAAAGTAAAGCCAGTCCTTTTTTTTTTTTAAGGTTTTATTTTTATTTTTATTTTTGAGAGAGAGTGTGCATGGGTAAGGGGCAGAGAGAGAGGGAGAGAGAGATTCCCGAGCAGGCTCCAAGTCGTCAGCACAGAGCCCAATGCAGGACGCAATCCCATGAACCATGAGATCATGACCTGCGCTGAAATCAGGAGTTGGACACTTAACTGACTGAGCCACCCAGGCACCTGACCAATGCGTTCTGAGTGGTAACTCGGTTATAGACCGTGGGGCAGACAGACTTGGGTTCAAATCCAGCTACATTACCTTCCCCCTGTGTGACCAGGAGCAAGTCATTTGGAACCTCAATTCATGATATCAAAATGTCCCCATCTATAAAATGGGGGCAAAACCCTGATGGGGCCTTGGGAAGAACCAGAGAGACACAGCAGGAAGAGCTCTGTCTGACCCAGGTGAGTGCGTGGGGAAAGGGTGGCCATGTCCGTCATCAGCTGCCCCTGCCTTCTGGTCTCTACAGCTCTGGGTGGAAGAGAGGCTGCCTCTGGCCCAGTCAGCCGACTATGGCACGAATCTACAAACCGTGCAGCTGTTCATGAAGAAGAATCAGGTGAGTCCTGCTTCACCTGGTTAGTCCCCCAACCTGCCTCCTCCCTGCCCCTGCCCCTTCCAGGGAGGAACTCCCAGCCTTGACATGCAGAAAGCCAGCAACAGCAAATTATTCTTGTTGGTAGCAATGGGGCTCCCAAAACCCATAAAAAGAGAAGCTTTGGTGATGGCAGAGAGAATTCTGGGAAGTCCATGGCAGGGCCAAGGCTGGTCAGAGGATGTCCAGATGTTTAGGGATTTGGGGCCATTTATAGACCCATCAGAGCATAGGTGAGTGTAGGATCCAGAAGCCCTGGCCTGGGGTTTTATGTGCTTTACAGCTTCTGTATCCCATGGCCTCCCTGAAAGGAAGTCCATAGCTCCTGGTTTCTTTCCCAATACTGATTTGCCCCTCTTCCAGGGCTGAGCCTGGTCCTCAGAGTAAGTAAGACCCGTTTCTCCCAACACGTGACGATACTTGTGGGGCTCAAACCCCATTAGGAAGTCACTAAACTTGGTCTCTGAGCCTTTGGAACAATGTCCACTTGCCATTCTGCTCTTTCTTAAGCCTGATGGCCCTGGTGACTTCTGTGGCCCTGGTGAGACTCCTGGAAGTGAGCCGATGCCATACTTATATCAGGAATACAAATACACTCTTGTATCTTCCAAGAAGGCCAGCCGCATGGGCTCAGGGTGTCTTTGTGTCCAGACGAGCTGGCCACAGATCTTGTTCTTGGGCGGAGAGTTGCCCCTGCTGCCTGGTCTCCTCTCTGGGTCAGGGAGTGGGGCGGGCACAGCCAAGAGCAACGAGAGCCTGGGGACTTATCCCAGAGAAGAGCAGTGTGCCCCAGACTGACACCTGCTCACAGAGCTCAGCTGCTGTGCAGGAGTCTGATTTGTATTCAAAACCCTCAGACCCTTTGCTTCCAGTTGACACAACCTAGTCATAAAGCCTCCAGTGGGCACAGGCAGGGACTTGGGCCAGAAGGTAGTAGGCAGGGGTTCAATTAACGTCACAACCTCCATTTAAAGGAAGGACACTGACAGAAGACCGTATCCTTGGGGCCTCAGTTTCCTCCACTGTAAAATGAGCCGACATCACTCCCTGCAGCACTAAAGACCTCAACTCTGTCTAGCCTTGGTGTTCTTGCCAAAGGACTCTCAACTCCCCTGGATGAAGGTTGCTATTCCAGGAAAAGGGCAAGACAAATACGGATGGGTTCCCCTAACCAAGAAGGGAAAGCTAGTCTCCTGGGAGAGCAGAGCTGCCCTGGTAGAGACGACTCAGGGCTAGACTAGCTAAAGCTTAAATCTCATCTCATCATTCCCTCTATTGCAGTGGTTCTCAAACTTCAGTGCGCATCAGACTCCCCTAGAGGGCTTATTCAAGCACAGCCGACGAGGCTCCACCTCAGGTCTACTGACTCAGACTCTGGGAGTAGAGCCTGGTCATTTGCCTATCTATCGAGATCCTGGGTGATACTGATGCTGTGGGTCTGGGACCCCACTTTGAGAACCACGGCTGTAATGGCTGTCCCTTGCAACTAGAACAAATCCTGCAAGGTACGAATGGTTCTCAGCTTTGGCTGCACATGAGAATCACCTGGGGGAACTTTGAAACCTAAGAATGCCCAGTTCCATGTCAGATACGTTAATTAAGGTCTCTGGGCATAGGGTCCTGACTGTGTATGTTTTCCCAGATTATTCAATGTGCAACCAGGGTTAAGAACCAGTGTCGCGCCTGATCTGGCCCCTGCCTTCCTCTAAAGTCACCTCTCGTCACTTTGGCCCTCCTCACCACAGTATTCTAGCCTCCTGGGCCTCTCTCTGGCCTATGGATAGTGCAGGCTTACTTCTACCTCAGGGACTTCACACTCACTCTTCTCTCTTGCCAGCAACACTCATCCCCCAAATCTTCGTGTGGTTGCCTCCTTCTCGTCACTCATGCCGTCTCCTCAGGAAGGCCCTTCCTGACGTCCCCAGCTCAAGTAGCCACCAGCACACTTCACCAGACATTCTTGACCTCATTGTGGTATTTTCCTCATGGTACCCGTTATCCCCATTTATTCACTTATTTGCATGCTTACCATCTTTTCCCTGTACAACAGTGTAAGCTTTATGAGGGCAGGGGTTTTATTTCTGTTGCTTCCAGGCTGTCCCTAGAACCTAGAACAAGGCCTTGTACTCAGGAAATAATAAATATGTGTTGGTCACATGAAGTACGAAGAATCCATCATCAGTGAGCGCACTGCATGGGAGCTGATAAAGGAATTGCTTAAAAAGAGAGCGCAAAATACCTTGTAGGGTCCCTTGTAGAGGTCGTAAGATCTCAGGAATAGTAAAGAGGCACGCGGAGCTGACACCATGGGTTGTTTGAATTCAGTTACACAGACCACAAAAATTGTCAGAATTGAGATTTCAAGTAGAAAGGGTGAAACGGCATTTCAGCAAGTTGGGTGACTTATGGATAGTGCTGGTTCTGTAGATTTTAAATGCTGACAGTCACTGCACTGCTTGTGTGTACAGCTCGTGCCCCCGCCCTCCGGGTGGTTTTAAAGGCCATGGGCAAATTGTACAAAGGGAGGAGGGGAGGTGTAAGGAGCCAAGAGCCACATATAAGAAACAAGTAGGTTTGGTCCTCCAGGAGCCAGAAAGTGAGTCACACATGGGTCATGGTCCCCTGAGGAAAAAGGTGACCTAGACCCCAGAGTGAGAGGAGAATGCCATTTTGGTGAGCAAATGCTTAAACGGGAAATACTACAAAGTTCACAAAAGATTTGAGGCATAGAAATGGGGAGGAGGGGAGCCCAAATCCTAAAATCTGAGCAAGGAGCAACTGTCAACTGTTGTTGTACATGGAGCCAGAGATGCTAAAATAAGATTTCAAAGGCCATTTAAAAATTGTTTTCCTTTCCTCCAACAAGTACAGCTAAGAAGCAAACTCTGCTAAGACACAGGAAGCACAGGGAGCAGGGAGGGCCACCTTCAAATGTCACACTGCTACTCACTGCCCACACATTGCCTAGCGGCTCCTCGCTGTCCTCCGCGCTCCTCTCCAAAGGCGGCGGGCAGAGGGTGCTGGGCGGTGCCTAGCTCTCTGCCTGGCACACGGTCAGGGGCGGTTATTACGGCCACCACCTGCTCTGCACTAGCTTCTCCATGCAGGAGCCCACCGCGAAGGTGCCAGAGTGCAGGCCTGGCGCCTCTATGTGGCGGCAAGGCCCCGCCTCCGAGCCCTTCCCCTCTGCCCACAGACCCTGCAGAACGAGATCCTGGGCCATGCGCCGCGGGTGGAGGACGTGCTGCAGAGAGGGCAGCGGCTGCTGGAGGCGGCTGAGGTCGACTGGCAGGACATCGAGGAGTGCCTGGGGCGCCTGCAGGGCTTGTGGGACACTCTGCGGGAGGCAGCGGCCGGGAGGCTGCAGCGCCTGCGGGACGCCAGCGAGGCACAGCAGTACTACCTGGATGCAGGGCGAGGCCGAGGCTTGGATCAGCGAGCAAGAGCTCTACATCATCTCTGACGAGACCCCCAAGGTCGGCCCGGGCTGGGGGGGCCAGGCTGGGGCAGTCACGGGGTAGTCACACCTGGACGTGCCAGGTGTGTGAGGACACCCACTACAGTGTACACACTGCAGCCAGGCGCCCTGTTTGCCCACTTAGATTTGACCTAACCCAAGGTTTCCTCACCTTTCTCCTGCCATGGGTTCTGTCCTAATGGACTGCCACGGGAGGGATGGGAGACGAGGTGTGAGGGGTCTCTAAGGAAGTTCTCCTGGGGTCAGAAGGGTGGAGCTGGGCCTGGGAGGGTAGGAGTCAGAAAGAATCAAGAAGAAAGTAGGATGTTGCTGGGAAAGGGGTCGCAGGAGGGAATCATGCACAGTTTTCTTGTGGGGGGTGGGTCCCACGAGCCTGGCTCCACCCCCAGCCCCCAGTCTCAAGCACCTCCCTGAGCAGGTGCCCTGACAGCTGCCGCCTCCTAGGATGAAGAGGGCGCCATCGTGATGCTGAAGCGGCATCTGAGGCAGCAGCACACGGTGGAGGAGTACGGGAGGAACATCAAGCAGCTGGCCTCCAGGGCCCAGGGCCTGCTGTCCGCAGGCCACCCTGAGGGGTGCGTGTGCCACCGGGAGCGACTCAGCCGGGGCCCTACCAGCCGGGATCCTGCGGGTCCAGCTACAGTTTGGGGGAAAATAGCAACAGTTTTTGTGAAAACTGTGGGTTTGAGAAAACTGCTGATTGGCCCAATTCCATTTCATGTTTCGGTTTTGTGTGAGTAACTTCAAATAGGGCCAACTGAAGCCTGGTTTGCAAAAAGATAAGAAAATGCAAGAGCAAAACTCCCCTCTTGGTGAACCAAGAGCTCCAAACTTTCTTAGAGTTAGATTATGCTGAGAGACACTGAAGAGTAACTTTGTTTTCCTCTTTATGGTCCAGAGGGTACTTCAGGATCTCAGTGTCTCAACAAAATCCTTGTGTAGGTGCGAAGGTAGAAAGCCGACACCCATCTAGTTGGTTCTGCATAGGTGGGGGCCCACTGGGCTGCACACCTCAGGCCGCAGCCCCCATCCCCAGCACAACCCTGTCCTCGGCTGCCTGCAGGGCATCCACCCCAGCATCTCCCAGGGAGCCCCAGGAATTGAGCCCCTGGGACCACAGACCCCTCCCTGCTGGTGCTGGAGCCTGGCTCATGGTGCTGCTCCTTCAGCCTCCCTGGAGGAATAATGGAGGAACTCCCCTGTTGTCTCTCTGAGCTTTCCAGAGTGAGGTGGGAGGCACCCTGAGGCATTCTGGTCTCAGGGATGGTTCTTTTTCTCCCCAGCGCTTCCCTGGGGAAAGTTGTTGTCGTTTCCCCTGACTCCCCTCTCCATGTATTCCTGCCACAGGCCAGGGAGGGGCGGCTCCCCTGTGCTGCCTCCTCTGGGCTCTCTCCCTCCACCTCTGCATGCTTTCTTATTTTGAATTCCAGGGAACAGATCATCCGGCTTCAGGGGCAGGTGGACAAGCAGTATGCAGGGCTGAAGGACATGGCAGAAGAGCGCAGGCGGAAGCTGGAGAACATGTACCACCTGTTCCAGCTGAAGAGGGAGGCGGACGACTTGGAGCAGTGGATTACGGAAAAGGAGCGGATGGCCTCTTCCCTTGAAATGGGGCAAGACTTTGACCATGTCACTGTGAGTACTCACGGCAACTGCTTTCTTGGTCTTCCTCCAATGCCGTAGGTGCAGGAGCAGTCACTCCGGGCATGCACACACACACCCTGCTACCCAGAGACGCAGACGCCACTGTGGGCTCAGGCCGCCCTGGAAAGGTGTGGGAGTGTGGCTCCAGGTGCTTCGGCTGCCACTCAAGAAAGTCTGCAGCTGGGGTGATGACACCGCCCCACCCTGGGCCCCATAACCGCGTCTCTCTTTGCCCCGTGTCTAGCTGCTCCGGGACAAGTTCCGGGACTTTGCCCGGGAGACCGGGGCGATTGGGCAGGAGCGGGTGGACAACGTGAACATCGTCATCGAGCGGCTCATCGACGCAGGCCACAGCGAAGCGGCCACCATCGCCGAGTGGAAGGACGGGCTGAACGAGATGTGGGCGGACCTGCTGGAGCTCATCGACACGCGCATGCAGCTGCTGGCCGCCTCCCACGACCTGCACCGCTACTTCTACACGGGCGCCGAGATCTGGGCCTCATCGATGAGAAGCACCGGGAGCTGCCCGAGGACGTGGGGCTGGACGCCAGCACTGCCGAGTCTTTCCACCGGGTGCACACCGCCTTTGAGCGGGAGCTGCAGCTGCTGGGCCTGCAGGTGCCTTCTGTCCCTTGCTGCCCACCCGCAGGCTCCAGGGACCTGCCTTTCACATCTTCCCCATGACCGACGTCCCAGGGCCCCTGGCTTCTAGAGGCGAAAACTCTAGAATGGACACCAGGAGATTTCACCTCTTTAGAAAAGCAACCGCTCAGAGCAAAAAGGCAGGGAGCTCTGACTTTCAGACATTCCTTAGCTTCAGAAGTAGTTCTTCAAACTGAATCTTCAGAAAAGCCCAATGTGAAAAACACCTGAGAATGTTCCTTCTCTGGTCATAGAACAGTGTTACGAGTGAACATATATGTATACTCCTTTTCTAGCACCAGGTGCAGGTATAAGAATCTGTTTAGACACCGAATCCTCATAGCCACCCCCTAAAGTAGGTTCTAACATTATCTGCATTTTACAGCTGAGGAAAGCAAGCCATAGAGAGAATGAACACATTGGCTGGGAACAATGGAGCCAGGATTCAGATCCTAGCAGTCTGGCTATAGACTCCATGCCCTCAGCCACCAGGCTGTTTGGTCTTTCTATACGGGAGCTGGAGGGACCCCACGATCTGCTTAGACCCCCTCCTCCCATCACTGGGATGGCCCCTGAGGCACCTCTGCAGGTCCATAGGACTCCACAGAACTTGGTGTGATAGAAGGGCTGAGGGCAAGGGGCCTTAATGCTGGGGCCTCAGCAGAGAGGCCGGGAGAGACAGGCTGACTGTGGAATCCTGCACCCACCCAGCAGGGTTCAAGGAATGGGGCACCATGGTGGGTTGGGCCCTGGTTCGCCCAGAAGAGGGCCTCCTAGGAATTTGTCCAGCTGGAGGTGGGGTCGGCCATGAGGCTCTTGTGCCGTGTGGGTGCCAGAGCCCCTGAGGTGGGCACAGCCCACTGAAGTCTCAGGAAGGAGGCTTCATTGTGCTGGGACTGGCCTCAAATGGGGGGTCTGGTACAGCCTCTTCCTCGGAGAGGCAGCATGCAGAGTGCTTAAACACAGGAACGCAGGAGCACACCTCCAGTCCGTATCCCTCTTCTAGCGTGAATGACCTCAGACCGGTCACTGAGCCTTCCTGTGCCTCAGTTTCCTCATCTCAAAACCAGGGATCACAATAGTACCTCTTTCACGGGATGGTTGTAAAGATTAAGAAAGCAATAAAAAATGTTTAGAACAGTGCCTGGCACATAGTTAGTTATTCTCATTATAGTACCTCTAGGGAGATCGAAGGGCATAGGATCCCTTCCACCCTCATAGCCTCATCAAAGCCCCAGGGATGGCTTGGGTCCATAGACGCCAAAACAAGGTGCCTCCTCCCCCAGCATTGGTGGGAGGCTGAAGATCTTGCCTTCTAGAAGACCCCCGGGGAGGGAGACCAGGAGGAGACACACCCCTTGCCCTTCAGAGGCCAAGACATGTCCTTCTGGGGAACAACGTCCAATTTTGCCCGACCACAGGTACAGCAGTTCCAGGACGTGGCCACCCGCCTGCAGACAGCGTACGCCGGGGAAAAAGCAGATGCCATCCAGAACAAGGAGCAGGAGGTGTCTGCCGCGTGGCAAGCGCTGCTCGACGCCTGTGCGGGACGCCGCACCCAGCTGGTGGACACAGGCGGACAAATTCCGCTTCTTCAGCATGGTCCGAGACCTCCTCTCCTGGATGGAGGGCATCATCCGGCAGATCGAGACCCAGGAGAGGCCCAGGTGAGGGGGACCCCTCAAGGCAGCCCCTCTCCTCAGCCACTTGGTCCCAGAGGCTGGCGGGCCAGTGCGCCGCTCTCGGGGCACTCCTCCTCCAGGAGAGACAGTCCCGGACTGGGAGGGCACCTGAGGCTGGGCCCAGGCAGAAACTGAGTGGCTCAGCTTCTCAGAGTGAACCACTTCCGGGTGAAGGGAGCCCTGAGAGTAGCGAGAAAGACCTCTGCCTTTCAGATCTGACCACAGGGCGAGGACCACAGCTGTCAGTGAAAATAAGCACTTCACACACCCTAACGATGGGCAGGCCCGAGACTGTGCACTCTTCGCCCAGCGCTGGGCGGGGGAGCTCAGGAAGGAGCTCATGGTCCATGAGAGACAATGGTCGCCGGCCAGCTCTGTCCCTGTGTCCTATGGTGCCCATCCCAGTGGCCAAGCCTTTATATTTAACATTGTTATCCCGAGTTGACTCACATACCATACAATTCGACCATTTTAAGTGCCCCGTCCAGGGTTTTTTTTTTTTTTGCAACCATCACCACAATCCAAGTTTAGAAGATTTTCATCACCCCTAAGAGACCCTGGGCCCCTTGGCAGTCATCACCCCATGATTCCCTCCTCCCCCAGCCCCTGGTGACCATGAATCTGCTTTCTGCCTCTAGATTGCCTATACCAGACAGCTCTTAGAAATGGAATCCTACATCATGTGGTCATTTGTGATTGGCTTCTTTCACTCGGCACAATCTTTCTAAGGTTCATCCATGTCTTAGGATGTGTCGGTACTTTATTCCTTTTTGTTGTCAAATAATTTTCCCAGGCTTCTTTTGGCGTCTTCGAATCCCCAGCCTATCCCTTGCCAACTGACCAATGGCAGACACTAGGGCATCAGTTCCTGCTGGGGCTGGGCTGCCCAGAGAGAGGAGGAAGTGTGCTCAGACTCCCAGGCAGGCAGGAGGCGGACCTCTCCAGTTGGGGCTTGGCATCTGGCAGACCAGAGTTACCCAGAGTTTCCTCCTTCCCCTAAACTCCCTCCTCGACTCCTGACCCTCTCCCCCCCCCCGCACCCTCCCTCCCCAGGGATGTCTCCTCAGTGGAACTGCTCATGAAGTATCACCAGGGCATCAAGGCAGAGATCGAAACCCGGAGCAAGAACTTTAGCGCCTGCCTGGAGCTGGGCGAGTCCCTGCTGCAGAGGCAACACCAGGCCTCAGAGGAGGTGAGAGGGCCAGTGGGGTGAGGATGAGTCCGTCTGTGTCCTTGCCCTCTTGCTGGACCAGCTTCCTGGGGAAGGAGCTGGGGGCCATGGTTTCTCTGAGGAGACTCCTCTTTCTTCCACTCATGGAGCATCAAGCTGTGTGCAGGCCCAGGGATTAGAGCCTCACCAAACCCATGCAAGGTTGGCAGCTTAGTAGCAGAGAGCAGTCGCCTAACCAGCCACAACATGCACACACGTGGGATTGGCAACAGCCATTTCCTAGGAGAGGCACGCGTGCCTCAGAGAGGTTAAGTAACTTTCCCAGGGTTGCACAGCTGGCAAGTGGCAAGACCAGACTTGAAGCCAGATCCATGTGACCAAACCAGCATGCTTTGCAGGATCCATTTGCATACCACCCCAGACTGGGGAAAGGTTTCCCAAAGCCAGAGTGATTCTGCCTTCCTTCCCCCAGATCAGCGAAAAACTGAAGCAGGTGCTCTACAGGAGGAAGGAGATGAACGAGAGATGGGAGGCCCGTTGGGAGCGGCTGCGCATGCGTGAGTACACCTGAGACCCAGAACCTGGGGAGGGGGCCAGACGCCTGCTGAGGTAGAGGCACGGACGGGTGACTTAAACTGCCTGGAGACGACCTCCCCCAGCACCACTCTCCAGCAAGGTTCTGGGATCCACACAGAAGACCCGCACGGACAGGCTGCTGGAAGCCACCTCTCACCCGCCAGCATGCCCTCTCCCTGCTCACCCTCGCCCCCGTCCCCCCGGGTCCAGGCAGAACCTGAGCTGGGAGGACACGGCCGCCTTGTGCCAGGCTGGTGTCCCCTTAGAGCTGTAGTCCAGGGAGGGGACACGGGGTAAGGCTCTAGAGCTTCCTGCATGTTTGATCTGAGGTGTGTCAGGCATAGAAAGAGCTCTGTCTTCCGCAGCAGGAGACCGAGGAGAGGTGGAAAACCCTACCACTCAGGGAGGAGCCATGCACAAGCCGGGAAGGCCGGCGGGTCCCCTGGCTGCTTGTGCACGACCGCATGAGACAGCCACAGGCTGCGAAGGGAGAATGTTCAGGGTGAAAGCCTGCTCTTCAGAAGGAGACCTCTAAATTAACGTTGTTTTCAAACTAGAGTTCTAATTAATGTGTTTTTCAAATATAACTCTGGATAGAGATAAGGAAGGGGCCGCGTGTGGTGTGGAGATGGAGCGGTCTCTGGCAGCAGGTCACCACGGAGCAGGGCGTCCACATGGTTCACGGGCACCTGTGCAGGCCTCTTGCCTGAACACCAGCTCCTTTGCTGAGCAGCCCCCTGTTGAGTGCTAACAGGCCCCTGGGCCCTGTCTGTGGCTTGTTCCCCGTGGCAGTACTGGAAGTGTGCCAGTTCTCGAGGGACGCCTCTGTGGCCGAAGCATGGTTGATCGCCCAGGAGCCCTACCTGGCCAGCCGGGACTTTGGACACACGGTGGATAGTGTGGAGAAGCTTATCAAGAGGCATGAAGCTTTTGAGAAATCCACAGCCAGCTGGGCGGAGCGCTTTGCTGCCCTGGAGAAGCCCACTACGGTGAGCTGGGGACGGGCCCTGGGAGGTGCTCGGCAGCCACGACTTGGAGGGGGGCGCATCACAAGGCCAGAACTCTGAGCCTGTTATCTGGCACCATGGACAGTGTAAGAGGTTTGGCAAGGGGGAGAGTGGGAAGGAAATGGGAGAGGTAGAAAGTACTTTTGATGCGAAAGACAAAAGGGGTAAGCGATTTCAAAACGAACAAACACTAGGTGTGTTGGGAGCCACCTGTAGAGAAAGCTGGTCTAATGGCAAGCACCTCTCTGTGACTGCTCTGAAACCCTGGGCCTTTTCTTCCCCTAGCTTGAGCTAAAAGAACGCCAGACCCCAGAGAGACCTGAGGAGGAGCCTGGGTAAGTATGGGAGGGCCAGGCGGTAGACCCAGCAGCAGCATTCTGCCAAGGAGGATGGGTGGGAAGGGGGAGGGAGGGTACTTTTAATCAGAAACAGGCCCCCTGATGTTTTAACAGTGCACATGCGACCTCTCGCCCCTGGGCCACTAGCCAGAGAAATCTGGAGCGTCTGTAGATTAAAGGCAGAGAGGAGCTTTTGTTTCTCCCAAATCTATGGGTGCAGGCGGAAATGGGTGGAGAGCAGTGGCTGCTGAAGAATCACCTCCCTGCTCTGGTCACCACCTGCACACGTGCCCAAGAGGCCATTCTGAGCCCGATGATGTCCGTTTCTGAAGTATCTGCCATAACTTTTCAGATTAAGCAGCTCCTTGTGGAGTGCCTGTTGCCAGGAGGCCTGGACCAGGAGAGAGTCGATGCGTGTGCCTGGGGGTAGGCATCGGCCTCGGGGGGGTGGTTTCTAAAGAGGGACTGTGTCCTCTATAGGCCTCAAGAGGAAGAAGGCGAGACGGCAGGGGAGGCTCCCCGAGGTCCGCATCGCGCAGCCACCGAGAGAACGTCCCCGGTCAGTTTCCTGTCCTTTTTGTCTGGTTCCTGGGAGTCATTGCTGCCAGAACCTGCTCATCCGTACTAGGCTCAGCAGGGCGGAAGGCGAGGACAGGCGCACAGCACCCAGTCTTCCAGATCAGTCTTCCTTTTTAACTTAGGTTTCCTTAATCTTTAGCATAATTCCCCTCCTTCCTTCAACCCAGAAGAAACTGACATGCCAGCCCACTGACACGACTATTAGTTTGGTTTTATCTAGTCTAATAAATTTTATTGTATAAACACATCACCATCTACATTAGGAGAAATAGTTTATCCAGGGAAGACTTATTTTTACACATCATTCTTTTTCTCATGTTCCCTCTCACTCCATCCTTCACACAGTATGACACACACACACACTCACACACACACACACACACACATACACACACACTCACACATGTGCAAAGAGACCATCTGATCTCGCCTGCCCCAGCCAGGCATTTAGGGCAGTAAAGCGGGGACAGCCCCCCGCTAGCAGATCCCTCCCTCCTACACCGAGCCTCCTCCCCTTTGCTCCTCCCAGGCCTGATGCCTGTGGGTGGGTGAGTTTGGATACGGAGCTGGCTCTGAAGCAGGAACAGACTTCAAGGAGCCCCGCAGGAGTGAAGGAGAGCCCCAGGGCTTCTGGGTCACAGGGCCAGTCCCCCCAACTTGTAGAAAAGTAGGGTGCATCAGAGTCCTGGCTGACGGAAGTGTTGGGAGGGTCCGAGACAAACCAGCTGCCGGAGGCTTGGGGCACGTGGCTTCAGGAAGGAGTTGGTCCATTAGCCGAAAAGACCCAGGGCGTCTGCACAGGGAGCCGGGGAAGGCTGTAACCTAGGTTTTGAAGAAGTGCCCTGGGGAGCAGCTCAGAAGAAGACAAGACTTCAGCACGTGCCTTGCATGGCTCACCAATGCATGTACCCCACCTCTGTAGTTGCCCGATGGAGCTTGCCTGAACCTCTAGGGAAACTGGCCTTCTAGGTGGAAATTTCTGATACACTAACCACCCCAGAAAAATGCACATACAGTATTTCCTGTGCAGAATCCCTGTCAGGTCTCTCTTTCAGCCCTTCTCACACCCCTGAGAACCGGGCACACTCACACTTACACTCTCCCACACTCTGAGCCCCCTCTGCCACCCCCAGTCTGGCCCGAGTCCTCCCTTTCTGAGCTGCACCGGCCCTTCCTGTCCAGCAGAGGGCATTCCTGGGCTCCCGGTGGAGGGTCCTTCCCAGAAGTGCCCTCTGAAGCTCCCATCATCGCATGTGGGGTCTCTCTGGCGGACTTCGTCCCAGCCCCTTTTGCCCAGAGACAGCCCCTGCTGGAAGGAGAGAGAACTCGGGGCTGCACGAACTGTGGACACTGGGGCTGGGACTGTCCGGGACCGCCTGTGCTTCGGCTCTGCATCCCTGTGTGTCTACGTGCAGTGGTGTCCCGGGTCTGCGGGCTCCTTTGTGACCACCTCAGCAACCCCGTTGTCTGTGTCATGTATGTCTGTGCAAATGTAATTACGTGTGCGTCAGAGCTGCCTCCATCCAGCACCTGAATGTCACTGGGTTTGGGGGAATAAAAACTGCTTGGACCTGAGTATCTCTGGAAGGAGGGAATGAACCTACATTTGAGACCCTTCCCAGAGAGCCAGCCACTGCGCCAAGATGGGAGAATGCCTGTGTTGGTACAGGAAGAAGCCAGATGGCAAATCAAGTGAATACCAGGCCTGAGGCCTCATGGAAACAAATTTCCTGCTGCTTCTCCTTTCTGAGCCCTTCGTTGGGTGTTATGAGGATCTACAAGACTCCAAGGGAGGGTGTGATACCCAGCTGGTCTTTGATACGAGAAGAGAGGAAAATGGGTTCCACACAGGCTGGGACACCTTTTCAGAAACCACAGGCCTCTCCCAGGAAGGGCTGGCAGCGTGCTGACCCTTCTCCCTGGCCTGGCCTGGGTTATGGTGGCTCTCGCGCTGTCCCATGTGTGTGGTCTGGTGTGGGTGCCCCGTAGAACAGATCCCTGTGGTGTTGCTTTATGTGAAACCCATCACTAGTGCATGCTGGCTTCCTGCTTGGGGGAACAGATGGGAGCGGACCAGACACCTGCTACACACCACGGGGTGGCCACCCTGCAGGCCCCAGCCCGGTCCCCCATTTTCTGGGTGTGTGTGTGCACACGAGGGCACACACAGGGACTGGAGTGCGTTCCACGTCCGTCTTTTCCTCAAGCACATCACTGTACAATTAATTGCCTCCCTCACCACCTTTCCGCATCAGAGCACATTCTGGTAAAAAACTGACCCTTCCATACAGGTAAGTATGTAAGTGTGCGCATGAGGCCAAGCAGAAAAAATAAGTTATCACAAACGCAAAAACTTCTGGAGTGGAAGTCAGTACATTGGGTTCTAGTCCTTAATTCTGCTGGAACCTTCCTGTATGATTTTACACAAACCACCTAATCGTCCTGGGTCTCCTTACCCTTATAAAACCCTCTTTTGGGGGTTACAGAAAGTCCAGAATATTCCTGAATATGAACAATATACCTAAATAAAAGGAGGGGCTGAGACAGATGGGTTTCCCCACTTCCCTCTGGTCCCTTCCTTAGTTCTAAGGAGTCTGTTAGCTGGTAGGTGCTAGCTAGGTGAGTTAGCTAGGTGCTAGCTAGGTACTAGCTAGTTAGGTGAGGCTGGAGATGGGAAAGAAGAGGCAAAGGGCTGAGGTATTTGCCTTTGTCCTTGCTTGGGGAAGAGAGACAGGGTTGGGCTTTGGCTTCTGCCAAAGTCCATGCCCCGAAGATGGCCCTGGGGCACTGGACGGGGTCCTGGCAGCAGGCTGAGCATTCCCCTTCCTCTCAGTGCCAGGGGCACTGTCACCCCAGTACTCCCTGTCTGTGTGTCCCTTCATCCTGGGGGTGGCTGTGGGAAGGGCCTGGGATTCTTGCTAAGCATCCTCATCTTCCAGGCCCTGGATGCCTCAGAATCCCCAGTGTAACATCTGTGGTGAGATGTTGGTTGTTGAAATGTTGTGGTTGATTTCATGGGGGAAAGTGGTACCACAGAGATTCCAGGTCACTCTAGGCTTAAAGGTCCCAGCCAACAGTGCTGGGATGTCTTCTGTGCACGGCATCCGTTTCTTGGCTTTGGGGTGGGAATTGGGGCCTGCTTGAGGAAATCTCCCAACGGGGCAGCTGTGACAACGTGAATGACATCCCTGAAAGGGACTGGTACTCCGAGGGACTGTGACAACAAGAAAAAGGCAGTCTTCAGTGTTTGCCATGTGGTCGTGCCCTGTCAGCCTCTGGAACTTGAGGCTACTCTGGAAAGCAACTGCTGGGTGCTGGTCATTATCAGGTCCCTTCATCAGGTCAGGAAGACTCTTACCCAAGTGCAGCTCACAGACGCCACTCTTACCGTGCCCTTCTAAGACCGCCTGCAGCTGGCTGCTCGGGAGAGGACGGGCATGCATCTCGTTAGGGATAAATGTAGGGACTCTAGGTCCTTGGCTTCTCTCTTCCAGAGTCTCAGAGGTTGCTGAAGCTTGAGGGTAGTAACCAGCGCTTGGGAATGTGAGGGATGTGCCCCCGGGGCTGCGCGGGCATACTTTCAGAAGGTGCCTGGCTGGCTCCAGGTGCTGTCGTGCCCCCACTTCTCCCCACCCACCCCCCCAGCTTGCCTCAGAACAGCCTCCCTGGCAGGCAGCCTGAAGCTTTAATCAGCAACCAGAGGCCGGGCTCCACGTCTTTGGGTGGAAGGGATGTGGGTGGGTGTGGAGCAGCTGTGTTTCTTCTTGCCCGAGCAAGCTTTCCCAGTCCTTTCTCCCCGCCCAGTGAGGCCGGAAGGAACTGCTGCTTCAGGCATTTTTCAGCCTATGCGAATCCTATTTGTTTCTAATGAGCAGAAGGGACCTGGAGAGGTCTCAGTTTTCCCCTAAACCTGGGTGTGGTCCTGTCTCCCCAGGATGCCTGAATCAGCGTGTGTAGGGGGGACAGCGTGGGGGGTTCTGCCTACAGTCTGGCACTGCACCCTGATACTCCAGGCTCTTTCTGGACCTGTGTCCACCACTGGGTGTGCCCAGCTTTCCATGCTGTGGCCACATGTGATCTTCCTGGCCTGGCTGCTCCAAAGGCTGCCTTGCCTCTGCATTCTTTCTTCCAAGCTGTGTTTCAGAGCATCCCAGATACTGACGGACTCAGGATGGAACTCCGTTAACATTGGAGGCGTCTCAGAAAAGGGGTCTGAAGCTGCCAACTTGACCACTGGGCGTAAGATCTGGATGGGGGAGTGGGCATCTTCTAACTCTTTTTAGTCTTTCCAAGTCACCGCAGGATGGAACAGCCACCAGCTTCTCCAGGGCAGGGCCCGGAAGAGCCAGCGGTGGGAATGGTGAAGACCACTGCTCCCAAGGAAGCCTCCCATCCACGAGGGCGGTGGCCCAGGTCCTCCCCTCCTGTCTGAGGGGACCCTGCACACTCCCCTCTCCTTCTCTCTCACTTCACCTGGTGACTCCTCCTGTCATCTTCCCTGGTTTCTCAACTGTCCTCTCAGAGCTCTCGATGGCTCATCCCATCTCTCCTGAGAGCCCTCACCGCCCTGCCCTGCCCTGCCCCGCCCCGCCCGGCCCCAGCTGCTCCCGCCTTCTCTCTGGAGGCGTTTGTCTCTGCTCGCCTTGAGTTGGCATCTCTTCATTTCTTCGGCTGCTCTCAACTCAACAGTCTTTTTCTTCTCTTGTAAGAGAAGCTGTCTTCTGAACAGTCTTCCCAACCTGCCTGCCCACAGTCCTTCCCACCCCTTACCCAGAGGACAAGCGTCCAGACATCAGACACTGGGGGAGAGTGCAGTTCTCGGCTGCAGAAGTGGCCAGCTTCCCCCACCCCAGTTGAAGCACGATGTCTAAGGCATCCAGCAATAGGGCTTGTCCAGCCCCAAGCCCTCTTCTGGCCCCTTCAGGTGTTCTCTGACCCGCCTCACATATGTAGACCAGGAGCCACAAGGGCAGGCGCCCTCCTCTGGAGCAGCGGTACCCCACCCCTTGAGCAGCAGGATTCCGTAGGAGGAAGGGAGCAGACAGCTCCGCTTCCTCACTTCTCACTCACTGGATGTGTGGCTGAGCAAGTTACTCCTCCCTGACCCCCCTTTTCTGAATCTGTAAAATACGGATAGTGATACCTGCCTCACAGAGTGTGAGGATCAGAAGAGGGACTGTAGGTAGAACATCTGGCACCTAGTAGATTATTTGTCTTCCTTTTTCGTCCATCCCTCACTGTAGTCCTTCATCTCTTAAACGAAGCATCCTCCATGTGAACTCTAAGACCCATCGCCAGAGTCCTCCCAAACCAGCCTTCCTGGGGTGCCTCTCCCTAGACTCCCCTACGTGTACACTCTGGGCTGAGTCCCTGCCCGGGGGGAGCCAGCAAGACCGCAAGGTGGAATGGCCTCTTCCTGGGGTGCATCCTCACACCCTGGTTCTCGCTGATCAGCACCATGTTTCGGGACAAGCCCCCTCACTTGTGTTTCCTTGCTTGTTGATACCTCCGGGCTCACTGAGCATCTTCTAGAAGCTCCTAAACCCCCTGTGGTCACAGGCCGGGTTATTCTTCTCCCGGCAACTGGAGAGTGGGTCACCTGTCTGCCGTCTTCTGCTCCCCTGGCCGGCTGGGCCTGGAAGCACGCCTTCATCTCCCTTAGCCCAGAGCACAAACACACCCATCTTGTCCCTTCTTCTCCCCTTCCTGACCTCCTTCAGGGAGGAGACCCTCAAGGCTCTGCCTACTTCCCCTGCCCAAACCAGCTTCCTAGCAAGGCAGCACCCTAAAAAGTCAGGCTTAAAAGACCCTGAAATGTGGCCCTAGCCTTCCCGTCAGAAACCGAGGCCTCTCCCTGTTTGACTGCAATCCTGTGAGATCCTAAGCGCCCCTCCTGCCTGTGCCTGTTCCTCCCCTACGAGCAGCCGGTGCTGCCTGTCCCTCGCCCTCCTCTGATGTCATGATCCCAGCATCTGGCTCACACACCCTCCTCTCCGATGCCCCCACTTCACCCACCTGTTCCCCAAACCTCCATGCCCCAGGCAGCACCCCCACTCATTCCAGCCCCCACCCTGGCCCATTCTTTTGCAGGCTGTCACCCCCACTTACACTCTAGACTTCCCAGCTGCTTCAGCCTGACACCTAGAATTTTCTCCAGTCCCCCTCTTTCAGAGTGTCCCAGCTCCTGTGGGTGGTGTCTCCAGGCTAGACACCCTCAGCACTGTAGGTATAATCCATGCATCTTCCTGGTGACCTAGGGGCTGAGGCAGCAGGCCTTCCACCTTACAACACAGGACAGAGGGACTCCGAGACCATCTCTCCTCTCCAGGGCCCTTTGGCAGAACCTGCCTGTCCCTACAGCCACACAAGTAGCCAGCTCCGGGCCCCAGCTCCTCACCTAGTGGCCCCTTCTGGGGCTCTGTTGTCCACAGACCCCTTCCCTGTAGGGCAAGGCAGAATCTCCGTATTAGAGTATGGCATGGTTTCGGGGCAGGGGTAGAAGGATGGTCACCTCCTCCCCCCCTTCCCCAGCTTTCTTTTAGAAGACAGGGCAAAGCAGATTTACCGCTGGAGCCTGGGAAACGAAGGTCCTTCTGGGGCCATTTTGCTCCTCTGTGGCTCCTTCCTTAGCCCAGAAGAGCAGCTCTGGGCCTGGGAGGAGGGCAGCAGCCTCTGACACTTCTGCCCCTCACCCTCACCCCCTGTTCAGCCTTGGCCTTCAGGGCAGAAGGGACAGAGTGGCTTTTAAACTGTCTCCACTTGAACAGTCAAGAGCACAGAAGAAGTGTTTGCATACACTAGAAAACCCCATTTTCTAAAACAAATTCATGGCCTGGCCATTTAACTTTTGATCACACTGGCCAGAGCCTCTGAACGGTACTGCTAGGGGAAGTGGGTCAGGCACTCATTAGGAGGAAGCAGAAAAAAGGTTGAGATTAAGCTGGGAGGCAGTCCTGGAAAAAAATCCGCCTTTATTTTCAGAGGACAGTTCCAGAAATGAAGAATGGCAGTATAGGAAGAATATGTGGGCAGTGCCTGGTAAAACCAGTCCCACAAGGGTAGAGGCGGAGTGAGAGAGGCGAACGTGGCTGGGGGTCTTCACACTCTGGCCCAGGACGAAGGGGGGCAGTGTGGCCAGATAGAGAGGTAGGGGACAAAAAGAGGCTTCACTGTCTGCATTAATAAGTCACCTCCCCAACCTTTATACCCATCAGAAGGTTGGCCTGATTGAGTCCAAAGAGAAAGCCCAAACCCAGGCTCCCAGGCTCATCCCTGCCAATCCCGCCTTTCCTCTCCTGTTAGAGGACGACCCAGGCAGTGCTTTGAGGCCTCCCGATCCTTGCGGCCAGCGCTAGCTCACTGCAGACACTTTAAGGTGTGTAAAGAGGAGTGGGAACCAGCCGCAGCTCTCAAGGGACTCTAAGGCAGGAAAAGAGGAAAGACCTAACAATGTGGTAAAAACTCAGGCCTTCTCATTCTGGACTGCATGCTCTTTGGATACCTGTTAGCCATGTGACCCTGGGTAAGTCACTTAACCTCTCTGAGCATAGATTTTCTTGTAGATTGAAGGCATTAGACTAGGTTAGTGGTTTTCAAACTTTTCAGTCATGTTATCTTTTCTTTAAACGAGCTCTTACTGGAATGCCAACTTAAAACTGATTATTGGACGGTCCTAATTTGATGGGATACAAACATGACCAGCTATACCTTTCTTCCAGTCACTGCCTCAGACCTCTGCATTGAGCCTCTCCTTCCATTCCTTCCTACCATCTCAGGCAGGCAGTCCTTGGTCACTTCCAGCTGCCGAAAAGTCTACCCAGTCTGTTTCAGTTTAAAGCGCCAACCTGAAACCCAGTGTAGAGTCCACGTTCTCTCATCTTCCATTTCTCTATTTCAGCTTTGACCCATGGTCTAAAGGACCCACAATGGGTAGCACTGGGTCTCTGCTCTTCTCTGGCTCCTCCAGGCCTCCACCTTCAGTTGCTGGGCAAGAAGTAGGGAGTAGAAAAGGGGACAGTCTCTACTGGGTGGGGAGGCTCTGATCTTCCTGGGCTGACGTCCTTGGTCCTTCAGGCATGCAGACATGGCCCGCTCGAGGACCCATAGGACCCTTCCCACCTGGTGCTGTATGGTCTCTCGTGTCTTTGAGACAAGGTCCCGGCCAGATGGCTCAAGCTAGGCTGCCTTCGTTGGTGCCCATTTGGCACCCACTCCTCTGTGTCCTACCTGGCAGGGAGACGCTGGCTGCCTCCCTGCTACCCTCATCTATCCTCCCCTCTTCTGCAGTAGGGCACAAAGGCAGTTCACCAATGCCTCTGCATGGGAGGTACGCAGCTGGGGTACAGGTCTGCTCCCTGTCTCCTGGGCGTGGAAGCCCCTAACTTGGCCGGGCAGGGGCAGGAGCCCCCCAAAGGGAAGTGCAGAGAGGCAAAAGTCACAGTTTTTCTCTGGGGCGATGCCTCCTTACGTGGTGATTCTCTGCTTCAGCTGCTCATGAGAGAGCACGAAAAGCTTATTCAGAAATCCCCATGTGCTGACCCCACTCCACGGTGTATTTTGTTGAAGCTCCCGAGGGGACTGTAGAAGGCAACCTGGGTTAGGAAGAACTGCCCTACTCCCACCAAATCCCTGTCCAGTGCTGGGAGCAGGACCAGTTAGTCCTGCACCTTGCCCCAGGAGGATCTAGGTTCTCCCTTTGTAAGGTGGTAAACGGACTTAGGGCCTGGTCCCCTTAGCTCTGGGGCCTCAGATACAGCAGGTACCAGCAAAGTTCCCATTCATCGCGCTAGGACACGGTTTTCACCCCCGTGTTAGCAGCAGAACCTTTCTTATGAAATCTTGCCAGAGCCCAGGTAGAATTCAGCTGGAGTTGGAGCACCTCCTGAAGCAGGGACGGGGGGCCTGGAGCCAGGCAGCGAGCCAGGGCTTTGCCAGCAGCATCGGAAACCCCCAGCACTGAAATCCTCACCCAGGCCCCTCAGCGCACTCTAAGAACCTCCCGTTACTATGTTAGAAGGGGGACAGAGTGGGACTGGAACCAGAGGCATGGGCCGGGGTCTAGGGAAGCAGACCAGGTGGCCCAGCAAGTCAAGGGAAAACGAGGAGGCACACAGCAGGAAGGAACCAAGGTCAGGAGGGGGCCTCAGATTTCCCAGTCCTGCCGAGTAGCCACCTCTGGGTCTGAACCCCCAGCAAGGTGTGCTCCTCCCATATGACCCTGAGCAGGGGGAAGAAGAGAGGCAGTGGCCTCAGGACCTGCAGCCGCCACCCCCTCCAGGGCCGCAGGAGGAGAAATCCAGTGGGGATGAGAGGCCCACCACCGAGCCTCTCTATAAAGTCCTGGACACGCCTCTGAGTGAGGGTGACGAGCCTACAACGCTGCCAGCCCAGCGGGACCACGGGTACAGCGTGCAGATGGAGGGCTACCTGGGCCGCAAGCATGACCTGGAGGGGCCCAACAAGAAGGCATCCAACAGGTGTGTGAGGGAGGGGCTACCTGGTGGGAGGGGGGGGCGGCTCCCAGCGACTTCTCCACTATTGAAGCCTCAGCAACATGGGTAGGTGTTGGGAGAGAGGGTGCCCTTTGATCTCTGGTCTGAGAACTCCTGAGCACCCCTTTGGGCCAGCCCAGGGACTACTTGGCATGATGAGAAAAGCCTATCTTCAGTTCCAGTCCTGAGTTCAAATCCTATGCCCTTGTACAAGTCACTAAGCCTTCGTTCCCCCGTTTGTAAAGCAGGGATGATGAGGATGATGGCACGCCTCTTCGGTATAGGTACCAAGCCTGGCACAGAGTAGATTCTCAATAATACTAGTTTTTCTTAACCCAGGCCTGGGTAATAGGTCTTGGCAGTAATAACATATCCTTGACCAAGTCCCACTGTTTAACAAATCTGAGCCTCGGTTTCCCCAGCTGTAAAGTAGGAGAGGAGGAAGAAGGGGGTTGGCATACATGCCTTCTGGAGGTCCCTCCCGGTGCTGTCATATAGCAACTCTGACCCTGAGGAATTCATTTGAAGGCTATGTCCTTTTCCGGCCCTGAGGCATTTATGTCCTTGAATTCGGTCTGTCCAGGGCTGCTCCTAACCAAGGTCCCTGGGGGCCTCTGTTTTCGAGCAGCTTTCCAGGGTCCCAGGGACACAGCGCAGCTTCAAGAGGTTGAAGCAGCCACATTCCCAGGGCTCCAGGGCTGCATACAGAGCCTGTGCTGGGGAGACATGCCGAAAAGCTAATTCAAATTCCAAAAATGAATTTGGGGGACCAAGCAACCTGAAGACGTCTATTGTACACAGAGTCCATCAGAAAAGGGAAAACTAGTCTTGACCAGGCACCCACCATGCACAGAGGGATTATGGTAGAACGGCTAAAATTTTCCCAATCGCTCTGTGCTATAGAAGATTCTACTTTCCAGATAGAGAAACAGAATTTCAGAGACGTTAAGTCATTTGTTTGAGGCAGGATTTTCCTCCAAGACACAGCTCCTTCTTAGCCACTGCGTTACTTGGGCTATGAGCCCAGGGACGGCGGTGCGGACTAGAGGAGAGGTCATCTCCCTTTGGGTGTCAGAAAGCTGGGCCCTGTAAAGTGGCTCTGCAGCCAGCTTGCACAGTACAGGTCAAGTTCTCTCTCTGAACTTGCTGTGCTTCCTTCCTATGCGCTCCAAAATTCTTCACCTTCCTGCCCTCCAAAGGAAGGAAGGGAGGAGAAGGAGAGCATTGGTCGGGGGCAGAGGGGGCGGAGAGAATGAAGAGGAGGAGGAAGAAAAGCTTAAGGTTTCCCAGCAGTCATTACCGTGAGAGGTCAAAAGGCAACCTGTTTCCCATGGGCCAGTCGAGCTCAGGTTAGCCCACACGTTATTTTATGAGCTCACACCCCAAACCAAACCCTGCTGCGTTCACGTCACGGGTGCGTGGGGAGGATGCGCACAAGTGCTTCGCAAGATTAAGTTTACACTGTTGGGTCTTAGACTCAATAATTCTACTTTGAGAAATTTATCTTGAGGTAAGATCAGAGTTCTAGCAAACATTTATGAATGTTTATCCTTTGCTATTTAAATTGCACTGTTTCCAGTAATTACAAGGCCCACCAATAAAGGGATTATTTATATATATGGTGGGATACCATATAGCAATTCAAAATTTTGGGGAAAGATTTGAAGGATGTGGGAAAATATCCATGATATAGTGTTAATCTTAAAAGCAGGATATGAAATTAAATTCAGTATAATCCAATTTTCATTATATGTGAATGTGTGAATAAAGACTAGAATATGTAAAATGTTAATAGCTCATTTTTGATGGTGGAATTACAGACATGATTTTTATTTCCTTTCTTAACTGTAAAATGTGTTACTATTTTTTTTTAAGTTTATTTTTAAAGAGATTGAGATGGCATAATTGGGGAGAGGCCGAGAGACAGAATCCTGATGCGGGGCTCAAACCCACGAAACTGTGAGATCATGACCTAAGCCAAAACCAAGAGCCAGAATGACCCACCCAGGTGCCCCTGAAATGTGTTACTATTTATCAGGGCAAAAGTAGTAATAATACTTTTTTACAAAATGGTAAAGCTGGAAGAATTTCAGACAGCTGTCGCGCCCGGACTGTGGGGGACCCGCCTGCCCGTGTTTTCGCAGGTCCTGGAACAACCTGTACTGTGTTCTCCGGAACAGCGAGCTGACCTTCTACAAGGATGCCAAGAACCTGGCCTTGGGGCTGCCCTACCATGGGGAGGAACCCCTGGCCCTGAGACACGCCATCTGTGAGATCGCTGCCAACTACAAGAAGAAGAAGCATGTCTTCAAGCTGAGGTGAGGCCCCTCCTGGCCAGCGCCCGTTCTCTGGAGGCATTCGTGGCTGGACAGGGGCCCGTGGAGAAGACCCGCTCCAGGCCTAGAGTTTTTCAAAGCAAAGAGGCTGATGGTCCAGATTTTTACCTGCCTCTGAGGGTTTACCTGCCTGGTCAGGAGGAGGCTCAGGGGTCTGTGGGATGAGCCAGCCCTCCATCCAGGCAGAGGTGGCCACGTGGCAGGAAACTCTTTTTTGTCCTAGGCTGAGCAACGGCAGCGAGTGGCTCTTCCATGGCAAGGACGAGGTAAGTGCGGGGCGGCCTGGCCCAGACCCCTGCTGACAGGGCAGCAGCTGGCTCCTTCAGAAGTCCCAGGCCCCCCCCCCCCCACCGTCCTTTGTGGCCCATGACCCTTCTGCCCTGCAGGAGGAGATGCTGTCCTGGCTGCAGGGCGTGAGCACCGCCATCAACGAATCCCAGAGCATCCGCGTCAAGGCCCAGAGCTTGCCCCTGCCCTCCAGCACCGGCCCCGACGCCAGCCTCGGCAAGAAAGACAAGGAGAAGAGATTCAGCTTCTTCCCCAAAAAGAAGTAGCCTCTCTGGCGCCCCGCCGGCAGGACCGAGCTGTGCAGGAACCGGCGGGGCGCCGGTGGCCTCGGCCGGCCCGGCCCTCCCCGCAGCCCACCGCCCGGGCCACCTGCTGCCTGCGCCTGCCTGCTCCGATTGCGATCGCGATTGCGATCGCGGCAGCCTGGGCCTGCTGTGCTGCGACCCCTGCCTCCACCCTCCGGCTGATGCCTGCCTCCGCCTTCGCGCAGTCCCGGTCCCCGCGGAGGGCCAGGGACCCCTGCGGCAGGAAACGGTTTCCCAGACACAGGCCTTCCTCTCCCCCACCCCTCCTCCGGGCTGCGGGCCCTCCACCCCCCAGGTCCTATAAAAGCTGGAGAAGAGAGAGGAGGCTCCTCAGAGGCTGCCCGCTCCCAAAGCAGGTGTTGCTTGGGGCCACCTCCCATTTGGTCACAGCCAGGGAAAGGAAGGGGACACTGGAAATGCCTGACCTGCCCCTTAGGGGCATGAGGAAGGAGCTTCAGGTAGATGCACAGAGCTCTAGCTCTAGGCAAGGGGCCGCTGAGGACCCAGGGGACACAACGGGCCTCCTCCCCACTGGGCTTCCTCAGAACTGGGACAGTCACCCCAGGGGCCACCTGATCCCTTCTCCCTTCTTCCTTTCACCAAAAAAAACCCAAAACGGTGAAGGGGCAGCATCCATAGTTGGTGGGTCTTAAATGCAAGGGCCTCAGGCTGCCTCCAGTGCCCTCTGCTACCACCGCAGGTGGTAAAAGCTCTCAAGCTAGTACTCTCAAAACAGCAGCAGCGTGAGGCTCAGAGGCACTGCCCAGGGCTCTGCCTCTCCACTCTGGGACCCACCCCCACTCCCCACCAAACCAGCACGGTCCGATTCTGACCCAGGGCCCCTGAGGGAGACAGTACGGATCCCTGGATACAAGAGGATGCCCCAGCACCTGCAGTAAAGCATCCCCAAGCCGAATGCCCAGTGTGTCCTGTCTGCATCCGAGGGCGCAGGCTGGACAGACAGCAAAGCTCATGACCTATCCCTCTGGGGTGGCAAAAGGAACCACACCTGGGTATTACCACCCATATAACACAACCCCTGGACAGCTGGGACAAATGTTGGGGTCTGGGCCATGAAGGTATAGCACCCCTTGTTCAGCTTCTCCTGAAGGTCCTAGCCTTGGGTCGTGGGGAAGTCACAGGGGTGCAGAGGTCACCAAACATCCAATCCCTACCCCCTTCCCCAAGCATAGCTCAAAGAAGCCCTGTGACAACCTATTTCCCCAGCCATAGCCTTCCCCCTGCTGTTAAGGTCAGACTTCTGGAGGGAAGAGGGCACTCGTCCCAACAAGGATCTCCTCCAGCACCCCGAAAGCAATACGGCGCCAGCCCAGTATCTAAACTGGGGTTAGGTGCAAAGAGGGGTCATGCTGGGGGCAGCAGGTGTTGCCCCTGAAGAGACCGTAAAAGTCCCAGGGGCTGCTGGCTCCATTACCCTCCCCAGGAGGAGCCTTAGACACCCCCAGATGACTCCTCTGGACGTGGGTGAGGCCCACGTAGCAACTACAAGGGTAGGCATCCAGAGTTACTAGGCCTTCCCAGGAGCCCCTAGTGCCGGCACAGCTTAGAGATCAATACCACCCTGCCACGGGGAAGCTGACTTCAGACAAGAACAGGAGGGACGTTCTCCAATGGAGCCCGGCATCCCCAGATCAGGTGGTCCCACCTTTGTAGCCAGGATCTTCACTTGGCCTCTCTGCATCTAATCCTACATCCCTCTTTGCATCTACAGGGAAGCTCGTATATACCATTCACCAGCTGCTTTCTCCATCCGGGGAAACCAAGGCAGGAGGCAGTGAGGTGGCTACACTCACCTGGCAATGGAGAAGGCCTCTAGTGCATCTGAGGGCGTGTCCTGCTTGAAGGCAGACAACACGCTCCTAACTGAAGAGCAGGTAGTGGCAAGAATCTTCCTCAACTCGTTCCCTGGGCCAGTCTTAGGGAGACCAAGGACCACTCTGTCCTCTCCATTGTGCCAAAGTTGCAACTGAGGTGAGAAATTTCCAGCAAGTAACTCCATAGTCCAAAGAATGAAAGGACCCCAAAAGAAAAGGTAGGATTTCACCACCCCGGGTCCCCCAGACCGGCAGCCAGCTGCATGTGGCCCGCCCTCTACTGCCAGCTCCCCATGCGTCCCTCTCACGTCATGCAGGCCCCGAGGCACTCCACCAAGACTGAACCTCCAGGAGCCCAGCTGGGGGTGACTGTGCCACCTGGGGCTGAGCTCCTGGTGCCCTGGCAAGGTTTCTTTTTCCCCTCCTTACATTTTCTACTTTGCAGTCTTTTAACAGTATTCCCAAACTAGGTTGACACAGCTCCCATCCACACCAGCAAAACAGGCTTCCTCCCCAGGGCAGCTTACAGGAAGCTCCTTCTGAGCATGGTCAGGCAGTCCTCCTTCCCTCTCTTTCCCCTTCACCCCCTGGCCTCAACTGATGGGCTGAAGGCGGTATGGAGGGTCCTCAGGCCGCCCCCCCCCGGCCCCCACCACTAGCACCAGTAACAGGAAGCTTGTGGAAGGCCCAGCATCCACTTCCCTTTCCCGCCTATTGAAGGGCAACCGGGGTCCCCGAGGTTGGTCCTGGATCTCTCTCCCCTCCCTTGAGTGGGAAGGGACAGGGATCCAGGACCGTAGGACTTGGTCCTTTGGACAAGCAAGCTCAGGGAGGACACAAGGGAGGAGGCAGCTACACACGACTGCGACCCTGTTGGGCACAGACCACGCAATCTGGGGTTGGCCCTGGGGCCAGCGGGGCCTTGTCCTCCACCCGCTCAAATGTGCTTCCACCAACCAGAGAAAACCCATTTACTAGTTTTTCTAATAAATCAATAATGCTCCATATTTCTCACTCACTTGACTAGTTTTGTTGCCCTTTGACCTGGACCAAGGAGGGGTGGTTGAGCAAGGGAGTATCACCATGGAGACAAAGGGACAGCCAGATTCTCCAGGTTGGCCCTGGGGAGTCCCATGCCAGCACCCAGGAGCCGCGCCTGGCCTGAGACTTACTGAGAGAAGCTCGCTCATTCGTGCATTCAGCAACCCTTTCCCCCGCAGAGCTCTGGCCAGAGACCTCGGCCCTCACTTGGCCTGAGATTCATCTCCAGAGGGGCGATTTCATCTGGCCATCGGGGCTGGGTGGCTGAAACAAGCATCGCCCTTTTTCAAAAGGCTCCACTGACCATTCTCCTTGGTGGCGAGAACCAGTGAGCTGGTTCCGGGCTCCCCGTCATACCTGGATGGTTAAGGATCACCTGCGGAAGGCGCTCACTACAACTTCCCAGGCCCTGCCCCCTCCCCCTGGAAAGTCTGAGGGAGTTGAATAAGCAGTACATTATCCATTTCCATCAATGTGGAGAGAAGGAAAATGCAAGAGTTCAGGTGACCTGGCTATTTAATGGCAGAGGCTGGGACCAGAACCTGGGTGTCCTGACTCTCACTCCAGTACATTTTGGCTACTGAGCATCATATCCCAACACATGCCTGGTAGGAGCCAACTCTATCCTCAGCAACAGTGGAAACCACAGAACATTCAGGACAATGGGTAGAACATAGGCCAGCCCTGTCTGCTTCTGCCCAAGAGAGGCTTCCCCCAGCCTCCACTCTTCCCTTGGCCTCTGGAGACTCTGCACATCTGCCTTCAGGCTGAGTCTGTCCTGTGGGAACACTTGCCTGCAGGAACAGGGCCAAACAAGGCTGGTGCACCACAGAGAAAGGGCAGAAAGCCCGATTAGGAACAGGCAGGCATTCCTACCTCTTTCGAGAAAAGACTTTTTGAGAACAGGATGAAAACTGAGGTTCCAACCCAGAAAAAATGCACTTGCTCTCTTTACACAGCATTGCAAGCCACCTCAAGACATGTCTAGGCTCCAAGTTTAGAATCCTTGTCTCCTGGGAACTAGAGAGGGAGAGAAGAGTAAAGGGCACCAGACATTGGAAACTTCCACGTCTTAGAAAAACATCCCATTCATTTCTCCCACCTTTTTTAGTCCAACTCTGATCCTTGAGGAAGCTAAAAGCTGGCATGGTCCCTCTACTTCCCCTGCCACCGCCAGGACGGCAGGCTGGGGGAGACAGAAAACGAGTTCCCTCCTGCACACCCTGCTGTGACGGCCTCCCGGCGAGCACCCTGGGGCCTTATGCTTTATGAGCACGGATGACGAATGAGTGACTGTTAGAGCAACAACCCCCACAGCCCCGCTCCCTAAGACGTCCCTGGCCTCCGTCAACTGTCCCCACCCCAGCGAGGCCCAGTAAGGAGCCACACACAGGCCGGTTGGTCAGCAGTGGTTATTGCACCGTTGGCAAATAATGAACTGTATATACATTAGTGACAACCACAGGATCGGCAAGACAACCTACAAAAGTACCTGAACCGAGCGCGTTACATTCGTCACGGGAGAGGAATCGACAACGGAAGAGCACACACACACACTCACGTGCGCGCACAAATACACCATGGAATGGAAAGCAATAAATTATGGGCCTTGTTCCTGCCTGGATCCTAAGAAAAGACACAATTAAAGAGCAAAGCCTCCCCAGGCCACCTTCCCACGTCTCCTCGGGGTGGGCTCCTCAGCCTGGCAGTGGTCAGCCCAACACCGGAGGCCTGAGCATGGCTTGCTCTCCCTGGGAAGAGGAGAGCTTAAATATTCGGCTTCTCACCAGAGAAGAACTATATACAAGGGAAGTGGTCACACTGGCCTCGGTGGGAAGAGGGGCTCAACTGGCCTGTGGAAAGTCGCCCTGAGCCCAGGGGTGCGCCAGCGCGTTCCCAGCAGGTGAAGACACTTGCCGAGAGTACACCAGAGCATCCTTCCGGGGGGCCTCGTGAGTAGGGTGAGCCCAGGCCCGAGGGCAAGCCTGCCGAGGACCCTCCGCATCCCCCCCCACCGCCGCACGGCTCCTCCCTCTCCTTGGACGCAGAGTCACCCTATGGAGTTCAAGGCCTGGAATTTCTCCCTCAGGTTTCTCACTCTGCCCTGCTGGCCTGGGTCCACTGGGTCCCTGGGACCCTCTTCCTTTGGCCAATACTCTGGACTCCTGGAAGTCCCGGACTCCTGGAAATCCAGGTCCTGTCCCACCGCGGCTGCTGGTGAGCTGGGTCCCGGTCCGCTGCCCTCCTCCAGTCCCGCTGCCGGGCAGGGCAGGGGCCCCTTCTCCATGACAATAACCCGCCGGTTGTTCTCCAGGGTGAGGTCTGCGGTGACATACAGAGCCTCCTCTCCGACCGGCCTGCTTTGGGGCAACCCCCCAGGGGGCTGGGGCTGGGGCCGGGTGGCCTCTGGGTCTGCACGGCCCCTCTTGGCGCCCACGCTGCAGCAGCGGCCCACCCTGCCTGCCAGAGGGGGCTCCACCATGTTCTCTGGCACCGAGCGGCTGCGGTTGACAGGCTGGCCGCGGGGCCGGCTGCCCTCGGCCTGGAATGCTTCGTCGTGGGAGGTGTACTTGGAGCAGAGCTCTCGGACATCGGGCCAGTTGAAGGTCTCAGTGTCGAAGGGGCTGAGGGGGCTTCGAGAGGAGGGCCGGACACCAGGCGAGGTGGTCCTCGGGCTGGCAGCAGTGGGGCTGAAGGAGAAATGCCGAGGAGAGCAAGGCTTGGGCGGGCTGTGCTCCGGGGCCACCGTCTGCTCGTTGAGGGACAGCACCGGCTTTCTCTTACCTGCGGGAGGAGAGTGAGCTGACTGATCACTGGGCAGGAGGGCAGAGGCCAGGTGAGGACCCAGAACTGCCCTCTGCCCCCACTGCAGGCAAGGCTGCTTACTGGGGTTTGGGTTGTGACGGGAGAGAAATCACATTCGCCATCCACGGCCCCTTTACCAGAGGGCAGTGGGACGAAGGAGGAAAAGGCGGCGGATGTGGGGTCAGGAGTCACAGGAAAAGACGAGTGCTTCTACTCCCCTGGAAGAGCGGCCCATGGCCACATTTCCTCCTAAGGTCTCTGCCCCGCAGGAAGGCCTGGGGGATGGCAGTGAGGGTATTCCAGCAGGGCCGCGGGCCGCCCTGTGTGTAGAGTCCAGCCCTCTCTTTGGTCATGGTTCTACAGGGCCACCTTCATCCAGGAGCCAACCTGCTCCTAAAAGACCCTTCCACCCCAGATTTGCGGGAAGGGCCCGCTCCCCACCCCCCTCGTTGTACCTCTGCCGCCCGAGGGCGCTCCGGCCTCCTCCTGCAGGCAGGGGATGGTGGGAGCCGCCTTTCCCCACTGTAGTGGCGGCCTGGCTGGCACAGATTTGCTCTTGATCCGCAGGCTGTACTGGCGGGCCAGCTGGTAGACCTTGTTCTTGACTCGCTCGCTCACGTGGCCGTCCATCACATGAGAGAGCTGCACGATGCGGGGGTGCAGCGGAGCCACCAGCTCCCCCTGGACGTCGCCGCTCAGCTCCTTCACGAGCTCCTTCAGCTCCCGGGCCAGGTGGGCCGGGCTGGGCCGCTCCGTGGGGGAGGCACTCTCAGGGGAGGCGGTGGCCGACTCCTCGGTGATGGCCCCCAGCTCGTGCTCCTCCAGGATAAAGAGCGGTTCGTGCAGGTCAAAACCATTGGCCTGGCCTTGGCCGGGCCCCTTCTGAGAGCTCTCCCCGGGAGACTCCATTCCCTCCCAGATCTTGACGATTTCTGAAGACGGCCGAAACTCAGCATCTGTGATAGGAGCTGGCTCCCCGGCACTCGCCGGGCTGGGTCCTGGGAGGTCAAACATAGCCCACGAAGCCGGCCGGGAGCCCCCCTGCCTCTTGGGCCCCAGCAGAGCCATGGGCTCCGGGTCCGGCCTGGGAAGGCTGTTGAATCTGGAAACGGAGTTTCTCACCAGCCCTTTGGGGATGTAGGAGAGGCTCTCTCGGCGCCGGATGCTAAAGCCCGCGTCGTGGTGCTCCGCGTTCTCGTAGTAGCTCTTGATCTTGTCCAGCAACAGCCGGTCTCGGGTGGAGAGTGCCGATTCCTTCTTCTTACAAGAAGACCTGTCGGGCTCTGCCGGACAGCCTGGGCTTGGGGGCTCTGTCCCGTTGACCGAAGGGCCACTGTCCGTGGCCACGCCCACACTGCTGTCCACCTCCGGGGGCAGCTGCGAGCCGAGGGAGTCGGTGGCGCTGCCACACCGGGCTGAGCCCTTCTCGCTGCCCTCTAGGCTGAGCACGCTGCTGCTCCGGCTTGTCAGCCTCGGGCTCCCGAAGCCGCTGGCCTTGCCATCCTCCAGTGCCAGGCTGCTCCGCCGAGAGAAGCTGCTGACGAACCGCTCAGCAATGATGCTGGCCTGGTCCAGCACAGAGGGCGGCAGGAGGCTCTCGGGCTCCTGTGTGGCACCCATGTCCTCCTCCTCCTCCTCCTCCTCCTCCTCCTCACTGCTCAGAGCCTTAAGGTCCTCGGTGCTCTCAGCCACCGCCAAGTCCACCATGTCACCCGGGGGGGCCAGCCCCAGCAGCTCCTGGTGGGCATCGAGCTGTGTTTCCAGGACTTCTGGAGACTCCATGTCCGAGGGCGCCTCCTCGGTGCTGGGACCTTCCACAGCAGCGAACACTTCCTGCTCTGTCTCAGGCTCAGGGTCTGGCTCAACCTGTGATAACAGAGCTCATGAGATCGTGAGATCCCAAGGATAAGGGGACAGCATGACCTGCTCTCAGGTGAGAGGGCATGCAGTTTAGGACCAAAGGCAACGAGAACGAGCACAACTCGAGAGTGGGGACACAGGTCCTTAGGGAGAGGAATGTGCTGATGTCCCCCAGTCATTGTACAGCAAGGGGGCCTGGGTCATAAAACCCAAGGAAAATTCTAAGAACACACATTGGGTAGTGCCGGCACCGCTCAGGGGCAGCCTGCCTAGGAGCTAGAGGGACAGGGCGGGAGGGTACAACACAGGGGATGCCTGACGGAGAGGCAGCTCCCTAAAGCCCTAGAGGCCACGTGGGGGTTGTTCTGGGTTCCAACCCACCTTCCCTGAGGGGCCAGGACCTCCTGTGTGAGTGAGGGTCCATCGGGCAATAGGACCACACGCTAGAGTCCTGCCAGAGGGTGAAGACAGGCATTTGGCTCCTACCAGCCAGCCTCTGGCCCTACGCACAACTCTGCAGATGCCCAGCAGACGGGCAAGGAAGGAAGCAAACTCGAGAACTTCCCCCTGACCACCCTGAAGGTCTCGGAACCACGAAACCAGCCAGTACAGACGGCCTTCCAGAGGGACCTCTGGGAAGAAGAGCGAACATCCTACATTCTAAGGAATCACACCTGATTCCAATGGTTCTAGTCCAGAGTCCGCAAAGCAGGACCCGTGCTTTAGGCCTGCGTCGCCCAACACAGAAGCTGCCGGCCGCAAGTGGCCTCCGAGCACCTGAGACGTGGCTAGTCCAAACTGAGAGCAGCTCTCCGAGTGAAATACACACCAGCTTGCAAACACTTCGTACGAAGTAGAAAATGTCATTAACAGCTTTTCCTATGGATCACATGTTGAAGTAATAGTTGACGTTAAATAATAACCTGCTAACGTAGCTGCTAGAAAATTTAGTTGCGCCTGTGGCTTGCTTCGTGGGACAGCACCACCCCAGACTCACGTCTGGCGTCACCCAGGTTCCTGGGAAGGAACCTAGTTCCTGTTTGGGAGGCCTGCCCTGGAGTCCAGGCCTCAGAAGCTTTTCCTCGTAACTTTGGGAAAACAAAGGTATCAGTTCCACAAAGCCCACACACAGCTCGGGGTGGCAGGAAGTGGAAGGTGGGCTTCTGAGTCACAGGCTCTGATCTCAGCTCTGCCCCTCAGAAGCTGCCCAGCGTCAGGGACGTCACTCAGCTTCTCTGAGCCTCTTTCTACCTGAGCTGTTGCAGGGAACAGAAGGAAGAAATAAAACATCGGACACGTAGGAAGTGCCCAGTAGATGTCAAAACCCAGGTGGGCACAGGTGTGACTTCAATATCTGGCATGCTGGTGGGGGCAGGGCCTTACGCCCTATACAAGGAGGCCTGGCTGAAGGGACCTACAATCCGGTCGCTTCCACCAATATGTCCTTTGACAAGAGTCTGCATCTGTCCAGAGAAAGGGGTTGCCTGCTCACACCGCCATAGGCTCACAGGCCAGACAGGCTTCCTAAAGGGCTGAAGAATCCTGGGGGTGGGGGGTAATCTGTCTCCATGGGCCCAACAGGACAGCCCGTGCCTGGAAGCCCTACCTGCAGACCTGGCGCCCCTGCCGGCCACTCACCTCTGGCAGCGAAGAGGTGGACTCAAAGCTCATGCGCTTCTCAGCACTCATCGGAGACCGGCCGCTGGGCCTTCTGCGGCTCTTGGGGCCCTCGGACTCCCTACGCCCCTTCTCCTGCAGGAAGCAGAGGGCCATCGTCAGCTCCTGGGACAACTGGGAACTCGTCCCTTCTGCAGCCCAACATGGGCAGAAGCTTCCGAGCCCCAAGGGGGCTGGGCTGTACTGAGAGCCAGCCTGGGACCCGAGCCGTTCCACAGTCACCCTGAACTGCCAGGTCTGGGGAGGCAGAAGTCCCTGCCAGGCCTGCAGCCTCAGGAGAGTCCAACCCGCCTGCCCCTTCCGGCCCCGCTGTGCGCTGGCTTCTCCCCCTTCCCCACCGCCCCCACTCCATTAGTCATGCTCACTGGGTAGTATGCTAGTTCACGCCCAGTACTGGAGCAGCACATGCCAGGGGCTCACCAGGGCGTGACAGCAGGCGAGGGGTTAGGTGCTGACGGCGGGAGTGACAGAACAGGACAGAGGGGCGGGAGGGCAGGGGAGAGAACTCCCGGATGGGCATGCGCTTGCCAGGGAACATGCAAGGAGGAGGGGAGATCAAAGAGACACCTCACCATAGCGCCCCGGGAGAAAAGTAAAGCGTTGGCCCGATAGTGCCAGCAGTGGAGGGCGGCCAGCAGGGAGCTGGCAAAGTCGGCTACCTGCTCCGCCACTGCCAGGCTCTCCTCCTCCTCCTCCTCCTCCTCCTCCTCCGAGCCTTGGGGCTCCAGCCTGGCCCCCTTCTCGCTGCCTTCATGCCCTGCCAAGTCTTCCAGAGACACCTGAAAGGCCTGCTCCTCCTGCTCCTCCTCCTCCTCCTCCTCCTCCTCCTCCTCCACCACCTCCTCCTCCTCTTCCTCCTCCTCCTCCTCCTCCTCCCGGGCAGCCCCTTCAGCCTCTGGCTGCACGCCCTGAGCACGAGGAGGCCGCCCAAAGTCCAGGAGAGCGCCGGCACTGCCTGCATGCTGTTCGGAGCACAAGACCCCCTCGTGACCAGCCTCTGGGCAAGCCCCCTCCTCCTGCCAGCGGCTGGGCGTGGGGAGGCTTTACCCAGAGAAAGCCATACTTAAACACCCAACCCCTGGTCTCCACCAGGGCCCAGTGAGGATGGGATGGGGGTGGGGGTGGGGGTCCTCAAGGTGGGAAGCCGGGACCTGGGAAAGCTGGGGCTGGAGACTGGGCCGGAACTCAAGACCCAGAGCGGTCTGCCTGCTCCAGAGACAGAAAATGGAGAAGATTCAGGCTGGGCCGCCACCAGGGTACCGGTCCAGGAAAATGGTACAGAAGGGTCCCCAGGGCAAGGGCGGCGGCTTATTCATCTCTGTGACACTTAAGACACACACAGTAGGTGCTTGATAGGGATTTGTGGAACGCGTGAAGACAGTGAGAGCGGAAAGGGCAGGGGCGCTAACCTGGCCCCCCACCCCCCTCCGTCAGGCCAGTCCTCTCTGCCCATTGGCCTTACCTTCATCCCCGCTGTTCTGCCTGCTGCCACCACACGGTCCCAGCACACAGGCAAGGGGGAGGGGAAAAGAGATCGGTAAGCAGGAGAGCCTCTTTACAGAAGCCAGGAGCCCCCCGGGGAAGGGCTCCCACTCCCAGAACCCCCCAGCCGGTCTTTCAAAGGAATGACGGACAGAGCAGAGGCCCTGGGAGAGGCAGAGCGGCACAGGTCTGTGTGTGTCACTCACTCCTGCTGTTCCCCAAGGACGGGGTGCAAGGAGTGTGTGAGGAAGGAGAGCTCAAGCCCCCTCCCCAGACAGCAAGGGATGAGGCCCGCCTCCAGGGAGGAAGAGAGGCAGTGTCCCCTCTAAACTGTCCTCAGCACCCCCACCCAGAAGGCTACCTGTGTCCCCTCCCTGCCCCCACCCTGCAGCCTGCCAGGAATGCCGTGCTCACACTCACCTTTCTCGCTGAGTTGCCTGAGCAAGTGTCTGGTGGGCTCTGAGAAGGAAAGGGAATGGACATCAGTGCGGGCCTGGAAACAGCTGTGCCTGGCCCTGGTCCCCTGCTCACAGCACCACCATCACCACCAGCTCAAAGTCCCCTCCAGCTTGGCCGCCCCTCCGCCCTAGGGTTCCATACCTACCACACAGGGAGGCAGGGCCCAGACCACCCCCAGCCAGCCCCAGGAGCAGCTCTGTCCACAATCGCCGCGTTAGCGCACCTCGCCCAGAGCCCTCAGTTCCGGAGCCGGAGCCCCATGCTGCCTCCTTCAGACCAACCAGCCCCGTCTCTAGAGCTCCTTGGCTCTCCCTCAAGCCCCACCCTCCCTGCAAGAAGCACATCAGCGAATTAGCTACACCCGAGGCCAAGCCCCCTCGCAGCACCCCTGGCTGGAAAGCAGAGGTCGCACCCGACTTCCTACGGCCCTTAAGGCCTGGCTCCATGAAGCCCCGCTGCCTGCTGGGGAGTGTTGCCCGGCTGAACAGGGGCTGCCCAGGCTCTGGGAACAAGATACAAAACACACCCGTCAGGCTGATGGTGTCGGCACCGTGTACCCTAGCCTTTCTGGGAACAGACCTGAGACGGGCAGGTAAGGATAAAAGGACATGTGTCGAGGGACCTCGCCACAGAGTCTTGACCTTCACCCATGCTGTTCTTGCCCACTGGGGTTAACCAGGAAGCCCGCTATAAACTTGGGAGGCAGAAGGAGAGTCTACCGAGGGCTCCTGGCTGTTCCCGAGCAGGGGAGCACGCCGAAGCAGTTTTTTCCGCTGAGATGCGTGTGTGTGTACATGCACAACAGAAGCGAATTGTTAATCCAACTGTTTTCTAAGTGAGCAATGCAGAATGCCCTACTCTTTCATCTGAAAGCTTGTAATCGAGACTACGTCCTGACAAGTAGTGACAGCAGCATCTTCCATACCCAGAGTGGACTCCTCTGCCCGGCTCGGCATCTGGGAGGAGGTGGCTCCGAGTGTCACTGCAGTGCTCGCGCAGGGCCTGTGTCTCCCTCTCAGCAACTTCCTGGCCTTTTTTTTGTTTTTTTTTAAAAAACACTTTCCTTAAAGTAATCTCTACACCCAGGGCGCCTGGATGGCTCAGTCGGTTTAGCACAACTGACCCTTGGTTTTGGCTCAGGTCACGATCTCACAGTTTAGAAGTTCGAGCCCTGTGTCGGGCTCCATGCTGACAGTGTGGAGTCTGCTTGGGATTCTCTCTCTCTCTCTCTCTCTCTCTCTCTCTCTCTCTCTGCCCATCACGGACGTTTTCTCTCTCCCCCTCAAAATAAATAAACTAAAAAAAAAACGTGTTTTAATAAAAAAATTAAAAAATAAAGTTCTCTCTCCACCCAACATGGGGCTCAAACTCACAACCCTGAGATCAAGGTCACACACTCCACCGACTGAGCCAGCCAGGGGCCCCTTGCCGACCTGTCTTTACCCACACTTCTTATAAGTTCACTCAGTCGATTTGAAACAACGCAAGCGGGGAGAGGAGCCGCTACAGGCAGGCACGCAAGAACCAGCACTCTGGGATGAGGATGGACACCACGCGACGAATGCCACCGCCCGAGCGGTTCACACGCCGCAGCAATGCCGCCGCTCCAACTCCAGAAAAGGAAAAGTTCAACTGTGGTCAGCATCCTCCACCCTATAAAGGCTCAAGAGCAGGAAGCATGTTTTAGAAAGATGTTTGTCTCGGGGCGCCTGGGTGGCTCAGTCAGTTAAGTGTAGGACTTCAGCTCCGGTCACGATCCCGCTGTTTGAGCCTCACGCTGGGCTCTGTGCTGAGAGCTCAGGGCCTGGAGCCTGCTGCAGATTCTGTGTCTCCCTCTCTCTCTGCCCCTCCCTTACTCGTGCTCTCTCTCTCTCAAAAATAAACAAACATTAAAAAAAAAAAAGATGTTTGTTTCGTAATGGTTAAAAAGAAAGTATGAAACTGACTCCGTCAGTGTTCCCGGGCTAAAGTCTCGGTCGTGTGGAAACAGCTCTAAAAGAGCTCATTTCCCGAGCGCCTTGAGAGATACAGTTTGGACACTGATGTTAAGACAGGCAGGCAGTACTGCTGTTTCAACCACCACCGCCATCATCACCTGCATGTGCCAGAAGCTTCCAATTCAAAGCTATGGCAGGTTAAAGGGGAACGCTAGAAGGGCGGAAAGAAGGTTATAGAAGAAAGGAGAACAAAATGGGCCAGAAACGTATGAAGTAACCACCCCCAGTTTGGGGCTTTTAACAATACAATGTCGTAAGACTTTTGCAACCATAGCGAATTTGGCTAGGGTTTAAGAGCCATCGAGAGCAATACCGAACAAAACGAAATCACAAAAGCTTTCCAGAGACCGCTTGGCTCCATCTTCCAGAAAACCAAAGCCCATGTGTCAATCCATATAGTTGTTCAGGGGACCCACGGGTCACAGTCAGTCAAAGCCCAGGGCTCCACGGAGATCCAAGCCAGGACAGTGCTGCCAGTACTCCCGAAGCTTCTCTCCAGGGGTTTCTGACACGTTTCTCATTCCACCTCTCACCCTGTCTATGTCTGGTAGGCACCAGCTGAAGTTAAATCTGTCCCTGGGCCTCAGACGGAAGAATAGAGTACGAATAGACACACTTATCACCCCCAAAGCTAAGAATAAAAGCAAGGCTTTCTTTTTCGACAAATGATTCAATCCAATAAATCCAGTACATAGCAGCAAGCCCAGTCATGGAAGGAAATTTTCCTGAGACCCAAAGTAAATATTTCCTGTCTGGATTTGGTGCCACCTGATGTCTAACTCGCTTTCCCCGCGTCCTGCCTCTGCTCTGCTCCAGAACTGGGCCGGGGATCACCCATGATGTCTGAGCGTCACTCCTGGCTGAGCCCCAGGATTCTGAGTGGCAAAGAGCAAGGTTTCGGTCGCAGGAAAGCTGAGGGGCACCAAGGCCCGAGTACACAAGCATTCCCAGGGCGCTGGAAAAGGTGGGCGGCCCAACTCTGGTGCACAAGGAGGGCCCGAAGCAGGAGCACTCGAACGGGTGCTCCACGTATGCCCAGCGACCCTCCCTCCTGCCCTTTCCCAAGACGCCCGGAGACATGACAGCCAGGCCCAAATGTTGCCGTGGATGGTCCCCCTCCCGGTCCACAGTCCTCTGCAGAAGCCTCTCTGCCCACACAGCCCTTTCCTTACCAGACTGCCGGCGTCCCTGCCGCACGTGGGTGGACACTTCGTCCTGGGAGGACCAAGCCTTCTTCAGGCGCTCTGGGCTGCAGCGGTACCGACTGGGATCTGCACGCAAGATTCACAATCAGCCTTGGCCTCGACTCTGACCACACCTCTGTGGCCCACCCCAGCTCCAGGGGCCAGAAGCCTCCAGAGCTCCCTCCTCTTCCACCTTCCGTCCAGGAATGTCAGGCACTGGGGGTCGCACCTGCCAGCAGGACCATGCCCCTGACCTTGCGGCAGATCCCTAGCCTTTGACAAAAGGAGCTTCCCCTTCCCGTCCTCCATGCTCCCTGTAATATAAGCAGCAGGCAGAGCTTCCCCCGGATGCAGTGTGACCTAGAGATGGGCACGCTTAGGGGCAAAGCAGGCAGGAAGGGTACACTTACAGTAGGAGTCCATTTCCAAGATGGCTTCCTTGGCCTGGAAGGAAAGGAAACGCACCCAGTTACCACCCCACCGTGTGCTGTGCCTCCCTTAGTCCACCACCCCGGCTCTTACTGCACCGGGACACCCACAGTGCCATGCTGAGGTCGATGGCATAGGCCGCTCCCCACTGTCGAGCGAAGCCAATGTCCAGAGAGTGAGGCACTGGTGGGCCCCCGGCGCTGGCTGAGGATCACCTCTCCCGCACCCCATCAGGGGGCAGGTGGGGCACCCCCGGGAACTCACCTTCTGGGGGATAGTGGTGTGGTGGTTCTCCAGGATGAGCCTCTTGATGTGGTGAGTCCAGCTCCGTTTCTCCTCCACTGTTTTGGCCTGGAAGGACCCGGGCGAGAGGGAGCCAGGGGTTATTACCACGAGCTCGAAGCCCTCCACCGTGGGCACGCTTGTCAAGGCCTGTGCTGGGGCCTCTGTGAGGTTATCTTAACTCCTCGACCCAAGCCTGAGAGCTGTCCCCACAATGATCCCTACCTTCCAGAGAGAGACACCGAGGCTCAGGAGAGCTAAGCAGGCTGAGAAGGCGGGTCTGTCCCCAGCCTCCCACCCCTCACCTGGATGTTGTACTGTTGCTTGCTGTGCTTGTAGTGGGTGACGGTGAAGCACAGGGAGTCTCTGGTGCTTTCGATCAGCATCAGGGAGGAGCACTGGGGCAGAGGGAGAGTGCAGTCAAGCACAAGAAGTGGCATGGCGGGGGGGGGGGGGGGGGGGGGTGGGGTGTGACCTGGGGCCCAGCCCCTTGAGGCCATCTGAGGAGGCAGGGAGAGTAATCTCAGAGGGACAGAGCTGCATCCGCACCAACCCGGAGCCCATGAAGAGCTCAAGAAATGCAGCTGCGGGGCGCCTGGCTGGCTCAGTCAGTAAAGCATGTGACTCTTGATCTTGGGGTTGTAAGTTCGAGCCCCACACTGGGTGGAGAGATTACTTCAAAATAAAATCTTTCTTTTTAATTAGTTTATTTTTATTCTAAGAGAGCAGAGGGAGAGGGAGAGGGAGAGGGAGAGGGAGAGAGAATCCCAAGCAGGCTCCACACCCAATGCGGGGCCTAACTCGGGGCTCGATCCCACGACCCTGGGAACATGACCTGAGCCAAAATCAAGAGTCCAACACTCAAATGACTGAGCCACCTAGGCGCCCCAAATATAAAATCTTTTAAAAAAATTTTAAAAAAAGGTCTGGAGACTGGCGCCCTAAAACGGGGGAAGTGGCGAAGGGGGGTGGGGCAGAGAGCATGACTGGCTACCGGGATGTGACTCTTGTAGACGAAGTGATCGCCTCGCTTCTTGGTGATGAGCAGCGCTTTGTCAAAGAGGAAGAAGGTCCTCTCGTTGCGCACGCGGTGCACGCGGAACGTGCCCTCCAGGACGAGCTCCCCATAGATGGTCAGGTCTGGTCCCTTCCAATTGATGAGCAGCGACTGAATCTCCTGCAGCAGAGAAGCCGGGAGCCCCAGAGTCGGGCTGCTCACGACATTCTGGGGAGGGCGTGGAGCCCCGGAAAACTCCTGCAGACACAGCCACCACCTGCACCCGCCAGACACATGCTGCCACAGGGCTCCCCAAGGGGAAACTAGCCCTCGGCTCCATCCAGCAGGCGCCCACATGCCCTCTCCCAAGCACCCCCCCCCGCCCCGCCCCGCCCCACCACCCCTGCCCGTCCCTCCAGCGACCGCCCTGCAGCACCTGGAGCCGGACCGCATGCTCGTGCCTCCTCTTCATGTCATTGATGTACCAGGCCACGCAGGTCATGGTGTCAATGGCATCCTCCACCACCTCGAAGCCGTCTTCTTCTTCATCAAAATGTTTGGCAATTTCCTGTGCAGGAGACAGGTGCGGAGGCAGCCCGGACTCCGGCCCTGCCCCTCCCCCAGGCCCCCGCATCCTCGGGAGGACCTTCGGGTTACCTGGAGCAGCAGGTGGTACTTGAGGATGCGCTGGACGGGCTTCAGCAAGTAGGAGCCCAAGGGCAGCGAGTGCTGTAGCAGCTCCTGCCGGTCCCGAAAGAACTTGGCCTGCTGCTTGTCCCGCATGCACTCGGTCAGGGCGGCCACTGAGCTGGGGGGGCGGGGGCGGCCATCACTGCCTGGGAAGGCCTAGATGGGGGTGTGTGGTGCTCCAGGCCCACCAAATAACTCTACCTCCCCTCTCCACCCCAATTACTCACTTGGGGTAGTTGTTGCAATACTGGGTGTAGATATCAAACTCCTGGCTCTAAGGAGAGACCAAACACAGATAGTGATTTCTGGAATACTGCAAACTTGGATATACCAAAAACACGGCCCTGATCCCCAGAGTACACTCTGCCCCCCCTTTCTCTGAATGCCTACAAATCCACCCTTGTACCCATCTCTCTGGGACACTCCATCCACCCAGCAGCCCCCAGCTCTACCCCAGAATGCCCCTCCCACTGAGGCGGGGCACCTGGCACAAGCCTCTGCTGGGTGTTCTGTGCCTCTAAGTCCCCAGCAAGGTGGGACAAGAGGCAAGCACCCAGCCCTTCTTACCCTTTCCACGAAGCAGCTGGCCACAGCCACAGGGTCACTATTGCAGCCGTCCAGGTCTCTGAGTAGCTGGCTGGGGGAGGAGGAGTGGTCATCAGACCCCAGGCAGCTCACAGCCTCCATGGCTACCAACGAGTTCCCTCCCCGACCTCCTGGTTCCCAGATATACAGCCAGCCCTGGTGTCACACCAAAGAGTCAGGGCTTCCCCCACCTAGGGTGAGCCCCACGCAGGCCGGCAACCACAGAGAGTTTTCAGCACTGCCGCAAAGATGGGGAGCAAAGGAGCCCCACATGCTCAGCAAGCAAGAGAAAGGGGACCCCAGTACCCACCTCGGGAGGAGAGGCAGCTCCTCTGCAAGCAGAAGGAGTCAAACACACAAAGGCAGAGATTAAAGGGGGAGGAAGAAGAGGGCTGAGACTCTCAAAGGAAGCAAAGCCCCTCCCCGCCCTGCCCTGCCCCGGTGCAAAAGGATGCAGGAGAGGGAGAGAAGGGGAGTCCCAGTAGCCCTTGAACTTGGATGGGTTGCGATGGGAAACCCTAACGACAATGCTCCCCTGTTGCCTCGGCCCTTGCATCTCTCTTCCCAACCCCCACCAGCACCCGGCCCAAGTCACCCTGCGCCTGCACTCCCAGCCTGCACTCCCGGCCTTCGGCAGCTTGCACTGCAGGAAGTCTCACAGCCCCTCTCAGAGGGCCCGGGGTTAGGTTCCTTCTGTCCCACCAATGCTGTCCCCTCAAGCACGCTCCTCCCGACCAGTGCCCTTGCCCTGGGGAATCTGAGGCCCAGGCAGCACACGTCAGATCCTCAAGGAGTCCCTTTGCCCTGAAGTAGCCTCTTGCCAGGCCTCACTCGGCCTCCCCTTTTGCCTGGTCTGTTCGTTCACCTAATGGGTCAGATCACCTCCGGGGAGCCCTGATTTCCCCTGGGGTCGGTGGGAAGGTGAAGAAGTTGAGATGTGCAAGAGGGGGAGAAAGATGGAGGAGACACACGGGCCACAAAGGGACAGAGAGAAGAGCATCACATGCCAGAGCCCAGCCATTCCCTGAGGGGGTGCTGGCCCGAGCTGGACCCACAGCCCCAGCGAGCACGTGGCCTCAGATGGTCTCCCCGCCTGACGGGAAGCACGTCGGCCCCAGGGCACATGATCCCACACACGCCCTCTCCTACAGGGAGCCAACTCTAGCGCGGTACAGGGACGGAGCACCATTACCCACCCGCCCTCAGCGATCAGGCCCCCGGCTCCCATGTCACAGCCCAGGAGGCTAGGCACATCCGGGGTCCTCCCTAGGCCCCGTGACGGGCCTCACAGGCAGAACACAGCGCGTGTTAGTCCCCTCCATACCTGTTCAGGGCATAGATGTTTTCTATGTTCCCAAAGAGGGCGCTGACTTGTTCCGGCTTCAGCAGCCCAGGCGTGTCAATGATCTTCAAGAGGTAGTCCTGCGTGGACGAAGGCATCAGAACCCACCCCACCCCCACCCCCGGCGCAGTCCCAGCCCCCCACTTCCTCCAGCCACACCTCATTTCTGTACTGCATTTACAACTACAGTGTGACTTCACAGACATGGCCCACCGTACCGGCTGCACAGTTCCTACCCCCCAGTTAATATCCATTCAGAACCTCAGACGGTGACCTCGCTTGGAAATAGGGTCTTTGCAGATGTAATGAGTCAAGGGTCTCAGGACGATATCCTACTGGATTTAGGGTGGGCCCTAACTCCAGTGACTGGTGTCCTTCTAAGAGGAAAGGGCACACAGAAGGCGGCGATAGGAAGGTGGAGGCAGAGGTCGGGATAATACATCGACAGGCCGAGAACACCCAGGATTGGCAGCAACCACCTGGCAGAAGCCGGGAGAGAGGCCTGGAACGCATTCTGCCTCCTAAACCAAGATAGACGAAATGTCTGCGTTTTACCCACGCAGCCGAGGTCATCAGTTACAGCAGCCTTAGGAAACAAGTACGCGGCTCCCTCCGCAGCAGCCACGCGGCCACCCTCCTGAGCCCACAGTGTGAAATGCTTCACCAACATGGCCCTGCGAGGTGGGTGCTTCTTCACATCCCAGGTGAGGCACCTGAGGCTCAGGGGCTTACGCAGGTGCCCGAGACCCCGCAGCCAGGCAACAACAGAGCAGGGTTCTGGGCACAGGTGGGGAACATCCAGGCAGGTGTCGTCAGTGGGATCAGTTTCAAGAGCACAGCAGTCCCCGCCCCTTCCCACCAACCATGCCTGCCCCCTAAGGGCCTGCAGGAGGTTCTGCGGGCCCGGGCTAATGCCGTGACCCAAAGTCATAAGCCGGCGGGAGCAGCAAGAGGCTCCCCAGAGCAGGACACGTGAGATCTCCCCCACTATTCCATGGGAAGCAGGTCTTCTGAAACAAACTATCAGGGAGAAGCTTCCTTCCAGGGAGGGGTGGAGGCAGATTTGCAAGAGAGCTGGGCCACCAGGAGCCAGAGGCTGCCCTCCCCGCCTCAGCCCCCGTGGTGGCGGGCCTCACCTCCACGATGCTGCGCAGGTCCTGCACGTACATCCGCTCCGTCTCCACGATTTCCCGCACCACTCGGCCCAGGTAGCTGAGCTTGTGTGCCGGGGCTGCCGGGGCCCGGCTGCTGAACGGGGACAGGGGCCCCCTCATGCTCAGCCAGCTGCTGGAGTTGGGGTTGCCGTTGGGGGGGTGCCGGCCGCGCGGGGAGCCTGCCCCGTTCTCGGCCGCAGCCTCGGAGCCGCTGGGCTCCTCCATGGCCCCGCGGCTGTCACGGGACGAGCCCGACGAGGAGGCGGTGGAGGTGAGGCTCACCGGCCGCTCCTGGCTGCCGGCTTGGCGGAGGGAGGCAGACACAGGCATCCTGGCATCGCTGCCTGGCGAGGGCACTCCGGGGAGATTCTGGGCAGGACAGACAAAGAATTCAATCTTGGAATTTTCCCAGAAACAGAAAGGAAAAGGGTGGCTGCTGGCGGAGGAGGGGATGGGGAGTTGGTGTTTGATGGGCACGGAGTTTCCGTTTTGCGAGGTAACAGAAGTCCTGGGGGGGATGGTGGTGACAGATGAGCAGCACTGGGAAGGTACTTGCTGCCGCTGAAACACCGTACACTTAAAAATCGTTACAATGGAAGTGCTACGTCCGTGGATTTCACCACGATGTTACCAACAACAGCTCCGAACGTGGAGGGGGTCCCTTCCCTCAGAGCCTACCAGCAGGCGCAAGGAGGCCCAAGCTTTCCCAGGGGGAGGACGGGCGGCCCACATCCACGGACAGTAAAGGGCTCAGAAACCAGAGCCCCAGAAAAGCAGGGAGGACATCTCCGCCACAGCAGCAGTCAGGGTGCCTTCTGATGGAACCCCAAGCCCAGCCATACTGCCCCGGCCAAAGCTCCCACAGCCTCCCGGAACCCCATCTCAGCACCCACCCGAGGGCTGTGTCCGCGGGGATGCGGCGACCTGCTGCACGTACAGGTCTGAGCGCGGTGCCTGGCACGGGGCAAGGGCTCCATAAACCATCAGAACAGTGATGATAATAGCAATTGTCAAAAAGCACTTCCCAAGCACCCAGTTGTCAGGGCCTGTGCTGGGGTCACCAGCAAGGACAGGAGAAGAAAGATCTTCCTCTTACAATCTAAGACAACATACATGCCGGTCAGTAAGATTATCCTTGGGGTTACATCTCTGGGGCACCGGCGACTTCACCCTGAACCTGAAACCTTCTGGGTATTGACGGGGAAGGCAGAAGAGATAGTACAAAGGCTCCCCAACCCCCAGCACCTGGTATAGGCCCTGACTCACCCCAGCTCCCAGCGCACAGGAAATGCCCCAGGGCTGAGCCACCAATGAGTCGCTCTAAATTCCCTCTAGCACAGCTAAGTCAGGAAGCCCAGCAAGCAGGAAACTGCTCCCAGGTAAGGCAAATACAGCCCCGGGTGGACTTTATTCCCTGGGCAGGTGGTGCAGTTCACAGGTAGGCCAACCTGGGGCGGGAAATCTGGGAGGGGCTACGGCCTCTGGGAAGGAGAGGAACATTCCACCCCAACCCCAGAAGACTGCAGCCCACCAGCACCACTTTCCGAGAATGTATATTTCATCTCTGGTTCCACAGGAACAAAGTTCCAGAACATCACTGTCCCTACCACTGACCCAAAGTCTTCATCCCTCGTTCTAGGGCTCAGAAATTACTAGACCAGACCCGAGAGCTCTTCATTGCTAATGAGAAAGATCTAGAAGGTGGCCTCACTCCGGTGGCCTTGAACTTCCCCCAGCTTTTCTGTGCCTCTGCCCCAACCTGGAGCGCTGGCTTTTGCAAATGTTCTCTCTGCCCGGACATGATTTCCACCCCGTCTACCCCAAGTCATACCACCCCCCCAACCTGTGTCACTTCTACCCAATCCTCAGGTTTCAAATTAGAAGCCAGCCTCCTTTCTGGAAACCTCCCCCGAATACAAATCTGGAGGCCCCCTTCTACCTATTCCTACAGCACCCCAGGATTACCCCGACACCCTGTGTGACTGTGACGAGTGTGAGGTCCGCTGCCCTATACAGTAAGTGACCTAAGCTCAGGGGCCTTAAAGGTGATCTGGCAAACGGATAATGGTGAACAAACTGGTGATTCTCCGGAGGGGAAAGCCAAGAGCCCAGCAAGGACCCGCTCCAGCACGGCACTTTGCCACTGCGGGCCTCGGCTTGGGCAGGGGGAGGGGTGTCGCCTCCTCACAATCTACAAGAGTCTCTCATTGTGCAGATAAGGGCACAGTGGCCTCGCTGCGGCCATTCCAGCCTTCTCCCTCCCTTCCAGGTGCAAGGAAGGAAGATTAATTAACAAGCTCATCTTGGTGAAACTCTGAGCATCTCAGAGGAAAGCCCCTTGGGAAATGCAACATCGCTCCTTTTTCCTCCCTCCTCAAAAAAAGAGCCTTTAAAATTAACCAACTAGGCCTTTCTACACAACCAGCCTGCAGGGTAACACCGCATTTCAGCACAAAGACAGACACAGATCCAAACTCCGCCCCAGCCCTTAACCCCCAGTCCGGTGGGACTCTGCTGTCTTTCAAAGCCTGCTGCTGCTGCACTGTCAGGCACCGCCCCACACCCCACCCGACCGCGGCCCACCCCCACTCCCCACTGTCAGAAGCAGCTGGAACAACGGGGCAGAAACTTTTGGCCTAAGACCTTTCCCAGATCAAACCTGGGGTCAGCCAGCCCCTAAGGGGATGCGAAATGGCAAAGGCCCAAGTCCCTGATGGCTTTCACAGCTGGCCAGGTCAGTTTTAAAGTAGAAGATGAGCCACAGCCCCCCTCCCCTCCACACACACTCTCTCAGGGACATTAATCTCTAAGGGGTGCCTTCTGAGGTCACTCTTTGGGGACCCCCATTGCCATATGAACACAGAAAGGAAAACATCTTTTCTCCTTGGACAAATTTCCTCCAGTTCAACGTATCAGTCTGCCTGAAAACCAAGCCCACGTTCTCCAAGTTGTGCCCATGCCTGGGAGTCCTCCTGGGGCTGAGACGAAGCATCCCAACCAAGAGCTGAAGCGTTCTAAGTGCTGCAGACGCAACAAGTCACTTGTGTCTCCTCACTCTACAAGGTCAGCACCATTACCATCCCCATTCAACAGACAAAGGAACTTGAGGCCACTGGAAGCAGCACGTGGTAGCACCTGGATTTGAATTCAGGCACACAGGCTCCAGCGTTCACATCCCCCTGCCCCGGCCCGCTGCCTCCCTAACGGATTTCACACAAGCCGGGGCCACAATCAGTCACAACAGAAGCCGTGGGGGGCTTATAAAGACTTGTTTTAACGCTATACTAATAAAGGCCATGGAGGTAAAGAAAAGCTAAGATTCCTTCCGGCTATTTCTAGACCCTCAACTATGTGACCTCTGGCCGTTTACCCTCTTGTTGGAACACTGTGGTAAAATACAGATTCCAAGTCAAAGGACAGCAGGTCATGGAGAAGGGGGAAGGGTGAGGTCACCGGCATCGCACTGTAATTCCTCAAGCTCTGCGGGGACCAGGAGCCCCAGGATTGTGACGCTCTCCAGGACAGGAAGCTTGCTGGAATAGAACTAAAAGACCCCAAAAGGGAGGACGACAAGCATGTGGGGCAGTGAGAGCAAACTAGGCAGAGTCGGGGGGCAGGGCGGGGGGGGGGGGGCGGGGGGGGGGGTGCTATTAGAGTCTGAGTGCAGTCTGGTCCTAAAAGCCTGATCCCAGTCAATACTGGGTATGGTTCGGCCTCCCAACGAGACAGCAGAGGGACTGTCCATGTGCCCCTGGGCAGAGGCGAACTTTCCTTCCTTCCTCTTCCCTGAGTAGCACCCCATACTGTGAAGATTCACCTCAAAGCCAAGATTAGAATCCAGGTCTTCAAACCCATCCTGAAAACAGCCTGCTGGGGAAGTGGGAGCCTAGAGAAGGAGGTGATGAGAGGAGCCGAACCCCCAAGCCAGATGCCCACACTCACCCGGGTGCTGCTACCACACCCAGTCCCCAGTTCCCCTAAGTGTCCCCCAGCCGTGACCTCTTCTATCTCTCAACATGATGAGTCGGTCTAATCATCAATCAATGAATCGGTCTTCAGAAAACTGTATCTGCAGTCTCACACCTGCGAAGGTCCCCTAAGCCTTTCTTTTTGATGGACCCAGGAGGTGGCTCAGACACACGTTTTGGGGAGGGGGAGGCAGAGAGGCATGAGAGGGATAGAGATTCTAGAGGGATAGAGATTCGTTTCTTTTTTTCTTTTTTTTTTCTTTTTTAACCTTCTCTAAATTGAAACACAGTCCGCACCCTCCCTCCCCCCACACCTCTCCAGGTTATTGACTCCACCCGCCGAGGACCTTCCTCCCCAGGCAGGGAGGCAGGCTGCAGCAGGCCCCTCGGATTCCCAGCACAGCTGACCAGGGTCAAGTCCCGCATCTCCTCCTCCTCACCAGGCTTCAGCACCCAGCCCCCAACCTAACCCACACCCCTGCCTCCAACAGAAAATAAATGACAAAACTCACAATTAGCCCCCATGTTTTATCCTCAGGCCTCTGGTCATGGAGGCAAAAGGACCCTGCCGACCCCCACCCCCACCCTCCGCCAACTGCCGAAATGGCGGTCCTACAGAGAGGCACTCACCCGGAACCTTCCGGAGAACCTCTCCTTTTCTGGTCCTGGGGAACCCCCAGGACTCAGCAACACTCCCTTCTGGCCCTCCCTCCTTGGCCGGCGGGCCAGGTCTCAGTGCGGGCCAGCTCTGGAGACGCCCCAGAAAACAGTTTGCTGCAGACGGGCTGGGCCCAGGTGCGGAGGAGGCTGATGTCACCCTTTCACCTGCCGCCCTTCACCCCACGCCCAAGAAGCGGAAGCCCGACACACCTGCCCTAGAGGTGGGCAGGGAAGGAGCAGGGGGCTCTCCCACAGGCAACCGCTCCCAAATCCCGGGACCCTGTACGCCCACCTCCCCGGGGGCTTCCTTCATCTCTCAAAGACACCTCCGACACACTCCCAGGGCTCTCAGAACCTGCCGGCGTCTCTTCCCCGGAACAATCCCCCAACTCCCCTGTCAGGAGGTTCTCAGAGAAGGTACCAGAGAGAAGCAACAGAGAACAGCCAAGGCTCCTCCGGACGAACACAGCAGGAGCAAGGTGAACCTCCTCAGAGACCTCAAACAGGGGCTGAGCTCACTCAGCCATGCTGTCGCCCACAGCTCCACGCCGCCCCACGCCCGGCTCTTGCCTGTCTCTTCCTGCCGTTCTTCCGCGGCCATGCCGGCGGGAGGACACCGCTCACCACAGCCCCGGAGGCTTTCCCGAGGACAGGAGGATCCCTGAGAGGGTCTGGCTCTCTGCCCCTTTCCAGAGCAGCTTCCTTACTCGGGCCCCTCCCAGCCCTCCCCAGAGACTCAGGGGCCCAAGGCACCCTAAGAAAGGACAAGGGAAGGCTCCCTGGGGAGTGACTGTGTTCGATGCGCTCAACGTGAGCAACGTGACTGTCACAGAGGCCATGCAAACAGAGTGACCAGGGTTTCTGGGTCACGAAGCCAGGCCAGCTGGCTCAAATTCATTTCCCCTCATGAATTTGTTTTCCCTGGTGAATTCCTTTTCCCACCACCCCAGAACAGCAGGGGCCACCAAGCGTGGCTGGGTCTTTAAAGCAAGACTTCAGCCGCTGGGAAGGAAAGGGATTGTGGCCGCCAATGGAGCCCCCCCACCTGAATTCTGGGAGGAGGTCTGGGCCTACAGACTGGAATCCAGAAAACCTCCCCTGCCTGGCCTCGGAAGGGGAAGAAAGCCCTTGGCATCTCGTCTCAGTGGGAAGACCACGACTCGCCGTCCCCACCTCCCCACGACCCCGACACTGCTCACGTTGTTTCTCATCCCTGACGTGGTGTCCCTGACCCTCCCCCCTACACGAATTCAGTCAAACCACCTCCTTCAGAAAGGCCTCCTCAACCACTTGCAGCCCATTCGACACGCACACAGCTGCAGACTGCGCCCCCCTTCGGAGCATGTCCACATCCTAATCCGTGGACAGAAGGAACCAAGGGATGTTGCCTTATACAACAAAAGAGACTTTGCAGAGGTGATCGAGTTGAGGCTCTTGAGCTGGGGAGACTACCCCAGGCTACCGCAGCGGGCCTGATCACAGGGGTCCTTACGAGAGGAATGCAGAAGGAGCCAGCAGTTGACGTGACAAGAAAAGCAGGGGGACAGACAGAAAGAGGCTGGGAGATGCCAGGCGGCCAGCTTTGCAGGCAGAGGAAAGGAGCCATGAGCCAAAGGACACAAGCACCCTCGGGAGGCTGGAAAGGGGGAGGAAACCCAACCCCCCTGGGGCCTCCAGAAGAACACAGCTGTAGACCCAGATCCAGTTCTGACTTCCAGAACCGTTAGGTAAGAAATGTGCTGTTTCTAGCAACTAAGTCTGCGGGGTTGGTTAGAGTAGCCACAGGACACTAACATACACACGCTTCTTTCAACTCTAATGACCTGGAGTATCACTTCAAGTGAGGGTTCTTGGGGGTCCACACATGCATGCTTTTCTTCTGAACCAGACAGTAAAACCCAGTGGGGCCTGGGCTTTCTTTCCTGTACCCTTCCTTCACCCCCAGAGAGCAGTGCACATAGGAGGTGCTCAACAAACACCTGGGCATCGTGCTGACGCGCCCCTCACCATTCCCACAGTAGGTGAAGGATGAACAGTGGTCAAAACTGAGGCCGGAGCCAGTTCCTCCTGGACTAGTGAGTTTCCACATTAGTCACTGCCAGCAAGTTTCCAATCTGCCAAGAGGTACCCAGGAGCAGTGACTGCTCATTCACCCCGGCAGTCCTGTCCCACTTGGCTGCAGACAGAGGACCAGAGCAGGGGCACCGCTGCCTTGCCATCATGCCACATAGCAAGCGACCAGCCACAAAAAAACTGAGAGGAAGGGACAAGCGGCCCCAAGGAACCCCTCTGGAATTTGAAGAAAGGACTACAGTAAGGTCCCCCTACAAATATTCCAGGGAAAGCTGTCTACCAGGAAGTCTCATACACGGATATGTGAAAGGCAAAGGAGAGCAATTACGGTTGATGAGAAATTGCTGTTGCGGGGCGCCTGGGTGCCTCAGTCGGTTAGGCATCCCTGACCCTTGATTTTGGCTCAAGTCATGAGATTCTCTCTCTCCCTCTCTCTGCCCCTCCCCCGCTCATTCATCCATTCATCTCTCTCTCTCTCTCAAAATAAATAAATCTTTTTTAAAACTTGCTCTTGCTCACAACCAGGGTAGGTTAACTTGGCTCCCAGCAGAGCCTGTCACTAAGGGAAATGACACAATGTCCCCAGAAGATGGAGCAGCTAAAGCTGGTGCTACCAATCATGGGCAGATTCAATGTCCCAGAGGTCCCGCCACTCTCATCACTAGGCCAAAAATGCTCACAGGACCTCCACTCCTTACCTGCAAAATTCAGGAACCTAGCCCTGCAAATTAGCACCTTGTGGTCCCTAAACTCCCTCCCCCCACCCCCACCCCCCAGGCTGCAGGGACTGCTTGATTTGAGGCCTCTGGGCTAGGGTGGGGGGAGGGGAGGAAACGGGAGCCACACCTTCAAGAGTCACAGCATTTACTGTTGCATCATGTTCAAAGGCACTGGAGACTCTCAGTAGGAACTGAGTGGGAAAAGGGGTCCCTCTGCGTCCCCAGCAGAGGAAGGAGAATACGCAAGCGCACGTGTGCCTGGAAGCCCACGGAGCAGAGGTTACATGCGCTAAATGGATTCACAGGCTTTGGCGTCAGGCAGCCCTGGTCTGAAAGCCAGCCGCTCCCTTTACCAGCCCCGTGTGGTCTTGAGCAAGCCACTTGACCACCTGAAGCTTGAGCTTCAAGTTCCTCATGTGCAGAGTGAGAACAATAGCACCAACCTCACCGGTCTCCAAGACTGAGATGATACGAACACACCAATCTGTGCACAGTCAGCCCAGTAGAAATGGCAGGATGCCAAGGATGGAGAAATTATTATTTGTTCCACAAGCACTGGGAGCAGAGACGTTTTTCCAATTTGTGCCTAAAATGTTCACCCACATCCCAAATTAATAATAAAGACAAAAGGGTTACACTTGGTGAGCTAGCATGACTTAATCCTCCCCCACCAACCATTCGCCATTTATAATCCCAACATCGATTTGAACCATGATCTTATATGAAAAAAATAAGCTGGAAAGGAAAACAGTCTGATATCCATGGCCGACAGAAGGGCAAACCAGAAGACGAGGTCTAAGTGAGTCAGAGTCCTTTGCTGCAGCAGGCAGGGCACATTCCTCAGGCTTCTACAGGGAGAGACAGGAGCTAGAGAGGAACAGAGACATGGAGGGTAACAAGCCTGAGCAGGAACAGAATTTAAGGAAATGTAAGGAAGCAAAGGTACAAATAAGTGATCAATAAAAATTATCCTTGACACAAGTCCCTGGCTTGTTTTAAGTTTTTATGTATTTTTGAGAGCGAGCGTGAGAGCAGGGGAGGAAGGGAAGAAGGAAGGGAAGAAGGAAGGGAAGAAGGAAGGGAAGAAGGAAGGGAAGAAGGAAGGGAGGAAGGAAGGGAGGAAAGGAGGGAGGGAGAGAGAGTGAATCCCAAGCAGGCTCTAACTGTGAGAGCTGGGCCCAATGCGGGGCTCGAACCCACAAGCAGGAGATCGTGACTTGGGCCACAGTCAAGTGTCGGACATTTAACTGACTGAGCTGCCCAGGGGCCCCACTAGTCCTTGGGTTTTAAAGAAAAAATGAAATCCAGCTCCAAGGTGGACACGGGAAGGACCAGGACATAAAACAAAACCGTAAGGTACTAGGAAAAAGCCTGGCTATGCACCCATTTCCTGGATCACAGAGAATATCAAAGAGGGGGATAGCGGAGAAAGTGTACGAGCCCAGGGACTCCCGCCGACACTGCCCCAAACCGGCCCCGGCTCTGCCCCCGACTAGCTGGGTGACAGATCGGGCAGCACGGCGGTGAGCAGTCTGTGCCGCAGCGCCTACCCTCTCATTCAGGGATGACAGTCCTTGCCCTTCCTAAGTTGTGAGCTTCAGAATTCACTGGACAAGTATTTTCAAGCACTCGCTTTGCACAAAGACACTGTGGCAGCCTTGTGGGAGACACAGAGATGAATCACACACAGAGCCTGCTCTCAAGAGCAGATACTGTATCAAGAGAAACAAGACAGGCCCATCAATAACGAAAGGAGGGAGAGAACAGGGTCCTGAGCAGCATGGCAGTTCAAGACTGTCTCCAGTTTGGGGACTTCATTCCACATTTCTGAGCATGATGCTAGGCCCTAGGGATCCTGAAATGAAGATTGTCCCTGTCTTTGAGGAACCAATTCTAGAAGGAAAAGGAGCCATATAAATAAATTATCCACAAAGCAATGCCTTGAGGGCTGGTACAAATACATAAACTAGCACTTCTATTTTTTTTATTTTTTATTTTTATTTTTTGAGAGACATAGAGACAGAGAGTGAGCAAGGGAAGGGCAGAGAGAGGGAGATACAGAATCTGAAGCAGGCTTCAGGCTCTGAGCCGTCAGCACAGAGCCCGACGTAGGGCTCGAACTCACAGACCATGAGATCATGACCTGAGCCAAAGTCGGCCGCTTAACCGACTGAGCCACCCAGGCGCCCCCTAAACTAGCACTTCTGTGCTGACAGAGGAGGGAGTAACTAGTGCCACCTGGGCGACCTGGGCAGCTTTAAAGGAGATGGTACTTCAGCTGAGCCTTGAACGATGGATGAATAAGGTTTTACTTGCCAGGTGAAGAAGGGACGTGAGGGCCCTTGAGGCAAAAGCAGCAGCATGGACGAGTTGAGTCCCAAAAGGACCTGGACGTCCCAGGGACCTGGGGTGGCTCGCAGGAAGAGGTCAGGCTGGCAGGGATGGGAGAGACTGCTGGCATCAGCAATGGCTCTGCAGGAAAGGACACACCCGGGCCACGCCTGGAAGAACTACCAAGACAGGTGGGGAAGGGCTCTAGGAGATGAGTTGTGAGAATGTGCCTCAGAAAGGGGCAAACCACACACGGGGCTATGGGAATAGGTGTCCATAGAGCCAAAGAGTGTTCAGGAAGAATCCGGAGGCCCAGGAAGGTGCTGACTGTTCATAGAGAGCTTCAGGGAGGAGAGAGCATCAGGGAAGCACCTGCTAGAAAAAAGAACAGGACCTACTCCAACCCTTGGGAAGGGGGCAGAAATGAGAATCCCAGAGATGGTGAAGACACAAAGCTTCGTGTAAATTAGAAGCTTCTGAAAGCGAGAAAACAGAGATGGGGGCTTAACTGGAAGAGAACGGCCCACTGGGATTCCAGGCCAAAGGCTCCCTCCTGGGCTGGGGACCAGGCAGAATACATCTCACCACCTGAAGATTTTCACCCCTCCCCAAATTCGCACCTTCCCTCCCTAAGCAAACTAGAATTAGGGGGTGAGATTGCCAACAGGGCAGCCACCCCAAAGGCGACTTCCTCTCTAATTCCAAGCATGACCATCCAGACCCAGAGAACCGTGTAAACGTGAGCAGCAGCGCCCCCGCCCCCCCCCCGCACCCCCCGAGTGAACTGCTTCCATCTATCACACCACCCTGGTCTTCCCTGTCTCTCGGACACTTCAGCAAAGGCGCTCCAATGACCCCTCCTTCTGTGTCGGGGACGCTGCTCTTGGGCCTGGTGCCTGACCCAGGGAAGTTAGGAAAGCGGCTTTTCCTCTATAAGGCGGACTGTACAGGCTCTCACAGTGAGTGTCAACTCTCAAAGGCAGCCAAGCCCTTTAGGCAGCAAGGCCTTGTACATTTCCCTTCACGGATTCCTCTCCCGGAGTCCAGGAGGGCCCCTCTCCGCCCCACAGCACCTGTCCCCACCCCCACCCCCCACCCCTTCCCTTCCAAGGGGCCTCAACCAGGGAGGCCCAAGAAACTCATCCGACCAGTTCCCAGGCTGGAGGAAAGGAGCTTTCTCCCTGAGCTGAGAGGTTAGGAGACCAGAACGCAGACAGGAGGGGCGGCTGTCACCAAAGCCTGATTCTGGAGTGAGGGGATGCACGTGGCACGGTGCAGCACAGGCCGGGCGCACAATCCCACTCCTGGAAAAGCAAGGCCTTGGCTCAAGGTTCAAAACTACGGTCAAGTCAGGGGGGCGGTCTGCCCCCTGACCTCCCTGCTCCTGTGGCCCTGAGCTCCAGAAGTGGCGGGCACAGCCCCTGGCTGGCAGAGTCCATCTGGGATGACACAGGGTGGGGGAGAACTTCCTTTCGCTTGCTGACCTGCCACCACTTGATTTTATCCAAAATAACCACCCTCTGTGGATTCTGGGAAAAAGAAACTTCAGGAAGAAGTGGGAGATTAACTCTGCTTTTCCCAGCGCTTACGTGCTTTTGTGCTGGGTCGCTCCAACAGTGCAGCCCCTTCTCTAACCACCCAACTGAATGTTCAGAAATCAGAAGGCCCTCTGAAACCCCCAGGAGAACGGTCTACAGTCACCTCTAAAACAGGAACACAGGACCGTCCTGCTCTTACCCAGCCAAGTTGACAAATGCACTAGAAGCCAGGGTGGGATTAAAGAAAAACAAAAAAACCCCAGCTCTCCTACACCTACATGGGCTTCCTCAGTTTCTGAATCCCCAAGGGAGAAACCTACCTTTTGCCCCCAAACCTGAGGCTGGCCAGGTTTCACGGGGGAGATTGGAAAGGCCTGGAGGCCCAGAGCTGAGAGTCAGGCCCCCTTGGACCCCCTGGCCCGGCCTCAGCCAGGTACCTACCGCCTTCCTCAAAAGGGCTCCCATCGGAGCACCGAGAGGGCCGCCCGGGGCCTGGGAGCTGTGCCCTCCCAGCCCCGGCAGCCGAGCGGTTAACAGGCTTGGGGCGAGCAGCGAGCTGCCACCGACAGCCTCGGGAATTAAAGTGCCCGCCGCCTCCTGCAAAAGCTTTCAATAAACGTCCTATTCAGAACCAGTTCTGCGTGTGGGTCATACTTTCTGCATTTCTTTCATTCCTGATTCCTGGGGGGCCCCCCGGACGGAGGAAAGGAGGCTTCTCACCCTAATTCAGCAGGTCCCCACTGGGTGAGGAGGACCCAGGCCTCGGTCTGGCAGGTAAGCACTGCCCGGCTGAGGACATGCAAATATCTAAGCAATTAAACACAAGGGGACACTAACTGCAGGAAGTCAAACACTGAAGACACTTGAACAAAGCCAGATCATTCACCAGCACAACAATACTCCATTTATGTGGCTCCTCCCCCACCCCAGGCCCTCAAAGCCTGAGGATATTAACCCTTGTCCTTACAACAGCCAGGCACGCAGGGAAGGGGCAGGTGGGCAGCAGGCATTATTATCCGTTTTACAGATCAGGGAACTGAGGTACAAGTGGCTCCCAAAATGCCAGACTGGAATACCAACTCGCACGTTATTAGGGTACACCAGGCATTGTGCTGAACGCACCTCTGTGTAGTCTCCTCGCAACAACCTCAGGGCCCAGAGCCATGGGCTCATTTACCCAAGGCCGAGCACAGAGGGAAGAGGGGAAAGCCAGGGCTTCCTGGAATCCTGCTTCAAGAGCCCAGAGCCCTTCGCCATTCCTCAGAGAGGCCTCCCTGTGGGGCCTTAAGAGATGCAGACGGCGCTCCTCAGGCCCATGAAGTTTTACAAGTAACACTTGGCTCAGAGCAAGTTCCTACACTAAGGGGCAACCTCGGAAAGGGGGCAAAATGGAGTCACCTGGGAATTCATAACTCCCTGCTAGAAGCTTCCAGGAATGGTTTCTGTGCCCGTTGAGGAACGGCCCAAGGACCAGCACACAGGCTGCCCTTCTCCACCGTGTCACAGTGAGGGGTACTCCTCTGGACAGCAGCTCAGTAAGCGGCAAGTACCCTCAAGTGGCTTCTGAACTCAGTAACAGCCTCCTGCAGGTAAGGACCAGAGCTTCGGGGGGGGGGGGTACCCTTTTTCCCCCAGGTCTTCTGGCACTCCGATGCCTACTACTGATTTTGGCAGGTGTGTGCAAGCACATGCCAGAAAAAGGTCACAATGAGGCACACGGGTGGATGGTATTTTCTGAGCTCTTCTGGGAGAAAAAGAGCTTCCCCAGAGGCGGCCCAGAAAACGGTTTGGGAATGGAGAGCCAAGCTCTTTACCTCTTCTCTGCTGCCGGCTCAGACCCAGCCCAGCTGAAAGCTATAGAAGCCAGGCCCAGAGGACTTCCTGTCTGAAAACAGGATTACTCAAACTCGCTCACATTTATTGCCAGTATAAACTGCGTGCCGGGTCCTGAGAACATAGCAATACATTAGACAAACCTTTCTATCAAAGAGCTGACATCCCAGTGGGAAGGACACAAACGGTAGACAAATGACTAATATATTTCTGGAGAGTGATAAATGTCATGAGGAAGATAAAGCAGGGAAAAGAGTGTGAGTGGGGGATGGGGGACACTGTTTGGTCAAGAGGCCTGGGAAGGCTCTGAGGAGGGGACTCTGGCCGAGTCCTGTAGAAGCAAGCAGACTGCAAAGCTCTGGGAGAAGAGCCTTCCAACAATCCTTTCCTCCACTCCACCTCGGCCACCGACCCACACATTTCATTATATCCCAGGGCTCATCACCAGTAAGTGCAGACTTCCCAGATATACTTTTAAGCATCCGACTCTTTGCAACCACTGAAGAGGAGTATAAACATTACTAACCAGACAACAAAAAGCCATCACAAGGGAATAGAAAAATGGAACAAACTGGTACTCCAAAAGCTAAAAATAAAAGAAAAATCTGAGCTCGAAAAAGTACTAAACAGAAATGAAATATACGATATTGAAATTTAAAACCCAATAGTTAGGGGTGCCTGGCTGGCTGGGTCGGTAGAGCATGCGACTCTTGATCTCGGGGTTCTAAGTTCAAGGCCCACGTTGGCTGTAGATATTACTTAAAAATAAAAAGAAATCTTGGGGCACCTGGGTGGCTAGGTGGGTTAAGCATCGGACTCTTGGTTTTGACTCAGGTCATGGGATTAAGCCCCATGCTAACAGCGCAGAGCCTGCTTGGGATTCTCTGTCTCCCTGTCTCTCTCTGCCCCTCCCCCCACTCAGAATATTTAAAAAATATAAATAAAAATTTAAAAACAATTTTTAAAAATCTTTTTAAAAATAATAAATAAATAAAACCCAATAGGTAAATTAAAAAGAAAATTAAACACAGCCAAAGAGAGAATTAGTGACCTGTCAAAAAAAGCCTGAGTAAATCATCCTGACTTAAGTGCAAAGAGAAGATAGAAAATATGAACATTAAGAGACACTGAGATCCAGAGAGTTCCAGAAGAAAAAGGAAAACGGCAGAGAGGCAATTTTAACGATGAACGTATATGAATTTTCCAGAACAGAAGGTAGACATTTGTCCTCTGATTGAAAACACATACAAGTTAAATTTAAAAGAAGTCCACATTTAGATATACTGTGCACAGTATAAATGGAGAACACCAAAGACGGAAAAGAATTATCTTCAAGGATTATAAGGAAATACCACAAACAACTATATGCCAATAAATTAGATAACTTAGACAAACAAATTTCTAAATGACACAAACCAATGAGTGGCCCAGGAAAAAATAGAAAATCTGACAAGAACTGTTAACAAGTAAAGAGACTGAGTAGTAACTTTTAAATTCTCAATAAAGAAAAGCGCAGGACTAGAGGGCCCCACTGGTGAATTCTAGCCAAACCTTAAAGAAGAATTAATACCAATTCTTTACAAACTCTTCCAGAAATAGAAGAGGAAGGAACACTTCCCAACTCATTCTACAGGCCATATTACCCCAATATCAAGACCAGACATCACAAGAAAAGAAAGCTACAGTTTAAAATCCCTCATAAATAAAGATGCAAAAATCCCCAACAAAATACTAACAAATTGAATCCAGTGACACATGATTTATCCCAGAAATATAAGATGCAGTTAACATCCAAAAACCAAGATATTAATAAAGTACAAAAACCACCTGATAATCTCAGTAGACCCAGGAAAAACATTTGACAAAATGTAACACTTTTCCATAACAAAACACTTCCACAACTAGGAACAGAAGGGAACATTCCCATCCTCACAAAGAGCATCTACAAAAAACCTACAGGTACTTCATACTTAATGGAGAAAGGCTGACTGCTTTTCCCCTAAGATCAGGAACAAGACAAGGCTGTCCCCTCATGCCATTTCTATCCAACACGGTACAAGAGTTCTAATTAGGGCAACTAAGCAAGAAAAAGAAATAAAAGACATTCAGACTGAAAAAAGGAAGAAGTAAAGCTAGCTCTATTCACGGATGACACAATCTTGTATATAGAAAACCCTAAGAAATCCACTAAAAAACCATCAGTACTAATGAAAGTTCAGCAACATGGCAGGATATAAGATCAACACACAAAAAACAGCTCTCGTCCTATACACTGGCAGTGAGCAATCCAAAAATGAAATTAAGAAATGAAACAGTACCATTTATAATAACAGCAAAAAGCATAAAATACTTTGGAATATATTTAACAAGAAAAGTGCAAGACTTGTGTACTGGAAACCACAAAACACTGTTCAAAGAATTAAAGAAGATCTGAATAAATGGAAAGACATCTCATGTTCTCATGCATCAGAACACTGAACATTGCTAGGTTGGCAATACTCCCCAAATTGATGTACAGGCTCAACACGATCTCTGTGAAAAATCTCAGCTGGGTTTTGGCAGAAATTGACAGACCGATCCTAAAATTCCTATGGAAAAGCAAGAGACCCAGAATAAACAAAACAATCCTGAAAAAGACCAAAGTTGGGAGACTCACAGTTCCTGATTTCAGAACTAACGACAAAGCTACACTTATAAAGACTGGCTACACTGGCCTAAAGGCAGACATATAGATGAATAGAATTGAGAGTACAGAAATAAAACCTCACATTTTCAGCCAACCGATTTTCATCAAGGGCACCAACACAATTCAACAGGGAAAGAAGAGACTTTCAACAAGTAATACTAGGGCAACTGGATATTCGCAAGAAAAAGAATGACCCTGGATATCTAGTTCACACCATCCACAAAAACTAAGGCAAAACAGATCTCACAGATCTAAATGTAAGACCTGAAACCATAAAACTCTCAGAAGAAAACACAGGAAGAAATCTTGCTGAACTTGGGTGAGCAATGGTTTCTTAAGTATCAAAATCACAAGCACCAAAACAAACAAAACAATTGATAAACTAGACTTTATCAAAATTAAAAACTATAGTGTTCCAAAGGGCACTCGCTATCGAGAAAGTGGAAAAACAAATTACAAAATGGGAAAAATACAAAATAGTTGTAAATCATATACAGGACAATGGACTTATAACTAGAATATCCAAAGAACCCTTACGACAACAAGAAAAAAACTCAATTTACAAATGAGCAAAGATTTGAATAGACATGTCTCTAAAGAAGATATACGTACGGCCAATAAGCAGATGAAAATCTGCCCAACATCATAAAGCATTAGGGCAATGCAATCAAAACCACAGTGAATACCACTGCAAACCCACTAGGATGGCTAAAATCCAAACAATGTTCAACAACGAGTATTAGTGAGCATGTGGAGAAACTAGAACCTTTGCACTCCCGGTAAGAACGGAAAAGAGTGCAGCTTATTTGGAAAACTACGTAGCTGTTCCTCAAAAAGCTAGACTTACCATATGGCCCAGCAACCCAACTCCTAGGTATATACCAAAGAGCACTGAAAACAGACGTCCAAACAAAAAGCTGAACATAACCATTCATAGCAGCATTATTCAAAAGAGCCAAAATTTGGAAACAGCTCAAATGTCCATCAATTGATGAAAAGATAAACAAAATGCAATATATCCATACAATGGAAGATTATTCAGCAATAAGAAAATGAAGGTCTGATAACATTCCACAACATGGATGACTCTTGAAAACATCAAGCTAGTCATCATAAAGTACATTTTTATGACCTCATTTATGTAAAATATCTAGAATAGGCAAATGCATAAGGAGAGAAAACAGACTGTGGTTGCCTGGGGCCGAGGGGTGGGAAAAAATGGGAAATAATATAGGGTTTCTTTTTGGCGGTCATACACTGTTTTGGGATTGGTCAGTGGTAATGGCAGCACAACACTGTGAATATACTAAAAAACTACTAACCACTTTGCATAGATGAATATTAAGATATGTGAAATATGTCTCAATGAAGTTATAAATAAGTCAATCGAATCTTAAAAGTAACAAGCCAGTGGGAAAAGTATAGATTCTTGGGGCCCCTGGGTGGCTCAGTCGGTTAAGCAGCCGACTTCAGCTCAGGTCATGATCTCCCGGTCTGTGAGTTCGAGCCCCGCGTCGAGCTCTGTGCTGACAGCTCAGAGCTTGGAGCCTGCTTCAGATTCTGTCTCCCTGTCTCTCTGCCCTTCTCCTGCTGATGCTCTCTCTCTATGTCTCAAAAATAAATAAACATTAAAAAAATTAAAAAAAAAAAAAGTATAGATTCTTCCATAACTAGTACTGGAAAATTTGGCTATGAAAAATAAAATCAGTTTGATCTTACAAGGCTAAATGGTTCTCTACCTTGGCTGGACATAAAAGTCACCTGGGGCATTTCATAACCATGCCTGGGCCCCACCCCATTTTTATTTTTTAATTATTTTTATTTATTTTTGAGAGAGAGAGACAGAGAGGGGCTGGGGGCTGGGGATAGAGAGAGAGAGGGAGACACAGAATCTGAAACAGGCTCCAGAGTCTGAGCTGTCATCACAGAGCCTGACGCGGGGCTCAAACCCACAAGCTGTGAGATCATGACCTGAGCCGAAGTCAGACGCTCAACCGACTGAGCCACCCAGATGCCCCAAGATATTTTTATTTTATTGGTCTTATCTGAGGTGATACTCAAACATAAGTACTTTCTTTTTAAAGCTCCTCAGAAGGCTTTAGTGTGGAGCCAGAGTTGAGATCCAATTTCATATAAAGAAAATACATTCCAGGTGAATTTAAAATGTAAGCACAGGAAGCAAAACTTAAATTTAAAATAGAGTAATATATTTATAAAATCAGAATAGGAAAGGATTTTTTGAACAAGAGACAGAGAGAACAAAATAAAAGGCAGGTAAATCTGACATTAAAATTAAAACTTCCTTATAAAAAAGTAACATTATTAATAAAGCTAAGACAACCCACAGCTCTATGTAATGCATATAATCTACCCAAGATTAGTTATTTAACATGTGCATTTTTTAACTCCTACAAATCAACAAGACAATGGCAATTCAAACTCTGGAAAAGTACACAAGAACCGACGGCATGTGGGGAGGGGGCATGGGGGTACCCGTGGGAAACCTTTCACTGTGTTCTCTTTGGCAGTTTGAATTATGTGGATGTATTACCCAGTTAAATACAATTTTTTTTTTTAATGTAAAGGGCAAAGACTCCTAGAATGACATGACTGGCCAATAAACAGGAAAAGTGCCCGTCCCTACCTGTAATCAAAGTGTAATTTATTATTTATTTTATTTCTGTTGAGAGAGAAAGAGCGAGTGTGCACAAGAAGGGTAGAGAGAAAGGGAGTGAGAGAACCCCAAGCAGGCTCCATGCTGTCAGGATAGACCTCCAGGACGGGTTCGATCATGACCTGAGCCAACATCAAGAGCCAGATGCTTAACTGACTGAGCCACCTGGGCGCCCTAAAGTGTTAGTTTTATTTTATTTAAAAAAAAATTTTTTTTAATGTTTATTTTTGAGATCGAGAGAGACAGAGCATGAGCAGGGGAGGGGCAGAGAGAGGGAGACAGAATCCAAAGCAGGCTCCAGGCTCCCAGCTGTCAGCATAGCTGACAGAGCCCAATGCGGGGCTTGAACCCACAAACTGGGAGATCATGACCTGAGCTGAAGTCGGACACCCAACCAATTGAGCCACCCAGGCGTCCCTAAAGTGTTATTTTAAAAACCCCTTTATTGGGTTACCTGGGTAGCTCAGCTGGTTGGACACCTGACTCAATGTCAGCTCAGGTCACCATCTCGTGGTTCCTGGGATCCAGCCCCACGTTGGGCCCTGCACTGACAGCAAGGAGCCTGCTTGGGATTCTTTCTCCCTCTCTCTGCCCCTCCCCGCTTGCTCTCTCTCTCAAAAAATTAACATTAATAAACAAACATGGACAAATCTAGATAACCATGTTGGATAAAAAATTCAAATTCAAGGAGAACACATTGAACATGATGCTATATAGGTCAAAATTAAAACAACACAATACCATACGTTACTCACAGACAACAGTAAAAAGTATGAAAAAGTGCAAAAGAACAATAAACATCATACTCAGGAGAATGTTACTTCTGGGGAGGGAGGGAAGAAAAAGGTTTCCCCAAGAAAACGGAAGCTTCGATTGCACCTGTAACATTCTATCTCTACAGATAAATGAGAGAGGTAAGGATGACACCACTTGCCAGGTCTGCATAGTGGGAACACAGCAGGGCTGGGCCAGGGTTCCTAGGCAGGAGCGGGCCCGCCCCCTGAAGACTGACAGGAACAACCGGCACCAAGACCGCACACGGAAGCGCCTCTCGGCAGCATCCAGAACCAAAACAAAGGAACAAGCCTCCCCGTGGAAAGAGGCCTGGGATGTTTGAAACTGCAGCTCCTCCTCCGTGTCATTTTCTGGCCGCTGGAAGTGCTGTGTGGCACCCAGGTGGATGCTTAACATGTAAATGTACTGAAAGCATTCTTGTTTCTGGAAGGCCAGTGCCCTTTGGGATACCTGGCAGGCCACCCGGCCACAGCTGATTTAGGGCCAGGCCTGCTCTGCTATAACATGTTAACACGCTGACTAGCCGGACGGATCCCCTGTGGAGAGAGCTGTCCGAAAAGCCACATTTTCAAGAGAGTTTTGAAACGGTCTTGGATAAAGCTGAGCACCTGTGCCCCCGGCTCACTCAAAACTTTCAAACTTTGTCCCTGCCAAGTCCTGGCTGTGTGCTCCTGGACACGTTTCCAACCTTGTGTGGACGACAGTTCCCTACCTGTGGTGGGGGGTAACACCACTTATTTTGCCCTGTCCAGAAGAGTAGTGATATTATTTTATTATATTATTATTATATAAAAAATTTTAGTCAATCTGGTTGGGAATCTTTTAAAAATATATTATGTACTTCCTCACATGCCTTCCTAAACAGTCAAGGGAACATAACTTAACCTTTTGTGGATGACTCAAGGTCACAATGACCAGGAGAGTGTCAACTATTAAAATGATAACACCCCCCCGCCCAAGGGCCATTCCTCCTGAAGAAGAGATCCCGGCTCTTATGCCAGTACTTGCTTTTCCTGCTGTTCTGTCCACTCTTACTGTCAACTCCCAGTCGCTCCATGGTCATTTTCCCCTCTCTCTGCTGGTCTCCTTATGCTCTTTCCTTTGCTGCTTCCTTTCAACTGTTGGCTTGGAAACAGGAGGACACAACATATACATAAAAGTTAAACAGAGTCTGAGGGGGCCTGGTGTGGAAAACGATGGAGGAACTTGAGTCCTGGCCCATCTGAGGTCTTCTGGACTATATTCAGGTAAGCAGGGCCATGGGGGGGACAGGTCCTGAAGAGCGAACAAGAGGTGACCCGCTGCCTTCTGAGGGCTCTCATGGGACATATTATGGAATGAACTATACTCCAACCCACAAGCTCACCCTTCTGTCTACTTTGCGTGGGGGCAAACCTTGCCACAGGCCTGGCAGGACTGGTCCCAGGGACCCCAGCCAGTCTCCTTCCACTTCCCCCGGCTGCAGGAATACAGAGTTGCCCGTCCCTCCAGCGCAGCAGGTGACCACAGATTAACTTTCCCAACTATCCTAGGCATTTTTAGACAAGAATAGAACACATGTGAAAATTTCTTTAATTCCTAAGGTTTCACTACACAGCAGGGTTTCACTTATACAGCAAATATTTATTGGAATCCTACTATGCAGGAAGCACTGGGGATGTAGCAATGGGCAGGACAGAGAGAGACTACATGATTACTGGTTCCCTCTTCCTGTCAACACTTGCCAACTATTGCTCAAGAACCTGCAGTTTACACACACACACACACACACACACGCACGCACACACACGCACGCACATACATGGTCTTGTAGCCTGGGGAGTAAAGGATATGAATTTTTGAGTGTTTGAGAGCTTCTAACACTGGAGACCCATCTCTCCTCTTGCGATCCTGTTACACGGTAAGAACTAGACCTTACTCCTCGGCATCCCCCCCGCTATTCTTAGCCAGACCCCCGCAATAATCGGCAACTTCAAGGACTCTCAAACCGTGTTTCCCAAAAAGCTGCATGGACGGCCGCCATCGCGCCCAGTGGACCCTTCGTCAGGACCTGTGTCCCGCCCCACAATCTGCTCAGCAGGAAACAGAGTAAATAAGAGTTCTTAAAAATCCGTTCCCCGAACTTAAGCCAGGGCTCCCTCCCCAAAGGCCAGCAAGAGAACTATAAAAAGCCTGGCTCTCTCTTTGCCTGTGTTCCCAGATGGCAACAGCCCATGCAGGTGGGGCCTGACCCCCCCCCCCCCACCGCCTTCTTCCGCCAAATCCCATGGAACAGAAACAGGAGCAAAGGAGACCACCAAGCCCAGAATACTCTGAGGATAGGATCTCGACACAAGCTCGTCACACCCTGTTGATTACGCTTTATCCGCTTCTCTGTGTTATTCGGGAACAAAGATGGATCAAGCCCAGTCCTGCCTTCAGAGAGTTTCTAATCAAAATGAGAGGCACAGAACAGAGACCCAGTTAACAAGATCAGCCTTCATTCGGGACAGCTAACTCCCAGAGTGGCTTCTAGCATCTCCAGATGCACCTCCTTCTGATCACGGGGTAGTGGGCCCTGCCCAGTTTCCCTTCTCCTCTGACTTAAGGCCACCCCGAATCACAAAAGTGCCCGGGCATATTCAAGGCCATCTTTGCAACTTCCTCTGAGGCCAGATGATAACTAGCCTTATGCAGTCTCTCGGCAGCAATCGGCAGGCCCAGAAAATCCCTTCGCCACAGGGCCTGCCTGCTGTCCTGCGTGTGCCACAGGGCCCTCAGGGGGTGTGGTCTGGCTGATGACCACTTCCCTGGGCCTCACCCTGCACAGCCCCTCCCTGCTTCCTGAGCCAGGGCAGGGCCCCCAGGAAACAGCTCACCACAGCTTTGACAGCACTCTTAGATCAGGCCCCTCCCTTTGAGGTCCGTGGTTCCAGCTAAGAGAAGAGAAGAGACTCCTCAGACTAGCCGGCTAGACGCAGCACTGAGCTGAGCAGTTAGAGTCCAAGCGGAACCCAAGATAAGGCTCCATCACAAGCCTCTGGCCAGCTACGCAATCTGCCCAACCCTCCTCTCTCTCTCCCTCCCTCCCTGCCTCATCTTCCCCACCCCTTTCACTCCCTCTCGGAACCTCATTTATTTAAAGGACCCTGGGAGAGGGGCGGATAGCCTTCCCAGCTGTGAGGCAGGGTGGAGAGGCCAAGGACCACGTTGTGATTCATCAGGGCTGTTTAAAAGCAGGGGGAATTCCAGAGCAAGAGAGGGCCAGGGCTGCCCCCAGTTCACCCTGCCACCTGGGAAAGCGGCACACACCTGGGAGTCCTGCATCCTCAACCCAACCAACGGAAACCTAAGATAGGGTAGAAAAGTCTCGCTAACTAGAATGCCTGCACTAACCAAGGTTTCTGTTGTTACCTCCCTCCAATTCCCCACCCCCCCCACCCCCACCTCACACTTGAAATGCAAAGCCTTTCACCCAGAGCCCTTGGCGATGGCATTAAATATCTTGGGCTACCCCTGCACAATTTGTTTGGAGAAATAGTAAGACTGTCATTTATTGAACACCTCTGCAGGCTGTGCGAAGCACTTAACATTGGTTCTCATTGTTCATGGTCACACAATACTGTGTGTGGTAGGTATGATGACTAACTCCATTTTACAGGTGAGAAACCGAGGCTCGGAGATTAGCACCGCAGGGCTAGCAAGCCAGAAAGCTGGGATCCAGACCCAGGTGCGTCCAGTTCCAAACCCTGCCCCTCAGTTCCACAGTGGGTTGCTTCAACCGGCTTTCAGGCAAAGGAGATAAGAGATGAAGGGAAATACTTCCCTCAGGCATTATCTCAAACATCCCTCGCTCAGGAGGCTTCCCAGGCCACCCCATCTGAACATGCCATCTCACCCCTTCCATGGTAACGTGCGTCCACCTTCCGGACCACGTGTTTCTGCTTATCGCTGGCATGCTTTCTATTCACTTTCTACCTTGCTTCCCGTCGGCTCCCCCCACTAGAAGTCGCTTCCACGAGGACAAGGCTTTTTGTATACTCTGTTCACTGCTGTGGCCTCTGCATCTACACTCATATACAGGAGGTGCCAAATAAATGTCGAATGAACGAATACTCTAAAAGACAACTAAGAAGCATAACTGGAAGAAGAAAAAGAGATGACCCGTCCATTCGGGGGAAGAAGGCGAGATGAGAAAAGAGAGGTAGTTAGGAGCAAGTTAGGGGCCCGGAGAGGAGCCCAATGAGAGGAAACGAAGGTCGGCCAGGTTCCCTGTGGACTCCAGTAGAGCCTTCCCGCTGGCAGGAGTGATTTCCAGCTGCCAAGGCCCCAGCCTGAGGGCTTCTGCTGGGGAGGGCGGGCAGGCAGCCCTGGAACAAAGGCCTATGGACACGCAGCTGGCCAGAGAGGCGGCACAGAGCAGAGGCCCGGGCCAGAAGGGCAGCCTGGGGCGGGGGGAGGCGATGAGCTGCCGAGGGCCCTCGGTTGCAGCTGCAAAGGCAACACCCTCCCAAAGCCAAAGCCACGAGTCCCCTCAACCCCCGACACAACAGAGACTAGCTAGATGGCTCCACAATTAACCCTCCAAAGTCAGCACCGCGGCCTGGGCTTGTGGCAACCCCTCCGGGCTTGGAGCCAGAACCTTCGCCGCGTTCAGGGAGGGGGTGGAGGTGAAGGCGCCAGCCACAAGTCTGGAACACTGTCCCTGTTCCCCTCCAGCCTTGGTCATCACTCAGGCCATGGCCTTTGGCCTCCTCCAGTGTAAACACTGTGACCCTGGGTTAGCTGGGGATTTGGTAAGCCAAATGTTTACCCTGGGGCTGCTATCACAGGCCATGGATGTAAACTTCCACCATGAGATCCTGGTATCTACCACTTCTGTGGCACGTACGGGACACACCCAGTCCACCGTAAGGCTCTTGAGAGCTCCTCCTAGTCACAGGGAGCTCTTTATTTTGTATAGGAGCTTAGGGGGCACTTCCCTGGTCTCTGGCTTCATTAGATCCTTGCCACGGCCTCTATAAGGAAAAGCAGGCAGACACCCCACTTTACTCCAGGGGAAAGGGAGTCTGAAAGACGTGTGACTCGCCCAGGTCATGTTGGAGAAGCAGGGATTAGCCAGAGAAGGAAATCTGAGTTCCAGTCCCTGTTTGGCTCAAATCACCTCCCATCTTCTGGACCCTGCTGTCTGCGCGTGTACCGGAGGTGCCTTCCAGCCCAAGGGACTCTACCAATCTTTGATGCTATGCAATAGAGCCAGGATTAAAACTCAAGCAAAATCCTGTGCCGGACTCCAAGGCCACCGCTTCTCGGCCTTTTGGCTAAGATTAAGTGGACTCCAAGGTCAGTGCTCTTTCCACTCTCCTTAATAGGCCACGGATAATAAAAGGCAGTGGAAAAGCCCCCCCAAACAGCTTTTAAAGCACTCCCTCTGCTTCTCGGGCTTGGTTTACCCTAGAAGCAAGATACCCAGGGAGCCAAGGGGTGGCCCAGCCCTCAGGGAAGGGAATGGGTTCAGCAGAAGCAGCAGGAGTCCTAACAGCAGGCTTAGAAGGAAGAGAGGAGGCACCCCAGTATCACAGGAAGGGATGAATAACAGACAGAAGGGGGACACCTTCCTCTGGTTCTTACTCTCTAGGTTTTCTGCTGGGGATGGTTGGAATGGAGTCATTCCCAGCTTAAGTCCAGCAGGATTCCACTCTCAGTCCAGCAAGGAAGGTGCTAGAAAGGCACTTTCCTAAAAGGAAGCAGGTGACGTGCTCAAAGGGGAAGTCCTCCTGGGCTGTCATTACTCTCCCTACTTATTATTTCTTAAGCAAGGTCAATGTGATTGGGCTGCAGGGAGAGGCAGGGCTGGGGAGACTCTGGGAACCCCCAGTCCAGGGTTCCATATGGGATGATGCGGTCCGAGTCTCCTCTCCAGGGGGCTCCGGGGCAGAAGACAGCCTCCTTCGTCAGCCAACAGCTCAGCAAGTGGCTTCCAGGGTGAAACCCTTGCCGCGGCCACGAAGACCGCCTCCCCACCCCCCACCCCCGGGCCACACCTCCCCAGCCTCCTACCATTACATTTCCCACTCCGTTCTTCCTTTTGTTTTCAAAGGCAGCTCCAAGGATAAAAGTAGCTACCTAAAAATGTCCTGAAATTTCAAGTCTGCGCGTCTTATTCTAGCTTTCCAAACCAAAGAGCTGAGAAGCGAGAAAATTAATCAAACAGATTTCGGAAGTGGGCGAGGTCGAAGTAGACAGTGGCGGGCAGTGGCCTCTATGCCTTCGGCTCCCGACACCCCATTTCTGGCACCCCCTCTAATCCTTCCAGTTACAGGAGTAGAGATTCCCAAGAGCGAGCGCCGTGTGGCACCAACCCGGAACAGGCTGCTGGCGCCACTTGGGCTCCCAGGACCAGAGGTTGGGGTCGTTCCACCGAAGGGTCCACCGGCCCGGGGCCCACAGTCCGAGGCAAGGGCCAGCCCTCCCGCCACCGAGCGCGCAGGGGAGCCGGTGGGCGCAGCCTCGCGGGCTTCCCGACTTTCAAAAGGAGCCTCCCGGGGCCACCTGGCGCGCGCGCTCCTTTTGTTTCCGGGGTGGGGGCTACAGGACAGAAAAATGTCTCCGTGCACCAGCCTCCCGCGCTCCGGTCCTCTGCCGGGAGGTCGCCTTGGAAGGCGCCAACGCGGCCCCGGGCCCTCCCCAGCCTCCCCCGATTTCTCACCCCGCGGGGGGCTAGGGTCGGGTGGGGGGGGTCTCGGAGGGGCTCTGGGCGCTGCCACTGGCGGAGGGAGAGGGGAGAAGCGAGGGCCACTCACCGCACGGCCGCCGTCCCGCTGGGTCCCGCACGCTCGGCGCGAGAGGCTGCCCAGGTGCGGCCGCGACGCGGGCGCGAGTTTGAAAGTCGCTCTCGGCAGTGGCTGAGGCCGCCGGCCGCTCCCGCCCACTGCCCAGCCCCTCGGCTGCCCGGGCCGCGGCCAGCTGCAGGCGCGGCCCCCGGGGACCCCAGCCCGCGCGCGCCTTCCCAGCGCCCGGCAGGAAGTCGGGGCCGGGCGAGCGCAGCCGGAGCTGCGGCGGGAGGGAGGAGAGAGGGAGGAGCGGGCCAGGAATTTTTCCAGTGGGTGGAGACTCGGGCCCGCCGCTGGAATCCAGCGCTCGGCGGCTCCGCGGGGACCCGGGGAAACTTCGCGACGCGGCGAGCTGGAGCCCAGGGTAAAGGGGATCGCGCGCCGCTAATGATTAACCCCGCAGGTGGGGCGAGCGCGCCGCCCCGACGGTGACCGTCCTGCCTCACGGGAGCGGCTCCCTGGCCGCCCAGATGCTCGTAGATACAATGGCGCACGTGGCGGGGGTCGCCCCGGTGTCACAGCCAAACACCCACCACCGTGCGGCAGGAAAGGGGACTTGCTAGTAAGACATTAGTTGGGATCGGCATCGGGGGCTCTCGATCCTACCCGAGCAGGTCACCTCGGCTTTTCTGAGTCAGAAAGGCACGGCAGGAATGCCTCGCCGCAACTCGGTCCCGCTGACCCTTTACAAATGTAAATCCAAGCCTCTGAGAAGCTGACGAGATGAAGAAGCCGATAACTTGGCGGGAATCCACCAAAACTCGGGGGATAAAACAAGATGCAGAAATCTGTGTAATAGAGAACCACGTTTTTGTAAAACGGAGACAGAGAACCTGTCTCCTTCTGTTTCTATGTCTTTATGTAATCATATGGACATGAAAGGGCACACACCTGGTGGGGGGGGGGGCCGAGACTCTCAATAAGGTCAGGCTAGATTTTGAGCAAGATTGTGGATTTCAAAATGCAAAATAATTCATCATAAAGATGCTGTCCCAGCACATGGCGGGAGGGAAGCCCCCGGTGTGACCCCAGAAGAGGTCCCACTGGGTAGGCATTCTCACCAGTTCCTAGGGAGGAGGAATGGGACACTGATACAGAATCACTAGGTTCCGTGTAGACAAGTGTGTAAACGGCAAAGTCTCGTTAAAAAGAAAACAAGCTAAAAGAAAAAAAAAAAGCTCCAGGGAAATGCAAACTCCAGGTGATTTACAGGGAGGGGAGGGGAGGGGAGAGGAGACGGCGGGCGCGGAAGGAAATGGCTTTCAGGTGACTTTGAAACAGGATCCTGGCTGAGGGTGGGGTGTAGACGGCGGGGCTCCTGGCTCCAGCCTGCAGGGAAAGAGGCAAGCGCTGGGCCTGACCGGCCCCGGAAGCGGGACCCACATGCCTCCGGGAGGGAGGGTCCGCTCCAGCCTTGCGGAGCCCTGCGTTCGCGGACCGGGAAGGTGAAAGCCGAGCCTGCGGAAGGAGTTTGGGGATAAACAGCCCCGCGGCTCTACCAGATACAGCCGGCCAGGCTCTCGTGAGAAGCCCAAGTCCTGTCCTGCCTTCCAGTCGTCCCTAGTGCTTCCGCCTTTCTTTGATCCTTTCTTCTCTGATCACCTGTATCCTACTGATCCCGTCCTGCCCACCTCTAATTCCAGGGTCCAAAGAAGGCCCTTGACTTCACGAAGCCATTACTGAGTGCACCCCTCACTCCTTAGCCAGGACTGGAAAGAGTGTCAATGACACTAATGATGACTCATTTAGCGGATGCCTACCATTTGTAGGGCGCGGGCGCTATGCTGTTTACATTGCCTCCCTCCATCCTCACAGTTACCTTGTGAGCCAGTAAGTATCCTTATCCCCAGTCGGCAGACAGGATCACTGAGAATCAGAGGTATCTAGCAACTTAACCAAGACTACATAACCAGCAGCAGCAGAGTCTGACAAGGTCCCAGATAGGTCCAACATGTCAGTGCTTACTATGTGCTAACCATTATTCCAAGTCCTTTAGACAAACAATGGCAATCACAGAAGCTGAGGCAAGGTCACACAGCCAGTGTGCGATAGACCTGGGGAAAGCTGGTCTCTTACCACCGGCTTTTCTGCCTTCTTTTTGACACCCGTTATATTCAGTTCAGAACTTCATTCTAATGTCTTACCTTGCTTCTCATTGTTGTAATGTACATAACTCATTTCCTAAAAAGACTAATCTTTCCTTATGGCAGAAGTCATGTAGAAAGTATTCTGTAAAGCAGTGCTGAATTCAGATGAAATAACCCAGTTTGTGAGAAATCATACAATCTCACCTCTAAGGATAAAGACCTGTGTGTGGGTCCAGACTCCGCTGATGAGAGCCTCTCTATTCCCTGCCCCTTCCGATCCTCGCTCTAGTAGCTGCACCCTCCCTGCTATTAAATCATTTATTATTATAATAATACCTTGTGCTTCGGTGATGCCTTTAATCCAAGATCTCAAAGTGCTCTAGCAAATACAGATTAATTCATCGTCACAGTACCCCCACTGAAATGGGGAGATGGAGGGTTCTCCCCCATTTTATGATGAGAAAACCAAGACAGCACAGAGGATTGAAATGACTCACTATAGAGACCAGTGGATGGGTTACTTCTCCAGGCTCTTCCCCTCCTCCTTCCTAACCCTGGCTGCCAACATCTGCATCAAAATTTCAAATCCCAGAGACAAAGGCCATTGAGTTTTCACAATAAAGGACATTTCCAAACTGTCATTTCAGCTGCTCTATTGTGGTAGACCTCAGGAGAGGGAGGGATATAAACACAGCGAAGGTCCCCGGAGGCTCTGTGCTTCCAGCCCCAAGGAGGAACCAGGGCTGGCAGCGATGGGGGGGAGGAAATCCCCTCCAAGGTGACCTAGACAGCCCAGCCAAGCTTCGAGGTCTCAAAGCTTCCAGAGTTTCAAGTTGCGTTTTAGTAATGCTTCTCAAAGTGTGAGCCACAAGCAACAAAAAACAAATTAAACATCATCAAAATCTAAAACTTCTATGCCTCAAGGGTCATCAAGAAAGTAAAAAGACAGCCCCCCAAAAATGAGAGAAAATTATTGCAAATCATTTGTCTGATAAGAGATGTATCTGGAATATATAAAGAATTCTTACAACTCAATAATAAAAAAAAGCAAACAACCCAATTTAAAAATGGGCAAGGGGAATTTGGGTGGCTCAGTTGGTTAAGCGTCTGACTGTTGGTTTCAGCTCAGGTCATGATCTCATGGTTTGTGAGACCGAGCCTCTAGTCGGGCTCTGCACTGTAACTGCAGAGCCTGTTTGGGATTCGCTCTCTCCCTCTCTCTCTGGCCCTTCCCACTCAAGTGCACATGTGCTCTCTCTCTCTGTCTTTCTCTGTCTCTCTCTCAAAATAAACATTTAAGTGAAATAAAAATGGGCAAAAAAATCTAAAGCGACATTTCTCCAAAAAAGATATACAAATGGCCAATAAGTACATGAAAAGCTACTCAACAACATTAACCACCATGGAAATGGAATCAAAAACACAATGAGGGGTGCCTGGGTGGCTCAGTCCATGGAGCACCCAACTCTTGGTCTCTCTGGCCATGAGTCCAAGTTGGGTGTAGAGCCTGCTTAAAAAAATAAAAATTAAAAAGGGGCACCTGGGGGCGCCTGGGTGGCTCAGTCGGTTAAGTGACCGACTTCGGCTCGGGTCATGATCTCACGGTCTGTGTGTTCAAGCCCTGCATCGGGGCTCTGTGCTGACAGCTCAGAGCCTGGAGCCTGCTCGGAATCTGTGTCTCCCTCTCTCTCTCTGCCCCTCCCCCGCTCATACTTTGTCTCTCCTGCTCTCAAAAATAAATAAAACATAAAAAAAAAGGGGGGCACCTGGCTGGCTCAGCCGGTGGAGCATGCGACTCTTGATCTTAGGGTCATGAGGTTCGAGCCCCAAATTGGGTACAGAGATTACTGAAAAAAATAAAATCTTAAAAAAAAAATTTAATGAAATTTCACTATATGTCCGTTAGGATGGCTAAAATCAAAACATATATAATAATTAGTGTTAACGAGGATGTGGAGAAATTAGAACTCTGATACATAAAAGAGCAAACAGAGTGAACCTATGACTCAGCAATTCCACTCCTAGGTAAACACAAGTTAAACCTTGGTGTGCAAGCATAATTTGTTCCAGAAACATGCTTGTAATCCAAAGCACTCATATATCAAAGCGAATTTCAAGAACCAATGGCTCAGCTGTGATCATGGGACACTGGGCATCACATACTACTCATATTGCAAGACATGACATGTTGATCAAATTAAAATTTATTAGAAATATTTGCTTGTCTTGCAGAACACTGGCAGAACAAGTTACCCGCAATCCAAGGTTTTACTGGATATACCCAAAAGAATTGAAAACATCTGTCCATATAAAACCTTGTACATGAATGTTCATAGAAGCGCTACTCAATAGTCAGAAGGTAGACACAACCCAAATGTCCATCGGTTGATGATGAATGGCTACACAAAACTCGTATCTATACAATGGAATATTCTTCAGTCATAAAAAGTAATGAGGTACCGGTTGGTGTTACAGCATGAATGAACTTTGAAATCATTATGCTAAGTGAAAGAAACCAGCCACAAAAAAACACATTCGTACAATTCCATTTATATGAACTGTCCAAAATAAGCAAATCAATAGAGACAGAAAGTAGATTCGTGGCTGCCTTAGAGCTGGGGTAGGGGTGGGGGGAAGCTGGAGGCGATGGGGAAGAGCTAACGGGTTTGGCCTTTCTTTTAGGAGTGCTATAAACACTAAAAATAGTGATTATGCCAAAAAACATTCAATTGTATCATTTAAGTGGGTGAACTGTGTGGTATGTGCAATATATCTCAACAAAACTGTTATTTTTACTGTAAAAAGTGTGAACTCGTACCACCTGTTCCAGAATCACCAGGCTACCTGTAATCAGGATCTATCAGAACCTATCAGATAGAATTCTGTCAGATTGCAAGAATCTTTGGTAGGCAGGACCCAGCTCTGTACATTCCCAGAGCACGCTGAATGAAGTTGACCATAAGGCGATGCCCTTACAAGACAGTGATTCAGAGCCTTGTGGCCCCCGGGCTTCCGGAAATGAATAAAATGGAAGGTCTGTAACTCACTTGGAGAGGGCAAAGGCCTGGGGGTTGGGTGAGGGGGGAGAATTGAAATCCCTTTCCTGAAGTTCTTTATTAATTGCTTCTTTCCCCAAGTCTCAACTCCTTATTGTCAGAAAAAAATCTGACCTCAGAAAGGGGAAGAAGGTGTGGGGGAAGGGAGAGGAAGACATCGCTCCCCACCCCCACCACCTTCAGGCTCCCAGCCACTGCTGTGAGGAGCTCTTGAAGGAAATGAGCTGTTTGTTTGAGTTCGTGTCTGCAACAGAAACATTTGCCAATCACTTGTGGTTTTTCAAGAACCTGGGAGCTGCGCGCGAACCGTTTCTGGAGATCCACTCACGTTCACCTGCGTTATCGGCGGATAAAGGAGCTGTAAAGTCAGCATTTACAACACCTGAGACCAAAGAGTTAGCACTCAGATATCAGCCTTTAAGGGTCTAGGGGTTGATTTACACACTGTCCCTTGGATTTTTGGCCTTTGTGCCAGACGTTTTTCTATTTGCCGCAACACCTGCTGTAAGATGGATGAGGTATACACATGGAACAGTCGAGCCTTCCCCGGCTTAATGCTAAAGCGAAAGATGTTCTGGGGTGGGTTCAGAAACTATTAGCTGAAATGGTGTTGTGAGTTGTCTGTGTGCTTCCTTCGTCTGTGTGGGTTTTTTTAAATTTTTTTTTTAATGTTTATTTTTGAGACAGAGATAGAGCATGAGGGGGGAAGGGGCAGAGAGCGAGGGAGACACAGAATGTGAAGCAGGCTCCAGGCTCTGAGCCATCAGCACAGAGCCCGATGTGGGGCTCGAACTCACAGACCGCGAGATCATGACCTGAGCCAAAGTCGGATGCTCAACCGACTGAGCCACCCAGGGCCCCCATCTGTGTTTTTAAAGATTTTTTTTAACGTTTATTTATTCTTAAGAGATACAGAGACAGAGCATGAGCAGGAGGAGGGCAGAGAGAGAGGGAGTACAGAATCTGAAGCAGGCTCTAGGCTCTGATGAGCCGTCAGCACAGAGCCCGACGTGGGGCTCGAACTCACAGGCTGTGAGATCATGACCTGAGCTGAAGTCGGCCGCTCAACCAACTGAGCCACCCAGGCGCCCCCCATCTGTGTTTTTAATATCCCCTAAGACTGTCTGCTTCTCTCTGAGAGTTTCAGACCTGGGCATTCATAAGAATCACCTGGGAAGTTTCTGACTCAGGACTGAAGCCGCTCCTAGGAATCTGCATTATAATAGCAAATGCTTCAGAGGCATAGACCACACTTGGGAAAAGTAGTCTGAATTCTGCCTTTTGTCTCTTCCCCCTCCTGGCCCTTCCTCTTCCTCCCTGCTTCCCCCTCCCAACACCCCCCTCCACCTTGAAACTCAGGACAAACCCAGGACCCAAAATAGAAGAAACCCTGCAAATCCAGTGCTCCGAAGATAAAAGGGTGTGGCTCTTAGGACCTCACGATGTTGGAACACATCAGGCAGTTGCGTGTAATCAGATGGAAGAGTTCCACCTCGACTCCTCTGAAATGCTTCCTCTTCGGCACCTTGGTGACAAGTGGGGCGCGGTGCACCTACCAAGTACGATACTGTAACACTGGAAAACATATTAATGGGAGCTTAATTAGGAGGTAATTGCCCAGTTAGTTGCAGATGGAGGCAGTTCTTCCCAGCTGTAATTTTGGTTGTTGGTGTTTTCCTCCTAGATGGGGGCCTGTCAGTAGACTCGGCCCTGGCTTCTGTGTCTTGCTCAAAGAGTACAGAGCAGTTGTTCCAAGAAACCAGGGCGGCCCAGAGTAGTATCCTCTTTCTTCGGCTTCTGTGCCAGCCCCCGCAGGGCTTGGTTAGAACCAGATTAGGGCAACTGGGACCCAGTCCTCTCTACTTTCCTAAGTCACCAGCATCTCCCCCAGGGGAAATGAGGAACTGACCCAGGGGTGGAAGGAATAATCGTTCCTCCACACGAACGGTGACCAGGCTCACAGAGCCCATGCCGTCCTATCCTGTTCCTGGCTGCCAGTCTCCCCCATGGAAACCTCGCCTAACTTTGTGCTTTGTGGAGGTCACCCTGGCCCGCTGTCCTCTTCACCCTCCTGCTACCTGACTGCACTCTTCTCAGCCCTAGAGGATGGCCAGGGTTTCTTCCAATCCTGAAAACCTTGGATTCTGTCATCCTAAGGAATCCCAAACTGGATCATTCAGAGACTAGCTCTCTTTCCTCTTCACCTTCAGGCTTGACTAGGGAGAAAACTCTGGCTTCATAACTCCTGGCTCCATAATCCAGATCCCCTTATCTCAGGCCTGTGGTTGTCCTCAGCCTGTCAGGAAGATTATGGGGGCAGCATTGTGCCAGGAGCTGTGCCAAGTGCTCCGTGAGTATTCTCATTCCATCCTCCCGACCAGCCTTTGAGGCAAGTAATAGTTCTCTCCTATTTCACAGGTGAGGACGTCGAGGCTCAGGTCAGGTCACGTGTCCCAGGTTATCCAGCTCTTAGCAGCAGAGCCAGGACCTGTTCCCAGGCCCCTCTGCAGCCTAAATCGTGCAACCAAAATACCCCACCTGGCTCCCGAGGAGCCACCAGACTCCAGCAGATGGGAACAACTTGAGTAAACTACACCTGAGAAAAGAAATGTCCCCTCCCTGTTCTTCCAAACCAAACAGCTGTGAATTGCCTCACAACTGACTGGAAAGCCTACTAGGCTCACAAGTAAGTTATAGACTTGTTCAAGGGGCTGGTATATTGGTTATAGAGAGAAAAGGAGGAATGTGTTCAAGAAGATAAGTTGGGGGGGAGAGGAAACAAGCTGGTTATGAAAGGTAAGGCGGGACTGATGCCTGCCAAGCACAGACCCTGTGGCCCTAATCATGGCTCTGCCACCTATTCGCCAGGAATGGAACTCAGAGAAAAGCCTGAACTGCCTGCTCCCTGGAGAGACAGGAAGCAAAGCTGAGGTTTACCAAGTCCTGCTGAAGGGAGCAGGGAGTCGGCTTCCTCCTGGGCTCAGAGACTCCTGCAGAATTATTTCCAGAACTTTCCTCAGCCCCAGCTGCCTGTGTGCTCCCAGTCCTCACAGTGGAATTTGCCGTTCCTATGACAACACGCCTGCCGGCTCCCTCCCCCAGCCCAACTAGATCCCTGTGGCCTCACGGAACCGCACCTTCTCAGACATCCAGACCAGATACGGAGGGCTTTGCAGTCCTCTCAAAGCAGGGTTAAGAGCACAGGTTTTGGAGTCAACAGGCCTGAAGACTGCTGTTTGGTCAAGCCATTTAATCTCTCGTTGCCTCAGTTTCCTCATCTGTAAATGGGGTGAGTAAGTAATACCTATCTCATAGGGTGTTTTCCAGGAATAAGTGAGAAAGTATTTGTAAGGAACACGTAGTTCCTAGTCCACAGAAAGAGGTAGCTTATAATGTTATTTGTATTTTTGCTTCTAAGTGTTAGGTTCCCAAGCCCCGCCTCAACATCCTAGTTTCCCTAAAGCCATTTCAAGTCAAAGATTCTTACAACTGGAAGAGACTCTAGGGGCGCCTGCGTGGCTCGGTCGGTTGAACCTTCGACTCTTGATTTCAGCTCAGGTCACGATCCCGGGGTCATGGGATCAAGTCCCACATCGGCCTCCATGCTCAACATGGAGCCTGCTTAGGATTCTCTCTCTTTCTTCCTCTGCCCCTCTGCCCCTCTCCCCCGCTCATGCACTCTCTCTCTCTCTCTCTCTCTCTCAATCTCTCTCTAAAATAAAATTTTAAAAAAAAGGACCCTAGAAGTCACCTAACATAAGTATTTTTTCTTTATGCAATTTTCATATATATCTCTAAGAATGAAATAAAATCAGTAAAGAACTTAGCACCTACCTGGGATATGTTTAATAAATGTTAGGGTGTGTGATAGTTAATGTTATATGTCAGCTTGACTGGATCATGTGATGCCCAGACATCTGGTTAAACATTCTTTCTGGGTGTGTCTATGAGCGTGTTTCCAGAAGAGACCAGCCTTGGAATGAGTCGACTGAGTAAACTGGATTGTTCTCCTTGGTACAGGTGGGCATCCTTCAATTCATTGAGAGCTTCCACCAAACACAGAGACGCAGAAAGGTCGAATTTGCTCTCTGCCCGACTGTGTGAGCTGGGCCACCGAGCTTCTCCTGACCTCGGCGCTCCTGGTTCTCAGAGGCATGTGGGTGACTCAGTTGGGTAAGCACCTGACTTCAGCTCAGGTCATGCTCTTACGGTCCGTGAGCGCGAGCATCGGGCTCTGTGCTCAGAGCTCAGAGCCCGGAGCCTGCTTCAGATTCTGTGTCTCCCTTTCTCTCTGCCCCTCCCCTACTCACGCTCTGTCTCTGTCTCTCTCTCTCTCAAAAATAAATAAACATTAAAAAAAAAATTTTTTTTTAAAGAAGAGCCAGAAAACAGAGAATAGTTGAGGGCCTAACTGTGCGGTGTCTTCTATGCTCTCAGATGTGACTATTACCACAGCTGAACGAAGGAAGGAGATTCTCTCCTTTTTTACAAATGACCCAGAAGAGACATATTCAAATAGTGTTGGCTTTCAAAACTAAGGATATGTGCTTGTGTTGAAGATCATCTCATCACTCAAAAAGCCTTGAAATTATTTTAACAGCCTTGGTATTGGCAAATACTGGGCCTCAAATGTTGGGGTAGGATGTGTGGGAAATAGCCAAATGCCATTCAAACTCAGGTCTGGTGGAAAGTGAAATCTCTAGCTGCATTAAAATGGACCCAGAATGAGGAATGCTGGTGGGGGGAGGACACTAGTTGCTTCCATGTGGCCCCTGAGCCAATTCCCAAGGCATTTCCAGAGAGGACTTGCTTCCCCCGTGCCCTTCCTCACCTGCACCCACCCTCTCGGTCTGCTCTCCTGCCCCGGGATAAAGAAGCCGAAAGAAGTCTGAGGCACAGAGTCCCTTCTAGTCTTCGCTAGCCCATGTGACCTGGAGACCCTTCCCTGGGAGGTTTCAGCCATTAAGCAAAGATCTACATTCTCGCTTCCTCCTCCTCTCCCTCTATCCTCACTCCCTGATGTGAGGAGACCACACGGCTTACCAGGGGAGTGCAACCCCCACCCCATCCTCCTGGGCACGTGAGTGGATGCTTATTTAGCACTGAGGAGAGCTGCACGCAGCTCTGACTCCGATAGCTCCCACACTTGTTTCCAGAAGTTTCTAATCCACATTCATCGCAGTTCTGTTATGTGCCAGGCATTATGTTGGCTCCCGTCAAGGACATAAAAGCATCAGACTCCATCTCTGACCTCAACCAGGTGGGAGAAGGTGATAAACTGTAGACACGTAATGGTAAAATCTTTAAAGTGCCATTCTAGACAATGAAAGCAGACACAGTGTAAGACAGGTTGCTATTTTTTTGATAATTCTACTGGGCGCTAACAGCCAGAGAGCAGAGAGCTTACTGTATGCTAGATGCTAAAGTAACGAGGAAAGACTTCTTGGAGGAGGAGGCCTCTAACTGGAGTCTTGAGAGACAGAGGGGATTTCAGGAGACCGAAGAGGAGAGGAAATATGAGGTGTAGAAGACATTGCCGGGAAGGCAAACTCATGGTCAAGATTGGTCTGTGTGTGATGCTGGGACACATGCGAGCCATCCTGGGTTCACTGGTATTTCAGTCTGGTCTTTTGTTTCAGGTGCCTTGGCAAAGACCTGAACTTGAATCATCAATCAGAGACTTCTTCCTTCCAAATATTCAGACCTAATGACTCTGTGTTCATTAGAATTCTTTTGGTTGCAAGTGACAGAGACTCAACACAAACTAACTTAAGTAGAAGGGGCTTTGTCTCTTAGAACTGGAAGATCCAGGGATGGAGGTACGTTAGTTTGCAAGAGTGTTAGGGGACCGCTGCCTCTAGAGGCTCTAATAATAGTTTACGGCTCATTTTCTCTCCCTTTTCTACTCCACTAAGAGCCACCTCACAGGCTGGCTCTCATGGTGAGGCAGGGAAATGGCTGCCAGGACCTGAGCTTCACATAACCCCAGTGGAAAGAGTAGAAGTTTCCCTCCCACTCTCTCTTCACACCCCCTTGTCGAGATCCCTGACAAAGGAGGTAAAAGAAGTTCAATGACAGAGCCCCAGAGTTGGCTGTCCTGTGGAGAATACCTGTGCTCTGGGGTGTACCCAGAAGCCTGAAAGGACAGTATGGGGCTGGCCTGGGGGAGAAGGCAAGGCTGCGTTGCATTATTCTGGAAACCCCCATTCCCTGTTATGGACTTCACAGTTAGAGACATGTCCCCTCTTCCTCCCATCCCTAATAGCTAGACTCTTTTCATAGGGAAACAAATTGTTAATTGCCAGGAAGGCCTTGTGTAGAGGACAACAGCTATCTATCGCAGGACACTGCGGCAGGTTTAGTAACTGGATAAACATCCAATGGGCTGTAGGTGTTTTAGGAGCGGGGTCTAGCTCAGAAGACCAGTATTTAGGCTGGCCTGCCTTGATACCGTGGAAAATTCATGAAATGGGTTTGGTGATGAGCAGCACAGAATCCCTGCTGCAGACCAGAACTCACTTGAAGGGCTTGGGTGGTGGCCTCAGGGCTGTAGAGCAAGAACACAGTAGGTGTCATACTCAGAAAGAGCAAAATCTCAGAGCCTAAGGCTGCCCTGGACTCAATACCAGGTGGGAATTGAAGGCATTTCTACCCTGCTTGTTGTCTGCTTTTGAGTTCTCAGTAGGCAGCATGCTCTGGAGGCCCCGGCGTTAGGGAGCGGCAGCTACCAGTCACTCCAGATCAGAATCACAGAGGAAGAAAGCGAGAGGAGGGCTACGGCAGTGCCGTCCTTTCTGTACTGAAGGAGTGTTTGTATCTGCAGTACCCATTATGGGGGCCACAGAAGGCTCTGAGCACTTACAGTGTGGCTAGTGCAACTGAGAAACTGAATTTTTAATTTTATTTAATTGAGATGAATTTACATTTCTATGGCCACCTCTGGCCAGTGGCTTTGTATTAGATGCTAAGTCTTAGAGAACATCCTTCCTCCATGCACCTCCAGGGCTTGGAAAGGAAAAAGGCAGGATAAATTGGAATGGAACATCCCAATCAACGATCTACGTCAGGAAAGGCAGATGGCGCAGAATTGGGACCTGAGGAAGACCCCTGGTGTCAACCTCCTTCCTAGACAGACATGAGTTGCCTGAACTCTGGCAACTGTCACCTAGCCTTTCCCCCTGAGAGCCACTGCCTCTGAAAAGAACCTCACAAAAGGTCATCTGAGGCTACCAGGTGGCTCCAAAGCCACAATCCAGGGAGGAAGGAAATAACTTCCACACCTCGCAATAGACCCGTAGGGAACACCCTCCCCCCATGATACGGGAGACCCCATATCCTACCACTCTTCCCCCACTATGGAAAATACCTCATGCTATGCCTAAGGACTCCACTGATGGTCCTTAGGTCCCTAAGGAATTTCAGTTCCACATGTGTCGACTGAATGCCTTGAAGATCATCAGAGGAAAAGCTGAACTTAAATAATTTCCTGTCCAAGAACAATCTGTCACCTAACACAGTAGGAAACCATCCAAGCTAGCCAGCAGTGACATGACCCCACCCACAGCCTCCAGCCTAGAAAGGGATCTGTCCTGTGCTGGCAGGACGGTCAGGGACTAGGTTAAAGGGTCCTGACAGCCCGAAGAGACTTAAACCAGCCCTGCAAATTAACGCCAAGGCACGGGCCCAAGACCAAAAGGAAAAAATGAGCTTTAGGAAAGGCAGATGGTTACCAGGTAGAGACTTGTCTTCCCACTGAACTCCGATCACAGCTACCAGAAGCCAGGCCAGGGCACTGGGCCGATTCAGGCGGGGTTGCAAGAGCACCGGCAGAGGAGGCTGGACGGCGACGCGGACTGTATGCCAGGCTTACGCCAAGGTGGCTCCTTTCTGTGCACTTTCCATGCTATTCCATGACTCCGCTTCACCATTCCTTCAGCTTACAGACCATCCCCGGAGGTCAGGCCTTGACCACCTCCCCAGCTGTCAGGACGGTGAAGGCAGGAAGCCCTGGACTCGCTCTGGCCCAGGAGCGACTTTAAACAAATTCTGGGTCTTCTCTGACCACAGTTTCTGCATCTAGTTGGGGTGCCCTTTTTAAAAATATAAATTAAGCGTGCATTCATGTTCACTGCAACATTATTTGCGGTACTCAAGAGGTGGAAACAACTCAAATGTTCATTCATAGAAAAATAGATAAAGAAAAGTGGTCTAAAAAAAAAAGAAGAGAAGAAAAGAAGAAGGAAATTGTGTTACATTCTACAGCGTGGCTGGATCTCAAGGACATTATGCTAAGTGAAAGGAGACAAATGTTGCATGATTCCACATATACAAGGTATCTAAAATAGTGAAATTCATGGGTACGGAAAGTAACATGGTGGTTGCCAGGGGCTGTGGGGCAGGAGAAATGGGGAGTTGTTCGATGATTATAGAGTTAGGTCTATAAGATGAAAAAGTTCTAGCCACTTGTTGCACAACAGTGTGAATATGGCTAACACTGCTGAACTGTACACTTCACAGCAGTTAAGATGGTAAATTTAGGGGCACCTGGGTGGCTCAGTCGGTTGAGGGGCCGACTTCAGCTCAGGTCATGATCTCATGGTCTGTAAGTTCGAGCCCCGCGTCGGGCTCTGTGCTGATGGCTCAGAGCCTGGAGCCTGCTTCGGATTCTGTGTCTCCCTCTCTCTCTGCCCCTCCCCTGCTCATGCTCTGTCTCTCTGTCTCTCAAAAGTAAAATAAAATTGTTAAAAAAAAATAAAAAAAAAAAAGATGGTTAATTTAGTTGTGTGTCTTTAACACGATTAAGAATTTTTAGGGGTACCTGGATAGCTCAGTCGGTTGAGTATCTGACTTTGGCTCAGATCATGATCTCATGGATCGTGAGTTCAAGCCCCATGTTGGGCTCTGTGCTGACAGCTCAGAGCCTGGAGCCTGCTTCATAATCTGTCTCCCTCTCTCTCTGCCCCTCCCCTGCTCGCACACCATCTCTCTCTCTCTCTCTCTCTCTCTCTCTCTCTTTCACAAATATAAACATTAAAATTTTTTTAAATAAATGATAAATAAATTAAGCTTTTTATGTGTTGTCTTATCATTCATTATCACTGTCCCTCATGCCCATGATGGAAAATATGGAAAATTGAAAAGGTATTTCTTGTAAGTTTTATGAAAATAAAATCTTCCCATCATCTAAATGTGACTTAATAGGGATTATAGAGAAAAGTAACAGTTCCCTGCCCCACTTTGGTCCTCTTTTCCAGAGACAGCCAGTTTTACTTGTTTCTGCTTTTAGATGGTCATCACCTTAACACTAAGTAGTTTGCTGCAAAATTTTTTATCCGTCAACCTCAGTTATCCATAGATAGGAGTCATAACTCCTGCTGATGAAACATGAGGTTTTGGCTCCTAACATAACCCCCACCTTCTTCCCCAATCCTGTGTGTTTCGTCACTATGATTTTCAGTTATTCTATTTATCTTCGTAGCTTAATTTTTTTAAGTTGATTTATTTATTTTGAGAGAAGGGGGAGGGGCGAGAGAGGGAGAGAGAATGCCCAGCAGGCTCCGCACTGTCAGTGCAGAGCCGACACAGGGCTCGATCCCTCGAACTGTGAGATCATGACCTGAGCCAAAATCGAGAGTCGGACCCTCAACCGACTAAGTCACGCAGGCGCCCCTATCTTTGTGACTTCAAACAATGTGCTCAGGGCTTGCTTGGTTTCTGGTTGGGTCCATGTTCTACCATCTCCTTGCCCGGTTAAATGAGTTCATTACCTGCCTTTCCACAGAGGCGTCCCCCTCCAACCCCAACTTCTACCAGCTGTATTTCCACATTTATATTGTTATGGTTGATAGCATTTAATTCCATCTTTCTCTTTCACGGTCGATTGGTTCTAGAAGTTGAAAACGAACCCGCCATGCTTACACAATTGTGACTCTGTGGGGATAGTCATCTCAGTGTGACAACACTACATTCCCCACTGCATGGGCCCACTGTCACAATGTGAGGACCTTTGAAGAGGCGTGGAGAAACAGCTGGTCAGAAAGGTGTTGGGTGCATAGGAGGGCCCAGAACATGAGGGATTCCCACACTTAAGCCCATGTTTCATTTTTACGGATTCCTCACGGTTAAAACAATAAAATCAGGGCAGAGATTACGGAGCATACCATCCTAAAGGAACTTAAACTGTTGCCAAAGTGGGAAGTTCCGCTGTGATCTGCCCAACTAAAATCTTCCCACCAGCCAGCCTGCACGACCTCTGTAATTAGCGATTTGCTCCTTTGCATTAAGCAAAGCCCTCAATGCGGTGTCATCTAATATGCAAATATTTCTGGGAGGGCTACTGCATTAAGTGGCTGACACCTAGGTGCAATCCAGTTTTATCAGATAGCCGATTTCCTGTGTGTCCGGAAGGGCGAGCCCGCTTTGGCTCTGAGAAACGCGGCCCCAAGCAGATCCCGTGGCCTGAGCCCGCCCTCCCTAGAAACTGGAGTGGGTGACGGCTGAGCTTTCCTCGCTTTGTGGCTCCCACTTTCACCAGTGACCCAAGCAGCTCTCCCAGGCCTGGGAGGCTGATGTCAGGTAGCGGTGGTGGCTCCAGCTGCGCCTGGATGGCCACGGTAACCTCCCAGCCCAGGCCGCAGGCCTCCACCTGCCCAGAGCCAGTGAGGCAAAGGAGGGGACAGATAGAAAGGTAACCAGGGAAGAAGGCTTGGGATCAGGGGTGGCTCCAGGGAAAACCTGAAAGGGTGTTGGAAAAGAAGTCAAGGGGGGGCCCCTGCCTGTCTCAAAATTCTGGGGTTGGCCTAAACTGAGGAATGCTCTTTCTACTCCTTGTTTTTCTATCCCAGCTAGTACAAGAATGATTTGCTTTGTATCTGACCCCCCCCCACCCCCCCCACCCCCGTATGCTGCAAGCTCCCTGAGGGCAGGGCCTGCCCGACTTGTCTCCACACGTCTTGTCATCCCCAGCACAGTGCACAGCGGGCTGTGTGCGTGTCCAGCTGACGACGTGTGCTGACGGAATGGAGCTCCGGGCAAATGCATGAGCCCTTGCTCTTTGGTTTGCAAATACCCTTCTCCGCAGCAGGTTTAGAACATCTAGATGCATCCAGGCAGTGTTGGCTCATTACATGTGGATCGAATCCAATTGAAATGTTAAGCATTAAAAGGAAAGGACCGACTCTTTAGCCAACGCAAGGGTCTTTCGGGTTGCTTTATAGCGTGCATGTAGCACAATTTACCAGACTTCTTGCAGCCCGAGGTTGCCTTTGTGAGAGGAGTGACCCACATGCCAGGAAAAGCGGCTTTTTGGTGTCCATTTGACAGTATTTACAGTATTTAAAATTTTTTTTAATGTTTATTTATTTTTTTTGAGAGAGAGCCAGAGCCAGAGACAGAGCATAAGCAGGTAAGGGCAGGGAAAGAGAGAAAGAGAAGGAGACACAGAATCCGAAGCAGGCTCCAGGCTCCCCGCTGTCAGCACAGAGCCCGATCTGGGGCTTGAACTCACGAGCCATGAGCTCATGACCTGAGCCGAAGTTGGACCCTCAACTGACTGAGCCACCCAGGCGCCCCTGCAGTATTTACGGTATTGATGGATATCCTTCAGATCTGTGGGAAATGGTGTCTGTACAAGATTTTTCATTGAAGCTTTGTTCAAAATAGCAAAAGGCCGGAAACAACCTAAATATCCCGCCCATTGAGAAGTAGTTAATAAATGGTGATACTTCCATACGGTGGAATCCAACGCAGTCATAAAACAGACAGGAAGCCCTTTATGTACTGATATGAAACGTTCTCCGAGATACATTGTTAAAAGTGAGGGAAGTAAGACTCAGAACAGTATTTTTGTGGAAGAAGGGAAGAAAAACGAATATGTGCATGCATAGTTACTCATTATATAAAAATGTTTCTGGAAAGAAACATAAGAACCCGGTAACATTAGTTGCGGGAGAGAAGGCGGGGTGGTTTGGGGACAGGGTAGAAGGCAAACATCACCGTACACCCTTTTCTGCCTTTTGACTTTTAAATCATGTCACTTACATATTTTTGAATGTAAATACAATTACATTTTTATTTAAACAAATTTTTTAATGTTTTTATTTATTTATTTATTTGAGAGAGAGAGAGTACAAGCAGGGAAGGGCCAGAGAGAGAGGGAGAGAGAGAGAGAATCCCAAGCAGGCTCCACACCATCAGTGCAGAGCTCGACTCGGGGCTTGGCCCGTGAACCGCGAGATCATGACCTGAGCCGAAACCGAGAGTTGGATGTTTAACCAACTGAGCCACGCAGGCGCCCCTACAGTTACATTTTTGAACAAATAATATCAAACGCCTCTTGGATGTCAGGCTATAGCTTTCAAATCCATTTTGTAGTTTTAGCACAAGTACATAACATAAACCCCATTTTCCAAATAAGACAATTGAGACTCGGAGAAATAAAGCAAGTGCCTCAGTTCCCACAGACATAAAATAGTGGAGCTGGGATTTAACAGGAAAGCCGGGCCGGCCTCTGGCCCCTGTGCTTCCGCCTCAGGGCCTAGTTTTCCTTCTCCCAGCAATGGGGGCCCGTTTATAAGCCCACTCAAGAGCCGACTTGAGGAAGGCCCTGCTCAGACACCACAGAGTCCTAACCAGGGAGGTTCTGGGAGCTTGCATGTGTGTGTGTGTGTGTGTGTGTGTGTGTGTGTGTGTGTAAGGGACTATATGGGTAGGAGTGTGTGGGCATGTGTGAATGTGTGCACATACGTAAGGGTGCAAGCCCTGTGTGAGCGTGTGACTCCGTGTGACTTGTAAAGGGTGTGTGAACGTGCGTGAGTGTGGGAAGAGCACGTGGTTGTACGTACACTTGTGTAGGTGTGACTGTGGAAATTCACAAGTGCCTGAGTGATCGCACGGAGGCCCGGGAGGCGGGCCACGGGGGAACCAGTCACTGAGGTGGGCGGAAAGCTGAGGGGAGGTGGGGGGGAGGGGGGGTGCTGAGGGGGCTGTTGAATGGGAGCCTCCGTGGGGAGCGGGAGCAGAAGGCAGGGCAGGGGCTGGGCCAGCCTGGGTGGAGCTGAGGGGAGAGGCTGGGCGAGGAGGCCCCACTGCGGCGGCCAGAGGGCTACAGGAGCCACCACGCCCGGGAGCTGGAAGTCCTCCACTGCACCCCTCAAGCCAGGGACCCGGGAAGCAACAGCCCTTCCCCAACATTCCACCTGGGCCCCCCTACCCGGGTGAGACCCAGCCGGGACAGTCACCAAGCGGATGGGATAACCTGGGTGTCGCCGGAGGTACAGCTGAGAGAGCCCCCGTCGCAGCTGGCGAGCTGCTTCTCGCTGCCCTCCGTGCCCCATAGATGGTCACTCCTGCGCCAAATGCTAGAGCTGCAGAGACAGACAGGCCCCCTGCCTCCACCCTAGTCAGGCTGCGGGGAGGGCATGAGGCCGAGGGAGGGGAGGGGAGGGGAGACAGGGAGGGTAGAGGGACTGGAGGGAAAGGGGGATATTTTGAGGACAGATTTGGTGTGGCAGTCCAGCCTCTGTCCTGACCATTGCTGCCACTGTGTGTGTGTGTGTGTGTGTGTGTGTGTGTGTGTGTGTGTGTGTGTGTGTGTGTGTGTGTGTACACTATGTGAGCAAGTGAAAGGGGCCCTGACAAGAGATTTTCTTGCCCTTGGAGCTGAGGGAAACATTGCCTCCTCTTAATGGTCTTAAAAAGGCCTGGGTCTCGAGGGAACTGAGCAGGGAAGGGCACTGTTCTGGGTTGAATTTTGTCCCCCCAAAAATATCGAAGTCCTAACCCACAGTACCTGTGAATGTGACCTTATCTGGAAATAAGATCTTTGCAGGCATAATCCAACACAGCAGGTATGCTCACCGTGAGGAGACTTGGATACAGACTGACACGCGCACAGGAGGACACCACGTGAAGATCTGGCTGACACAGGATGACGCATCTACAAGCCAAGGAGCCCTACAGATGGCCAGAAAGCACCGGAAACTAGGCAAGAGGCATGGGACAGACTCTCGCTCACAGCCCTCAAAAGGAACCCACCCTATCAGCATCACGATCTCAGACTCCTAGCCTCCAGAACCAGGACACAATAAGTGTCTGTTGTTCTGGGCCACCCAGTTTTGGGTGCTCTGTTACAGCAGGCCTGGGAAACTAAGACAGTCACGAGAACACAGCGGCCAAACACGTGTACTTAACTCAGAACCGAGTTTGACTCCCAGCTCTGGCTTTTATAAATTTTGCCCCCTTGGCCAAGACACTCGAGGGGCACCTGGGTGGCTCCTTTGGTTAAGCGGCCGACTTCGTCTCAGGCCAGGATCTCGCAGTTCGTGAGTGTGAGCCCCACATCAGGCTCTGTGCCGGCAGCTCAGAGCCTGGAGCCTGCCTCAGATTCTATATGTGTGTGTGTCTCACTCTCTGCCCGTCTCCCACTTATGCTCTGTCTCTCTCTCTCTCTCGAAAATAAATAAACATAAAAAAAATTTTTTTTAATGATGGTCGAGTCCTCTGAGCTTTCATTTCTTACACTTAAAGTGGGCCTGGCAAGAGCACAGCCCTCCCAGAGCTGTCGTGAGGATTCGGGTTTGGCCCGGTGCCTGGCACCTGCTAGAGCTTTTATTACTATTAAGAACACACTTGTGTGTCCTATTAAACCACACTTGTGTCCTATTAAGTGTGTCCTGTTAAGCCACAGTTGGGTGGCTCAGTCGGTTGAGCGGCCGACTTCGGCTCAGGTCATGATCTCACAGCTCGTGGGTTTGAGCCCCACGTCAGGTTCTGTGCAGACAGCTCCGAGCCTAGAGCCTGCTTTGGATTCTTTGTTTCCCTCTCTCTGTTCCTCCCCCACTCCCACTGTGTCTCTCTCTCAAAAATAAATAAACATTAAAAAAAAAAAAAAAAAAAAGAACACACTTGTTTCTCAGGATCTCTGTCAAAACTCCCGAGGACAAAATTATCTCCAGCCTGTGTAGGAAGTCCAAACACGAGAAGCCAGAAAAGGAAAACAGTAGAGAAAGTCACATTCGGGGAGAGCCTTTTGTACCAGGTACGGTGTCGTGCGCTTTCCAAGAATCTATAAGCGTGAGACGTGGGTCCAGGCAAGGGCTCGCAGGAGGGGACGAAGGAGGAGGGGACATGTCTGACATGGCGGGACAGGCAGGAGCCTCAAGAGGGAGGGACTCTCAGGCCCTGAGTGCCCCTCTCCCTCTCTCCACCCAGGCTCGGGCCAACCCGCCCCAGTAGGGAGGCGCAGGGTGGGGGACGTGCAGACCGCAGGCATCACCCCGGCGGAGCCCGAGTCACCCAACCGCAATAATGTGCCTTTCTGCGCTGCTGGAGACAGAGGGTATTGTGTGCAGGACTGCAGCCCGAGATGCATCCTCAGAAAGGCAGGATTGTCCGGGGCAGCCTCCATGGCCTGGGGCTGCCGCACGTCACAACAAACCCAGAGCCCGCAAAGGGGCCGCCACTCTCCCGGGACAGGGCGCCTTTGAGACTCCAAGCTTCAAGACCCCACGGACCCAGGGTAGAGAAGGGAAGCAGGAGCTTTGGGACAAACCGGATCATTCAGAACAGAGGGACCATGTTGAAGGCTCCCAGTGGGAGCCTCACAAAACCTACATTCAGAACACGTGTTGGGAAAATCGATGGTTAAGAGCAGGGGATGTGGGGTCAGAGAGTCTGGGTTCGAATCCTGACTGGCACATTTCCTGGCTAAGTGACACAGGGCAAAGCAAAATGACGGAGGAGACAGTAGTTCCCCTCAGCCCGTAGACAGGGGACTTGTGAGCATTAAGTAAATGGAAGTCTGTTACGTTGGTAGGCGCTCAAGGATTAATAGCTATTACGATGATTACTAATCTATACTGTCTCAAGTGAAATTAGAAATGCAAAATGCTTTGCACGAAGCCTACTACCTAAGAGTGGTTTATTAAAAGTTGTTCCCATGCCCTGCGTCCCTGACTTCTGTCTGAGAAGCCCCGGCTTTCTGCAGCTACCAAGGCGGCCTCTCGAGAGGCGTCCTTTCCCCAGGAGCGAAAGGCGCTCAGTGAACTGGCCCAGAACGGCTCTAGGCAAATTATCCTGTTTGGGGCTGGGCCGCAGCCAGCCCACAGGGAGCTTCTGTTTTGCAGGTGGGAGCCGGTAGCCAAGGGCAGACAAGGAGGCCTCTCCTCCACCTGCCTCTGCTCTGCCTCGCATGAATCCACATCCCGTGTTCTGCCTAGCCCCGACCCAGCCCAGTTCTCAGGAGATGCTCTTTCCTCTACCTCACATCCAGGCGTCTGGAAGAGCCAAAGCCCTCACCCCAGTCAGCAACCAGATGGGCTTCCAGGGATTCGGGCCGGCCAGGCATGGCCCTCCCTGCCTCATTGCTCACGACCCTGCAGGAATCGGGAGAGAATGTGCCTCCTGGGCCCATGCCCAGTCCTGACGGAGGCCGGGCTGAGGGCCTCTCCTCATCCCTCCCCCACAGACACACAGGGCTTTATAGTCAGATTATGCCATGGAAACTATGTACACGGCCTGCCCCGTTCACATGGCCTCCGCAGAAAAAATAACAGAGCCTTCTCTCTCTGCCAAGAGCCACAGTAGCGGCAGGCCTGAGCTACCAAAGCAGGCCTCTTGTGTGAAATAGGTCCCTGCGAGGATCTCAGGAGGACTTGTCTGGGGGTGCCCTCGAGTCACCCACCCTCCTCCAGCCCACACCCATCTGCTTTTCTCTCTTCAGACATCCAGAGAGCTCGGCCTCCCAGGGATAAGCAGCCTCATGCAGCAGTTTCCTTTTGCGAACAAACCACATTTCTCTTTCTAGTATCTTCCTGAGCCCTGGGAGCTCTGCTCTGATCCTCCTCCAGGACCCCCCCCATGCCCCCACCCATGGGATGAAGTCAACAGGACACACTATTCCGAGCCATCCCCACTCCACCATTTTCTAGACCCATGCTACCTAATATGGTAGCCAATATGGTAGCCACCAGCTACATCTGAAATTTAGATTTCAATGTTACTTAACTAAAAATTTTTAATTAAAAATTCAATTCCTTAGGTGCACTAGGCACCTTTCAAGTACTTGATTGCCACCTGAAGGTAGTGACCACCATATCTGACAGTACAGATACAGGGCATTTCCAATACATAGAATGTTCGATTGTAGAGCACTGCTCTGGACTGTGCTCTTGAGTTCCCTGGTCAAAAGGTCACTAGCCCACTTGGGCCTGTGATGATGTCTTCCTTGGATCTGACTTCCCCAGTCAGCCCCTACCACCAAAGCGCACGCCCCTACTCATATGGGTGGCCAAGGGGTGGGGGGTGTGCATGGAGCTGGAACTCAAGAACTAGGGTCCAGTGGCATGCTTGAACTCTCTGAGGGTTCAGGACAGAGCTGGGTGTGGGAAGATGGAGACCAGACCAGTTCTCCGTGCTGCCATATTCCCGTGCAGAACTCTGAGGACTCTGACAACTATTATCTTCGAATCTGGCTTTCTGGGTCATTCTGAAGGAATACTTTCATGATAGGAAGATAGAAAACAGCTTTATTGAGATGTAAATCCTACTCTATGCAATTCTCCCATTTGAGGTCTAGAATTCAATGTTTTGTGTATTTATGTATGTATCTGTGTGCGTGTGCGTGTGTGTGTGCTCTCAAGGGGGGATGAGGGGCAGAGGGAGAGAGAGAGAATCTCAAGCAGGCTCCGTGCTCAGTAGAGCCCAACCATGAGATCATGACCTGAGCAGAAATCAAGAGTCGGATGCTCAACCGACTGAGCCAGCCAGGTGCCCCGCGGCGGTTTTTAGTATATTCACAGATGTGTACAACTTTCACTACAGTCATTTTTGAACATTTCATCACCTCAAAACGAAACTTCATATCCTTTAGCTATCACACCCCCTAACTGTTAAACTTTTAATAGTGGCCCCCACTGGCCTGCAAATGTGAGGGTAGCTGTCTCCTTCTCACCTCTACGGTTAGCTCCCTGAGGACCAGTGAGAGCTGCGTGCTCCCCATACCCCCCACCATACACACCGCACCTGCTGAGATGCCCACCACATAATAGATCCCTAAATATTTGCTGGCTTCGTGGCTATTTTTTTCTATGAGAGACTGTGAGAGAGAGCATGAGTGAGGAAGGGGAAGAGAGAGACAGAGACGCAGAATCCAAAGCAGGCTCCAGGCTCTGAGCTCTCAGCACAGAGCCCAATGCGGGACTCGAACCCATGCACCAGGAGACCATGACCTGAGCCGAAACGGGCTGTTCAACCGACAGAGCCACGCAGGCGTCTCTTGCTGTTCTTGCTATAGTTGCTTTTCTGTGGACACAAAACGAGCCCGGTGAACGGGGAGGGGTCTGGAAATCATGTTACATGAGATATCACGAGGCTGTTTAGGCTGGAGAAGTGGAGGGTGGTAGGGGGATGGAGCAGAATAATCGCTCAAATCGGCCATCACACAGGAAAGGGACTAGGAAAAGACACTGGCTCAAAGTTCCGGAAGCCGCATGCGTTTCCAGCTGGTGGGGGGGCTCGGCGATGGCCCGGGCAGGGTGCAAAGGTAGTGAGCTCTCTATCACAGAGCACATTCACGCAGAGGCTGGAGGACCACCGTCTCGGATGCCATAGTGCGGCCTCTTGCTCCAGATGAGGCTAGCGTGAGCCTCGAGGGGCTCCAACGTCTCTTCTACTGGGATCCTGGGCCTGGAAGTGCCTCGAGACAACGGAGCTTCCAAGAGACACAGAAGCAGGGCCCGTAGACCTTTGCCGTCTTTGTTTTCAACTTCTCGTAGGTGGTGGGATTTGAGCTCCTCCTCTTCCCAGTTCAGGGTCTGGCCCCTGCCTCTCCCACCTCCCTCTGCGAGCTTTGGGGCTGCTTCAGGGCTGCACGGGGTGGGGCGGGGGGAGGGGGTTGCTGGGGCTGGCCTTCCCTCCCAGGGGCTGGGGTGTGTCCAAATGGAGAAGGTGACTGGGGCTGGCACGCAGAGTTGAGAGGTTAGCAAGTGAGCTGAGACTAATAAACACAAGAAAAAACAGGTCCGAGCAGGCCTCAGGGAGGTTTCAGGAGCTAGAGTCCAGGCCGCAGAACTGAACAAAGCACCTTGAGTCAGGCCAGACAGGAGACCACACTGTTGTACACCCGGGAGTGGGGGCCAGCCCTGGACTGGGCTTGTCCTTGTTATCCCGGACATGCAAAGCAGGGGGTGGGGGGAGAGCAGCCTCTATACATGGGGTCGGGTGGGTCAACCTGTGGTGACTCTAGGGACCAAAAAAAAAAAAAAAAGTTTCTATGTCTCTATGTCTTTGGCGCAACAGAGAAGAAGGCTTGGTTTTTCCAGATTTATCACAAGATGATACAGGGTGGGACGGGCCAAGGCCCTGTGCATCTGTCAGATGGATTCAGAAATGGCCGCCTCTGGGAGGGGAGGAGAAAGGAATTACCACATATTAGGGGCCCGGCCCCGTGCTCAGCATCTTCATTAACCGGGCACTGTCCGAGTGCCGCAGGGACACTAACTACTGATGAGATTAAACTGAGTTTCAGAGAAGCTAAGTCACGTGTCTGAGGCCACACACCTTGCAAGGTGTGCAACCAAAACTCAAACCCAGGCACACTGTCTCCAGGGCCGGGCTTCGGCCACTCCGCTGGCTGCTTCCCTAGTGCCTTCCTCTCATCCCCATGCCAACCACGCAGAGCGCTAGCGTGACCTCCATCTTTACACACACGAAAGCCGAGAGGCAGACCGGTTAAGCGACTCGCCCTAAATTCAGGCTGTAAGGAAGCTGGAGATCCAAGGTTCAGCCTCAGCCTGTGACCCCAAAGCCCCAGGAATAAACAAGGTGAGAGCATAGTGCACATGGCTGCTTTTGTGAAATCATAAAATCCTCATTCTGTTTTTAAAGACATAAAGCAATAAAATCCGTGTGATGGTGGTAGCGTAATCAGGCCAGATACATTGGGCTGGGCCTCAAACAAATCAGGGGTGAGCAAGCAAGGCTTCTATTTAAATTGCCTCCTCAGCATCGTTGTTGCAGGAGCCAGCTGCCCGTGCTGTTATGTGAACATCACTCCAGTTGCACAGGTGAGAGGTTTTACAAAACCCCTTCGTGGGGCTGACCCAGTTTCCCGCTGGAGAATAAGTGATATCAGCTCGGAGTTATTTTGCTTCTAGAATCTTCTCACTGACCCCTGCCTACAGCCTGACTACTCTCCTCTCCTGGGTCTAGAGGCCCTGTAGAGAGTAGAAAGAGCTCTGTACCTGGAGTCAAAGGACCAGGTTTGGTCAGGATTTTTGTTTGTTTGTTTTCTTGGGGGTTTTTTTTAGGGATTTTATTTATTTATTTTTATTTTTTAATTTTTTAATGTTTATTTTTGAGAGACAGAGACAGAACGTGAGCAGAGGAGGGGCAGAGAGAGAGGGAGGGAGACACAGAATCTGAAACAGAGTCCAGGCTCTGAGCTGTCAGCACAGAGCCCGATGCGGGGCTCGAACTCACGAACCGTGAGATCATGACCTGAGCTGAAGTTGGACACTTAACCGATTAAGCCGCTCAGGTGCCCCTAGAATTTTATTTTTGGGGCACTTGGCTGGCTCAGTTGGAGGAGCATGCAACTCAATCTTGGGGTCATGAGTTCGAGCCCCACTTTGGCTGTAAAGATTACCAAGAAAAATACATAAACTTTAAAACAAAAGATTTTACTTTTTAAGCAAACTCTACACCCAACGTGGGGCTCAAACTCACAACCCCAAATCAGAGTTGCATAGACTGAGCCAGCCAGGTGCCCTAGACCAGGTTTAGTTATGTAATAATTACCTGTGTGAGGTCAACCTAGTGATTTAACTTCTCTGAGACTCTTCTGGAAAATGCAAACATGGAACCCAGTGACCTTTAAGATCTCTTCCCACTCCATGGCTGATGCTGGTCATTATTCATTCCACTGGCTTGGGCCAAGCGACGTGCACATTCTGGGGAAACAGAGATTCCTACAGCCCGCCACTGGCCCCCAAAAGCTCACTGCCTAGTGCTACAATGCACTTCTTTGAGGTAAGTGTCCGAACAGAGGCAAGTTGGCATCATGATGACTCAAACCATAGAGTCTTGCTTGGAGGGACAAGTTAGTCTTCAAGGAGAAGGAGATCTTTGAGCTGAATGTTACATGGTAAGAAGGTGGGGAGGGACACTCCCGCCAGAGGGAGCAGCGTGTGCAAAGGCACAGAGGTAGGGATGAACACGGCACAGCCAGTCCACCGCACGTGGTTTGCTGGAGATGGAGCAGAGATTTTGTTCACAAGAAAAGGAAATGAATCTTGAGTGATATGCAGGGGGCCAGGTCACAGAGGCATGGGGACCCAACAGAAGGGTCCTAAGCGGAGGAATGACACAGTCTGATATGTGTCTGGAAAGATCATGCCAGTGGCAAGGATGGGTAGACGAAAGCAGGTAACAAGTCTGGGGGTAGAAAGATCAATCAGAAAACCATTCCAACAATCCAGGTGAGAAATACCAGGGCCTGAACTAAGGCAGTAGTAGTGGGGA